>OU611811.1:11870000-13070000 GCA_914767695.1 Ptilodon capucinus
ACTGCTTACGTAAATCGTGAGGTCTAAGAAGGCGCGGTAATTCCGACAGACTTGAAGTTTCCAATGAAGTCATACACTCTTCAACCAAGGGGCTAGATTCACTGGTCCAGTTAGTAGTTAGATTCAGATTTGCATAGAAAGCATTCGCTAGAATTTCGCATTGAGCCCGAGGCTCAGTGGTAACGGAGCCATCATTCCGTTTTAAGGGTGAGTAAACAGTGGGGGTCACCTTTAGGGACTTAACTAAGCGGTACAAGTCCGGCCTTGAGTGATTAGCTTTACAAAGCTTGGCCTTCCAAATGGCATCATTATAGGATTTAATGCGGTTATTAATAGTAGTTTGTAAGAAGTTAATTTGAGTTCTGATAATTCGTTTACTGGAAAAGTTGAATTCGATCAGATCGGCCCTCCTTAATCTGTTTTTATATTTTATGAGCTTTTTAATGCCGCGAGGAAGTTTGGGGAATCGCGAGTCAGAGGTGACAGGGGTACTATATTCCCGCGCTTGAAGCAGGAGATTGGTAAATTGCAAAACAGAACGATCGATTTCTGAGGAATCTTTAAGTATATCAGATGTTAGGAAGATATTTTTATTTAGAAATTGGCGGTACCCTTTCCAATCAGCACGATTGTAGTTATAGAAGCGTTGATTCAGACGCTCAAAATCAGCATTGATAGTGAGAAGGACAGGTAGATGGTTAGAAGACAGTGCCGATATGGTGACCAAGGTTGTCAGGTTGTCAATATTGCGTGACAGGGCCAGGTCTGGCATGGTTGGTGTGCAGTCAGATCGGTAGTGAATAAGAGTGGGCAAATCAGGAGCAACAATTTTATATTCATGATTAATCATATGTGAAAAGAGTACAGACCCATGACGATTGTTAACGTTGCCATACCAGTGTTCGTGGCGAGCGTTGAAATCGCCTAATAAAAGAACTTTATGTCCGAGGGTGATCAAGATTTCTATGTCATTCGGAATCAAAGCCAGATTAGGCGACTGGTAGATAGATATTATCGAGTAGGTAATAGAGTCGGTTAGGCTAACTTTGATTCCAACAGCTTCGATATGTTGAGTGATAGGAATAAGCAAGGGAGAATGTTTGATATTGGATTTTATAAGAATTGCAACCCCTTGCCCTCGCCCTGAATAGTGCTTGTCGCAACGATAGCATACAAAGCCAGGCAGATCAAATGAGGTTTGATTGGTTAATCTGGTCTCACTGATGGCAACAACATCGACTGAGAGTTCACCCACAAGGTTAAGCAATTCATATCGTTTGCTGCGCACTCCATCGGCGTTCCAAAAGATAATGCGGAGGGTTTTAGTGTTTGTATTAGACATAATGACCTAAGTACTTAAAGACTAAATACACTTTATCTATGATAGTAGAAGTTGGAGTTATCTCCAGTTTGATGGCTTTAATGGCTTGTAAAATCACTAGGATATCACTAGTATCTTTATCATGCAATACATGCTGATTGTCAGGTGGAGCAGGATCTTGGGTGGTAGCAAAATTATTTGAGTTAGGTTTATCCATTAATGGTACCTGATTGCTCGTAACAGTTGCCCAAGTTGATTTATTGCTTAGAACAGAATTTACTCCTTTTTCAGACTCGAACTTGGCTCGATACTCATCACTTATTATCTTTGATGTAAAGACCTTTTGCTGTCGGTTTTCCGATATCTGCTGCAACTTGAGTAAATATTTCTGCCGCTCCGGGCACTGGCGGTAATTAGCTGGGTGTTCGTCCTTACAGTTGCAACACATAGCTTTTTGAGACCTATCCTTTTTGGGGCAATCACGGGTGTGATGGTTTTCTGTGCATTTTACACACCTTGCTGGAAGATTACAGTTCCGAGAGGCATGGCCAAAGCCTTGACATCGGTAGCATTGCGTCCCCGAGTTAGACGGAGTAGCTCGATATTTACGGATGCTGACAACACAGCTGCAGAGATACTTGATTTGACGGAACTTTCGAATGTCAGTTCCAGGTTGTAGTTTTACTAAGAGTGGGGGATAGGGCACTTCCTTTCCTGATTTTGAATTCAACTTGGTTATGGCAGCATCTTGGAAGCCCAACTCAGCGAGTTCCTGGGACAGCTCCTCATTGGAATTAGCGGGCAAACCCCGAATCACCACTTTGTATGGCTTTTCCCCTTTGCGAGTATACGTGTGGAAAAAAGCACCTTCTTTAATAAGGCCTTCTTTGATAGCCTGATGACTTTTGTCAGAGTTGCAGAGAACAGCCACTATGTTATTGGGTCGGTACTGTAAGACAAAGTTATTATCATATTTACCAATGAGGTCTTTAAGACTGCTATGAGACCAATCCGGTTGTAGCGAAATAATGATAGGTGGAGTGTGAGCTTGCTTCCTTAGAGTTGACGCCACTTTGAAGGCCTTGTAACTAGGGTCGGAGTTGTCGTCCGTAGAGAGCCCGGTGTAGCGATTTTCGGTTTGGATATTCACCGTTTGACTGGTGGTGCGACGTATGGCAGTGCGTTTAGGTAACCTCCATGGTGAGTCCTCAGCTGCCCGCTTAGTAGGTGCTGCAGGCTGTTTACTGGGGTCGGTTACGGGGACAGATCTTAGAAGAAATTTCTCCATAACTTATCGACTCGTATGTCGATACTCGTGACCAGCGCGGGTGTTAGCATCGGCCATCACTAGTGAGTGCGCTTATGTGTGCGCGGGTAACTTGGATAGTGTAGTTGTGTGCGGTAAAGCGCTAGCAATATCGGCACGCGCGACAAGCTCGACAGGCGAGAACCAACTGGAACTCGCCTATAGTGGTGAGTCGTATTTATCGTAACAGATATAAATCACAGTTCTCATGATATCATAATATCTATTAAAATATACTTCACAACACTCATTCACAATCTACACTCTGTCAGTACCAGTGAGGCCAGGACTAGTCCTAAGCCTGTTTTAAAACATGAAGGAAAGTGTGTAATAATAATATGCATGCAAGTCAACACATAATTTTAAATTGGTTGAAAACAAACAATCATATCCTCTGATCTCTATCGTGATTAATATACTGACAGACCTTGCTTTAAAAAATAACAGGCTGTTATTTAATAACAGATATTGAGATCTGTTATTATAGCTTAACAATAACTGGAACAGATATCAAGGTTGACCTGTTAAACGACTACTCGCCTACCCTTATACAATTAATACACCACTAATTGCTTCCCCCATACGCTTGGCGCACGAACAAAATTGGACTGCGATAACGTCATAGATTGATAAATACTTTGAACAGACAGACTGATCACAACATACTCTCACTGGGAACGTATTTTACCTACACTCGTCTAGAATGAAGATATATATAAGCTCGTTTGAACACCTGTTATTTTTTTGTCATCATTAGCTTTTCTTTTACGAAATAAGAAAGAAGAAAAATGGCTGCATCTGTGATTAAAAGGGTATTCTGCCACCGTTTAGTAATTAATAGCACAGACAAATTGAATAAATATCTTCCCATCAAATAAAGATGGGTAATGAAGGTTGATGACGATGGTGGATGAATCCATTGACAGTTAACCAATCGAGATATATAACGGAGATATCGACTCCATCCGCGGCAATTTTTTGACGTTTATCTGACATCCGCCATTGCAGTTCCCCGATGTAGTTGCCGTACGCTACAGGTAACTACAATGGAGGATGTTGCATAAACGTCAAAAAAAATGCCGCAGAGCCATACGCAGGGCTCTCTAGTTACTTGATGTAGAAAACTCCGTACAAAATCTGTCAAAAACTGACAGTTAATAGTAATACATCATCATCATCATCACGCCTGTATTCCCCGAAGGGGTAGGCAGAGGTGCACTGCAGTGCGCCCACACTTCGCCGATGTATTTTGGTCCCAATGTAATGGGGGGCGAGCCTATTGCCATTATACCGGGCACACAGGTTTCCTCACGATGTTTTCCGTCACCGTTTCTTAGCAAGTGATAATCTCAGATGAAAATGAGATTCGCACATGGAACCCAGAGGTGCGAGCCGGGGATAGACCCTGCGCACTTTGATTGCAAAGCGTGCGTTCGACCACTCGGCTACCACTGCTAGTTAATAGTAGATAGCACGAAATCAGTTAATATTATAATATTAATACAATACTAGGGCATTCATCCGCCATCTTAATCACTTTCATCGCCCATTTCCATTTATAATGTGTATTTATTGAATTTATTCTCGCTATGATTAACCTGACACTGGCTGAAATGCCCGCTAACGGCAGATGGAGCCATTCCTCAACTTATTCCATTAAATTTCATCAAAGAAGAAGAGGTGGTATTAAGGTCCTTGTGTCACATCTGTTTTTAATAACAAAATAATCCACATTGTATGATTGCAGAGTGTCGAACGCAAATTAATTATACGTTGTGTAGAGTTACCGCGCTCGCTCGCTTCGCTTTTAAAATTGTTACGAAACCAACGTTTTCAGTTCGGCAAACGGCTTCAATACAATTTCCATATTAAATTCAATTTATTTTGTACTGGACCCGTCAAATAAGATTTATTGTATCGGAAACAACATATTTTATTTCTAACTACCTGCACCCCGCGACTTCGCCCGCGAGGATATTTTCATCTCCAACAAATTGACACCTCCAACAAATATCATAATATTTTAGCCAATGTAATACAAAAACTTGTCATATTGTGTACTAAAACCTTCCTCGAGAACCACTCTATCCATTGGTGAAAACAGCATGAAAATCGGTGCAGTAGTTTTTGAGTTTATCGCGAACAGACCGACAGACGCGGCGGAGGACTTTGTTATAAAATAGGTAGTGAAACCACAGAGCGTTATGGTTAAGGGCTATATCTCACTATCACACCAGACGGGCAATTCGAATTAGAGGTAATATCGATTATGCCCAACCACTCGCACGACCAACAACACCAGGCCCTGTAGCATGACTGCATAGACATAAGTTGTATCTCTTTCAACTGTCAGATTCGACGAGAATATCACGTCACATCGAGCCATGTCCAGTACAAAAAACTCGAAGTGATGTAATTTTCTCGACAAATCTGACAGTTGAAAGAGATAAAACCTCGTGGGCAAGAACGTAAGGGGTGCAAGTTGAAATTCCAGGCCCGCACCTCTGAGATAATTTTCATGTGCGCATGTCATTTTCAACAATGATTACCACTTGCTGAACGGTGAAGGAAAACATCGTGAGGAAACCTGCACGTCTATAGAAAGGCGTGTGAAGTTCACCAACCCGCACTGGGCCAGCATGGTGGACTATGCCCCAAATCTCCCTCCTATTGAGGGAGAATGTGCCTGGTATAATGGCAATAGGCTCCTATTATTTATTATATTAGGGGGTCCTATTACATTGGGACCAAAATACATCGGCGAAGTGTGGGCGCACCACAGTGCACCTCTGCCTACCCCTTCGGGGAATACAGGCGTGATGATGATGATGTATTAATATCTATACGGTCATGCTAAGGGTGCAGGGCCTCAAGTATCCTAACACTATCGTCGTGAAGTAGCTATGACTATTAGTTAAGGCATGATAACATCTTTTATCAAATGCCAAACGAACAATATTGCTTCTTCTTCATAAACAAATACTAACTAGCTACCTATGTCAATAAGGATTTTTTTTTTAAATATTTTATTTTGCGTCCCACTGCTGGGCAAAGGTCAATCACCTCCGCCACCGGTCCCGACCCTGTGCCATTTAAGTAGTTACAAAAAAAATCCTATGGAAAAAAGTAATCCTTTCTTAAAATTACATTCGCACCTGAAACCCGAAAAGGCCGGGACTGAACAAGCACTTCCTCCATTTAAGGCGGGTGTTCTATCAACGCACGCCTTGCAATCGAAGTGTGCAGGTTCAAACCCCGGCTCGCACCTCTGTGATTTATGTGCGAATCTCATTTTCATCCGAGATTATCACTTGCTATGAAACGGTGACGGAAAACATCGTGAGGAAACCTGCACGTCTGAGGGAGCTTGACTAGTTTTCGATAGATGTGTGAAGTCTGCCAACCCGCACTGGGCCAGCTTGGTGGACAAAGGCCCGAATCCCCTTCGCATTGAGGGGACGCCTGTGCCCAGCAGTGGGACGTTAAAAGGGCTGTAGTAGTAGTAGTTCTACCAATTGGTCTACAGCTGCTATTGATACGACATCAGTTTATCGCTAAAACCTTTTTTCTCTTTTTTTATAGATACTCGAGGTAAGTAAGTTGTATTTCAATTACCCCTAGTGCTGTTAAATCTCATGTTGACTACATTCTATTTAATTTATAGCCTTTTGAAGCTTCCTGCCGGTTGAAACATTCATGTCAGACCGTCACAAACCCGGGCCCATTCCCGAAGATAATAAAACCGGATAAAAACATCCTTTTTGTATGAAATATGTAGCTATAAAGCTAAATATATATGGTGCGTTAGTGATTTATTCAATTTTCATGGAAATAATGTTTTTTTTTTTGTTTTTACATACAGGATGTATCAGAAGTCCGAAATAATACTTTGGGTACATATATAGTAGCTCATATGTGAATGCTTAGTGAAGACAGATTATACCTAACTATCATAGTTTCCGAGTTACAGACCTTTGAATATTTGCCACAGGTATCGTGTCCTGGCCTTTGGGTACATCTGTAACCCTATTCAGCAGTGTTGAACTTATGAGAGGCGACTACGATTATCCGCAAAACAGAACATGCAAATTTTACATAGGACTCGGGATATTACGAGTTATAGAAATTGAGGATAAAAAAATAGTCGAAAGAAGATGGTCGAAATTCGATTAAATTTTTATATCATTCAGTTGTATACTCGATACTGATGCAAACATTAAAGTATTATTTCGAACTTCGGAAACACCCTGTATACAACGGCATGGTCTAGTGGTTAGTAAGCCTACCCTTAGGTAGGCTTACTGTACCGAGTGGTTGCAAGTTAGGTTTCCATCAGCGGACAATTTCAGAAGTGGCCTTTAAGGAATTCTTCCTGGTCTGGGTGTAACTGGGATCGCCCCAGTTCATTGTATTGCGCCTATAGTACAAGCTATGCTTAGATTGGTACTGGCCTTAAAAATAAAATTATAATTCATTTTTTTTTGCTTTTTTATCGCTTCCGAGAGTACATACCAGCATCAAATATTCCGAGTTACGTCGGCAAAACGTTCTCGCTGTAAAGTATGTTGCGAATGAAATATAAGCTATTTAATTTTAGTAAGCATTGAAGCAAAAATACGAGGGATTTTGTAGAAATTTCTCTACTTCTAGAAATAAAATAATATTACCCGCATACGCTGTTCGGTTCGACTTATTTTGAAAAAAAGCTAATAAACATAACTCAAAAATGGTTCACTTTTGCATAATGCATATATATGGGGGTTAAGATTATCGCAAATAGTCACCCCTATCACCTCCTAACGGGAATACGTCAAATTACCAATAACCCTGTATACATACACAAAATAAAAGATCTCCTTTATTTACGAAATGAATGAAATGATTACATTTTTAATGTAATAAGATGAGGAATGCCTGCACCTGCGATTAGCGATATTTATGGCAATGTCGAGTAATTATAGCAAGGACATATTCAATAAATACACATAATAAATAAAAATGAATGATGACAGTGATAAAGATGGCGGATGAATCGAGTGAAATGATGAAATTTAATCGTTTTAGTATTTGTTGTTATAGCGGCAACAGATTTACATCGTCTGTGAAAATTTCAACTCTCTAACTATCACGGTTCATGAGATACAGCCTGGTGACAGACGGACGGACGGATGGACGGACGGACGGACGGACGGACGGACAGCGAAGTCTCAGTAATAGGGTTCCCGTTTTACCCTTTGGGTACGGAACCCTTAAAAAACATTACGAAACTTGGGGGTTAAAATTATCGCCAATGGCCACCTTCTTACGGGAATACGTCGAATTAACAATAACCCTGTATTTTATTTCCTGCGTAACGTCATAGAAAATTCTATTATAATTTAATTTTTCTACTCTTTGTGTGCGCACAAAGAGTAGAAAAAATAAATTTTGTTAGTTAAACATTTATGTATCTAAGGTAGGTAAAGAAAATAAAGAAAATCTTGTTAAGTGGCCGCTGTAAATCTTGGCGAATTTTCTCGAAGTGGACGTAAATTGGATTGCGTCGAGACATCTCACAGGACGGTAACTTACCTACCCAACAAGTGGTAGTGGTAGGTACCTTCATTTATATTCTTTATTTTAATAAGATTTAAAAGTTAACTTTATCCCCTAAGTACATTTCTATTGTTGGCATTCTATAGTCGCTACAAAAGATTTTGAAACCTTACCGATTTTATTCTCATACTTAAATATAGATATCTAAATATAGGATTTGACCCTAGAAAAACCGGCCAAGTGCGAGTCGGACTCGCGCACAAAGGGTTCCGTACCATTATCTATAAAAACGGGCAAAAAATCACGTTTGTTGTATGGGAGCCCCCTTAAATATTTATTTTATTCTGTATTTTGAAATTAAACTATTTTACGGATTTTATCGCGTTTATTTACTATTTTATTTACCGCAAACAACAACTAAATATGAGGGTACCCAGTTATTAACTATGACATCAGGACGTCTAACATCTCAGTCCCCCCGTGACCATGGTTGCTGTAAAGCAGCCGAAACGTCGGGAAAATAAAATAGTAAATAAACGCGATAAAATCCGTAAAATAGTTTAATTTCAATGTATAGTATTCGCGTAAATATAAGAAAACAATATTATTCTGTATTTGTTGTTATAGCGGCAACAGAAATACATCATCTATGAAAATTTCAACTCTGTAGCTGTCATGGTTCATGAGATACAGCCTAGTTACAGACGGACGGACGGACGGACGAACGGACGGACGGACAGCGAAGTCTCCGTAATAGGGTTCCCGTTTTACCCTTTGGGTACGGAACCCTAATAGTAAGAAGATTGGCACCTAAGTAATCAAACATTTGTCCTTCATAAGTGGTAAGTATGTTCAGACATCTAAATCGCATCTAAGGCATCGCGAATGGGACGGAATACTATGATTCTTGAGTTCGCTAATCGAAGGCTAAGACTAAAAGCGGATGACCTTTGTTACAAGGATTTTCTAAAGCTTTCTTTATCTCTGTATTGTTTGAGCTTCCATTTTTAGGGTTCCGTACCTAATAAGGAAAAAATAGAACCCTTATAGGATCACTTTGTTGTCCGTCTGTCTGTCTGTTTGTCTGTCATGACCCTATTTCTCAGAAACGCGTAAAGGTATCAAGTTGAAATTTATAACAGAGACTTATGTCTGCGGTCCCTTGGTGCCCTAAATAAATCAAACTTGTAGGTAAACGCGATCAAAAGATATATATGACGGTTTATGTTGCATTACATTTGCACGAGAATCAAAACAATAAAACAGAGTAAATACTTAGATAAAGTAAATAGGTAGATACTACCTAACTCGCTACCGAGTAGTGTATTAGAGCGCCTCATATTAGTTGAACTACGTGCTATATTAATAACTCGTGGTACAACTTCGTCCGGTATTAATAAAGTTGGAAAAAATCACGCGGATTTGCGGCCTATTTCCGTGAGAAGCTCGCTCCGTGCCGGCCATATTGGGGCACGTGACCGCCATTTTGAATTGCCACTGACATATGAAATGGCGTGTGCGTGTGCAAATGGCGCGAATTTCACCGTTGCAGTGCCCTGATTCTCGTAATAAAAATCGTAGCGATATCGTAGCGAATTAGTCGTTCAAGCCCTTTTGGTATTCTCATCCGTCTATCGAGCTTGAACGGCACCGATTTTTAAGTACTTTCGTCGAAGTGTCGTTGAATTTGTTCGCAAAAACGTTGATCGTCTTCTAATCGTTCCACCACGTTGACATGATGGTATTCTCATAGCTCAACAAAATTACTTTCTAGCGGGAATCTGTCAAATTTCGTAATCAAAATGCCGTTGAACACTCGTAGGTTATTTGCGGCGATTACATGTATTGTTCTCGTGAAAAATATAATTAATGTGCTTCAACTTACGCTGTTCTTACGATTTCGAAGACTCGGAGCCTAAAAAGAGCTCCGAGTCCTAAAATACGTTAGGAAAATTTTAAAACTTCAATTAAAATATGTTACGAACTATACCGCCATCTATTATTATTTTATGCAAACAAACTCTTAAAGAACATTTATTAGTAGAGGTGACAAATAAATAAAAATAAAAACAATGTTTATGTAAGGAAAATTAAAAAAAAAACAAAATAAAGAAATAAAAATAAAATAAGTGCGGGCCCGGGGTTTGAACTTGCAACTATACGTTCGAGGCGAGCGTTTTACCAACTAGGCTTACACTTATAACATTAAACGAGAATCAATTTAGCATCTTTCTGCATAATCATGACAAATAGTGCTTTTTGTATTTATATTTATATTTTATATTTATTTTAATGATTTTAAGTGTAAGTTATTTAATTTTTTCGACGAAAATCACGATATTTAGTGCAAAAGACATTGTTTTGATATTACGAGAATACCAATTTTGGATAGATCTACGATAGAGCGGGGTCGGAACTGCGGCGATGCTTGGACTATTTGTAAATACGAGAATTAGGCTACAGTGCGGAAGTTTTAGCCGGGTTGTCAGTCAGTTGAAATTTTAATTTAATATTAATTGCATTCTTGGCCTCTGGGGTAATAGATCGGTGCGAGCTATTAATTACTTGACACTGGCTTAAATACTAAATAGGCTTAAATACCTGCTAACTTCAAGTGGAGACAGTCCTCATCTCATTCCAATAAATTTCATGATTTCATTTAATTCGTTAAAAAATAATTAAAATTATTTCTAACTTCATTGTACACACTAAAGACGCTGTAACCCTTAAAATTGTACGGATTAAAATTATTTACAGTAGTATTTGTAAAACAATTTTGTAACGTCATTTTAGGTAGTTCATATATACCTACATCTCATGAAGCCATTATCTCTCGTTACGTGTATAGTTTTGTCTTTAGTAGGTTTATATATATAAGTTTTTACTACAGTAGAAAAAAGGTATTTACAATTTTCAATAATGTTCGCATGCAACGCTGTGACCCTTTGGTACATTTAAATTACCCTGCAGTATCCAATAACGCCCTGAAATCGCTTAAGCGAGCGAATTCATATTAATTTTTCTTTTAATAAACATACCTTTATTCATACATGTTTCAATCCTGTGTCCCACGGGGGTATGCAGTGGAACATGCTACGATCATGACGTACCTCATCTTTTCATGCTCTTCCTTCGGTTGAGGGTGCTACGGAGTTGAGCTTTCTGAACAAGATCGTTAATCTGGTGGTGAAAGGTTCCTCGAAATAAACTCTGTATCAATATGCATAAAGATTGAATTTCTGTGGCAAAAGCCATGTGCCAACGCGTCCAAATTCGCTCGCGGTCTCAATTGAAAAAGGATCTTTATCCGTGAGAAAATACAGTTCGTAGTTTGGTTGGTGTTGGCAAACTTTGAACGCCCCAATGTGCGGGATGCTGTACTCGTTCGAATGTGATCGATACAGAACTTAATTAATGTAAGTACCTTTCTGTGACGTCGGACTCCCTTTGACGTTCGGCTTGCATCCAGGTATTATGTTCTGATGGATAGGCAGGCGGTCAAAATGGAACAAGTTATTATTGTTATCAAATGCGGGAGCTTTTATTAACAGTTTCATAAATTGGTGTTTGATATCATCGTCTGATTAAGTGAAACAGATCATTTGATATGTAAGATATTGCTATTTATTAAATTTATTTATTTACAACAACAACTATTTACAATGCAAAATAAAGTAAGTTAAAAATAATAAGAAAATATATATTTATAAAATATGTAAAAAATTTGGCCCATGCGGAAGCGTACCCAAGACGCTGGCTGCATTCCCTCGCTGAATGGCTAGAGCCACTCGTTGAGCGAGAAAATGGCCTGCTCTTGGGTGCTCATTTATTTAGTTCTATTGAAATCCTCTGTCACTTACACATTAAATCTACAAATAATATAAATGTGATAGTTTGTGAGGATGGATGGATGTTTATTACTCTTTCACGCAAAAACTCCTGTACCGATTTTAATTAAACTTTTCAGTATTATTGTTTACTAGCTGTGCCCGCGACTTCGCCCGCGTGGACTTTAGGGAGATTACCCGGAAATATGGGTATTATGTTTTTCCCGCGGAACCATAATGTTTTTTCTAAAATTAAAGTAGCATAAGTTATGCCTTGGAACGTCAACTATCTGTCAGTGAAAGTCCCATTGAAATCGGTTCAGCCGTTTAGAAGTTTACCTCAAACAAACAGACAGACAGACAAAAAATTTTAAAATTGCGTTTTCGTTATAGGTGTCGTATATACTTTCATACGCATTTGGTAAAAAAGTGTTATTTTGATATTACAAACAGACACTCCAATTTTATTTATTTGTATAGATACATCTGAATAACATAAAGGGTCCATACGTTATAAAGATGTCAAACAATTGAAGTCTGCGCGGATGAAGTCGCGGGTAGAACCTTATAACATTATAATTCAATTCAAATGCCGTAGTGATGAGTTGTAAAAAAACTGTTTAAAAACAAGCTGTTATTTAATTGCCCTTAGTTTTCGTGTTCTCTTCAGCAAGCCCTTTCATTTGATACCCATACTGTGGTGCAGATAAAATAACTATTCCGCCATCTTGGATGATCCGCCATATTGGAATTAGAATGACGTCAAATAGCTAAGCATGCATTGTCATCCAAAGTAAGCGTGTATACCAAATTTCAGCACAATCGGTTAAAGATAACTGATTTAAAATTCAGTCGCAAGATTCCACCCGGACATACATACGTTGCAAGCTAATATAAAGCTTGTAAAATCCTAGCTTTTAGTAGTTAGTTTACACATTCACGGTACCAAAATCATTATCTATGGCACGGTGATGATTACCACGCTCTCTGCAACACAAAGGGGTTGAAATCCCCTTGCGTCACGCACCGCGCGCGGCTCCCGGAAAGCCCGCACAATACCTACCTTACTGTACTGCAGGTAGGTATCTCAAAGTGCTTGACTTTATACCAATACAAAGTTACAGATAAGTATTCTCTAAACAGGTTACATCAGAAGTCCGAAATAATATTTTAGGCTAATATGTAGATGCATAGTGAAGGTAGATCATATTTAACTTTCATAGTTTTTGAATTACAGACCTTTAAATATGCGTCACAGGTATCGTATTGTGGCCTGAGGATACATCCAACAGGCTATTCAACTGTTCAAAATGGAATAACGAAAGGAGCCTATCTACATTCACAAAACAGATTTTGAAAATTTCGC
The DNA here is from genome assembly GCA_914767695.1 of Ptilodon capucinus. NCBI lineage: Eukaryota > Metazoa > Arthropoda > Insecta > Lepidoptera > Notodontidae > Ptilodon > Ptilodon capucinus. The sequence continues at coordinate 11,883,356 of OU611811.1, forward strand.
AAAGGAATCGAAATATATATTTTTTTTAATTTTCGGCAAAAAAAATTAAACGTGATCGAATTTTATAATTTTTTATAAGATTAAGTTGTATATCCGATACTCGTAAAAAGGTCATCATCATCCTGTAGCTTTATCATACCGATCGAAAGGCTTCATCATAAGGATTATTTTTTGCTAAATAACATAGTGTCAGAAATAAAAGGAAGACCACGAATTTTAACCTTTTCAATAATTATTTATGATTATTTTTCTCGTGTAACGGGTTCGAGTCCCGGTTCAACCATGTAAGTATTTAAATATCTATGAATGCAGTTTCAATTGTTTTTTAAATTCAAATGATGTCTTCTTTCAGTAAAATGTTCCATCTACAATATTCAAGGTACTTTCCCTCCATGTGGCATATCCGTGGGACGCCTTGTATACGATACCTATAACGAAAATACAGCTGAACCGATTTTGACGGGACTTTCACTGGCAGATAGCTGATGTTCCAAGGCGTAACTTGGGCTACTTTTAGTTTGAAAAAGAATTAGGGTTCCACGGGAAAAACATAATACCAATTTTCCGGGTAATCTCCCTAAGGTCCACGCGGGTGAAGTTGCGGGCTCTGTTAGTGAGAAATGAAATAAAGAAGTCTAAATAAAACGTGACACGTAATTAAAGTGTCTACGTACTCTAACAGTGGAGACAGTTAATAGGTAGAAGCTCGTGTTTAACGAGATAAATATCCTCCCGCTTGAGATATGAACTTCGCTGCGATGTTTCAGAAAATTTATGTTCCAAGGCGTCTTCGTGAAATATCTCAGTTATTATGAGCTCTACAGGTGTGACGCTGCGAATGTGGTGTTCAAACGTTGATACCTGCTCGGGTGAGTGAACCTACATTGTTGGCTCAAGATTTGTATTATACAAATTAGAAAGATTGGTTTTAAAATGTGCTTCAGAATGGGTATTACACGCCGGCAACCCTAGATCATAATATCATGGGTGAAATCATTTTATGAAGATGGAATAACGAGGTAGGTAATACTTTCATCTCTCACAAATTGAAACATTAATTTATTGCTTTGCTTTCACTAGCGTAGGCATGGTTACACATGATTGAACATTAGGGTTTTCATTCACCACCACGCCTGTATTCCCTGAAGGGGTAGGCGAAGGTGAATTCAATGTGGTAAAAGTTCGCGTGAAATTCGCTCGGGTCACATAATATTGTAAACCAAGCGTACCATTGCAAGACCTCAAGACACTGTGAGCACTTTCTGCGTGGATCGGACCGCTAACAACAACTAAATATGAGGGTACCCAGTTATTAACTATGACATCAGGACTAACACCTCAGTCCCCCCGTGAAGATGGTTGCTGTAAAGCAGCCGAAACGTCGGGAAAATTAAATAGTAAATAAAAATTTATTTCAATGTTGAAGAATTAACTTTTTCTACAGGTTAATAGCAAAAACATTCCGTATTGGTATAAGTAATATCGACTTAAATAAATGTGAAAGAGTTATCTTTATTGATGATTGAAAAGCAATCCTTGCCTACTAAGCGATAAGAAATCGTAAAATGAGTTATATACACTATTTGAACGGCCAGATTTTTCTCCCTTGCCTTTCCCTTGATGCTCTTCCTCAATCTCGCCATGTTCTGGACCGGCGAGAAGAATGGTGCAGTGTCCTTATAAACCGTCCGGAATGCCATCCATTCGTGGATTGAGCCTTCGTAGGCAGGGAGCTCGTGCATATAGTTCGGCGCCATTGCAGCTCTCGGTCCTCTTCCGCACGTAAGTGCATCTTTGCACCTAGGAGCAGTCACTACCTCACGGTAACTGGCCCAAGCCGAGGTCGTGCCCTCTGTGGCGCCCTTGAGCTAGTTGTCACCCTTTTCCGCCCTTAAGGCCTTGGTTGGAGTGCACTCTGCGCTCGCCACTACTCCGGTAAAGCTGTAAAGGCCACCTCATGGCTAACAGCGTAGTTCATATTTCAAAAAAAACAGCTCTCGGTATTGCGGACCGGACTGCTTGTATAACTCATTTTATGATTTTTTGTCACTAGTAAGGATTGCCTTTCAAGCGTCGATATGTAGAAAGTTAGTGGGTAAATTTTCATGGTTTATTACATAAATTGTAGCTATTTAACTACACAGTCTCAGTACGACTACTTGGAGTAGGTACCTAATATATTTGAGAAAGGTAAAAGTTTTTTTAGATAAATAGGTGTCATTAAAACTAAATGTCCAGGTCGGCTGTAGGTTTGATAAAGATAGCCAAGCCCTGGGCCTATAAAGGCGTCAAAACGGGCCCGTCACCTTATTTGCCAATACCAAAACAAACCGTGTCTCAATATACATAAAAATTAAATTGCCGTGGTAAAACTCAAGCGACTATTCGTCAAATTCGCTCCCGTAATCAATGCAATGATGATTCGTTGAAAAATTTAAAACGGGAACCCTATTACTAAGACTTCGCTGTCCGTCCGTCCGTCCGTCCGTCCGTCCGTCCGTCCATCCGTCCATCCGTCCATCCGTCCATCCGTCTGTCACCAGGTTGTGTCTCATGAACCGTGATAGCTAGAGAGCTGAAATTTTTACAGATGATGTATTTCTGTTGCCGCTATAACAACAATAGAATGAAATAAATATTTAAGGGGGCTCCCATACAACAAACGTGATTTTTTTGCCGTTCTTATAGACAATGGTACGACTCGCACTTGGCTGGTTTTTTTCAATAAATCAATACAGTTCGTTTTGATATTGGAAATTATTCCAAGCGCGTGACAGATAATATAAGTATTGACATGAGAAGTATTTTGTATAAATAATTGTTATAAATAATGTAGGGTAGTTGTCATTTCCTTTGTTCGATTGTCGTTCAGAAAACAGGAAATTAATCATATTATAAGGTATAACAAATAGCGATTGTATTCTAGAAATATTTAAATGATATTGCAATATTTAAAGATCAGTTTTACAATTTATTTTACAATTCATTCAGTCATTTGACTAAATACAATGATTGTCTGTATGGTGGGGAGTAGGCCGGTAGGCTATAAAAACGAAACGAAATGTTTTAGCAGGGCATTCTGAATCCAACTGGCAGACCCAACAGACGTAAGTGTTTCTCTTGTATATTTATAAATACTAGGAATCATCCCAGTAGGTTACTGATAAATTGTATTGTTATATTATTTGTGTGTTATATTATTCTTATATATTATATATGTAAAGCCTATAATATTAATGTAATATTAATATGTGTAATGTGTAATAAATATCGTAAGGAAATTTAAAGACAACTCATAAAGTTATGTCATGATTTTATTCCAATCTCTGAACAAGGGAGTTATCAGTATTATACGTTACTAAATAACACTTTATGGATTTTAGAAGGTTAAACTATCACACCTGATTAATAGTAAGAATCTAACATCAGAAGTGGGATACAATCCGGCTTTATTAATAACATAACAAGACAAGTTTCAGGATGGATGCTGAAGCAATCAATGGTCCTCTCCAAGCAATTCGCGATGCTGTTACTGCTACACATCGGAAGGATGACGACATCGCGCTACCACTGTTCGACCCCGAACAGAATAACTGCGGAGCTACTAGCTGGTGCAGCAGCGTGGAGGCCCTCTCTAGGGAGCTGAAGTGGAGCAGCATCAGGACGCCTGACAGAGCTGATAAGGGAAAATCTCAGCCGAGGTATTGTTGATGCTTATCCCTAAAAGAGGAATCTGAAAGACTATCTAAGGCGGTTCTTTACTAGTCTGACGCAGTGGATTCTTACAGTAAATGTTTCGCAATACAAAAATAACTTTTAAGGTTGATCAACTGATTGAGCTGGTATGTGGTGGCATTAGTGATGTTGACGTTAGAATGACATCTTTAAATAGTAGTGTCACTACTACTGCAGCACCTGTCAACATACAAGAAACTATCAGTAGATAATGGTAATAAGGATAATGGTGGTTCCGGACCCAGTAGAGCCAAAAGACCTAAATTTAGAACAAAAAAAAAAAAACAGTTTCAATGCCAAAAATTCTCAACTTCAAACAGACCAAGCTCGACAGGTTCCAAAACATAATTATTCTCTTTTAAAATCGTGCACTTACTGCAAAAGGGTTGTTTCATAAGCAGGGAGCTGATTCAAAAAGATCTGTATCTTTGGTCTCTACAAACAAGTAATTTCCTTAAGAAAATCCAATAGAACTTCACACCAGTTTCTATTAATGGTTAAGTCCCTTGTAAATACTGGGGCGAATACATAGCAAGAAAACTGGGGTGTCGTTGAATTCCAATACCCTTTTATTTAAATGGAATAGGAAAAGTAAAATTCTTATATTATCTGTCAACGTTGACTCTGTTGAAATAAAGGACAATCTTTCTTACATTGCGATAAAAGCGGAATTTTGAGGTTTAGGAAATTTGAGAAATATCATAATAGTAAAAGATAAATTAAGGCTATCGCCTGGTCATTAGAAAGATGAAAATACATCTAAACAATGATCAATAATTGTAATACATAATTATAATTGATGATACATAATCTTACAATTACTCTATTGTTAGATTATGTAGTTTATGTGGATAGTTGTCAGATTGGCCGAACGAATTGTGAAATATTATATGATTTACGTATACTTACTTTATTCTACTTTATTGTTGTATTCAAAGCAATGACCAAAATGATCACTATACTACTGACATGATTGTGACCACTACTGACATGATTGTGGCTGACTTGTCAACCTAATGTGAGAGGTATGACAGTAGCTAGAGATTAGCTGACTTGTCAACCTAATGTGAGAGGTATGACAGTAGCTAGAGATTAGCTGACTTGTCAACCTAATGTGAGAGGTATGACAGTAGCTAGAGATTCGCTGACTTGTCAACCTAATGTGAGAGGCCTGACAGTAGCGATAAAATTATATAATAATTTTAAAAATGTATTATGATTATTCAATATTATGTATATAATTATAGTCGATATGTTTTGTATACTTCGAGAGCGAAGTACAGTCAGTATGGCCGTGACAGATAATATAAGTATTGACATGAGAAGTATTTTGTATAAATAATTGTTATAAATAATGTAGGGTAGTTGTCATTTCCTTTGTTCGATTGTCGTTCAGAAAACAGGAAATTAATCATATTATAAGGTATAACAAATAGCGATTGTATTCTAGAAATATTTAAATGATATTGCAATATTTAAAGATCAGTTTTACAATTTATTTTACAATTCATTCAGTCATTTGACTAAATACAATGATTGTCTGTATGGTGGGGAGTAGGCCGGTAGGCTATAAAAACGAAACGAAATGTTTTAGCAGGGCATTCTGAATCCAACTGGCAGACCCAACAGACGTAAGTGTTTCTCTTGTATATTTATAAATACTAGGAATCATCCCAGTAGGTTACTGATAAATTGTATTGTTATATTATTTGTGTGTTATATTATTCTTATATATTATATATGTAAAGCCTATAATATTAATGTAATATTAATATGTGTAATGTGTAATAAATATCGTAAGGAAATTTAAAGACAACTCATAAAGTTATGTCATGATTTTATTCCAATCTCTGAACAAGGGAGTTATCAGTATTATACGTTACTAAATAACACTTTATGGATTTTAGAAGGTTAAACTATCACACCTGATTAATAGTAAGAATCTAACACGCGCGTCTCGTCGCCTCTGTAGGTCCAAGGTGATAGAAACATCTGAAAGTTTTTATGTGCCCACTTAGTTCAGTAACTGAGGCAGTCTTAGATAAATTCAACTTTACTAAGGTAGGTATCTGAAAACGGGGGCGGTGAAACCTGTAAATAATAAGGCAGCTAAGTACTTACTTAATGGAGTTTCGCCATTGAAATAACATCAAGGCAAGTACAACAAAACTAGATTTATTTTACTCAATTATACATTTTGTCTCTTTCTTTTCAGTGAAATAAGAGAAAGAGTGAGCGACAAGTGACACATGGGATCTAAAATATACCTAACCTAGACCCTAAAGGAGGTAGGTAAAATTAATTGAATGTGATAAGCAGTTCACCGGGTTATCTGGTCATTTAAAAATGGCATACGTATCACTCCTGCTGTTCGTAAAAGTATCTCTGTGAGTATCAACCTACCTACTTTAGGAATAAACAGGATGGAACAAAGAATTTTTAATAAAGCCGTAAGTGTCTTTGATTAAATCCTATACCTCTCTCAGATGGAGGAAGCTCGTTTTATTAAATGATCTGCCATAACTCCTCGTAACGAGTACCTTCGGGAACTGAGATAATTTAATTTGGATGAAAACAGCTTATAATTGTTATGACACGAAGTATGTTAGACATTGCAGCGGCATGGGACACCCCCCCCCCCCCCCCCTTTCCACCCCCGATATTTGCTAACAATTCGTATTAAACAAAAAAGAATTTTCGAAATTCGTCGACTGACGCCGGTGATATGTGGTAACATACATAAAAAAAAACATACGGGTCGAATTGAGGACCACCTTCTTGAAGTCGGTTAAAAAGCTCCCCGTATTTGTATTTGCCGTATCCGTATTTGTATACAAGTAGACTAAGCCTTAGAACATTTTCAGAAGCGAAATATCGTTCTCGTACAGTGTGTACCTCTGCCTACCCCTTCAGGACATAAAGCAGGATAAATCTACTTTGAAAGAACAAGCCATATTAATATTTAACTTTTATAGCGCTGAGTTGAAGGTGTCCAATAAATATTCCAATCGAGTGTGGGAAGCCATTCATTCGTGAAACGCCAACCGTGAGAAAACGGCGAATTTTATGAGAATTGAAGATTTAGTGATTTAATAGCCATGAAACTTTCACAACCTTCCTAAACTAGTGAACTAGTAAGGTTGTGAAAGTTTCACGGCTTTTCAGTCATTCAATCTTAGATTCACATAAAAATTCACAATTTTCTACTGAGTCTTTATTAGGTATGTAAGTATGTATATTTAGTACCTATCGATTTATTTAAGTAACAAAAAAAGTCCTTTTAGAACAGGTTAAAGCCCAATTTTTTTTTACATTTTAATAAATCTCAGGCCACGACTGAGAAACTCAGTGTGCTTGTTATCGTTTTGTATGTTATCGCCAAAACTTACTTCAAACTTTTTACCATTTTTTTTTAAATATCGATATAGGTATCACAAATAACCTAAAATTTTCGTGAATTCCTTCATTTGTTTCGTTAACCGACTTCAAAAAAGGAGGTGGTTCACAATTCCACAGGATTTTTTTTCATCTTTGCTACCGCATATTCATGTCTCTGTTTGTTGTTGCACAGTTAAATATTGTTTATACCTCATCAAATTCAAAATGGTCGGCCCTGAGCACTTTGGCGACGCTAAACGAATTTACAAAATGCCCGCTTTCAGGATTATTGACTTAATCAGATTTAACTTTCGCCCGTGCGAAGTTTTCGCGTATTTTTTTGGAAAAAGAACAACCCGACCTTTGACTTTTCGCAGTGTCTTATTTCAATGGAAATACTCTTGACATAAAACAAATAAGGTTACAATAAGAGAGCTCTCTTGTAGAATAAAAAGTTTTTGTCTTGTTTAAAGACGACGCCATGGTCTTGTGGTTTAAGCGTAGGCCGCTCAGCTCACCGACCCGGGTTTGACACCCGCCAGTGGCAAATTTCGGAAATAGTCTTCCCGTAATTTGCCCTGCCCCTTTAGCATGACCGCGTATACATAAGTTTTCTCTTTCAACTGTCAGATATGTCGAGAAAATGACGTCACATTGAACTTTTCGTACTGGACATGGCCCGGTGTGACGTCATTTTCTCGACGAATCTGACAGTTGAAAGAGTTATAACCTGAGATTATAGGGCCTGGTCTGAGTGTAACAGGGATCACCCCCAGTCCATTGTATGGCACCCATATTCCAAGCTTCGCTTAGTTCGAGCAAGTTAGTCCAAGCAAGTTAGTCCAAGCAAGTTAGTCCAAGCAAGTTAGTTCAAGCAAGTTAGTCCAAACAAGTTAGTCCAAGCAAGTTAGTCCAAACAAGTTAGTCCAAACAAGTTAGTCCAAGCAAGTTAGTCCAAACAAGTTAGTCCAAGCAAGTTAGTCCAAGCAAGTTAGTCCAAGCAAGTTAGTCCAAGCAAGTTAGTCCAAACAAGTTAGTCCAAGCAAGTTAGTCCAAGCTAGTTAGTCCAAGCAAGTTAGTCCAAGCAAGTTAGTCCAAGCAAGTTAGTCCAAGCAAGTTAGTCCAAGCAAGTTAGTCCAAGCAAGTTAGTCCAAGCAAGTTAGTCCAAACAAGTTAGTCCAAGCAAGTTAGTCCAAACAAGTTAGTCCAAGCAAGTTAGTCCAAGCAAGTTAGTCCAAGCAAGTTAGTCCAAGCAAGTTAGTCCAAGCAAGTTAGTCCAAGCAAGTTAGTCCAAGCAAGTTAGTCCAAGCAAGTTAGTCCAAGCAAGTTAGTCCAAGCAAGTTAGTCCAAGCAAGTTAGTCCAAGCAAGTTAGTCCAAGCAAGTTAGTCCAAGCAAATTAGTCCAAGCAAGTTAGTCCAAGCAAGTTAGTCCAAACAAGTTAGTCCAAACAAGTTAGTCCAAGCAAGTTAGTCCAAGCAAGTTAGTCCAAGCAAGTTAGTCCAAGCAAGTTAGTCCAAGCAAGTTAGTCCAAGCAAGTTAGTCCAAGCAAGTTAGTCCAAGCAAGTTAGTCCAAGCAAGTTAGTCCAAGCAAGTTAGTCCAAGCTAGTTAGTTCAAGCAAGTTAGTTCAAGCAAGTTAGTCCAAGCAAGTTAGTCCAAGCAAGTTAGTCCAAGCTAGTTAGTCCAAGCAAGTTAGTCCAAGCAAGTTAGTCCAAGCAAGTTAGTCCAAGCAAGTTAGTCCAAGCAAGTTAGTCCAAGCAAGTTAGTCCGAGCAAGTTAGTCCAAGCAAGTTAGTCCAAGCAAGTTAGTCCAAGCAAGTTAGTTCAAGCAAGTTAGTCCAAGCAAGTTAGTCCAAGCAAGTTAGTTCAAGCAAGTTAGTCCGAGCAAGTTAGTCCAAGCATACGATGAGTATATTGTGTTGTGTGCCCCAAACCGGTTCCATTAGACAGGCGATGCGAAGAAGGTTTAGACTACTAAATGAACGAAATGTATTTCTTTTTTAGCGTACGCCGAGTATCCACTAGTTGCATATAAATTTCATTGCTGTAATGTTATATAATAGCTAGGTGTGTTTGTCAAGACGTCAGCTCTCGGGAAATAACGTGGATATTTCATTCGTGATGCATCGCAAGACCGACGGCGAGGACATCAACTGACATAGCTGAGATGAAATAATATATCAATACTAGCTTCTACACTTTATACTAGCTTGCATCATCGTTATAAATGATAGCATTTATGTTATTCTGATGTACAAACAATAATGTTGTAAAGTTTCATCAAAATACGTTCAGTAGGTTTTGCGTGAAAGAGTAACAAACATCCATCTATCCATCCTCACAACCTTTCACGTTTATAATATTAATGGGATTAGTTACTAGGTGTTACCTTCAACTATGTCCGCGTCGAATTTAAAATAATTCGAAGGAATGAGACTTTTCTTTGATTTTTTCTAATTATGCTTGTTTTAGAAGTAGGCTCTCGTATAATAATCATAGCCAGCGTGGGAATCGAACATGGAGGCTCTCTGCTACCAGGTCGGGTCATCTTACCACTAATCCCTTATTACGTTATTTCTTGTAATTAATTTTTAATCAACATTCACTAGGTCTCGTTATTGCCGTTTTGAGGCGAAAAGTAATTTAGGATTTGTATAATTAAGCTTTAATGGCCCGCCGTAATGGCCCAGCCACATTTTCCGCGACGCATTCATTTCCATAGTCATTTAAAATGAAATTTAGGACAACTTTATAAAATTATGTTATTTTTTATTGTATAAACGAATTACTGTTTAAACCCTCGACGATGAAGTTACGGGGGAACTCTTTGAACACTGTCCCCACGAAAATATTTAAATTTAGAATGCCGTTTTTTTGGGTTCCGTACAAAAAGGGTAAAACGGTAACTATTACTAAGACTTCGCTGTCCGTCAGTCCGTCCGTCTGGCACCAGGCTGTATCTCATGAACCGTGATAGTTAGACAGTTGAAATTTTCACAGATTATGTATTTCTGTTTCACAGATTATGTGTTTCACTAAAAATCTGAATAAAATAAATATTTAAGGGGGCTCCCATACACCAAACGTCATTTTTTGTTCGTTTTTTATAGATAATGGTACGGAACCCTTCGTGCGCGAGTCCGACTCGCACTTGGCCGGTTTTTTGTTTATCTTTTAAGAACGGAGGGGCCTTACTTACTACCACCTGTAAAGTATTGTTGTTTTAATGGAAACTGTAATTTTTTTACAGATTTTGTACTGAGATATCTGTCAAAAACTGAGAAAATATTAAATGCTGAGATTGCTGCAAGTCAGGTGTTGGTAAGTGGGCTGGTTCTTACTGCTAGGTAAATTGACTGACCTCTAGTATTGGCCCATTAATGACTTTAACCCTAGGTCCATGGGGACCAAGCACCCAAAATTTAATTAACTTACTAGGCAAAAAATTGGTCGACACAACCGGCGACCCAAGAGCAGGCCATTTTCTCGCGCAACGAGTGGCTCTAGCCATTCAGCGAGGGAATGCAGCCAGCGTCTTGGGTACGCTTCCGCATGGGCCAATTTTTTTTTCATATATTATAAATAAATATTTTCTTATTAGTTTTTACTTATTTTATTTTGCATTGTAAATATTATGTAATTAGTTGTTAATAAATATTATTATTTACTCAGCTTTAACTGATTATTGAAATCAGATCATAATTATATTCCAATATACAATAATAAACCTCGTTACCGCAGGCCGGTACTTATCAATATTTCAGCTGTTTTAACTGCTCATTACGCTTAACCGTATTGGGTCCATTAAGTTTTATACAGTCAGCGCTAAAGTCAAGCCTCCGTACAGTTATAAAATACATTTTAATTAAAAAATCTTTCGATTTATCCATAAACAAGGTTTTTCAAGGATTATTAGGTATCTTTAGAGTCTCTAAAGCAGTGGTAGCCTCGTCGGTAGAACGCCCGCCTTGAACGTAAGGGGTGGAAGTTTAAATCCCCGGCATGTACCTGAGATTATTTTCATAAGCGAATGTCATGTTCAATAATAATTACCAACCTGCATGTCTGTAGAAAGGCGTGTGAAGTTCACCAACCCGCACTGGGTCAGCGTGGTGGACTATGGCCCAAATCTCCCTCATATTATGGGAGAATGTGCCCGGTATAATGGCAATAGGCTCGCCCCCTATTACATTTGAACCAAAACACATCGGCGAAGTGTCGGCGTACTGCAGTGCACCTCTGCCTACCCCTTCAGGGAATACAGGCGTAATGATGATGTATTTATTATCTATACCTACCTAGTCGAAATTATATTCTAAGTTCATTTATTTATAGCTGGTTTCCGGGACTCATGATCTGAATTTAAAAATTTACTGAAATTAAACTATTTTACGGATTTTTTCGCGTTTATTTACTATTTTATTTTCCCGACGTTTCGGCTGCTTTACAGCAACCATGGTCACGGGGGGACTGAGGTGTTAGACGTCCAGTAGGGTGATTTTAAAACACTCGGAATCGAATTCGGAAACGGAATCGAAAACTTCGAGTTGTCGATTCCGTTTCCGACGGTATGTCAAAACGCGATTTTGAATAGCGGACGGAAGGGCCAATTGGAAAGTTCCGACGTCGGAAAGATTGTGTGCGTTTACAAAGAACGTTTAATAATGGTAGAAATGGTAGAAATAAAATTCGATTACAAAACAGTTATTAATACAAATTTTTTTGGCCAAAAAGTCTTATATAAACACACTTATCATAATTATAAAATTGGAAATTGATTACTTATTTAGATTATCGATTTAAAACTTACTCTCCTTCATTATTTTTGGTTATAACGAACCTCGAAAATTTTTACTGATACGTCAAAGTGAAAGTGAAGGGTAACATCACGCCTTTGCAACCATGAAGTTTCAGAGCTACGTCATAGATGGCGCATGGCGCTGTATTTCGGTAAATAAAAACACAACCACGAAGTTAATAATGCAGCACGATTGTTTGCCGGCGCTGCACAGCAGCCGCCCTATGTTGTCTCCTCTAAGATAATATTCCATCCTATCGAAGGTTGAAGGGAATAATTTTCACAATAATGTAAAGGGCCATAAAACAACGTTAATGGGTTTATTTTAAACACTCTTTAGTACTGACTTACCTTAAATATTATGCAAGTATTTAGATAACACTTAAATTTGGTATTTTATTTATGTTTTTGTTCAATTTCGGAAGCTTTCCGCGAGGAAAAAGGTGTCGGAAACTTTCCGTCGATTCGGATGGGTTTATCCGACGAGAAATGTCAAAAATCGTCGGGTACGGAAATCAAAATAGCGATGGCTGGAATCCGTGACGGAAAGATCCGATTCCGTTTCCGAATTCGATTCCGAGTGTTTTAAAATCACCCTGCTGATGTCATAGTTAATAACTGGGTATCCTCATATTTAGTTGTTGTTTAACTAGTTATTAACTATGACATCAGGACGTCTAACACCTCAGTCCCCCCGTGACCATGGTTGCTGTAAAGCAGCCGAAACGTCGGGAAAATAAAATAGTAAATAAACGCGAAAAAATCCGTACAATAGTTTAATTTCAATGTATAGTATTCGCGTAAATATAAGAAAACAATATTAAAAATTTACTATTAGTTGGCTTGAGAAGATACTTATAATAAGGTTATTTAGAATATAAAAATTTATTTCACGCCAGTGAATCTAGTTGTAAAAATACTTAACGGATAAACCTATTAGGTACATAAGTTTCATAAAGTAGTAGTTACATATGCGTGGTGGTAACAAAAGTTCAAATTCCGATTTATTACACGTTAAGTGTCATGTTCCACTGTACATCCCTATGGGTGCCATTGTGGCCTCTCCGAGCTTCTTTGAACAAATAAATAAGTAAAACATTGCCAGTTATTTCTTTGTAAGAGCAGACATAAAAGTAAATAAGTTATTATGTATTATTGGTTTATTACATCTACAGGGTGTTTCAGAAGTTCGAAATAATACTTTGACGTTTGTATCAGTATCGGGTATAGGTACAACTGAATGGTATCAAAATTTGATCGAAATTGGACTGTGTTTTTTCAACAATTTTTTCGTCGGCAATTTCTATAACTTGCAATATCTCGAGTCCTATGTCAAATTTGCATGTTCTGTTTTGTGAATATTGGTAACCACCCCTCATAAGTGTAGTTTACACTGCTGGCTAGGGTTATGGATGTACCCAAAAGTCAGAACACAACACCTGTGACAAATATTCAAAGGTCTATAACTCAGAAACTATGATGTTTAGGTATAATTTGTCTTTACTAAGAATCTAAATATAGGCTACCGTTTACGTACCCAAAATATTATTTCGGACTTCTGATACACCCTGTATACAAACAAATAAAAATGAAGTTTCTGTTTGTAATGTCGAAACGGCAGCTATTTTTCTAAAATCACATACGCTTTGAGTGTCGAAAACTTTAAAAAAATCCACAAAATAATTATACAGCATGTTTCAGAAGTCCGAAATAATACTTTTACGTTTGAATCAGTATCGGGTATACAACGGAATAGTATAAAAAATCTTCTATGAGCACCAACAGGATCTGTAGCAACAAGGTCGAGTTTCCATCATCATGACAGGGTATTCAACCTCAGGGAAGCAGTTTGCGGCCTTCACACAGTCACAGCTGCTTTGGCATGGCAAAGCTTCATATCTCTCACAGATGATAGTCGTCTTCTTGGAGCAAGGGGACTCGCTGGTGGAACAGCCGCAACTGGTGGTTGGGTAGGCCATGGGGCAGCAGGTCTCAACAGGGGCACTGCATGTAGAAGTCCAGGGTTCTCGGAAACAGCAGTTGGCGGTTATGGTCTAAAAATGTTCAAATAAGATAATTTATAAAGTTGGTGTATGCAATTTTTTAATTAAATACTTTGAATAGATCATCGTGGTGATGATTTAGGAAACAAACTTAACTAAGTTCTTCTTACACTCAGACATTCGATTTAGTGCTGTCAAATAAGATAGCAGTATGTGTCAATCTATTCTTTTTCAATTTATTTGGTCTTTGGAGAGAAGTTGACTGTTTTGTGTCTATATTAGATTCTACTGTAGTAGTAGATCTCATAATTGAACTATTATGTTGTTGAGAAGTAACACTAGAAGTCTGTAGAGAGGTTAGAACAATATACGAGTGTACCATGCGATTCAAATGAGAATAGGATCGACTTTGCGCCATATTGTAAAGAACGAAAACGAATTATGACTTTAAATAATAAAATATTAAGCCAATTTACTACTAATTCAACCTTTTTATTTAAATTTGATGTAAGACTATTATTATTGATATGCAAATAAGTTTTATTGCAAACCATACTTTTCAAGTGACATTTGACAGATAGACGTCATTGACATTATTGGATTGTTTGCTTATGTTGACACAATGAAAATATTTTAGTGTTGAAAAAATGGATAACCAAAAACAAGAGTTATGATAACACTTACTCGTTCAATGTAACTAGGTAACATAAAGTCGTAACTAAGTTAGTTATTATCTCCTAGCTAAATTAAAGATGACTTTATTTCCACCCTGTAAGCTTCTTAACAAATCTTTTCAGAAAACTAATCTAAACGTTTTAACTCAAACCTCTTTAGAATTGGTTATTTGTCGGTACACTTAATCCCCATTTGCATGCTAAACTTCACGTGACTCACCTTAAACAAGCAGCACAGGAGAACACACAGCAGAAACTTTGTCATTTCGTTGAATTTCTACAAAAACGAGCAACTTAGGTTTAAGACTATAGTTTTTTTAAGGTATAGTCAAGTATTTATATGAACTATACACACTATCTGCATTTCGTAAGGGTGATTGTGAAAGCACATTTCATAACAATAGTAGGTAGTAGGTCATGATAAGAAAAAACATATGGATCACGTTCTTTGCTTTTTATTTAATGTATTGCAAAACGTATTTAGTTAGGTACCTAATTATGGAAGATATAGGAAAGTAAGTACAAACCTGTGGCTATTTTATCCAGGCAGTTTTTCTTCCTCTTTAACGAAATGAAATGATATAATGTAATGGAAATGATGTCTGTAGTAATTAATAGAAATAACAATTTAAATTATTATAAAACAAATAATTGTGAATGTGATAAATATGGCAAAGATGGCAGGTACGTTTAGTCACTGTTTTTTTCTAACGTAATTAATACCTTACTTATAAATGTTAACGTTTTCCTTAATTTCTGTTTTAAAAATATTAGGTGTGAAAGAGCATCACTCCGTGGTCTCTCTAAAATCTTCTTGGTAACAAATCATTCTGGTTTTGAAAGAATATAATTGTTTTGGTCTATGGTTTTTGGAATAAGAAGTGTATGTGAATGTATAAGTTTTTAATAATTAATATATGCTCATATTTTATAATAGTTCTTGTTTAATTCGCCAACCGATACTTACCTAGCAGAGTTTATTTTATAAAGATTTCATTAAACGGATATACTAAAACGAAAAGACTTAGTATTCGTAAACATTATATGAGCTCCTACTTTCTTAAGATAAACAGTAGGTCCTTTGCGTTAAATTCAATCAATTTTTCACGCTTCACGCGACGTTGTTTTCCCGCCGTAAATCTAGGATACATAATGGCGGGCTGTTACGAGCGCCATAATATATAGAAGCTGACATGTCATTACCACAGAATACACAACGCTGTTGTTCCTTCACGGCTTATAAAATGGATAGGTAAGCATGAAAAATAAAATGAACGGAATTGTTGGTTACAGGAAAAATAACTACGACTATTAAAATCAGTCCGAAGGGCGGACGAAGTTATGCTGACAGTGTTATAATTCCTGTAAAATATTTAAACTCTTCCCCCTTCCTACCCCAAATAGTAATTCGTAACATGTATTAATAATTTTGTTTGTTTACCCCAATAAATAATAAAAAAAACAACGAAATAAGACTTTTCCATTTTGTCTTTCAGGTGTCATTGTCTTTTTTACATCTTGGCAATAGGTACAGTTTGATATTATTATTTTAATGTATTAAAAGTAATTGTTATGTAAATGACTGAATTAATGCGTATATTGAAGTTATTTGCAGAGATGGCCATTTAGGAAAAGTACCTAGAGTTCACCCATCATCGTACCTAATTAACGACGAATTATATAGCCTGGTATCTCAGAACGAAATCAGTTTGGTATATAAAGCAAGATCTCTCGGAAAACATAGCCAACAATTTTCTTGAGTTTTGTAGAATCAAAATAAACAACGATAAATTAATTATTTCGTCTTCGTTTCCACGCACAAGTATAAAAAGTGTACTCACATAGGGAGGTCTCATCTGCCGAACACTTCCTTTCTTATCTTGACGACACAATAAAACAGTCAATAAAGAAATAAAACGAGCGAAGAAACTCCTGCACAAATGTTTCAGTCCATTAGCGAAACGAAATCGAAATTTGTTCAATGGAATCAACATTTGCCGCTCTCAGCCTTAGGTAGGTACGACCTCTTTACACTGTGGCTCTGTAAAAGGGACGACCAAAATGCAACCCCTACCTCTGACCATCGACAATAGATATTTTTTTAAATTACCCCCAATTTATGGAAGATAAAGCTAATTAATTTATGCATTGGTAATTGAAACTCTTTGGCACAAAATAAAACCTTATTGATGGATTGTAATTACTATATTTGTAAATCTATTTTATTAAAGTCCTGGACCCAATGTTTGCCAATAACAAAACGAATTGCATTTAAGTATTTATTAAAAACGTCATAACAATTTTTGAAATCGGTCGAATGACGCCGGTGATATGAGTAATCATACATAAAAAAAAAAAAACAAAAAAAAAAATACGCGTCGAATTGAGAACGCACATTCTTCAACTTCAGCATGGACGCGTGGCGTTTACCACAGAAATTCAATGTTTATTTATATTGACACAGAGTTCGTAATGGCTGCAGAATTCTATGGATATGGGGATAAAAATAAAATAGTAAATATAAATACCGACATTTAATTTTATTCTTCTTTCATTACTATTAGGTATTTACAAAGGATCATTTATTAAGGCATACGCCACATTACAAACAAATTAGACAAAGATACAAACGCTACGAAATATTCTCAAGTAAAGTTTTCGCAAACCGAGAGAAAGACATTGCGACGCGGCGACGGCTAGTTAAGAGTCGCTTAAAGAAATGGTAGAGTAGACGTCTATCTTCAAACAAACTAGGTACGCCCATGGTAAGGGCTTCACAATGCTCCTGTGAATAATAGAATTTCTCGACATTGAATATTTCGATTGGCCAATTATTGGTATTTTATTCACTTTGGAAAGCTTTCTTTGGGGGCTCGGGTGACGCCATTTTGAAGGTTCATGAAAACGGCATCTGCCGTGAAAAGGGTTATATAAAATATTAGTTTATTTTATTGTTGAAATTAATAATGATGTTGCAAAGTAAACTTTTAATAAATCTTATGAAGACTAGATGAAAGAAAAATCATGGTTTGAAATCAATTTCAAATTTAGTAGAATAGAGACGCGACGCAATGAAGGAAGCGTCATGATGGCCTATGGTCTTATGAGAGCGGCGCAACGCCAAATAAATACGGCATAACGTCACGCGATTACAGAAGCATCTGGATCCCAACTCGCTTGTTCAACATCATCTCTATTCGAGATTTGTCGAAAAAAAAACGAAAAAATACGACCGACTTGACGTTATGTTTCGACATATCTTGAATAAAGATTATGTCGATCTCACGAAAATCGCCTCGCTGGAGTCGAGAGTTGCCATTATCGTTACGACATGACGCAACCTACATTAAAAGCGTCGTGACACCATTATGAAAAGCATCGCATACCCATACATATCCGTTTCTTTGCTTAGGTTACTGGCTTGAGTAGACATAATGGGACTAAATTTCCGTTTTGAACAGTTTTTGTCGATAGTATTTTATTGCTACATTACAGTGGACCATGCAATAAAATAAATAAGAGTTAGTGGACATAAAGGGACTGTATAGTGGCTCAAGACACGTGGCATTAAGCCAGTGTCGGGAGCCGGTAACTTATGGCATCCAATATAAAATGCAACCCGCAACATAAACTCACGTTTATTACTCTTCCCTAGGTCCCTCCCTAGGTACACGCGATGAAACATGAGTTTATCTAAGTAGGTACCTAGTATTTTATAAGTATTTTTTGTCGACGGCTTGGGGTAGGGGTTCGAGCGAAGGCCGCTCGGATCACTGAAACTGGTCGTGGGTTCGATTTCCGTCAGGAGCAAATTTCGGAAAAAACTTTTCGGAATTTGCCCTGGTGCAACTAGGATCTTTCTCAGTACATTGCATGATGCCCTTAGTACAAGATTTGATGAGTTTGGGATCACACGATGAGTATCTGTAGTCTGACGGTATTCATATTTATTTATGTAGTTATCTATGTATTTAACGTGTTGTCTAAATATTAAGCACCCAGTTGCATTTTTTTTTGTTTAATGGACTCTCTCCATTGAGTCTTTTTTTTTGTTGACGGGGAGGAAATCTTCAGAAAGATTCCCAGTCTTCTGTGTGGGAGAAGACTGGGATTTGTGGGATTCTTACTCACTAAAACCTCCCCGGTGGCCGTCTTCGACACGTTAGAGGGACTCCGGGATCTCCTAACGGAACGCACCGGTGTCCCTCTGTGCCTCGCTCCCGAGCTTAAGTGCCCAGGAGCTCGTCTCGGGGGAGCAGATGTTCGCTACCGCTGCAGCCTCGTAGTGCATACGGCGGCGAGAGCCAACCCTCGCTGCCGTCCTCCTCAGGGTCGTCGTCTACTTAAGAGCGTCCGGGGCCCACACCCCAGACGTTCACGACCCCAGAGGCTCTCCATTGAGTCTGGCCCAATGTGATTCTGCCCATGTCAACGTAGTGGTGAAGACACGATGGAGATTGATTAATCGGTTATATTACAGCAGCTGTTTTTTGTTGAGATTGACCAGTTGGTGAGTGCAGTACCTAAAACGCCAGTTGCATTAGTATTATGATGATATTTAATGGAATAAGATGCGGAATGGCTTCACCTGCGACTAGCGCGGGTATTTCGCCAATGTCAAGTAATTAATAGCAAGGACAAATTCAATAAATACACGAAATAAATAAAAATGAATGATGACAGAGATAAAGATGGCGGATGAATCTGCATTAGTATTCATATTTAGGCGTCTCTTAACTGTCAGTGAAGACAGACTATAAGGTTATATGGAAACTCTTTTTTTCATCCGCCATCTTTATCACTGTCATCATCCATTTTTACAGGATTTTATTATTTATAATGTTTTTAATTTGTCCTAGCTATTAATAACTCGACATTGCCATAAATACCGCTAATCGTAGGTGCAGGCCTTCCTTATCTTATTCCACTAAAATATCATCATTTCGTAAAAAAACAAGGACTATTTTTTTAAATTATGTTTTTTCTTCGACCATTTTCAACTTTACTTTATCCATGGTTTTTTTCAACTTTTTAAAAAAGAGGTTACAAAAAGTAAAGTCTTAGTAGAATTGAATAATCTTTATTCTCAATTTAATATCAGCGTTTGACTATCATTAGGAATGTATTGTACACATCTATAATATTAAAATATATATTTCTGAAGCCGTTTGTCTTGTACACACAGCGGGAAGATATGTAGGGATAAAGGCTGGCCGATTAACTCCATTTAACTTATGCTAACCCCCAAATTAACAGTATAATCCCTTTACAATACCACGGAAGAAGACTTGGATTGAAAAAAGCTGTTGTAGATGGCTTTTCATCTAAATAAATTTGGAGGTTATGACTATAAGGGTGTATGTATTCGACGATTTCGGTATCATAAAAAAGGCTACAAAAGCTATACTTTTGAAAGAACGAGCGAGCACTAATATTGTGATCTATTTATTATACAATTGCAAGAATAATTTAAAAAAATCTCCTTCCCTCTTTGCCTTTCTAAACACGCTATTTCAATAGAAGCGGTAACCATCGGTTTTAAAATGTATTTACTAACGTTAACTACCGAGTAAATGCGTAAAGATCGCGAATTCTTGTAACTACACTGAGTTTCATACAGTTTTATCTATTTAATTATTTTTTTACTACTTGTATATAATTAAAAGTTTTCTATGTATGATCGTTAATTGAAACTTTTTAATATAAATAATTAGGTACTATTTTTAATCTGTACTTATAGCGTTGTATAAAGAGCGTGACTTATGTCACGGCATATGTTGGTTTTATCTCTTTCTCTCGTATAAAAGAAGACAGAGAGCGTGTCAACCCCACTACTTACACCAATTAAATATACTAATCTGATTTAGTAAGAAAAATTGAGTGCAAAAATGTCTGCAATATCTAAGGAGTTTTTAAGTGGTTCTAAAATTCAAGTTTTATTTTACTTATTATCTACTACCACTCAAAAGTAATTAAACATTTAAAAACTTGAATAAGGTTTCCTATTACATTATGTTTAAGCCGTCTAATACTGAAAATAGTTATATTCTAAGTCGAATGTTTACCAATTAAAACTTTAAATTGGGACGATCATAAATTTCAATTTTAATAATCAAGTGATCCCCTTATTTCGGACGAAATTAAACGGCCAGCCAGCGATTATAACAACATTAACTATGTTTTAATTGTAAGGAGAAAATATTATTTTAATAATTGGCACATAGATATTAATCAATAAATATCTAAATTATTTATAAAACCTTGAAACCAAGTTTTCAAGTACCTACAAAGTATAAATTTACATTGTTTTTACAACTCACAAGATATCGCCCACACAATTTTCACACGATCACAGAACATTATCAATCCCGATCAAGCTTCTCCAATTTTTTTTTATATTTTTTAGCTAGGTAATTAACTAAATTTTAAAAATAAGAAACTTAAAATCAGTCGTGCACAAAAATAATTATTTTTCAATTTTCTATTAATTAAGAAACAATAAAGAATCAACACTATGAGACTAGGCCGCTAGCCACTTGTTTTACTGATACAAAACAATTGTGAGCGCTTAAAACATTTTTAGTACCTTGAAGAAATATTTCTAAACAATGAAAAGTGTGAAAAGATCAGACTTATAAATACTTTAAACTTGCACATTATGTTTTATTAAGTACAAGAAATATATGTACAACAGGCTGAGTATCAAGAATAATAAGTTTTGCTTTCGCCGAAGTAAAGCTGACAGGCATAACCTTACTATTTTAAAAGGTACTTCAATAAAATCATCTACAGTGACCCTAAATGCAGACTAAATTTAGGTTACCTATCTTCAATGTTATGAAAGATCGTGCAATACTCGTATCCAACGAGTTAATATAGCAAAGAGGGAGCTTTTCCTATCATTTGACAGTTTCACACGTCCAATTTTGTGTGTGACTTTGAAGTCTACGTCAAGACGTATAAGACTAGATCGCCATCAATGAGACCAATTTCGGTCCATCTTTTTGGACATATTTGTGACACATTTAGGTATCTATACATTCTAATATCATTGATCGTATCTTTACTCTCCTGAATTAGGGCATTGTGACTTAAGTCATTAACTAAAATGATTTGCGCAACTTGTTTTCAAAGCGTTACACGCGATTCGAACTAAACTTAAAAGGAACTTTTCAACGCTTATGCGTAACTCTGGGCGTGCTCGAGCGATATATTCGACAGTTTATTTCCCTTCTCGACCCAGTTCTTTAACCTCCCCCTCAATTCTTCCAAACTCTTCGATTTCGCTTTGTTTATCCTCTTGTACTTGACATCTTTCGGTTTGGTTACATTTCTGTGGTTGGACATCACTCTATTGTACGTCACCACGTGATTAGGCCGCGATTCGGGGTCCTCGTCACTCTCCGCATTCGATGTGACCTCATCGTCGGACTCGTTCGCTGGCATCATCCTCTTTGGCACATAACTATAAGACCATAAGTCTTTGCCATTTTTAGGCTTGAGATCTTTGTCGTTATCAATGCTTTTAACTTCTCCGGTCAACACCACGCTCCTCATCCGGAAGTTATCACGCCTCTGAGCGAGCAGACTGGTCTCTTTGTACTTCTCTTCGTCTGTCTTATTCATGGCATCTTTCAGTTCTTTTTCAGTACTATTCTGAGCGCTGAGACCTTTCATAGAGTCAGCATCCACTTCTTCTTCGACGCTGTAGACTGTCTCCAGGATTTCAGGTCTTCGGAGAAACCCATTCGATCGTCGCACCACGCTGTACTTCAAATTAGGATCTATGGCATCTGATATGGATCTGACGATGGTAACGCTATCAGGGTTGGTCGATCTGAATCTAGGTATATGAGGGGTGTTGCTATCGAAGTCCACATCCTCCATGATGACAGCGGAGTCGGAATCGTTGAGAGAATCGAAGTCCGCAGTGATGTGCGTGTCTTGAAGCATATCGCGGAAGTCCGGTATATTCTGTGCGGTTTCTATGCCGTTGTCGAGAAGCTTGGCTTGGAGTGATTCTATGATCTTCTGTTGTTTCATGATGATGGTTTCGCGGAGGGCGAGCATGCTGGTGATTTCTTTCTGTTTGCGCACGAGTCGGGACTCGAAGAGTAGGAGTTGGCTGGAGAGCGATTTGAGCTGCTCGGCCTTTTCCTTTTGCAGACGGGTCACCAGCTCCTCCTGCGTGCGGTGCGCGCGCCGCCAGGTCAGGAGCTGATGCGCTTGAGCTCGATACTTCATTCGAAGATCTCTGTAAGAAAGGCATATAAAACTAGTTATTAAAATTAAACGTGACAGGATTACTCTAAGCTTGGAACTTGAGCCTTCATAGACCATCTGATGTGTAATTGCCTTTACTCTATGTACGTGTCGCTTTGAAATTTTAGCCAATACCAAAACGAACTTTGTGTCAACAGGGATAAAGATTGAATTTCTATGGCATAAGCCACGTCCTCACGCATCAAAATTCGCTCGCGCTGTCAGTGTCATTTCGTTGAAGAATGAACTTCTGTATGTGTCAATACCGTTTCTTTTTGATATGGCAAAAATGATGTACGAGGGTCGACGCCCCCTTGTACCTTATGCTGATAGTAATAAGACTTGAAATTCGAAATAAACTAGGATATTTATGCGGAATTTAAGGTTGTCAATTACAATTCGTACCACGAGAAAATAACATTGGTGGTAAATGATTGGATAACTTACATTGCAGAGAAAATGCGTGACTTGAATTTAAATATCGTTAGGTATAATTGAGACATTTTACGAGATCCAATTGAAGCAGCAAATAAATTTTATTTTCAATTTAGTCATAATTAAAAATACTAGCTAACTTAAATGTATCATTGGTCTTTGGTTTATCGAACTTTATAGTGTGCAGGTTCAAACCCCGGCTCGCACCTCTGGGTTTCAAGTGCGAATCTCATTTTCATCCGAGATTATCACTTGCTATGAAACGATAAAGGAAAACATGGTGAGGAAACCTGCACGTCTGAGGGACCTTGACTAGTTCTCGATAAATGTGTGAAGTCTGCCAAACCGTACCGGGCCAGCGTGGTGGACTATGGCTTGAATCCCCCTCGCATTGAGGGGAGGCCAGTGCCCAGCAGTGGGACGTTAAAAGGGCTATAGTAGTAGTAGTAGTGTACCTTTATGAAGCATTTGTATCTCTTACCTGATAGTCCTCCTGGCCTCCTCCAAGGTGTGAGCCTCCAGTGGGTCAGTAAGGGAAGCCGCCAGCGACACGTCAGGCTCCGTTGGGCTGTTCAGAGCCGACTCGCTCCGGCTGTGGACAAGATGGGTGACCGTCATTATCTCTATACATTACACACAAAACACAAAAAAAAACAATTTCTTTAAGTATATCTATTACATGTAATAGCGATAAAGCCCTAAACACACGCGTCAAACGCACCTAACTAATTTTCTGTCAATAGCAAAGCGAACTATATTAAGTCACAGGAAAAGGACCTTTTTTTCAATAAAATTGTATCAATGGCATTGCTCTGAAATGGTCGTGTTGCTTTTGCCACAGACAATTCAATCTTTAGGAACACAGAGTTCTTTTTCAATATAACTCAAGTGAATTAGCTCGTCTCAGGCGTAACGCCCGGATAACCCCGTTTAAAAACATCATTTGCCTTACCATATCCCATTATTTGGGGTCGGCGCAGTATGTCCTTTTCTTCCATTCATCTCGCTTTTCCGTCATACCGACATCCACTCCGATCTCATTCATATCACTTTTTACACAATCCATTCATCTTTTCTTGGGTCTTCCTCTCGCTCTGTATCCATTTAAAAACCGGCCAAGTGCGAGTCGAACTCGCGCACGAAGGGTTCCATACCATTATCTAAAAAAAACACGTTTGCTGTATGGGCCCTTAAATAATTATTTTATTCTGTTTTTTAGTATTTGTTGTTATAGCGGCAACAGAAATACATAATCTGTGAAAATTTCAACTCTCTAACTATCACGGTTCATGAGATACAGCCTGGTGACAGACGGACGGACAGCGAAGTCTCAGTAATATGGTTCCCGTTTTACCCTTTGGATACGGAACCCTAAAAACAGAACCCCGTTTAAAAACGGAACCAACAAAAAATTAAACAAAAGTGTCACAGAATATATAATCCCCATCAATTCCCGTATCGCGACTAACTTTTAGTTTATCAACTTTGCCCCTGACAATATGGGCGGATACTGAATACACATTAAAATTTCGACAAAAAGCCGTCTAAACTTCTCTATGTACATTAATTATTCTGCTATACCCTTATTGTTGGCAGGATAAGGCCTCCTGCACACTGGGGCGTCAAAATTCGCGAGTCGTCATTTCGCCTATATCAAAACAGACTCTGTGCTAATCCTACTTCCTACTAATATTATACCCTTTCAACAATAATATTCTAGTAAACAGATATGTTATGAGCGCGCACTAGTGATGACTCGAATACATCCTAATTAGGACGTATATTTGATACCAACATGCGGACTAAAAACCATTTTTTTTATTTAGTGTAGGTCAAAAAACACTTATATAGTCAGATTCTACTCGATTGGTTGACAGATGAATGTTACATCACATAGAAGCGCAAGTGACAACACTAGCTATCTCTTTTTTAGGGTTCCGTACCCAAAGGGTAAAACGGGAACCCTATTACTGAGACTTCGCTGTCCGTCCGTCCGTCCGTCTGTCACCAGGCTGTATCTCGTGAACCGTGATAGTTAGAGTTGAAATTTTCACAGATGATGTATTTCTGTAGCCGCTATAACAACAAATACTAAAAAACAGAATAAAATAAATACTTAAGGGGGTCGCATACAACAAACGTGGTTTTTTTTGCCGTTTTTATAGATAATGGTACGGTACCTTTCGTGCGCGAGTCCGACTCGCACTTGGCCGGTTTTTCTCGTTGGTTTTATCAAGCCATCCCTTTTCCCCATTTCTACGTGTTGTGAAATGTAAAATGAATGAAAAGTGTGTATGTGTGCAGCCGCTGTTATGCGGAACCCTTTTTTCGCGTTTACTAGACTTTTTTTTTGTTTACTAGAATATCATTGCCTTTTACGCAAAAATTACTGAACGGATTTCGATGAAACTTTACAGTATTATTGTTTGTACATCAGAATAACATATAGGCTATAATTTAAAACGATATTGATTAATCGAAGTCTACGCGGACGAAGTCGCGGGTAGAAGCTAGTATACATAAAGATTGGAGGCCACTCCCCACGAGTAAAAATTGCTGGCTCTGTCATTGTAATATCGTTGAGGAATAAACTTTTTCTATGAGTTAATAGTTCATTTTGGTGTTGTTCAAAATTGTGACGCGCCGCCTTTGACGCCTCAGTCTGTGGGGGGCTTAATGGGTTCAAACCGAAGCCAGAAACTTAAAGTAAGCTGATGCTTTGTCGTAATTATTCAGATGTTATAGGGATTCACAGCCAGATCGATTACTACAGCCCTGTACAGATAGGCACGTCAACGCGCGCGCGAACAACACCAAAACCAACTGCATTAACTTATGGAAGAAGTAATCTGTGCAACGAAATATAGTAGACGCGAGCGAATGCAGTAGTGTGGTGTCGTCGCTCCACAGAATTTAAACTTTATTTATATTGTTATAGAGTTCGTTTTTAGGGTTCCGCCCCCAAATGGTTAAACGGGACCGTCCGTCCGTCCGCCTGTCACCAGGCTGTATCTTATGAACCGTGATAGACAATTGAAATTTTCACAGATGATGTATTTCTGTTACCGCTATAACACCAAATAGATACTAATAAATATTTAAGGGGGCTCACTAACAATAAACGTGACTTTTTTGCTCGAAATTGATAATGGCAACAGTCTACCTGAAATATTCTACGCTTGAAATATTCACAGAATATTTAGTTATATTATTCAACTTAAAAATAAATAATTTAATTCATACATACATACATACATACATACATATACTCACGCCTGTATCCCATGGGGGTAGGCAGAGACTACCGTTTGCCACACGCTTCGATCCCTACAAACCTCTTTCGCTTCATCCACAGTCATACATCTTTTCATGCACTTCCGTCGGTTTAGAGTGCTACGGACTTGACCTTTCTGGAAAAGACCGTTAATCTGGTCGTGAAAGGTCCTCCTGGGGCGCCCTCTTCCGACATTTCCACTCACGTTTGCCTGGTATATTTCTTTCGTCAGTCTACTTTCATTCATCCTCTCTACATGGCCAAACCACCTCAACATACTTTTCTCAATCTTGGTCACCACATCATCCTTCAGCTTACATTCATCTCGTATCTTGCTATTCCTCAACCGGTCAGCAATGGTGACACCACACATACTCCGTAAGTTATAATTTAATTCAAATACAATTAATTATTAAAGGTACATACAACAGACATGATTTTGCCGTTATTATAGATAATGGTACGGAACCCTTCGTGCGCGAGTCGGACTCGCACTTGGCCGGTATTATTTATTTTTTTTTACCAATAATGGTGTAATTATTGTATATCTTCATTCTACTAAACAACTTGAAACTTAGGTAAAGCCATTTCTGACCTTATTCATTGCGTCATTTTCGTGTCTATGAGTATTAGAAAGGCAAGGGTATTAGAGCTACAGGTTTTTATGCAGTGGACATAACAAAAAATATTTTTTTAACAAAAAACAAAAACCGAATTCAAAAACCTAGGTGAACCAAAAGGCTAGAAATAACCTTATAATTCATTACATTTGGAGTAGATGCCAATCTACGTCAGACTAGGCAAATACACACATGAATTGGCACCGACTTCAAATGTAATGAATTGTAAGGTTATTTCTAGCTTTTTAGTGCACCTAGGTTTTTGAAGCAGGTTTTGTTTTTTGTTAAAAAAAAATATTTTTTCACGCTTTTTAGTGACAATAATCGTTGAAAAAATACAATTATTACTACCTCATAACAACCCTAAAGAAGTAAATATTACAGCCAAAAAAAAATCCCCCACTCACCCCCCCCCCTTTCCACCCCTTTGGGGGTGGGTTTCGATTTTTGTTAACAATCCGTATTAAACAAAAAAGGATTTTTCGTAATCGGTTCACTAACGCTGGAGATATGCTGTAGTCCGGATTGGACCCCCATTGACAGAGTGGAAAGGGGGGGTCCCTTTTCCACTCCTTTGGGGGTATGTTTCGATGTTTGTTAACAATCCGTATTAAACAAAAACTAATAATCAACCTAAATGAAAACTCCATAAAAAGCCGTATACAACTACATCATCCACGTAAATAATGATCATAATAAACATAAAAATGTTCATAAAATGAAAATTGCTTGGCCGTACAATTTTAAATTTTTATGGGACCAAATGTCATCTACTCCACATCAAACAAAAAAAGAATCACGTGAATCGGATCATAACTCGCAGCGTAATCGGTGTACATACATAAAAAAAAAGCATACCGGCCGAATTGAGAACCTCCTCCTTTTTGGAAGTCGGTTAAAAAAAGGCCTCTGCTAGCGGAAATTAAGAGTCATATCCACAACGAGCGGAGCTGAACCAACGGAGCGGTACTAAGGGAGTGCACGTAGCGTGCCGTGAGCACCGAGTTATAAGCTTAACGAGACATGCCGAAACAACACGTCAAATTGGCCGTATTTTTTCGACGTATCTCGAGATAGAGATGATGTCTATCAAACGAAACTCGGGCCCGAGGGACCCTATTCTCGCATGTACGACATTATCTCTAATTTAACATTTGTCGAGACAAAACGTCCAAATTTGTCATATATATACGGGATTTTTTCCGCCATTTTTGTTGGAGGACCTACCTGTGGTATACGGCAACTTAGTATATGGGAAAACAGAGATGGCGGAGTCAGATAAACCAGAAAAATTTACCGCAGCGCGGGCTCGAAATGCCCTCTCCGTATTACTACCACCTGCCTGCTTTTAACACAGATATTCAATCTATATCCATGATGACACAAATTTTCACATTTCATTTCACAAATTCATTTTGGTATTGGGTAAAATTTTTACACACGAGATACGGGGCACCAGTGTGCGGGGGTATTCAGTAGATCTGAGGCCCATGAAAGGTGATTAATCACAAATTTTCTAAATTCTCGTACGTAATATAACCCTCTCGCTCCCGCTTGTGACTAGGGCCGCATGTGTGTACGGGAGGCAGCCGTTACTCAGCTCTGCAGGGTATAATTTCGCGCCAGGCTAGCCGTTCCCGTGCAGCGTGGTATTACCATAAGTCCCAGTTACTGTTATGTTTTCAAAGAGATAAATATCGTCTTGTTGTGTACCTGACCCCAATGATAATAAAAAATATAGGCATCTAACTAAATGTGAAAATACTGATACTACAGCCCTTTTAACGTTCCACGGGCCTCCTCTCAATGCGAGGGGGATTCAGGCCATAGTCCACCACGCTGGCCCAGTACGGGTTGGCAGACTTCACACATCTATCGAGAACTAGTCAAGTTCCTCAGACATGCAGGTTTCCTCACGATGTTTTCCTTCACCGTTGCATAGCAAGTGGTAATCTCGGATGTAAATGATATTCGCATATGAAACCCAGAGGTGCGAGCCGGGGTTTGAACCTGCACACTTTGATTTGCAAGGCGTGCGTTCGACCACTCGGCTACCACTGCTCGCCAAATAATAAAATGTGCAAATAATACGTCCAACAAATTTTTGGCGTAATTGGTTGAAATGGCTGCAACTGTGGTTAGCGGGTATTCGACCAGTGTCGAATAATTAATAGCAAGAAGAAATTAAACAAATACACATTTAAAATGGGTGATGAACGTGATAAAGAGGGAGACCGACAGTTAACTTAGTACAAGATCTATCAAAGTGACATTTAATACGTAAACAATAATTCCATGAGACGGGGACTCATCATCATCTTTATCACTTTTATCACGCATTTTTATTTATACTGTGTATTTATTCCATTTGTTCTTGCTATTAATTACTTGACATCGGCGAAATACCCGCTCTAGTAGCTGGTGAAGCCATTCCTTATTTCATTACATTAAACTTCACCTTTTCACTCATTTCGTAAAAAAAGAACAAGAAGAAACCTATGAGACATTAGAACAAAATGCAAAAGCAACTTTGGACTTAAAATACAATGTCGTTCATAGCAAGATTAGTAAATCGCTGAGAAGATTTAATTAAAACATCATGGTCCAGATTCTATTGGTAAATCTCACGCGTGAAGTCCAACATCACGCAAAAAGTAAATGGAAATATGATCAAGCGATAAGATTACGCGCATTAGAAGCACTCAATATGCAAATAACGAACTAACTCGCCTCGCTACGTAATCCGGAAGACTTACTAGCGGATCGAGCGTAGCAATTACTATAGTAATTATGTTTAACAACACATTTTGTAAGCCAGCACTTGTCTGGATCAAAACTAAATACCTAACGTGCTTCCTAGTTTATATAAAACCAGCCAAGTGCGAGTCGGACTCGCGCACGAAGGGTTCCGTACCATTATCTATAAAAACGGCAAAATAATCACGTTTGTTGTATGGGAGCCCCCTTCAATATTTATTTTATTCTGTTTTTTAGTATTTGTTGTTATAGCGGCCACAGAAATACATCATCTGTGAAAATTTCATCGCTAACTATCACGGTTCATGAGATACAGGGGACGGACGGACGGACAGAGAAGTCTTAGTAATAGGGTTCCCGTTTTACCCTTTGGGTACGTTACCCTAAAAAGCGGCTTCTGGGGTGTCTAAAGTCGCGCGTATTTTTTTTTGCCAACACCAAAATGAACTCTGCTATAAATAAAGATTGGATTACTGTGGTAAAACTCACGCCCGTATACGTCGAAAATCGCTCGCGTACAGTTCCGTGTTAGCATTAGCACCAAATTCGACGCGCCAGTTTTGTCGACCCAGTATTTATTGTACATATTTCTATCGCTCTTAACCCAGCGCCAGTTTATACTGTAACTATATAAAAACTAATATTTAAATAGTAACAGTAAATAAGAAAAACACTCACAATAAATGCAAAACATACCGACAGATTGTAACAATTTAATATTGCGATTAAATGTCAACATTTACATAATTTTACTCACATCGCAAATAATACCAGATCCATGTCACAATAATAACACTAACGATAAAATCCAAATAAACTTAAAGCAAATGAAATTGGAACATCACTGACCGCTAACACAGTTACAATAACACTTTATTGGATGTAAAGAAAATAATCAACTCCTGCGCAGGGAAGCGAAACGATGAACGGACCGCACCTTTCCTGCCATAGGGTTCACGATTTGAAAAGTGTCGCGCTATCTCTTTTACTCCTGCAGAGAGACACGAAAGGTGCAATAGGGTCAGTTTACAACATGCATAGGTATATTATTATAATTTTTTTTTTGAAGGACTTGCACTGTTGGTCGTGAGGTGGCCTTTACAGCTTTACCGGAGGAGTGGCGAGCGCAGAGTGCACTTCAACCAAGGCCATAAGGGCGGAAAGGGGTGGCAACTAGCTCAAAAGCGCCACAGAGGGAACGAACTCGGCTTGGGCAGTTGGATCAATCAACACGTGCCGCGATCGGCGGCGACGAGTTGATGATGTGTGCGCGGGGTCTGGCTCGTAATTGCCGGCGGCGACAATTAGAGGATTTAAATGCGATGCGGATTTTTTAAAATAGCGTTCGGACGCTATTTTTAAGTGTTTTCGAATTGAGAAGAGGCCAAGGTCGGAATGAAACGAGTATATTACCACTAACAAAATCCCTAAAGGAGTTATCATTCTCGTATATTCTTTGCAATGGAGGTAGTAAATAATTTTCATCCACCTCCCGCTACCTTTTCTTTCGATTACATGCGAGTTTCAAGGCAATTTTGCTTTTTCCTAAGACTCGACTTATTGGATACTACTTGATCCTGGCTATAACATCCAAAATAATATGAGACTTAGCCCAAAATGCATTCGCGTTATACTCAGCTAAGTTAGATTTATTTTGGTATGAAATCTAGTAAACTTTTAAATTTTAAACGAAGAAATTGGTTAATTCGTTCAGAGAATAAAAAAACTCATTTATCTTTTAAGAAGGTGATGGTTTTTTTTCGATATCTCTTCTCAAAGTCTTATCTTATGTGTACCGTTCTTAAGTTACGTGGCTACGTTGACTCCTAGTTTTATAGCAAGCACAGGTGGCGTCGCGGTCGCACGCGCAGCAGTTGGCCTGCGCCGGAGTGCTTCCGCTGACAGCTGCGATTGTAACGACAATCATGCTTCCGTTGGCAAATTTTCGTGCGGGCAGCTTTATTTACCGCGAATATAGAAAGCAAGACTACTCATTTTATTATTATATTATTACAAGTTTTTTTTTTATATATTAACTTGCAATGTATGTCTGGGCGGAATCTTGCAACTGAATTTTAAATCAGTTATCTTTAACCGATTGACCTGAAATTTGGTATACACGCTTATTTTGGATGACAATGCATGCTTAGCTATGTGACGTCATTCTAATTAAAATATGGCGGGTCATCCAAGATGGCGGAATAGTTATTTTTTCTGCCCTACCACATTATGGGTATCAAATGAAAGGGCTTGCCGAGGAGAACACGAAAACTTAGGGCAATTACATAAAAGCTTGTTTTTAATAAGTTTTTTCCATTAATTTTATTTAAATACAAGTTACAACATTACTTCCAACTTTATATGTTCAACAAAGTTCAATTCAGTACTAAAGTCATCTACAACGGCTCTGTAAGCGGATTAGAAATAATCGTAACTTTCTAGAACAAATGGAGATAACTTCTCGACTTCTCTTTCTTTAAATATTTTGGATTTTTTATCTATTGTTTAAATACGCAACCGTTTAGTCTTCAGAGATTGAAACAGCTAAACTCTTCTTGATTAACGCTTAAAATTTTATAATTTACCGTGATAATTAAAGTCTGGATTGGATTAAGTTGATAATAGTCAGTTTGGGGACCCGAAGAGAGGGGTGAAGATCAAAAGGCGCAATCAAAACTTCGGAATTAAGAACTCTTGTGAGCTTATTACAATACGGTGTTAATGACGTCAAATTTTTCGGAGAAAATAAACTATACTCACTTCGTTAGTACCAGGGGATCTGTTGATGATTTTCGATGAAGCGTCTCGCACACTGAGGCGATGAAAAACACGCGTCAAAATGTTTGTCAATACCGAAACGCACTCTATGTCAAACTGCATAAAGATTAAATTTCTGTGCCAAATTCGTCATTTCGTTGATATGAGGAGTAAACTTTTTCTATGGGTCAATACAGTTCATTTGGTATTAGTAAAACTTTAGACGTGCGAGTCTTAAAGCTGCTAGAGTGACCATCGCATGTCATATTTTCTATAACGTCAGAGTTCCCTTATATAAAAGAGTTTTAATTGGCAACTAGCTCAAGGGCGCCACAGGGGGCACGACCTCGGCTTGGGCAGTTACCGTGAGGGGTGAGGTAGTGACTGCGCTCCTAGGTGCAAAGATGCACCTACGAGCGGAAGAGGGGGTTCCTCGACCTCGCCGGCGAGATCGGTGTCTGTTTGAGGTTGGTGTAGGTGTGTTGGTGGCCCTCTCAACGCCCGGGTCGAGGAGGGCGGTGATCGTGTCGGGAGGATCAATCAATACGTGCCGCGGACGGCGGCTACGGGTTGATGACGTGTGCGCGGGTTTTAATTTTAAGGCAGGAACAATAATACGGGTAATGTTGATACAATCTTGTGGGGTACAGTGCAGTGTAATTAATATAAGTGCCATCCTTTTATCAGAATTTAGTTTGTTCGTAGTATCTATTGAACAAAAAAAGAAGAGAAAAAAAAATACACAACAGACCCCCATCATTGTAGGGCGGTAGGATGCCCAGAACGCTGGCAGCATTGCTACGTTGAATGGCAATGATGATGTGCTGTGCGAAATAGTTTCCAGCGTTCTGATCACCGTTTCGCAATACATGTCTTAAAACATCCGGTGGGCACCCGGCCCTCATGGACCTAAGGTTTCTACCCGAAATGCCTCAAATATACACGATACAGCTAGGGAACTATATTTGCGGCATTTGAGGTATTATTTTTCTTTCATTTCAGTTATCTATGGATAAATAGGTAGGTATTCAGACCACACTTCTGCTTCATTTACCAGCACCAGCTTATAGCTACAACACTTTTGAATTCCCAAAACTACCCTACTTCCTGTTTGGAATAGAAAATGGTAAGAATCTCCATAATCTCGTCTGGTTAGTACCAATCTATGTTGGTGTTGCTACGTCGCTAACCATGCTATCAATTTCCATAATATCCGTAGTTATGAGCCAGCTCTAAAGCCCTGTACATATAGCCACGATAAAACTCGTGCGACCAATTTTTTTGTCAATACCAAAACGTAAATTTTACAACAAAATATTATAAAAAGACGCGAGCAAAATTTAGTCGCCTGGCAAAATTTCCCAGATACCCCCAGACGTTCTATCTTTATGTTTATTAACACAAAGTATATAATAGACTATATAAATAAAACTGAATAGTTATAGGTACCTATATTTTTACTCTATGCTTTCGTAAACCATTTATCAGATTGCTATAAAACTTTGGTAGGGACTTCTGAGGAAGCTTTCTTGCCCAAATATCCTCCATAAAAATATGCATAAGTGCACTGCAGTGCACCTACACTTCACTGATGTTATGAATTACTTAAAGAGACAACTATATTTTCATAACAATTTCAAATTCGCTCATCCCATTGCGTTCAGGGCGTAACTGTACTGTGATCTTGGATAAAATCAGCCGCTTCCCGGCGTGTAACTAGCTCCAGGATGAAGTTCGCGTCCACGCGGCGCCGGCGCCGGGGAGACAGGTGCGAATAGCAAGCCAACAGTTTCAGTTATCGTATTCAATAATCAGAAACAGCTAGGATATAGAAGGTATGCTACAAACTGACATTAAGCTGGTTTGTAAGGTCATCTAAAAACAGCAGTGGCTGAGTCGGTAGAACACCAAAGGATGCAAGTTCAAGTTCTCTGGGAATTTCAAATTTCTTGTGTGAATGCCATTTTCAAAAATGATTACCACTTGCCGAACGATGACGGCAAATATCGTGGGGAAATCTGCACGTCCATAGAAAGGCGTGTGATGTTCACCAACCCGCACGGAGCCAGCGTGGTAGATGTGCCCGGTATAATGACAATGGTTTCACCCTACATTGGGACCAAAAATATGTACTTCAGCGCAGTGAGGCTGAACTGCAGTTTACCTCTGCCTACCTCTTTGAGTATTATAGGCATGGTGATGTTGTATTACGTACATCTTTAGGCGGATGGATCTCAGTTTATACAGGAAGAGTTTATTTCAAGAAATGTTGACTAAGCACGAGATGGTGATTTCTCTGCGTTAATAAATTCCAGTCTACGTAATATCATTCAATATTCTGCAGTCGTCCAGGCCAATTTTCTTCCAGCTATTATTAAGCATGTACTCCGTTATCAACACGTCTAGATAATGTGTTAGGAAGTGACTCAAGTGTGCTTTGATGGCGTAATAACTTGATCGCCATTATTAAGTTGTCGGGGAAATAGCAATTTAGTAATAAACGTATAGCTGGAACACAGATTACAGCAGTTTGATGATTTCAGCGCCCTGGAAATTGCTAGAAGTGGGATGGACGGATTTTTTTTTACAGCAATTTAGGAATGTAATTTGAGAGAACCCTTTGGGGTTTGACAAACGACAGGCCCATTTTGACAGCTGTCAATAAAATATAGTTGGATGATACGTCCGCCATCTTTATCACGTTCATCACCCATTTTTTTTATAATGTGTATTTATTGAAATTACTCTTGCTATTAATTACTTGATACTGGCTGAAATACCCCCTAATCGCGGTTGGAGCCATTCCTCATCTTATTCCTTCATCATTTCATTCATTTCGTAAAAAAAAGAACAAGAATATATAATTGGATAATTTGATCATAATTTTGTACAATGGTCATTCGTCATCTTTATCAAGTTCAACCCAGGTGTATTTATTAAATTTGTCTTCTTCTTCTCAGTCGGGCACTCTTGTCAGAGTGGTCGTGGTTGTTGAGATGGTGTGCATGGTAGCTCCTCCGTGTCGTCGTTTGTACTGGCTATTAATTACTTGACATTGGGATAAATATCCGTTAATCGCAGCTGCAGCTATTCCCTATGTTATTCAATTAAAATCTCATCATTTCTAAAAAAAAAGAAACAAGACATGATTCTTCCGCCATCTTTATCACATTCCATTTGCATGGATAGCATTTGCTTAGTTTGGGATCATACGATGACTATGTGTTGTCAGAAGATATTTATTATTTACTAGCTAACGGATACATACGCGACACCCCACTTTTACGATAAATTGACAGAGTGTGCCTAATGCGCAGTTTTTGTTATATGTATATGATGGTTTTATTTTAAGGTTAATATAACGGCTGAAACAATGTAGAGAAGTTCTTATAAGCACAGCTTATAATCACCTTGTCTAGAGGCAGGATACATGTACCCTACTCATTCAAAACAATCGTTCCTGTCAACCTCCATTTTTATCCCCGCATTTACGCGAGAGCTCGCAAAAACCGACTCATGGAGGAATATATAATAAATATTTCTAAATATACCGCATTCTAGCCGAGTTCGACTAGTAAAGGCCAGCTTACAGTGAAGAAACAGTTCGAAATCTAAAATCGTCAGAATTATATCGGTCAGTTGGTCGTGACGACTGGAAGCTAAGTGCTAAGTGCCGACCTCGATAAAGTTTAAATTTAAAATAATACTATTAAATGAAAACATTTCTAGTACTATGGAGATTTTTAAGTAGACAATGTGTTTCTGTAGTTGTAACAAGCTCGCCAAGACTTGACTTATATCACGTAATATGTTGACTTTTGTCTCTTTCTTTCATATAAAATTAGACAGAGAGCGAGCGAGCGAATCCGCGACAGATGTCTAGACTGACACTGACGAGATTCCACCGATCTATATACTACTTATAAGAGGACTATAGGTGTTCCTATAACCTGAGTTCTCCTCGAGTTTAAAGCTGCAGAATGTACAGAGATTTACAGAAGCTCGTAAAAGGTACGAACTACCATAGTATCTATTCTGTGAACTTGCTTTCTATGACGTGAACACAATGTTTAACGCAACAATAAGGTTAGATATTCTACCTAAAATGTAAAAAAAATATAACCTGAAAATCTGTAAGTCCAATTAACCTGTTGAAATAGTATAGTAGTATAGTAAATAGTATAGTAGTAATGTACTAGTGTAATGTCAATCTTATCTAAGTTAGATAAGATTGACATTACACTAGTACATTTCTATTGATTTACACTATGCATTTAGCGACAGGCCAGGTTAACTGCAAAACATCTAGAGGACCCAATCAGCTCAATGCTTCTTGCATTCAAGAAGGAATGAAAGTTAACTCATTCGTAAATAGACTCTTTGACATGCGCGTCTGCCTGCTGACCTACTGTGCTAGATATCTAGAAATAAATTAATTTACAGTCAGGTAATTGAAGTCCATTTAAATCATCTATTTCAACAGGTTAATTGGACTTACAGATTTTCAGGTTATATTTTTTTTATATTTTAGGTAGAATATGCTACTACCGGATTGGAGCGCCCGACATCGCCCGAAAAGATCCGGCAAGGAACATAGTGCTTGTAATTTTTTAATTTCCTTTTTTTATTACCATAACATAAGCTTTTTACCTATCTTTTAAAAGTACATTATATAACACAAATAACCTGAAGTTTCATAAGTTTCGTAAGGTTTCATATATATTTTGCTAAAACTTCAAGAAAATGAGGTTTTCAATTCGACACGTCTGTGTTTTATTTTGTTTCAGCTCTGGGGCGCAATTCTCGCATGATCATCATCAGCCGGTATCAATCCACTGCTGTACGTAGGCCTCTCCCAAGATGCGCCACTGAGCCCGATCTTCGGCTCTTCTTTTCCAGTTACTGCCCACCGCTTTGCGTATGTCGTCGCTCCACCTGGTCACATGACGACATACACTACATTTGCCGTTTTACGTTTTAATTCTCGCATGACTGTCAATATCTCTAACTCGACATATGTCGAATAATGTTGTCCTATAGGGACGAACGTCGTTCGAGCTCACTGTAAGTTCACCTTAACCCCAGCTGCTTTCACCCTCTGAATAATGTATGCCGCGAGTGAGGCCTACCACTTGTCTCACGTAACGAGCGCACGCGTGTTAGCGCTCACACGAAAAACATATTATTTCGACTTGAGATTCCCTACAATACACATTTATCTTGTAACCACAAGATAAACGTGTGCTGTATAGGTGAGCAGGTAAAAATCTTTTTTGACCGGTAAATACAGGGTGTGTCAGAAGTCCGAAATAATACTTTGGGTAGAATAATACTTAGATAGGTAGCTCACATGTGGATGCTTAGTGAAGACAGATTATACCTAACTATCATAGTTTCTGAGTTATAGACGTTTGAATATTTGTCAGTGGTATCGCGTTCTGGCCTTTGGGTAGGTACACCATAACTCAGTCCAGCAGTGTTAACTACACTTATGAGGGACGGCTACCAATATTCACAAAACAGAACATGCAAATTTTACATAGGACTCGAGATAGGTATTACGAGTAATAGAAATTGACGATGAAATAAAAAGTGGCCGGTGACCAAAGTGATAATAATTTATATTCATTAATTATATTAATTATATAATTTAATTAATATAATAATTTGTAAATTTGTATTCTCAAATGTTAAATTTCAAAGAAAACTCGCAAAGCCGACGTTTCATATGTTAGTTCAATATATACCTAACCTTTCAATGAAACATAGATCTTTAAATACCATATCTCAAATATACTATACTGTATTAAATACATGCAAGATGGAAGAGAGATGGAAGACCAACAAGAACAGAAAAAATACACCTTCCATTTTTTTCTCGAAATCAGTCGACACAACGGTTCGACTGATTTCGGTAACATACATAAAAAAATAACAAAAAAACCGGCCAGGTGCGAGTCGGACTCACGCACGAAGGGTTCCGTACCATTATCTATAAAAACGGCAAAAAAATCACGTTTGTTGTATGGGAGCCCCCTTAAATATTTATTTTATTCTATTTTTTAGTATTTGTTGGTATAGCGGCAACAGAAATACATCATCTGTGAAAATTTCAACTCGCTAATTATCACGGTTCATGAGATACAGCCTGGTGACAGACGGACGGACAGACGGACGGACGGACAGCGAAGTCTCAGTAATAGGGTTCCCGTTTTACCCTTTGGGTACGGAACCCTAAAAAAATACAAAAAAAACATTCGGGTCGAATTGAGAACCTCTCCTTTTTGAAGTCGGTTAAAAAGCTTTTAAACGTGCCTAATGTTTCCAACTGATGAATTTTAGTTGCGGAATTTATAACTTTAAAAAAATTTCAAGAAGTCGCGTCTGAAATAAAAGAAAACCTCGGTCTCCGGTGATGAATGGGTCCTCACGTTCATTTCAGGCCATTCATCATTCAAAAACGTCTTTCTATCTGACTTATATCAGGGCTACGAGGAACGACTACTTTTTTGGAGTTGCTAAGGTTAATAAGAGGATGAACGTTTCAGTATAGACAATGACGTTGTATTAAGAACTATTTGAGCCCGCGTACGCGCAGAATTTAGGAACCCTACTTTTTTCCTAAAAAAAAATAGCTTAAGTTAGTCCTTGTTTTTTTTTTTGAGATAGGTAGACAAACGAGCAGGCGTTTCACCTGATGGTAAGTGATCAACGCCGCCCATGGACACCTGCAACACCAGGGGCATCACAAGTGCGTTGCCGGCCTTTAAGGAATGAGTATGCTCGTTTCTTGAAGATACCTTTGTCGCATCAGTTACATCATCCCTTTGTTACATCAGCTATCTACCAGTAAAAGACCCGCAGACAAACATTTTAAAAATAGCTCTTCATATGCATTTGGTACTATGCTGTTTTTTTGACATTACAAATAACCACATTAATTTTATTTCATTGTACCTATAGATTGTATAGAAGTCACCAAAATCCTTAAATTGAAAAAACTAGTATTATTTTTTTTCGGAAAACTTCGCCGAGTCTTCTCGTCGACTATACCGCAGTCTCTAAAGACAAAAGTCTTTAACCAGTGCGTGCTACCCGTGATGACACACGGAGCCGAGACTTGGACACTCACAGTTCGACTGGTCCACAAATTTAAAGTCGCCCAGCGAGCTATGGAGAGAGCTATGCTCGGTGTTTCTCTGCGGGATCGAATCCGGAACGAAGTAATTCGCCAGAGAACTAAAGTTATCGACATAGCTCAACGGATTAGCAAACTGAAGTGGCAGTGGGCCGGTCATATCTGCCGCAGGACTGATGGTGACCGTTGGGGTAGACTTATCCTAGAGTGGAGACCGCGAATTGGCAAACGTAGCGTAGGACGTCCTGTGACCAGGTGGAGCGACGACATACGCAAAGCGGTGGGCAGTGGTTGGAGAAGAAGAGCCGAAGATCGGGCTCAGTGGCGCATCTTGGGAGAGGCCTACGTCCAGCAGTGGACTGACACCGGCTGATGATGATGAGTTAATTTTGGTACAAAGAACGAGTAGGCAGATTTAATTAAAATAAGATTTGAGTGCTGTGATTAAGCGCCAAGCTTAAACCCGACATGCCAGAAAACCTAGATTCGTCACATCAGCTTTGTTGTAAGTATGAGCGAAAGAACGCAAGGCAAAATGCCTAGGACGTATCTGGTTTTAATGGTTTAGTTTTTATTTTACTACAACTTTTTTGACTATGTCTTTTTATGACTTACATCCCCCGGCACTTCGTACAAATGTCTTAAATCTCAACTGTATGCACGGAATGTATTTTTTAATCAGAACTGAAATACTAGTATTTCTTTTTTCAAAAATTTAATTTCCTTTTTATTGCATCATAGCCCAGCACATTCTGGGGCGAGCGGGTTCACTTGAATTTATTGAAAACGTACC
The DNA here is from genome assembly GCA_914767695.1 of Ptilodon capucinus. NCBI lineage: Eukaryota > Metazoa > Arthropoda > Insecta > Lepidoptera > Notodontidae > Ptilodon > Ptilodon capucinus. The sequence continues at coordinate 11,923,978 of OU611811.1, forward strand.
GACTCTGTGCTATAGGTTTATCCAAAAATGTATCAATAACACCAGCCAGTCATCGTCCGGTCAGCTTCCTGATAGATCAGTCTGAGATGATAAGCAACCGGTATAAATATCTGTCTGTCCATACGGTGTACCATTCAGCAGATTTCTAACTTATATAATTGTAACTGCTGGCTATTGATTACGAGATAATAATAGAATTTAATATTGCCAGACAACACTCATCGGATGATCCCAAACTAAGCAAGTCTATAGAAAACGTGTGATGCGTCGAGTTTGGAATAGTTAGACGTTAAGCAATACACAGGGGGGACACAGGAGTAAGAAAATTAACCGCCGTAAGCTCTTCCAATATTAAAGAGGGCTTAGATTTAACAAAAATCAGACCCGTCTGTAAGTTGTAAATTAAAATTGGTTTTGTATATCTTTTTGAACTACATACACTTTCAAAATCGAATCGGTTCATTAATTTCATAACACTTAATCCAAAACATTAACCCAAATTACTTTTACACCCATAATTACATGCAAACAGCCAATAACAACAATATGACAGCCGCATACCTGCGCTTTCTGCGCGGGCGCCGGCGTGTTGCGTCACTGAGTAGGAACACCATGATACACTGACATTGAGGAAAGGAGACTACGCATCTTGATATCATTGAGAAATTGTAGTTACGGTGGACAGTAACATTGGTAGCACATCCCTTGACAAGACAAATCGCGAGATGGATATCTCTATCTTTCATATGAATTAAAAAGCGAGCGAATTTTTTTTTGCCCTTACAAAAACAAGCTGCATTCAATGAAATGTCATCAATGAAGCGAGCCACAGAGCATATTTAAAAAAAAAAAAATCGAATTCGCTCTACTGCGCGATGTGTGTGGATGTCATTCTTTGCTTAAAGATGAACTAAAGCGAGCACTGTAAATCCATGGAGATGGCATTTCGAGCCTGCACTGCGGTACATTTATCTGATTTATCTGACTCCGCCATTTTTGTTTTCCCATATAGTTGCAGTATACTACAGGTACATGAGATAACAACAAGATACGAAAATTGGAGTCGTTATGGGTACTCTAGATACTATGGTAAAAACGAACTCACTCTTGTGTTAATATACATACAGATTGAATTTCGGTGACATAAGCCACGCGACCACGCTGCAACATTCGCTCGCGAATGGCGCGTTGAAGAATGAACTTTTCCTATAAGTCAAAACAGTTCGTTTTGCTATGGCAAAAATGTTCAGTTTCATTATTTATTCAAGACATTGGTAGTATATCATGGCACGCAATAAATCCTTTTCTATGGTGATTCATAGTCACCGCAGCGACGCGTTATCCGGTAGCACTCGCGCGCACGTCTAGGTATACGTATATCTATAAGCGCGCCGCCAGCGAAAGTGATTATCATTCACTCATTCACTCATGCACTATTACGGTTATGTTGCGCAATGAGGCTATTGCGTTTTCATTGTGATTAATTATTGTAGCATACATAGCCTGTACTGGGTGTTTCAGAAGTCCGAAATAATGCTTTGACGTTTGCATCAGTATCGGATATCCAAATAAATGGTATTAAAAAAATTATCGAAATTCGACCATGTTTTTCTAACATATTTCGTCGTTGACCACATTGACCGCGCCGCGTGAGCGAATTTTGACACTTGGCGTGGCTTTTACCACAGAAATTCAATCCTTCCGTATATTCGTTCATTCTTTTTGGTATTACTCAAACATTTTAAGGCGCCGCTTTTGACGCCCCTGTGTGCGCGGGGCTTAAATCAATTATACGTTCTGTTATTAGATTTATACGTTCTGCGCGAGACTTAATGTACATATGTCAGTGCAAAAACTATCAATAAATACTAAGTAAAAAATACTATCATAAGAAATGGTGTTTTTTTTTAAGGACTTACGCTGTTTGCCTTGAGGTGGCCTTTACAGCTTTACCGGAATAGTGGCTAGCGCAGAGTGCACTCCAACCAAGGCCTTAAGAGCGGAAGAAGGGTGGCAACTAGCTCAAGGGCGCCACAGAGGGCACGACTTCGGCTTGGGCAGTTACCGTGAGGGGAGAGGTAGTGACTAAGCTCCTAGGTGCAAAGATGCACCTACGAGCGGAAGAGGGGGTTCCTCGACCTCGCCGGCGAGATCGGTGTCTGTTTGAGAGGAAATGGTGAGTAGGAAGTGCCCTAGTCATGATATAAAGGTAATATAAACTTTTATTGCAATCTAAACTAATATGCAACTTTCAAAGCGTCTTGCTGAACACAGAAGCGCCCCGAGGCGGGCCGCAAATAAATTCTATCCGCACGACACTCGTTATAAACTAGAATATAGTTCAAGGTACGGGAAAAATAACTCCGCTCGCTGCACATATATGTTATTTTAGATCGTATTGATATTGATATAAAGTTCAAGGGGACTGCACATTTCAAATAACGTATATACAGGGTGTTTCAGAAGTCCGAAATAATACTTTGACGTTTGCATCAGTATCGGGTATACAACAGAATGGTATAAAAATTAGATCAAAATTCGACCATGTTTTTCCAACTTTATTTTCGTCGTCAATTTCTATAACTCGTAATATCTCGAGTCTTATGTAAAATTTGCATGTTCTTTTTTCTGAATATTAATAGGCCCCACTGGTTAATGTAGTTTGCAATGTTAAATAGGGATATATCCATATCCATCCTAGTTATGGATATACCCGAAGGCCAGAACACGATACCTGTCACCAATATTCAAAGGTCTATAACTCGGTAACCATTATATTTACGTATAATCTGTCTTCACTAAGCATCCACATATCAGCTACCGTATATGTACCCAAAGTATTATTTCGGACTTCTGATACACCCTGTATACAATATGCTATTTGTCATTATACCGGGCCCATTCCCCGTCAATACGAGGGAGATTTGAGCTATAGTCAATCCCTTATACCAACTAGGCTAAAGAAATTAATATGAAAACAATCATAAATTATAATACAACGTAATCACGCCTTTTTACCCAGAAGGGGTAGGCGGACTTGCACTGCACTGCTTCTAATGTAGAGCGAGCCTATACCGGGCACATGTCCCATAAATGCGAAAGAAATTTGGGTCATAGTCCATAAATACATCGGCGAAGTGTGGGTGCACTACAGTGCACCTCTGCTAACTCACTCGAGGAATACAAGCTTCATGATATATTATATTAGTATCGGAACGTATTGGTATTACATACCGAATGCTTTTGTATCTCTCATCATTTGCCTTACCTTGTCCCATTATTTGGGGTCGGCGCAGTATGTCTTTTTCTTCCATTCATCTCGCTTTTCCGTCATACTGACATCCACTCCGATCTCATTCATATCGCCCTTTATTCAGTCCATCCATCTTTTCTTCTTTCTTGGGTCTTCCTCTCGCTCTATATCCGTCCACATTGTATCTCTGTTGCTTTTGTATCTCTGTTGGAAGATTTCCCTTGGGCACACACTGCTATAGGGTAACACAATTTAACATCGCTCCCCATTATACCTAATAGCTACGAAGAATGACAACAAATTTGTTCTAACCTTCACCCAATACTAAATATCGAGGGGTGAAAGGCTATTCGATTTAAACGACATTTTGTAAACTTTACAAGACAGCAGTGGTAGCAGTGGTAGCCTCGTGGGCAAGAACGCCCGCCTTGAACGTAAGGGGTGCAAGTTCAAATCCCGGGCCCGCACGTCTGAGATAATTTTCATGTGCGAATGTCATTTTCAACAATGATTACCACTTGCTGAACGGTGAAGGAAAACATCGTGAGGAAACCTGCACGTCTATATAAAGGTGTGTGAAGTTCACCAACCCGCACTGGGCCAGCGTGGACTATGGCCCAACTCTCACTCGTATTGAGGGGGAATGTGCCCGGTATAATGGCAATAGGCTCGCCCTCTATTACATTGGGCCCAAAATATATCGGCGAAGAGTGGGCGCACTAAAGTGCACCTCTGCCTACCCCTTCGGGGAATACAGGCGTGATGATGTATGACAGGAGAGGATGCTCATTCGACGCAGAAAAAATCGCTGATTCCAAATCCTTACTAATATTATAAATGCGAAAGTAACTCTATCTGTGTATTACTCATCCACGCCTAAACGACTGAACCGATTTAAATGCAATTTGGTACAGAGATAGTCAAGAGCCTGAGAAAAGACAAAGGCTACTTTTTAATTCGGAAAAGGGCTGAAAAGGGGTTGAGATATGGGATGAAAGATGATTAGGGTTCCTAAATTACGCGCGAGCGAAGTCGCGGGGTACAGCTAGTGTGTATATAAGTCAATATCGCCGACAATTGTCGTTTAAGTCAAAAAGCCTTTCACCCCTCGATATAGATCTCCACCAAGTAAAATACCGATATCGTAATTTCATTTTATATTTTAAGCATGATGCAAGCACCCAGATATATCTGTCTCATTAAAAATTACATTACATACATTTTGGGACAAAAAAAAATAATGGTAAAAAAAACTTTTATTCAATTGCTCTTAGTTTCCGTAATCTCCCCAGCGAGTCCTTTCATTTGAAACCCATACTGTGGTAGTGCAGAAAAAAGAACTATTCCGCCATCTTGGCTGATCCACCATATTGGAATTAGAATGACGTCACATAGCTAAGCATGCATTGTCATCCAGAATAACCAAATTTCAGCTCAATCGGTTAAAGATAACTGATAATTCAGTTGCAAGATTCCACCCGGACATACATTGCAAGGTAATATAAAGCTTGTATTAATAAAAATACATCGCCGAAGTGTACTGCTTCTAACCTACCCTTTAGAGGAATACGGGCGTGATGATAAATTTTATTTATTAATTTCTGTTAACAAATTGAAGGCATACCCACATTTTATACACTTCACACTCCATCGTGTTTCGCAACGCAAAGCCTACGACGTAGCCCCCTGCACACTGCCGCGTCAACGCTCACGCATCCAACTTTTTACCCACACCAAAACGAACTGTATTGACTCAGAAAAAAAAAACTGAGCCGTCACGGGACGCCTGGCAGATGTGAAACATAAAACATATATGTCGTAGAGGCGAGTGAGCGGAGTCTAAGCGGCGGAAAGAACCGAAGAGCCATGAAGCTGCTCAACGTTTTGGGATCCCGGCATCGCGGCATCAACAGTCACTGTCACTCGCCAAGCGCGCCATTAGATGTTTCACATCAAAAGTTCATTCTTTAACTAAACGGTAGCTTTTACCACAGAAACTCAATCTTTATTCTAATTAATACAGAGTTCATTTTGGTATTGCCAAACATTTTGACGCGCGAGGGCTGACGCGCCAGTGTGTGCAGGGCTCAAAGCCTACGTCGTAAGTTGTTTTTGCGAGTGGAAAAAACATCGGGGCCCTGACCGGAATGATAAATGGCCGGCGGGCGTTTTTGTTACGATTATCATAACAATGGGTTGTTATTGTTGTGTTATGTCATTGGGTCAGTTATGTGGGCACCTGTTAAGCCTTTTCGACATCGATTAACATTGCAACACATTGATTAAAGGTCCTAGCAGTAGCTGCACATAAGTGGCAGTTAGAAAATTGTTTTTTTCTTACAACTCCTCCTAAACCTTTTTTAGATTAAATTCGTGCGGGTTCCGAGACATTTTAGCTTTTCCCCGGGACTCACCGAGGGTCAAACCTCGGTGTCTTCAATGGACACCGCTGTCGATCCTGGCTTACAGGAGTAACCGTGGTGGGAATGTATGGCGGGCTTAGTCCCAAGACGTGGCAGTCACCTTTCGGCTACAAAAATTTTATTTGCTTATCTACTCACTATTGTAAAAATGTTATGAAACTAACCCTTATGTATAAATACTTGCTGTTTTTTTAAATTTAAAGGAATTCAAAAATGTTTAGAAACTATTAGTAACGGTATTAAGTACACATGTGTTTATCAGTACTACTCTGAATGTACGATACCTTTCGATGTTACCTACTCTACAAAAAAATCTACGGTAATAAAAAAAACTTTAATATTCAACCGCTTTTGTTATAAGAAGTAACACTGGCATTCAATAGACTATATTTATTTTTTTCTCAATTTTTATGCTGTACATTATCAGACGTGGATATTTTTTTTTATTTGATGGTAAAAACGGATGAACTGAACTCAACTGAAGTGTATTAAATTTTCATTAAGTAGCTACTTTTCTAATATCAAAGTAATCTCAAATGAATGGTTTCTCTTCTCAATTATTAATATCGTAACTATTGTTAGATGAACATACTGTGAGAGTTCAATAGAGATAGAGAGATCAATCGTACTGTGAGAGTTCAAATTAAATTAATTTTGTACCCGATGGGGAATTAAAACTACTACATTAATACTACTACTACAGCCCTTTTAACGTCCCACTGCTGGGCACGGGCCTCCCCTCAATGTGAGGAGGATTTCAGGCCATAGTCCACCACGCTGGCCTAGTGCGGGTTGGCAGACTTCACACATCTATCGAGAACTAGACAAGTTCCCTCAGACGTGCAGGTTTCCTCACGATGTTTTCCTTCACCGTTTCATAGCAAGTGATAATCTCGGATGAAAATGAGATTCGCACATAAATCCCAGAGGTGCGAGCCGGGGTTTGAACCTGCACACTTTGATTTGCAAAGCGCGCGTTCGACCACTCGGCTACCACTGCTACTTATATACATTAATATTTAATGTATAAAATTAAATTAACTAAAAATTAACTTGCGCGTTGAAGAATTAGCTTCTTCTCTTAGTCAATGCTGCCCTCTTACCATCTTGCAGCAATACTTTTAATATTAATTTAAGGTTTGAACGTAAGGGGTGCAAGCCCGGGCCCGCACCTCAGAGATAGGTTTCATGTGCGAATGTAATTTTCAACAATGATTACCACTTGCTGAACGGTGAAAGACAACATCATGACGAAACCTGCACGTCTATAGAAAGGCGTGTGAAGTTCACCAACATGCACTGGGCCAGCATGATGGACTATGGCCCAAATCTCCCTCGTATTGAGGGGAAGTATGCCCTGTATAATGGCAATAGGCTCGCCCCTATTACGTTGGGACCAAAATACATCGCACTACAGTGCACCTCTGCCTACCCCTTCCGGGAAGACATTTAGTGGTGGTGGTAAGGGCGCATTCTGACGCCCCAGTTTGTCCAGGGCTTTCGTCTATGAATTATTAGTTTTAAAAAGTTTTTAAAATTCTGTGGAAATTCTTAGCCTTCAGAAAACTGTTTTAGGTTCATTCTTGACTAACGCCTCGTCCTAAGATTTACGAACCGTTAGCGTAGCGAGACGGTTGAAGATTATAGGAACCCAATAATCCCAACATAAAAAATATTTTATTTAAATCGGACTGAATAAGCTATGAAGTATTCTACTGAATAAATCGAATGACCTGCCTACTCAATTTCGCCACTGGCAACCCTATTCCGGGTCGGCAGGTCAAGGTTGTACCAACAAAGATAGAGTGAGGTTAAACCAGGGCCAATCGGCTGATTGTTGTGGTTTTCTGAAAGCCATTGCGGTACAGAATATTTTATTTGGGAGATAAATAAGGAACGGGCACTGATAAATATATTAACTTCTACTTTATATACGACTTTATTGAACTTTATGCTTGAAATAAGCGATATAGCTGATCTCTGCTTACTCTTATGGGATTCTGGCGTGAATTTGTGTTTTTTAAATTACAATATTTTGCTTCCAAATATTTGATGGATTTGGGGACAGAAAAAGTATACGAAATATGTGTTAAGCACATTAATGCATATAAATAACATTGCCTTGGTAAATACTTGGGTTTAACTAGGTAATACAGCACTCCAGCAAGCAAGGCTTCCCTTTTACAACTAATCGCGCAAGTAAACTGATAGCCTGTATCATTCTAGACCAGAGATCTCAAACTATTTTGGGTAAAAGACCCGTCTTTGAAAACGAACTAATAATACCACAGACTAGCTAAATAACTTTAAAAACCGGCCAAGTGCGAGTCGGACTCGCGCACGAAGGGTTCCGTACCATTATCTATAAAAACAGCAAAAAATTCACGTTTGTTGTATGGGAGCCCCCTTAAATATTTATTTTATTCTGTTTTTTAATATTTGTTGTTATAGCGGCAACAGAAATACATCATCTGTGAAAATTTCAACTCGTAACTATTACGGTTCATGAGATACAGCCTGGTGACAGACGGACGGACGGACGGACAGCGAAGTCTCACTAATAGGGTTCCCGTTTTACCCTTTGGGTACGGAACCCTAAAAATCCTATCTCTAGTTATTTTCCTATTCATACAAAATACTTACCAAATTAAACACTCTACAGGGATTCCCAAAGTTGTCGATATCGACCCCTTGGGGAATCTAGACAATTTGAGCTTATTATTAATTGATGAATTATCAGAATGGAAACAGCAGTTCTCGAGATGACGCTATAAATATAAATATACATATAAAAATGTCACCTTACGAAATGGCCCACTCAAAAGACATCTGCGTCCCAACAAGACTCTTTTGAATTTCAAATACGACCCATCCTATTCACATCGACAATTTCTTTACATTTCCCATGTGCAGTGGCTTCATATAACATGATTGTGAAGACCCTTCAATGGTTGGGTCTCCAATGAATTGTGCCACTTCCCGGGACGCAACAAGTGTCTGATTGGCCCCTAATAGCCCATTGTAAGATCTTGAGATGTGGTGCTCGGATTTGGTATTGTATGGGGTAATAGGTTAGATCTTAAATTGTTTAGTAATGTGTGAATTGTGAGGATAAAACGTTCTTGTGCAGTGTGCGGAAGGCTTTATCTATACTTAAAGAGGAGTGGTAGCCGAGTGGTCGAACGCACGCCTTGCAATCAAAGTGTACAGGTTCAAACCCCAGCTCGCACCTCTGGGATTTATGTGCGAATCTCGTTTTCATCCGAGATTATCACTTGCTATGAAACGGTGAAGGAAAACATCGTGAGGAAACCTGCACGTCTGAGGGAACTTGACTAGTTCTCGATAGATGTGTGAAGTCTGCCAACCCGCACTGGGTCAGCGTGGTGGACTATGGCATGTATCCCCCTCGCATTGAGGGGAGGCCCAGCAGTGGGACAGTAAAAGGGCTGTAGTAGTAGAAGTAGTATAAAGACGAAAGATTTGTATTTAACAAATACACCTAAAAACAAGTGGACCTATTGCAAAATTATTTTGCCGTTAGAAAGATACATTGTCACTGAGTAGCTTAGGCTATACCTATTTATCTATCCCAAAATGTTTAAAAAATCTCCACCCGTGCGAAGCCAGGACGGGCCGCTAGTGTTTGAGAAACAGGTATTCAAATCCAAAGCTACGAAGCTGCCAACTATTTTTATTGTAAAATAGACAATTTAATATCATCTCATTCGTGGAAGAGGCTATTTTTGCACGGACACTACACACTTACCTACAATGTTAGCACAACCGGACTATTTTTACTACTGAGTAGTTACTGACGTGTGTATTTTAAATAGAGTTATTCGTCGAGCGGTGTTAGCCTCGTCGATAGAACGTCCGCCTTGAACGTAACGGATGCTAGTTTAAATCCCGGGCCCGCACCTCTGAGATAATTTTCATGTGCAAATGTAATTTTCAATAATGATTACTACTTGTTGAAGGAAAATATCGTGAGGAAACTTGCCCGTCTATAGAAAGGAGTGTGAAGTTCACCAACTCGCACTGGGCCAGCGTGGTGGACTATAATCCAAAATCTTCCTCGCATTGAGGGAGAATGTGCCCAGTTTAATAGCAATAGGCTCGCCCCCTATTACATTGGGACCAGAATACATCGGCGAATAGTGGGCGCACTGCAGTACACCTCTGCCTATCTCTTCGCGGAATACAGGCGTGATGATATGCGCTGTCGGCTCACCTCTCAGAATCCATGACGCTCGAGACACTGTCAGTGGGTATCCAGTTTTGACGAATTTTCGCTGCGTCGCGCGAACTGTAACCAATAACAAAAAATAGTTATAAATAAACCAAAAAAAAATTATTCGTGTAGGCCATAAATCACTTACAAATAGTCAGATTCTACCACCGGTTCGGAATGCTGCTTCCACTGTGAACATGCTATGATTTTTTTTTTTGAATGGACTACGCTGTTGGCCGTGAGTTGGCCTTTACAGCTTCACCGGGTACATATTACTTGAGAATTGAAGTAAACGGACCGCTACGTGTGGAGGCGGCGGTGTCCGCCACTGCTGGCCGTGCCGACAGCTATACTCCATTTGTTATAGCATTAGAAAGAAGTTAAAAAAGGTTCTTTTTAATGTACACTTTGTAACAAAAGTAACAATTAACATATTACAGTTACGATTGACGCCCAATTTATTAGAATATATTTTTAAACCAGCAGTCTCACTGTAACTAAACATTTTCACTATTTATCTTAATTAATTAAGTGGCTTTCATTCAGATATATATTTTTTTTCCAACTTAAAATAACAGTGTCGATACAAAAAACCTAAATAAGCAGGGATGAATAATACTGGGAACGTTTTTCGTTTCACTATAATCCTACCAAATCTAAAATGTTACCTAATCCCTTCATCCGCTGTGACAACAAGAGTCTTTCTTATTTTGCCGGTTTATGTTGGCAGTCAAATTGACGTAAACAATGTTCTGTGATTGTCATTCATATGTGAATACTTCTGAATGCTACACCTTGTTTGTTGTTATTACCGAATTTTAGTAATTTTGTTCTTATTTGTTACTGTTTTTCCATTGATATTGTTTTGTTTTTGAAATAAAATGTTTTGCACTCCTGCTTCTACGAGCCTCTTATGAAATGGAGTATAGGAACTTACTAGCTAAGACCCCTCTTACCCGTGCAATCCACGTAATTAACGAACTTCATGCCAAAATTGATGTTTATACATGTCTTTTGAATGAATTCGCAAAGATTCTGTTATTTATTTTATGTTATAATGAGTAGGTATTAGTGTAAGTAAGCAATTGTTTTATTATAATTATTAGGTATTAGAAAATAAGCCTCACTATCGCATTAGGTATAGTACCTGTAATGAAAGACGTAAGTGAGATATTTTAATAAATAAATAAAATCGAATACCAAAAAGCTTCTAACATTTTACAGTTGCACGTCCAATTTTGTCCGTGAATTTCAGGTCTACGTACGTGAGCTTCATCGATGTGATCCGTTTCGGCGTAATTCTATTTTTGTTGGTATTTCTTTGTTTTTTAATATACAATGTAACTACAACGTAAACAAGACAGTTCCGTGTTGTGTCTTGCAATAAGTACATAATAGCGATGCAAATAGAATCAGTAGAATGCAATTTGCTAAACGAGCCACCACCATTCTTAACAAATATCACATTGGGATTGGAAAAGCGATTGCCGCTAAGCGCGAGAGACACAAGGTACAAGAGACTGTCTTTATCTATTCTTCTATTTTTTACGAAATAATGGAATAACATGAGGAATGTCTCCACCTGCGTTTAGCGGGTATTTCAGCCAGTGTCGAGTAATAAATAGCAAGGGCAAATCAACAAATACACATTATAAATAAAAAATGATGATGACAATGATAAAGATGGCGGATGAATCGACTTTATCTCATCATTTTCAATAGGAATGGACAAAATGTGTCAAAAAAGATTGCAGCAAAATTGGTCTCATTCTTATACGTCTTGACATAGACAATCAGACGTAAATAGACGTAAAAGTCGCACATAAAATTGGGTACGTATAACTGTCAAATGTAAGGCAAAGCTACCACCTTGATATTTTAACTCGTTGTTTATGGAAATATAGCCCTGGTCTGAGTGTAATTGGAATCGACCACAGTCCATTGTATGGCACCCATAGTACAAGCGTTGCTTAGTTTGGGGTTATACGATGAGTATGTGCTATGTGTCGATATTTATTTATTCCGCTACATGTCAACGCTTACACCAATCGTCCCACGCAATGGGAAGTTAACTGGAATGGGAGAACTTAAATGGTCTCAAAGTCTCAACCTGAACGTAACTGGAAAGCATTTTATTCGCCCTCCTCCCCTCCGGGGGAGGTTGACAACTGCATTTAACTTTTATAATAAACTGTAATATGTTACCTATTGAGTGCCTTGAGTGCTTTGAAATAAAATAAATGTTTCTATCGCATAAAGCCTCCGGCACACTGGGGCGTCTAAGCCGCCCGTCAAAATATTTAGCCAATACGAAAATGTACTGTATTGACACTTAGATAAAGTTCATTTCTCTGCGAAATGACATTGACAGCGCGAGTAGATTTTAAGGAGTTGGGAGTGGCTTTTCCCACAGAAATTCAGTCTTTACGTATATTGGCATGCTACTTGTTTCGGCATTGGCAAACAATTTGACGAGCGAGTTTAGGACGCCGTAGTGTGCCCAGGGCCTTACGTCAGGCTACGCTATTACAAAATATACAATAACTTTTCATAAATCCGCAGCGCGTTACAAAACATTTTCCAAATAAAACTTTACAATGTAGATAATATATCACACTTGAAAAGAACATAAAAAGCGGTAAAATCAATGTAAACTAGTACAGTCGTCCATCAATTGGCACAATGGCGGCGGTGGGAATCGAACCGGCTCTCCGCCGTATCGTTTCCAGTAATTATCACCCGTATGATATTGATAAACCGTGAGAAACAGTTTCTTTACAACAAAATTGGCAACCATTTCTAAAGGTCAGTAAAATACAAACTGAAACAATATATTGTTCGCAAGCAATAAATATTTAATGAAATTTAATAAATCAATACATCAAGGGGTATGTTTTGTGAGGAGATTTAAAAAGAGAGTTTAAGAAGTCCGAAATGCTACTACACACTTAACTTACAAAAAAATTATAGCTTTGTAAACCCGATACTGTCGTCAATTTTTAAAGCCGCCAATTTTAACAGAACACGATTCGTGTGAAAATAATACTCGAAGATCTATCATAGTTACTGACTATCATAGTTTCTGAGTTTAGTCAGAAACTATGATAGTTAGGCATAGTATGACTACAATAAGCTACCGTGTTTGTCACTAAATTATTATTTCGTACTTCTGGTACACTGTGATCATTGAAAAAAGATGTTGTTTTCAAGCCTTTAAAAATGGAATCATAGCAACTCCACGGCGATAGTATTAACAGACTTGGGGCCCTGATTGACCATGCTTAATATTGACAAGAAGACAAAGAAATACATTAATGTTTTAGGATAATTGATGGAATCAGGCGTAATATTGCGGAAATCCATTGTTAATACAATAGTAGAGAAAGGGACCCAGCACTCACCCTCGGAATTGTTTAGAATCCCAAATTATAAATCAAATAAATTTGATCGATAATAGAGGAAACCAACAAGACCGAACTCCCTGTCAGTCGAGAGTCAGTATGTCATAAGTCATGGGCCCTAACTATGAGCAATCCTCCGCAGAATAATTGAGAATTAGAGAGAATTCTAAACAATTCAGAGGGTGAGTGGTGGGTCCCTTTCTCTACTATTGTATTATTAATGCTTTATATTTTAGGAGATCAAATAAATGAGTTATCGATATTCTGTATTAATATACTGTACATGACCATGGGTACAAGACCATGGAGCATGGATGCATGTTTGTGAATACCCATTCTGTATTTTCTTGTATAAGTGTTTAATTTTGTCACCAAAAAAATCCTCTTAATAATCCTGTACATTAATTTTCCTTAAACAATTTAAACATCTAACTCTCCAGCACCTAAGGTAAAGATTTCTAATATGTCCAAAGTGTATTATTTCCTTTTCGTGTAAAACAATAGCGTCCGAAGTTCTCCGCAAGCCAATAGAAAGCTTAATATGTACGTGCACAGCAAGCAAACACTCCTCCGATGGCGAACAAAAACAATAAATTGTTGGAAGCAGAATCATTAGCCTGCAATTTATATGCCTCGTTTGGTATGTGGGTCACTCTTGCTTCAGATTGGACGTCTTCTTCAAGATTCTATATAAAATTACTTAAATGTTATTTACATTCTACCTTAGACGCGGCAGGCTTATCGTGACCGCGTAGATCGTAAATCTACCCCGTCTTAAATTGTTATTAAGCAAAATTTCGTTATTAATCATTTAAGAAAAAAATAGGCATATCAAATGGAATTAGTACAAACTCTTTGAATGACCTTTAATTTTCTAAAAATATTAATTACCACTTTTTCAGTACATAAGTAACAATGAAGTCATTAGCTCAAAATTCTACAATTATTGGTGGTAATCTTCTAATGCTCTGACCAAACAATCAGCGTCAGTACGCACGCGTTAAATTCTTTGCCAATACTAAGAATATATCTGTGTTAAATTTCTGTGGTAAACTTTACGCGTCAAAATGTGGAATTAACTTTTTCTATGAGTATCTAGAGTATCCATAACGACTTCACTCTTCATATACCTCTGCGGTGATGTTTCCGCCATTGTTGTTATCTTATGTACCTGTAGTTGGTAACTATATCGGAAAACAAAGATGGCGGAGTCAGATAAACCAGATAAATTTACCGCAGCGCGGGCTCGAAATGCCATTTCCGTTATAATATCTCCTTGGTCCATAGAGTTCGTTTGGCCATAAAATTGAAGCGCGCGTATTGACGCCTCAGTGTGTCCGGGGCTTTATTGGCAGCGGAAGTTAAGTCCAGATGACACCGCAACATTCAATATCCCGGAACGGATCGCTTTGTCCTGGCAGCGGACCGGACGTGATTGGGGGACCAATCCGGACGCGGTTCCGCCTTCAAACCGTACAAGGTGCGCTCAAAGGGACTTTTTTAATATTTATTAATGGCCTTTATTTAGTCGGGATCTCAGATTTATTGGAAAATGGGGGAACATTTTGGATATTGTTTTTTTATTCCAAAATTATCCAAGCTCACGACATTTGGGAACCTTGAATATTTTCAATTTTCATATTATTATTATTTTCGTAAGTACCTGTGTTGATCTGAGGATTGCAGGTTGTGTTGCTCGTGGAATGAGACGAGATAGTTGTGAGGTGTTGAGACCAATGTACATTGATGAACAATAATTTTAATGGAATCGTTGGTGTTGCCAGTGATTAAATCTAACTTATTACCTATTTTGAGTAGCGTTCTAAGGAATCCTACAAAAGTATTTACTTAAAAAATCTTCCTCAAGTTATGGCGTGACCAAGGAAACTTGACGCGCAGGGGTCTACGCCCCAGTGGGGAGTGGGGAGGCTTTAACATTTTGACCGTGACATGCATGCCCAGTGCGTGGGACTGCTTAAATGGACATTAATTGTTGGTTCAGAAGATTTTTTATGCTCATGTGATCATGTAGGACCGAACACATCACCAATAACTGCCCACGCGCATCTATTTAAGGTGAGAGAACCAATTCATTACCCATCATACAATATGTCGTCATTAAGTTCGTTTAATGTTTTGTTTTATTTTCATTATTTATTCCAAATAAATAAGTTAATAAAAAAATCCACATTAAATATTCGGAAGGAAATTAAATGCAATTTAAAACCCGCCTAGTACTCTATAATATATATTAATCTATCTATCTATCTATCAGCCAGAGACGTCCACTGCTGAACATAGGCCTCCCCCATAGATCGCCACAAATTACGTTCTTGGGCTTTATGCGCCCATCGACTCCCGGCGACCCTGGTGAGGTCGTCCGTCCATCTGGTCGGGGGTCGTCCCACATTCCGCTTGCCTGTTCGTGGCCGCCACTCTAGGACTTTGATGCCCCAACGGCCATCCGTTCTCCGGGCAATGTGTCCGGCCCATTGCCACTTCAAACGTGCAACCCTTCGAGCTATGTCTGTAACCTTGGTTCTTCTGCGGATGTCCTCATTTCTGATTCTATCGCGCAGTGAAACTCCCAGCATAGCTCGCTCCATTGCACGTTGAGTGACTCTGAGCCGTCTTATGAGTCCCATTGTGAGCGACCACGTCTCGGATCCGTACGTCATCACTGGCAACACACACTGTTCGAAGACTTTTGTCTTCAGGCACTGAGGAATATCGGACGAGAAGATGTGACGCAGTTTCCCGAACGCTGCCCAGCCGAGTTGGATTCGTCGAGTGACCTCCTTCTCGAAGTTGGATCTACCTAATCGGACCGTGTGTCCCAGGTATACGTACTCGTCGACAACTTCGAGAGTAGAGTTCCCAACGACTATATATTAATACTTTATTATAAATAAATATCATCCTCAAATTCATAGAAATATCAATCGATTCGCTTAACAGCGTTCTATAACAAGATTGTAAAACGATTTAAACATCTTTAAATCATAAGAGGTAACTAGTACAGGCATACAACTCTAAAGCAAAACATTAATGGTCTATTTCTTGCGCAGAAAACAAAGCAACAGTAACCGTTCAGATCTTACCTGCAGATGGCGAGGTCACGAATTCGAATCTGATCCCCGTTGCTAGACGTGAAGCCAGTATCAGGCTCTACCTTAACCTATGGGGGCTAACGGGACCCTGTGTACAGCACGATGTCTGAGAACTTAAGCTACGTTTAGGGATGTGCCTTGAAGGGGAAAAAATCGAATTTTCCTCTTTACAATAGATCGAATTTTAAATAGTTTTTAATATTTGGAGAATCGATTATTAAAAGTCGATTACAAGAAAAAAATCGATTAAAATAAAAATCGATTATTTTTTCACATCCCTGACAGATGGCGCTGTTTGCAAAATACGATTAGGGATGTGAGTTGGAGGGGAAAAAAATCGATTACTAAATAATCGATTTCCCTCTTTAAAATAAATCGATTTTTAATATTTAGAGAATCGATTATTAAAGGTGGATTATAAGATGAAAATAATCGATTATTATAAAAATAGATTACTTTTTCACATCCCTAGCTACGTTTAGTTACAACTGCGACCTATATTATTTGAAACAAGCTGCGCCCGCGACTTCGTTCGAATTCGAAATTCCATCGAATTTGAGAATCTTAAGAATCCTTATGACATCCAAGATACTCCTTATAACGTCAGAAATCTGTCAGTGAAAGTCCCGTCAAAATCGGTGCCGCCGTTTTCAAGATTACCCAAAATAAATAGACAGCGAAAAAAAAATCATTATAAGTACCTTTTCGTTGTAAGTACCTTATATACTCTCATTTGCATTAAGTGAAAAGCTGTTCATTGGTACATTACAGATAGGCAAAAATTAAATTCACGTAACTTTTTTTTTCTAGCCAAAAATAGTTCCCTACTCCTGATAGGCCTCCTTCCATTCTCTCTTCCACACTTCTCTGCCCTTGGCAACCTCCGGCCACGTTACTTACTAAAAAAAAAATTGTCTACGGACAACATTTGGTGTATTTACCCTACCACCTAACACTATTGTAATGTAATGTATTATAGTATAATAACAATAAACCTGACGAATGACCGGTCAATACTTCCCGCTAACGACGCCATCAATCGTCGGGACAATGTCTGCGCCCGCGCAGCGCCGAGGATAGCGTGCCGTGCGTTGTATTACTTCGTCATCGGTTCCTTGGTTTGAATATCAAAATATAACAGTTAAGTTGTGGTTATCTAGAAGGTAACAGAGCAGCCAAGGGCTCACAGAAAATTGACTATAAACAAATAATAAATATCGCTAGACAACACTACACGTCCAACGTACAAATTGTTTATTTACCTACTAGCTGACCGGGCGAACTTCGTACCGCCTTAGAATGTGACATACGAAAGCAGCGCCACCTACCGGGTCCAATTGTGAATCTAAAGGATCCAGGGTGCCACCCAAACGCATACAAAAAAAAAATTCAAATCGGTCCAGCCGTTTAGGAGGAGTTAGCTTACAACGAAAAGTGGTATTTATTTTTATATATATAGATGTATCGTAGTCGAACGCACGCCTTGCAAATCAAAGTGTGCAGGTTCAAACCCCGGCTTGCACCTCTGGGTTTCATGTGCGAATCTCATTTACATCCGAGATTACCACTTGCTATAAAACGGTGAAGGAAACCTGCACGTCTGAGGGAACTTGACTAGTTCTCGATAGATGTGAAAAGCCTGCCAACCCGCACTGGGCCAGCGTGGTGGACTATGGCCTGAATCCCCCTCGCATTGAGTGGAGGCCCTTGCTCAGCAGTGGGATATTAAAAAAGGCCGTAGTAGTAGTAGTAGATGTATCGATCTATGTGATTGATCGGTCACGGGGGCGGTAAGAGACCCAGAAAAAAGGGGGCGTTGGGTAGAGGCTTGTATCTATTAATTTAATTTGACGTTATAGTGGTTTTTAAGTAAGTGGAAAAATGGGGGCGCTAAAAATAATTTATTCTCAAAGTGGGCAGTATACCAAATAAGTTTGGGAACCACTGGTCTAGGTGGTTCACTGCACCAGCCCCCTTAGCATGACCGCGTAGACATAACTCTTTCAACTGTCAGATTTGTCGAGAAAATGACGTCACTACGAGCTTTATGTACTGGACATGGCTCGGTGTGACGTCATTTTCACTACAAATCTGACATTTCAAAGAGATACAACTTATGTCTACGCGGTCATGCTAAGCCTGGTCTGGGTGTAACTGGGATCGCCCCCAGTCCATTTTATGGGGACTATAGTATAAAAGTCGCTTAGTATGGGATCATACGATGAGTATGTGTTGCCTAATGGTATTGACATACAATATTTATTTCCTTAAATATTGAATTACTACTACTACAGCCCTTTTAACGCCCCACTGCTATGAACGGGCCTCCCCTCAATGCGAGGGGTCGAACACACGCCTTGCAATTGAATTACTGTGAGAAAATCTACGCATCAAAATTCATGCATTGAAGTATTAGCTTTTTCTATGTGTTAATACAGTTCGTTTCGGCTTGGGCATAAAATTGACCGCTCGAAATTTGACGCGTTTGTGGGTCTACGGTTTCAAAGTCGTAATAATGACGCAAGTAACGGCTTTACATTCAATGGTTCCTTAGCATTTTCAATTATGAATTCGAGACACTCAGTTTTGTTTGAGGTGCGAAACAATAGTATGGGTTAGTTACAGTCTCACTGACTGACACATGCCGTTTAGAGAAACGAAATAATTTAAACCATCCGCCATCTTTAGGCCATTAGGCCTCCCGCACACTGGTGGGTGCACAAATACAGGGTGTTTCAGAAGTCCGAAATAATACTGATACGTTTACATCAGTATCGAGTATACAACTGAATGTTATAAAAATTTAATTGAAATTCCACCATGTTTTTCAACTCTTTTTTTCGTCGTCAATTCCTACAACTCGTAATATCTCGAGTCCTATGTAAAATGTGAATATTGCTAGTCTGCCCCTCATAAGTGTAGTTAACACTGCTGAATATGGTTATGGATGAACCCAAAGGACAGAACACGATACCTGTGACAAATATTCAAAGGACTTTAACTCAGAAACTGTCTTCACGAAGCATTCACATAATGGGCTACCGTATAAGTACCCTAAGTATTCTTTCGGACTTCTGATACACCCTGTATTTTCGCCAATACCAAAACAAACTGTACCGACACATAGAAAAAGTTCATTATACAATTGAATGACACTGACAACGCGACGCGAGCTAATTTCGACGCTCGGAGGTGTACAAGGCTTTTACGAGAGAAATTCAATCTTTATGCATATTGACACAGAGTTTGTTTTAGTATGGGTAATAAAATAAATCGCGCGACTTATAGCACAAAAATTGGTAAAACCACTTTTATTTATAACTAGCTGTGCCCGCGACTTCGCCCGCGTGGACTTTAGGGAGATTACCCGGAAATATGGGTATTATGTTTTTCCCGCGGAAGCCTAATGCTTTTTCTAAAATTAAAGTAGCCTAAGTTACGCCTTGGAACGTCAGCTATCTGTCAGTGAAAGTCCCATTGAAATCGGTTCAGCCGTTTAGAAGTTTACCTCAAACAAACAGACAGACAGACAGACAAAAAAAATTAAAATTGCGTTTTCGTTATAGGTATCGTATATACTTTCATACGCATTCGGTAAAAAAGTGTTATTTTAATATTACAAACAGACACTCAAATTTTATTTATTTGTATAGATGTGTACTTATTGAATTTGTGCACGCTATCAATTACTTGGCATTGGCGAAATACCGCTAATCGCAGGTGAAGAAGGTCGGGGGGCTCATCATCCATTGCACGGATTCATCGGTCTGGGAGACGGTCGGGATTGTACCAGGCCGTCTCTTCTCAGCGCCGGAGACCCAGCCATAGTTGGGTTATCCGCTGGTGCGTCGCGGTCGCAGTCGCGGCCCCGATATAAGTTCTTAGAGGGTATTTAGAGTCGGTTTTTAGAGGGTATACGGCCTTCTGCCGGGACTCCCACATAACCCTGTTACTTTCCCCGAGGTGGCAGGGTATCCATAAAGGATTTTCCGACGAAAAAAAAAAGTGAAGCCGAAGTATTTTTCAGTACAAAAGTACTTTAAAATCTCATTTTAAATTCTTGTTAACGTTTTGTAAATTTGGTTGCAGCTATTTAGGTTATGGGAATTCCAAATACATTCACACATACATAGTTATGAAGCTATAAATGCCATACAAACATTCAAATATTCGTTGAGTGTACTGTGTACATAGAATCCCGCCCGGGAACCGAACTCAAAGCGCCGACAACGTGTCAAACATGAGGTGGTATATGCAAACAAACGATACGACGTGTAAAAGAATGTATTATTAGCTACAAAAGTGCTACTTGATGTATATTTGACTTAAGCGACATTCTGTCATCTTGACAGGAGAGCGTACCCATTCGACGCAGAAACATTCGCTGATTCCAAATATGTATATAAGTCAATATCGCCCAAAAGTGTCGCTTAAGTAAAATTAGCCTTTCACCCCTCGATATAGCATCGTAAATAAGACGAAAGAACGACGATCACGATGATTTTGTATGAAAAGAAAACTAGAGTGGCAACTTGCACACTCGTAAACAATAAGTGATTATTACACCGAAATAAATAGGAAAAAAAAAATTTGCTTATGCCTTACCTTAAATGCTATAAACGCCTTTCGTAACGTTCAATTATAGTCCATATTTGTAGGGCAACACGTATGGATTTCCTATCCACCCATTGAATAAAATATCAAGTCAATGTCTTGGAGTAATTTATACGGCAGGTCATGCGCAACGGATAAGGATTAAGGATTAATCTAAACTAAACAAACTCCCAAATTTACAGAAAGTTTTGTCATATGTTCCATTTACAATGTCATTGTAAGCGGTTTGTAGACGGATTAAATTTCATATGAGTAACCTTTAAAAACATGATCCAATTTTTTATTCAATATTTCAATTCCCAGTGTACAAAAAAACACAAATTATACATACATACATACATCATCACGCCTGTATTCCCCGAAGGGGTAGGCAGAGGTGCACTGCAGTGCGCCCACACTTCGCCGATGTATTTTGGTCCCAATGTAATAGGGGGCGAGCCTATTGCCATTATACCGGGCACACAGGTTTCCTCACGATGTTTTCCGTCACCGTTTCTTAGCAAGTGATAATCTCAGATGAAAATGAGATTCGCACATGGAACCCAGAGGTGCGAGCCGGGGATAGAACCTGCGCACTTTGATTGCAAAGCGTGCGTTCGACCACTCGGCTACCACACAAATTATACTTACTCATAATTAAAAATCAATACAACTCTCATTACCAAGATGATTTATAATAACAAATCATCATCTGATATTTACCGGTTAACCAATGACCGCGGCTGTACAGGATCGCGTGAATCAATCATCGATGCGCGGGCGCAACGAAAATCACAAGCCATTGAACACACCGGGCGCGGCAGGTGCGTGAATGGGCTACGTGAAAAAGTTATATGAAAAACGAGGCCAAGGTCTGTTGTTTCATACCTACAATAACAAAAGAAACAAGTTACAATGACAAAAGAAAAAATAATCAAGATTCATGTAAGTATCATTTAAAGTCTCAAGATTATTAATCTGTACAAATAAATAAAATTAAACTGTCTGATTGTAATATCAAAATATTTTTATTTACTAAACGCATACGAAAGTATATACGCTACCCTAATTCCACGTGGATGAAGTCGCTGGCTTAGCTTGTCAAGTACTGTAATTAAACCCAATTTCAGTCCCCTTACCGCCACCCCTCTAGCAGGTTTTAATATTACTTTTAGACATATGACTTAGTACAAAATCTGTCAATACTCGACAGTTTATATTATAACGCCCTATGATAGTATAAGTTTCCTAGGACGAGTTAATTTTGTTTAAACAAATGCTTTTAGGCACTTTAAATTTGTGGACTTGGCCTGTTACACAACCGTGTGCTTAAATACGTTGCTCTTGCGCACGGGTCGGCGACCTCGCCGATCCGTACCGATAATTTTAATTCTTAATTCAATCACGTTAAGGTATGTTTTTAAATGATTAACTCAAGTAGCGGTTACATTAAAACCGTAAAGCGTGTTCTTCCGGAGTGCAGGTGCAAAAAGTCGGACGTGGGCGAGTTTTTGCACCTCAATGAGAGTAACACCATTAGGTTAGGCAATGTTATGTTTAACTATTTATACCTACTCAGTGACAGCTGAAGGATAATTTGAAATACTCCAACAATTTTAGGGTTGAGCTATCTCTGGTAAGTAATATGATAGAAATAGGTACCCAAATCTACGTAGAGATAATTTTGCACGAAAAAATTCGAAAACATATATTAAAAACAAACAGCTAAGTGCCACTCGCAATTGCGCCCCGAGGGTTTCCTCCAAACTTAATAGGTGTATAAGTTCAAAAAAAAAAGTGCGATACCACATATTTACGGTATTCGTTTTTTCTGTACAGTTGGGCAATAAGACATTCCTTCTCGCCAAATATCATGATTCTAGGTCAAGAGAAGTATCCTATAGGTTTTGATTCCTATCCGAGTGTCAAAATATGCGGCATAACCGGCCATATCTTTTCTTTGAGTTTACTTAAGTTTTATTTTTTTACAGCTCCAAAAGATTGCAGACATCAGCTGATATTAATTTCAACTTGATAATTCGAAGTTCTTGCAAAAAGCGGTCTTCCCAAACAGACTTCGAAGTCATCCTTCGTCCCAGAAGGGTTCCTTTTTTAACCGACTTCAAAATTTTGGCTGTAAATTTTTACTTTCATAGGGATGTTTTATGGTGATAATATTTGCAAATAATTATTGACACTAAAAATTCTGAAACAAAAAATATTTTTAACAAAAAACAAAAAAATGAATAATAAATAAATAAATAAAAACCGACTTCAAAAACCCAGGTGCACTAAAAAGCTACAAATACAATTTAAAAATGCTACAATTCATGTGTGTATTTGCCTTGTCTGACGTTGATTGGCACCTACTCCAAATGTAATGAATTGTAAGGTTATTTGTAGCTTTTTAGTGCACCTAGGTTTTTGAAGTCGGTTTTTGTTTTTTGTTATTCTTTGAAGTACAGAAACCGAATTCCACAATTAAAGTGCCAAGCCTTTATGACAATGGTAATTGTCATGAAATTACGATAAACTACTCAACATCTTAACAACAGATCCATGCGGCATCCTATCTCATAACAATGTAAACAATGCCTGGGATCTCAAGGGATTATCTAGCGAGCAATGTATTACAGACTAAATATTCATATACGAGGCTACACAACACTAGGGCTGTCAACTGCAAAAAAAAGCGGCCGGACATACTTCACGTCAGTAAAGCTATTGAAATAACTCTTCTTTTTTTTCAAAATGTATGAAATTTATTGGTCATTGATAAGAATTTAAGAATTGACTGGGCCTGCGATTAGCAGATATTCTTCCTATGTCAAGTAATTAATAGCAAAGACAAATTCAATAAGTACACATTGTAAATTGAAATGGGTAATTATTATTATTAATACAGCCCTTTTTAGCATCCCACTGCTGGGCACGGGCCTCCCCTCAATGCGAGTGAGTTCCACTCCGACCTTGACCTCTTCTCCATTCAAAAACACTTCAAAATAGCGTCCGAACGCTATTTTAAAAAAGCCGCGTCGCATTCAAATCCTCTAATTGTCGCCGCCGGCAATTACGAGCCAGACCCCGCGCACACATCATCAACACGACGCCCCCGTCCGCGGCACGTGTTGATTGATCCTCCTGACACCATCACTGCTCTCCTCGACCCGGGCGTCGAGAGGGCCACTCACACACAGACATCAGCCTCAAACAGACACCGACCACGCCGGCGAGGTCGAGGAACCCCCTCTTCCGCTCGTAGATGCATCTTTGCACCTAGGAGCGCAGTCATTTCTTCTCCCCTCACGGTAACTGCCCAAGCCGAGGTCGTGCCCCATGTGGCGCCCTTGAGCTAGTTGCCCTCCTCTTCCGCCCTTAAGGCTTTGGCTGGAGTCGCACTCTGCACTCGCCACTCCTCCGGTGAAGCTGTAAAGGCCAACTCACGGCCAACAGTGTAGTCCATTAAAAAAAAAAAAAAAAAAAGGCCATAGTCCACCACGCTGGCCCGGTGCGGGTTGGCAGACTTCACACATCTATCGAGAACTAGTTAGGTTCCCTCAGATGTGCAGGTTTCCTCACGATGTTTTCCTGCACCGTTTCATAGCAAGTGATAATTTCGGATGAAAATGAGATTCGCACATAAATCCCAGAGGTGCGAGCCGGGGTTTGAACCTGCACACTTTGATTGCAAGGCGTGCGTTCGACCGGATGAACGGAAAATGGCGGATGCTTCAAAAAGACTAGAACTTAACAATAATATATTGTTATAGATAGACTATGAGTTCGCTATCAAAGTGCAGGACGACTTACTGTTGACAAAATTGAGTTGTTAATAAGTCACACAACTCTTGGAGATTTCTAAGTCGCTTCTAATTCAACAATATGTCTTAAAACTCCGAAACATATCAAAATGGTATACACTCCACCAGAAAATTTCACATAATGTCACATGTTTGTCAACCCTAAACACATTCAAATATGTCCAGATATATCCCGCCAAGTGAAGGGAATACACAAATTGTAACTGATAAAGGTATTACAAGCTTCGACCATCTATCTGAGGTGGTGTTCACGTTCAATGTACACCGACGTATTCGGTTAGACTCGATAAAATAGATTAACTGTATAAGTTTGCAGAGTATTTTGACGGATTTCTTTCTGCGACTCTTCTTATTTATATCTAAATGAATAATTACGTTTATGCAAGCGAGGATTCATGAGTAACGCGGAGCACACGCGTCGTAAGCCTGGTGATTTGATAGTTTTGTTTTTTTTAAGTCACTTACAATAGATAGATTATGAACAAGTGCGGCGCTAACTTCTGGATAGATTATGAACAAGTGCGGCGCTAAGTTCTTTTGCCACTATGTGCCCCTGGGTTTGCCGACTACTTTCCTAAAGCATCGCTGAAATGTGTAGGCTTAGCATAACTGTGTAGTCAAGTTTTATCTCTTTCAACTGTCAGATTTGTCGAGAAATGACGTCACACCGAGCCATGTCCAATACAAAAAGCTCGAAGTGACATCATTTCCTCGACAAATCTGACAGTTGAAAGAGATAAAACTTATGTCCACGTAGTCATGCTAAGGCTAGTGGTCGGTGTGACAGAAACTGTGAGTGAGGTTATCTGTTGGATTAAAAATAAAATCGAGTCTCAAATGTCCATACCCCTGCTAGGCGTAAAACCTTCGGTACAGATACCGAAGTCGACAACCCTAGGATAGAAGCACAGAATAAATATATATGCTGTGATAGAAGTAACCTCCAATAAAACTTCGTATATCGTAACAAAAACGTATTTTAATATTTCATCGAGAGCTCGCTAGACGGCGCGGCGGCGGTGGACTCCACAAAGGAATTTGGGGGTTGTTGACTGGGGGTATTGGTGACGCGTACCTATATAGTTGAATGCGGCGTAAACTAAATATATGTAAGTGGAACCTATTCACACCAAATGGAAGGCCATATAGGAACTGCACTCACCAGCTCTGTGTCCTCGCATTCGCAGGCGAAACGATCAGCCCTGGAAGTCACGTAGGCAGGCACTTGGGCAGGCACTTCACTTGATGGTTTTCAAAGTCCACGTCTCACTATTCCGTGTATCGGCTAATGAAAAATTGGATGGAGAGGGTCTGCTGGCTAATAGGTAGCCATGTAGCAGCCAATATGCGGGATGTTATATTAATTAAGTTTTGAACGCGGGATCGCCGTTCAGCAGCGTTACATCGCGACGACGATTCGACGAGACTGTTTCGTGATTCTTCGGTCGGCGTTCGGGCGGTGGATCCGAAGCGAGTGCGCGAACGAGACAGCGCGCGCGGTGTAAAATAGCTCCACCGATATATCGCATAAGCGACATACGAAGAACACAAAGTAGTTACATGCAAATTCCCTAAGATGGCGCTTCCATGAAAAATGGTGTGAATGTATGAATATAATTAAAAACCTAAATCGGCGTTAACATTCTCCCCGGCTTGGAAGTCCGTAGGAATTTCAAAAAAAAATAAAAAAGGAAAGAAGCAAAAATAATGCTTTAAAGAGCGATTAAATTTAAGTTCAAATACAAATAAGAATATGAGCGAGGTAGGCATTACCTATTCTGACATACATAACATAAATGCGGTTATAACTGTGCTATAATAACTTAAGACTAAGTAGGTAAAAATATAAAGTTATTGCGAGGGTAAAGGACATAATTTTACAACTGGACGCTTAAAAGTTCCAGCGGTAGTCCGAACTAAAGCAACGCGAGTGATACCATCTTTACCAGGATACACTTGCTCAACAATGCCTGTCGGCCAGCGAAGCGGCGGTGTATCATCTTGATGAATGAGTACAAGTGTCCCTAACTGTATTGGTACATCAGGAGTATTCCATTTTTGCCTCAACTGAAGTGTATGCAAGTAGTCTACGTGCCACCTTTTCCAATAGCTCTGCACTAAACTATCCAAAAGATGTTTTCTATAAGAGAGACTTAAGGAATTGTCGATTTCACGAGCAGGTAGAGATTGTAAAGGTGTCGTATTTAAGAAATGAGCGGGTGTCAATATAGCGTGTGGCTGATCAGACAGCAAACACAGCGGACGCGAGTTTAAGAGACATTCGATTTGAGTTAAAACAGTTATAAGTTCTTCATAACACAGTAACTGTTTACCAATGCAGCGATATAAATGAGTTTTCACGCTTTTAATGTTGCTTTCCCAAATACCTCCCCAGTGGGGCGCGCGAGCGGGAATATATTTCCATTCAATTTTACTTTTAGTTAGTTCAGCTTGGAAAGCATCAGATGTGTCTTTAGAAGACAAAAAAGTATAAAGTTCGTCCAACTGCCGTTTAGCGCCAACAAAATTTGTTCCATTATCGGAATACATACAAACTACTGGCCCACGACGAGATATAAAACGCTTAAACGCAGATAAAAAGACATCAGAAGAAAGATCCGAGACTAGCTCTATATGCACTGCCTTCGTAACTAAGCACACAAATAGGCAGATGTACGCCTTAAGTGCGTGTTGACCTCTACGTCTAGCGAGAGTAATGCGGATGGGACCAGCGTAGTCTACACCCGTATGTGTAAAGGCTTTAGTTTCCTGTACACGAGCTGGAGGAAGATCGGCCATCATAGGAGTAGGATGCGAAGGTGCCATACGAAAACAGAAATTACATTGGCGGATGCGAGATCTAATTATATTTCTAGCAGAAATTATCCAATAGCGTTGGCGTAATAACGACATAAGCAAATGCGAACCGGTGTGGCAGTTGGAGCGATGGCAATCGTCAATTAAAAGATCAACAAGGTGATCGCGGCGGGGAAGCAAAACTGGTTGTCGATTTTCAAACGGAATATTCGCGTTCTTCAATCGACCACCAACACGAATTAATCCGTGGTCGTCAACAAACGGATCGAGTTTTCTTAGCGGGGGCGAAGGTAAGTTACCTTTATTTATATTTTTAATTTCTTCATTAAAATATTTAAATTGTAATACGCGAAGAATTGCGATTTCAGCGGCTTCAAGATCAGAAACCTGAACCGAAGAGGAGCGAGGTAATTTTCGTATAAAACGTAAAACATAAACAGTAATGCGTAACAATTTTTTCCAGGAAGAAACCCGGGCAGCGAGATCCAAAAAAGGTGACGACGACGTGTCCAGATGGGATAAAGTAAGTGTAACAGAATTTTTTATTTCAGGTATAGCACCTTCAACGCGAGACGGCTCAAATGGCGCGATTGGCCATTCAGCAATTGGACTACGGATCCAGGGAGGGCCGTGCCACCACAGCGGATGATCAATTAATTGGGAAGGTAGTATACCACGTGATACAATATCACTAGGGTTTTGTACCCCATCTATATGGAAAAAGCGGTCGGGAGACAAAAGTTCCTGAATTTTACTAACACGGTTAGCAACGAATGTTTGCCACCGGTGCGGCGACGAATGAATCCACGACAGAGCGATAGTGGAGTCAGAAAAAGCGAATATATCCGCAATAGGATAGCGAACATTAAAAACGTTATGAACTTGATTAACAAGTTTAGCGAGAAGAAGCGCAGCACATAATTCGAGCCTTGCTAGCGAGACAGTCTTCAGTGGAGCCACCTTAGACTTAGAGCAAACTAAATGAATGGAGATATCGCGATTAGGGTGTGTCACATGGAAATAAATAACGCAACCATATGCCTTCATGCTAGCATCCCCAAAGGCGAGCAGATGCACGACGCAGTTTGCAGCGATACCTAAATGACGAGGTATTTGTAAAGACGATAAAAGAGGTAATTCTTCTTTAAAATGAATAAAGCGATTAGTAATTGACTCTGGGGGCTCCTCATCCCAACCAATTTTAGCAAGCCAAAGTTCTTGCAATAAGAGCTTAGCGTAAAGTATGACAGGAGCGGCAAATCCCAATACGTCAAACAAGCGAGCGATGGTAGAAAGTATAGCGCGTTTAGTGTTACCTGTGGATGAAGCGGAAGTAGAGAATGAGAATGCATCCGTCGTTGGTGTCCACTTTAAGCCTAATACTTTCAACGAGTCACTATCGTCAGTGAACTCAATAGACGCCCGATGAGACTCGGGTAAATGAGCGAGAAGTTCAGGCGAGTTGCTTGCCCATTTGACGAGACTAAATCCGCCAGATTTAAATAAAGCAAGTAACTCGTCTGCCAAGCGAATTCCATCCTCGACAGTAGGTACGGACGTTGTTAAATCATCCATATACAATTCCCGAGTGGCGACCTCTGCAGCGAGAGGAAAGCGCGCGCGTTCATCATCAGCCAGCTGACGGACAGTACGCATAGCCAAGAATGGACTAGAACGAAGACCGAACGCGACGGAGTTAAATTGAAAAATGCGAATTGGTTCGATGTCATTAAATCGATATAATATTTTTTGATACTTGCGGTCATTTTCAGTTAGAAGAATTCTAAGATACATTTGTTGTATATCAGCGGTGATAGCAATTTTAAAATAGCGAAAGTTTAAAAGAAGCGAAAATAAATCAGCCTGTAGATTAGGTCCGATATGTAACAAATCGTTAAGCGATATGCCGGTATCAGTTTTAGCGCTAGCGTCCAAAACGATGCGAGTTTTTGTTGTCGCCTTATCTGGTCGAACAACAGCGTGATGCGGTATAAAATAACCTTCAGTTAAAGCGGCAGGAGAATAAGGTATTTCCGACAAATAACCTTTATCTATATAATCAGTAATGACGTCATTATAAGCTTTGCGTAAAGCGGGAAGAGCAGTAAATTTTCGTTCGAGGGCGGAGAACCGCCGCTGAGCGCTTATATAAGAATGCCCTAAAGAATTAGGATCACCTTTAAACGGCAGCGATACCTCATAACGACCAGAAGACGTTCTGGATACAGACGCTGCATAAAACGTATCACAGTCAAGACTCTCGGGACTTAAAATCGTTATAGAGGGCACTTCCTCCAATTCCCAAAATTTTGTTAAATCATACTCTAAATTATTTATTAGAGGGCCGAAGGACCAGACTATACCATCAGGGTTCAAAGCGGGTATCTCCCCCATAATAATATAGCCAAGCGAAGTCTCGAGAGCGTGCGGAGCGGAGTAAGCGGTATCCGAACATTCAGCCAAGCGGGCGAGCGGCGGTATCACTTTACCTCCGCGTATAATAAAAGCGAACATCTGTGCGCCGAGAATCGCATCAATATTCCCGGGCGAGTTCCAGCAGTCATCAGCGAGCGGTAAATTATAAAAATTATCCATAAGGGATGCGGGAACAAAGCGAGTAGGCAGCTGATCAGTGATATGATCAACCACTAGCAACATCAAATTATATTGAGCGTCAGAGACGCGCGATTGAATCGTAAGCGAAACATAACCTTTAATAGGCGCGGATATCGACCCTACAGTTTTTAGGGACGAATTAATAAGCGGTTTAATATTTAATTTTAATTTATGGCAACATGCCAGAGTAATAATATTATTTTGCGAACCGGTATCTATTAAACAACGAATAGTAAAAAGTTGTCCATTATTAGGAACATGTACTTGAGCGGTGGGCAAAACAATTGACTTATCAAATTTATTACGCGCAATTTTATTGCACGAGTGCAAAGTTATAGACTCCGCGCATTCCGCTACAGAAGCGCGTGAAGCAGTCGCGGACGGTGTGTGCGAGTGCATAGACACAGACGCGCAGTTCGGCGGACCGCCGCTTACGATAGGTATGGCGCTAGCAGCGACCGCGCTCGGAGCAGGGTGCCTATTCTGTTGGCTATCGATCGGTCGCGAATCTTGCGAGCGATTTTCGAAATGTAATAGCGAGTGATGTTTTTTATGACACTGTTTACATACGTTATGCGAACGACAATTAAATGTACCATGTTGTGGACTAAAGCAATTTATGCATAATTTATTATCCTTAATAAAATTAAAACGATCCGAAACGGGCAATTTTTTAAATGAAACACATTCATATAAATGAACATGTTGCGTGGATTTACAACAAATACAAGCGGATTTATTATCAGTAATAGCGAATGTATGCGAATCTTTAGATGATGCAGTTTGCGAGCGACCAACAGAATTAGACCCCTGCGGCTTCGAAGCATTCGGACGAACGACAGTGGTGCGTTCGAGAACTTTTACATGATGACGTATATAATCTACTAGATCAGTACTGGAAGGGACCTCCTTATCGCGAACAGATAATTCGAAATTTTTAATTATTTGGGAATCTAATTTTTTAATAGCGATATGCGTAAAAATAAAATCACTTAAATCGGAAATATCCAACTGTTTTAAAGCGGACCAAGACGAATGAACTCGTTCGATAAAATTATTTAATTGTGCGGGTGTATCCGAACAAGGTTTTACATCGAAAATATTATTTAGGTACATAGATCCAAGCGACCTTTTATCTTGGTATTTAGCGATTAAAGAATTCCAAATCGTGTTATAATTGGATTCATTGGGAATAATTCCCGCGAAAACATTGAGGGCGTTTCCAGATAATTTACCGACGAGATACTGAACGCGTTGAGCGTCAGTCAGCTGTTTGTTCTCGTGAACATTTGTTTTAAAGTTTTGATAAAAAAGCGGCCAGGTTTCTGGATCACCAGAGAACCCTAAAAGATTAAGCGGGGCCAAGCGAAAAGTAGTATAAGTATCATAAGTAGATTTACCAGCGGAAACATCACGCCGAGTTTCGAGTAAACTCGTACGGGTATGTTGTATAAATGAATATAAATTTTCAAATGCGTCCCAATTACTAAAGTTAAGTTTATAATTTGGATCATCCTCTAACAATAAAGTGTTGTGTTGATCGCACAAGTCATTAAATTGGCTATATAAACCAGCTATATTGGACGAGGCGGCAAGAAACTCCTGCTTACTACGAGTATCAATATCAGAAGGCGTTAACTTTTTTGCAGAGGTGTACAAAGAATTTATACGCGAAAATATTGCCTCCTTTTTAGCGATGACAATTTTTAATTTAGCTTCGAACGCCATTTTGAATTAGTATAGTATAGATAGGTATCAATGCGAGCGAGCGGCGAAGCGCCGTGTCGCTAAACGAAGTTCGTGCGAGACGCAAAGAATTGCGAAGCGTGTTACCGATCTACCTACTTATGCGGTAGAAATTAAAAAAATGTGAAATGAAAAATAATGTACCTACCTAACCGATCAGGTATTACCGAACAAGTACTTAGGTAAAATGGTAATGCGAATAATATGATACGTAGGATAAATAGCAACAGGTACGAAAGTTTAGCGGGAAAATAAAATGCGATAATAAGTATCGGGTAGACCTACGTACCTATGTACTATGTACCTACTTAGCGAATTACAACAATCAGCACAGTTATAACGCAATCATATTACGAAGCGAATAGGTAGAAACCTAATAAATTGTAGAAACAATTTGCGAAATGAAGTAACGTAGGTAGGTAAGAGTACCTACCTAGGTGCCTACTATAAAAATAGGGAAAAAATGCGTTAAAAAAAGGTAAAAAATAGCCGATTTTATATGGATTAGCAAGAATGCTAACTATATAGGTAAATTAAATTATAATCGATAGCAAAGCAAGTGGAAATATCAAAGGGAGCACCGGTAAAATCCGGTTCGAACTGGACCAAACTTATGGTGACGCGTACCTATATAGTTGAATGCGGCGTAAACTAAATATATGTAAGTGGAACCTATTCACACCAAATGGAAGGCCATATAGGAACTGCACTCACCAGCTCTGTGTCCTCGCATTCGCAGGCGAAACGATCAGCCCTGGAAGTCACGTAGGCAGGCACTTGGGCAGGCACTTCACTTGATGGTTTTCAAAGTCCACGTCTCACTATTCCGTGTATCGGCTAATGAAAAATTGGATGGAGAGGGTCTGCTGGCTAATAGGTAGCCATGTAGCAGCCAATATGCGGGATGTTATATTAATTAAGTTTTGAACGCGGGATCGCCGTTCAGCAGCGTTACATCGCGACGACGATTCGACGAGACTGTTTCGTGATTCTTCGGTCGGCGTTCGGGCGGTGGATCCGAAGCGAGTGCGCGAACGAGACAGCGCGCGCGGTGTAAAATAGCTCCACCGATATATCGCATAAGCGACATACGAAGAACACAAAGTAGTTACATGCAAATTCCCTAAGATGGCGCTTCCATGAAAAATGGTGTGAATGTATGAATATAATTAAAAACCTAAATCGGCGTTAACAGGTATATCGTAGAGATTATAACGTATATAGCTCGTCATTACCTTCAAGCCCAGCACTGCCGCACCTATTCTTCTCTTTTTTACGAAATGAATAAAATTTTAATGGAATGCAATGGAATAGGATTAGGAATGGCTGCATCTGCGATTAGTGGGTATTCTATCCATTGAGTTTCTTGCCCATTCGTCTCCATAGGAAATGTATTCCAAATGGGTGGTAGAGCCACTATTTTTATTATTTATTGACGATTCATAAGTGCCTGTATTGGTTTATATGAATAAAAAATATAAATACGAAATTGGGCAATACTTCTTCAATAAATACGAACGGGTAACGAAGGTGATACAGCCTCCTTACCTTACCTGGCTTGCAGTAGTGTTTATAATATTACTTTCAATTTTCGACAGCTACTATTGAAACAGCAAGACATATTAATTTAAGAGATAGTAAGGACCCTGGGCTCCGACTTTCGTGCGATAGAGATTCATCTCTATTTAAGATATCTCGAAACAAATGAAAAAAATACATACGATTTGACGTTTCGTTTCGGGATATCTCGAATAGAGATAAATCTCGATCGCACGAAAATCGGGGCCCAGGTGGCGGATGAAAGTCCCTGTATTAACTCTCAGAAGAAGTAATGAATTGTCACAGCGTATTGCGACGCGTGGCGTTTACCACAGGAATTCGATCTTTTTAGGATTCCGTACACAAAGGGACCCTATTTCTAAGACTCCGCTGTCCGTCTGTCTGTCTGTCCTGTCACCAGGCTGTATCTCATGAACATGATAGTTAGACAGTTAAAATTTTTACAGATGATGTATTTCTGTTGCCGCTACAACAAGAAATACTAAAAATCAGAATAAAATAAATATTTAAGGGGGCTCCCATACAACAAACATAATTTTTTTGGCGTTTTTCTAGATACTGAAAGCCTTCTTGCGCGAGTCCGACTCGCACTTGGCCGGTTTTTTAACATTAACACAGGGTATTTTTTTTTAAATATCATGCGATTTCACTCGCCTCAGTGTGTTGACGGCGCAAGTCATCAACAAAAGATTAAATTGAAGCCAAATCTAATTGATAGCAGATTCGAAGGTGAACAGAATAAGTCTTTCAAATCAGAGTAATGAAACATAAATGTCAGGTTACGGTACCCAAGATTGCGTACCTGAATGAAGCTAGATTGCAAGACACGAACTATGGTAGCCGGCATTCATGGCTAATTTAATAGTGGGGGTACACATCACATGCTTTAGACTGCCCTTCAATCAATAATACAACACATCATCACGCCTAAATTGCCCGAACGGGTAGGCAGAGGTGCACTGCAGTGCGCCCCTATTTCGCCGATGTATTTTGGTCCCAATGTAATAGGGGGCGAGCTTATTGCCATTATACCGGGCATATTTTCTCTAAATACGAGGGAGATTTTTGGGCTACAGTCCACGCTGGCCCAGTGCGTGTTGGTGAACTTCACACGCCTTTAAATAGACGTGCAGGTTCCCTCATGATGTTTTCCTTCACCGTTTCATAGCAAGTGGTAATCTCGGATGAAAATGAGATTCGGACTTAAATGCAGAGGTGCGAGCCGGGGTTTAAACTAGTACATTTTGATTGCAAGGCGTGCGATCGACCACTCGGATACCACTGCTTAAGACTGACCTAATTTAAAAAAAAGTTTTTTGGGTAAACACAAAATAGGTTTTAATCGCACACTAAGGCGACAAAGCGCACACGTCAAGTATTGGCAAACATTTAGACGCGCCGCCTTTGACGCTATAGTATGATTTATCGATCTTGTCAAAATGTATGCGTATGGAAGAGACATTTTTTGAAATGATATTGTTCTGCAATAGGCCTCTTACCAGTCTTGCAGACATTTATATAATTAATTATAAGCAGACAATCTGAACAGTCTGTCAAATATTGACAGATACTGCCGCAGGTCATATCTGCCGCAGGACTGATAACCGTTGGGGTAGACTTGTCCTAGAGTGGAGACCGCGAATCGGCAAACGTAGCGTAGGACGTCCTGTGACCAGGTGGAGCGACGACATACGCAAAGCGGTGGGCAGTGGTTGGAGAAGAAGAGCCGAAGATCGGGCTCAGTGGCGCATCTTGGGAGAAGCCTACGTCCAGCAGTGGACTGACACCGGCTGATGATGTGATTAAAACGACGATACTTTAAGCGGTGGTGGTAAAGCCCCAGTTTCCTACAACGGTATTTTAAAAAAATTATTGGCGGAACCCGAAAAATAAATAATGTCGGGATTCTATTAAATGACCCGTGGCTTTGAAAGGCTTAAATTCTGCGCTTCCAGTTTAGCGATATTAAATTTTTATTTCGTGAAAAAATATATTAGTGAGCCCTCTTTATCATGACCGGAAACAGGGCTGGCATCAAAGGTTTCGATCGAATTGCCGAGATCTCCGATACCCCATCAGGTTCTTTGACATTGATACTTTGAATTTTATTTCGTATACTGGCAAATTGACAAGTTTCCGTATAATTTATGGTCGGATCAGAACCGAGAATGCGACCTTGACTAAGAAGATCCTGCAAGAAATAGATTTTTTAAATTACGTATTTTTTAGGGTTCCGTACCTAAAAAGTTAAAATGGAAGGAAACCTTATAGGATCACTTTGTTGTCTGTCAAAACCCCTTTTCTGAGAAACGCGTGGAGGTATCAAATTGTTTATCACGAGTCCATCTCGCACTTAGCGGGTTTTTTAATAGCCAAACTTTTTAAATTTATTTAGGAGTAAATTAAAAAAACAATCTTATGTTATAGAGTCTCTCAGTTAAATGTTGAAACGAGACTAAAGGAACTAACACAACTGCAAACTTTAATATCTGTATGTCTACGGATAGTAGTTATTGAAAAATAATAGGAAAATTTGAATGGTAAGCCTACCTACCCATTGACTTACATACGAGACACTTATATACGATACCTGTATCCAACTATACTGGTTCCGAAGCTACATGCCCTTGAACATTTGAAACAACTTAAGAAGACTTTCAAAAGTCTATAAAGCAATTTAAACTGTAATACCCTGATGCAGATACTAATATTCAATAACTATGTAGTATATAAAAAACTTCGTACCGCCTTAGAATGAGTGACATACGAAAGCAGCGCCACCTACCGGTTCCAATTGTGAATCTAAACCATCCAGGGTGCCACCCAAAAGCATACAAAAAAAATCATTCAAATCGGTCCAGCCGTTTAGCAGGAGTTAGCTTACAACGAAAAGTGGCATGTTCCAATTACAAAATACGATTCATACCTGATACTCATTTATAAGTGAAAGTATTATTTTGGATATCCAAAACACCTTGTACAGCCTTCAACTTTCTTTGAAATTCCAAATGTTTCACGTGGGCGTGTAAAAACAATCAATTTAACACACAACTGTAACCATTGTGTGAACAATTAGTTACAATTTCACTTCTATCGGCATGTTAGCATCGGACACAGTAGCTTTCGGTACTAACGCAGCTAATTACATATTATAGGGGTCCTACATTATTTGGGGTGGGCACAGTATTTCCTTTCCTTCCATTCATCTCGCTTTTCCATCATACTGACATCAACTCCGATCTCATTCATATCATTGAACTTAAATAAAACTGATGTTTGAACCAATATTAGGTGAAGAATAAGCTTTTTGTAAACGAGGTGTTTATCTACAGAAGCACATTTTTCAGTGAAATCATCGCGTGGTTTTAGCAAAAGATATCAAATCTTCATGTGTATTAAAATAGTACTTTTAATTGGTTTAGCACCAAGTACTTACAATTCGCTACGGTTAAAGTCTATAATTAGTACAGATCAGGAACATTTGCAAAAAAATATCATGTGGATTCGCTGGCACCAGTAGATATGTAAAAAAATAGTTTTTTTCTCTATTATGATATAAATAATTAACTTCAACTTAAACTAAGATTAATTGCGGTTTAATTTACATTCAACTAATGTAATAAAGACCCATCCTTTTTAATTTAAACCTCTTAAATCAATTTACGTGAAACGATCAACCACGCGAAGCAGTTTTTTTCAAACATCTTGGCCGAGAGACGACGCCGTGAAACTTGGCTAATTACTTCGAGAGATTAATTAAAATTGTAGATATTATAGAGTTGTTTTAACTTTGACATCTTTTCGGAATTCACTTACTCATCAAAGAAGATGTGCTCAAATTATGTGTTAATTTAGAGAAATTTCTTCCGCTCTTATTTCAATATCTTCAATTTCTAGCCACTTAATTAATTACTTGAAGGTATTATATAAAATAGGGAACTTTTCTTAAAGCGTGTTTCAGACTACGCTATAATATAGTCATAGAATAATTACTCATAGAAAGATAGTCTTCATACAAGCGCTCTGTCAAAATTGAAGCACTAAACCGGTTCACACAGGCGTGCCGATTACGTGCTTACGCCCGGCGACACGCACACATACACTTGTGTAATGTTGCCAGTGAAGGTCCAGTTTTCCGAAAGTGGGGTAATGACTCGGCCGCTGATAACCATTTGTTTTTGGCAATCATGCATAAATAGCTATGTGTGGTAAAGTGTGGATATGGTAATGTAATGTTGTTATAATACGGGAATGTTTATTTTTATGAAACGAATAAAATAAAACAACAACACGTAAAAATATATATATTTTAATTATTGTATACAATTATGAATTTTTATACTGTGTAACTAAAGTAAACCAATCAAGTCAACAAATATTTCTAATCGAATAGTCTTCATATTATGAAAAAGAAAAAAATAATTATTAAAAAATAATCAGTTTAGAAACCTATAAAATATCGTTCGTATAGATATCGTTAAATCACACAAACACCTACATTAAAGAACAACAACAG
Source organism: Ptilodon capucinus (assembly GCA_914767695.1). Lineage (NCBI taxonomy): Eukaryota > Metazoa > Arthropoda > Insecta > Lepidoptera > Notodontidae > Ptilodon > Ptilodon capucinus. Next base: position 11,962,068 of record OU611811.1, read on the forward strand.
TAAGTAACAGTAGCAAATGTTTTAAAATTAATTAGTCGGAGCAATAAATTCAGTTAAAATGGGAAAATATTTTAACAATCGGGCAACACTGTGCATTGAATTAAAACGTTTCTATTTTGTTCTATTTTGACTTAATTAACTACAAGATACTATGAAATACTGAAAGCTTACCTGTGAAAAGTGATGTTATCACATTTCTTTTGTTTTTCAGATGTGTTGTGACACAATTTAACTGCACAAATCGTCATAATAATTTTTTTTTCGCGAGACACGTTCGGCGTGCACTGACATTGAACACTGCGGAGCGGCCCGGCGTTTGGAGCCATTTATGGCTCCAATTAAGGTGCTTCAAAATCGGCGCGCGGACTTGGTTTCTATGAGTAATTATTCTATGAATATAGTATATAGCTCATAGCACAACAATATCGCGCACCATACATTGTTATGGACACGTTCACACTGTACTGTACTATATATTATTGGCTTTGTATGATGCGCGATATTATTTTTCTATATATTATAGCGTAGTCTGAAAGCCGCTTAAGTTTGTGTTTTCTTGGTGTTAAGTGTTTTCTTTACTTCAGTCAACTTGTCAGGTTGTCTATATCAAGATGAATAAGACTAGACGGCCGCGCCGTAGTATCAATGTGACCAATTTCGGTCAATTTTTTTGGGACTTATTTGACACATTTAGGTACATATTCACTTTAATATAATTTTTTAACTGCACTGTAGTGCTGCAAAAGTCATCGTTGAAGGGGATTGATAGAGGTGTGCACGTTTGCCTCATCTTTGGGGAACACAGGTATATAGAAGTATGCTGTGTACCTACTGCAGAAGAGCTTATTGCAGGTATTATAAAAAGTCTCCAATATTTATTCTCGCTCATTATGCCAGTGCACGCTCCGTTCAGTTTACATATCGTTTAGCAAACTTTTTTCACCGTCCGCCGTTTTTAGGCGGATTTACAACCTATAAATAATATCTTGATACTTAATTCACACCATTTCTTCCTATCGTCTCCTTCTTTTGAGCCCTAACATACTTGACTTTTTTTTAAATATACTCTTGATATTTTTGATACTTTTTACCGCAGATTTTTATGTTTAATATTATTATATTTTAATATAATTTATTTTTCATAATCGACTCTCTAAATATTAAAAGTCGATTTTTTATCAATCGATTTATTTTAAAGAGAAAAATCGATTATTTATTCATAGTTTTTTTCCCCTCCAAGTCACATCCCTAGTTCATTTTATTAATTTCGTAATAGAAGAACAATAGCTTTTACAAAAAAAGTACAAGAAGCTGGTCACCGGATCCACAGTTTCAGACTCGTCTCAAGTTAGTCAATGTTTGGCGTTTAAATGAACTCGGCAGACGGTGGTACAATTAAAAATCGGGGCAAAGTTTCGACGGCCGTCAATAGTAAAGAGAACCTTTAGACTGCGGTGGAACCTTTGATACCTTTAAGTTGTTGAGAAGTTACAGCGAAATGTTTTGTGCATGAACATAAAACCTGCACAAACAGGCGCTTCATTACCTACGCAACAAATTCTATGACCATACCAAAACGAACTGTATTAGCTCATGGATACAGCACACTTTTCAACTATTTTGTGCGAATTTTGACGCGTAGTCGAGTAGCATCTACCATACAAGTTTATAAGTACATTTACAACCAAAGTCAAGTTATTTCTCTTGCCCCAGCGCTAGTGATGGCTGGAATTAATACGCAGTGCTTTTTTATTTTGCTAAATCCCACACGGACAAAATCGCAGGTAAAAAAATATGACCAGTGGCGTTATCAAGTATGCCAAGACAAGATCTTTGTCACGGTTTCGCTCGCTCGCTCTCCGTTTAATTTCATACGAGAGAAAGAGACAACATCAAGATATTCTGTGACATACGTCTAGTCTTGGCGCACATGTTACAACTACAGAAAGACAAGCTGTTTTAGAAAGAAACAAGCAAACAGTTCAGTTTTATATTACGTAGTGGGGTAGGCCTCGTAGGCGCTTGTAGGTGCATCTTTGCACCTAGGTGCGCAGTCACTACCTCTCCCCTCACGGTAACTGCCCAAGCCGAGGTCGTACCCTCTGTGGCGCCCTTGAGCTAGTTGCCACCCCTTTCCGCCATTAAGGCCTTGGTTGGAGTGCACTCTGCGCTCGCCACTCCTCCGGTAAAGCTGTAAAGGCCACCTCACGACCAACAGTGTAAGTCCTTCAAAAAAAAACAAAAGGCCTTCATAGATTAGACAATCTCTATGTAGATACTATAAAATTTCATACATAAGTAATTCAAAATCAATTTGATACAGATTTCTATAGAGGGTGTACACTTTGTGAGCAATTTGTTCCAGCTGAATGCACAGGGTGTGCCGCGATGACTGTACGAACTGAACAAATGGGAGGCACGCAGCAGCCGCTCAATGCGACCACAGGCTCTATTAGAGGCGGACTCGTTAAAGTCACCACGAGTTAAGGGGTTTGTGGAACAAGTTTTTTTTCAACGGAATCTGCAACTCTGTCGTTGTTAGATTACGTTCAATTTATCGATAATATTTAAACTGTCTCGTAGATCTATTTAATACTTTATGAAGCATAAAAATCAGTAATCCCTATAAGCGTTTTATACAAGATTTTAATCATTATTATATTGACATAGAGCCCCTTTTTTGGCGTGACAAGGACGTTTATCAATAATAGTCAGAATTTGAACTAGGTCGTAATAAATTAACCAAACTTTGGTAATATACAGCGATTTTAATTTTGAAACTATTTTATTTTGCCATGATCTCATTTCTACTACTATCATGGTCTTATTTATATCTTGTTTCCAAGCACTAACCAAAATCATTACATTTAAAATTAAACCCAAATGTACCCATTTTCATGTAAAATATGGCCCCTCGGTTAGGGATAGTCCCTGCATCCACTGGGGCGAGCAAACATAAGGATTGAGTTCCTATGGTAATCGCGTTATCGATGATATTTCGTTGAAATTTCACCTTTTTAGGGTTCCGTACCCAAAGGGTAAAACGGGAACCCTATTACTGAGACTTCACTGTCCGTCCGTCCGTCCGTCTGTCACCAGGCTGTATCTCATGAACCGTGATAGCTAGAGAGGTGAAATTTTCACAGATGATGTATTTCTGTTGCTGCTATAACAACAAATACAATACAGAATAAAATAAATATTTAAGGGGGCTCCCATACAACAAACGTGATTTTTTTGCCGTTTTTATAGATAATGGTACGGAACCCTTTGTGCGCGAGTCCGACTCGCACTTGTTTTTTAAATAATACAGTTCGTTTTGTATTGAAAGAAAATTGGTTTCGCGCGTATTGACGCGTCTTTGTGTGCAGGGCTCACTCGGCTCCTATAACAGCCCTCCATCCCAGAATATAAAAGGCTATTTATTGCTATTTTACGTAAATTCTATGCGTGGCTTGATAACTTTTGAGGAGCGTTGCTATAAGTAAATGTCGTAATATTGTTTGTGTGATCACTTTCAGGAGAGATTATCGCTTACTAAACTGGTCAATTAGAACATCGTGAAAAAACTTGCACGTCTGAGCGAATCTAACTAGTTCTCGATAGACGTGTGAAGTCTGGTACGTGTGAAGGGTAGTAGACTATAGCCTGAATCTCCCTCGCATTGAGGGAGGCCCGCTCAATAAGACTCAATTGAAAATGACATTCAGTAAGTTATCCTTACGATTTTAGCACAGTCCTACGCTACCTAGGTGTGTCTTGTCCCACTCACACCAAATACTTTGTAATAAGAATGACAGTGACAACATGATTTCTCAGACGATACATGCACGCCTATTTTTTATTCTGAGTGATTTTCGCAATAAAACCTTACGTTTTCTGAGAGAGTTGCCACGTGCCCTAATACATTATCTTCCGTCCCTGAGGAGATAGAGAATCACCTTTTCTAATCCAATCACGTTTTCGGCACCAAGATGTAGTAACACAGGTAATGTTTCTCTATACCTGTGTTACTACATCCATGCTCAAACAGACGCGTGAAAACGCGTACCATAAATGAATTGCCAATACAAAACGGAACTCTATTAACTCGCAAAAAAGCTCATTTTCCAACGAACTGTCGTTGATGACGCGTGGGAATTTAGTCGCGTGTGATCGCGTGACTTTTACCATGGAAATTTAATCTTTATGTCTTTTGATATAGACTTCATTTTCAGTATGTTGTGTTAAAATGAACTGTATTGACTCTAAGATAAAGCTTATTCTTCAATACAGTGCTATTGACAGTGCGAGTAAATTTTTCAGCGTAGTCGCATGGCTTTTACCGTATGAATTTAATATTTATGTATTTTGAGATAAAGTTCATTTTGTAAAAAACCGGCCAAGTGCGAGTCAGACTCGCGCACGACGGGTTCCGTACCATTATCTATAAAAACGGCAAAAAAACACGTTTGTTGTATGGGACCCCCCTTAAATATTGATTTTATTCTGTTTTTTAGTATTTGGTGTTATAGCGGCAATAGAAATACATCATCTGTGAAAATTTCAACTCTCCAACTATCACGGTTCATGAGATACAGCCTGGTGACAGACGACAGCGAAGTCTTAGTAATAGGGTTCCCGTTTTACCCTTTGGGTACGGAACCATAAAAATTCAAGTAAATTCACTCGCCTCAGTATCGTGTACTTACATATTGCTACCAGTAAATCTAGTGTAGGTAGGTAATAACTGTCGATTCATCATGCTCAGCTCGGACGGTAGGGGGCGCTGAACGCGGGAATCAATTTATGTGATTGAATATCCACAAACAATACGTATGTATCACAAAATAAATTGATGGTATTTTTTTTTTTAAAAAACAAGCTTTTATTTAATTGCCCTTAGTTTTCGTGTTCTCCTCAGCAAGCCCTTTCATTTGATACCCATACTGTGGTAGGGCAGAAAAAATAACTATTCCGCCATCTTGGATGATACGCTATATTTGAATTAGAGTGACGTCACGTAGCTAAGCATGCATTGTCATCCATAATAAGTGTGTATACCAAATTTCAGCTCAATCGGTTAAAGATAACTGATTAAAAAATACAGTTGTAAGATTCCACCCGGACATCAAATCCCAAGTTCAAATCCCGGGCTCGCACCTCTAAGATGACTTTTATGTACGAATGTAATTTTCAATAATGATTATCACTTGCTGAACGGTGAAGGAAAACATCGTGAGGAAACCGGCCCGTCTATAGAACGGCGCATGAATTTTACCAACCCGACCTGGACTATCGTGGTGGTAAAGAGTATAATGGCTGGCCCCCTATTACATTGGGACAATCGGCGAAGTGTGGGTGCACTACAGTGCACTTCCGTCTCAACGATCGTATCGACGATCTACTCTATGATGGAACACATGCATGATGATCATGTATCGTGAAAATGGGTGCAAATAGTATATGACGATGCTCCATTGAGTTTCAATATTGAAGCAGCTACATTAAATAAATAATACACACATCATCACGCCTGTATTCCCCGAAGGGGTAGGCAGAGGTGCACTGCAGTGCGCCCACACTTCGACGATGTATTTCTGGTCCCAATGTAATAGGGGGCGAGCCTATTGCCATTATACCGGGCACATTCCCCCTCAATACAAGGGAGATTTAGGCCATAGCCCACTACGCTGGCCCAGTGCGGGTTGGTGAACTTCACACGCCTCTCTATAGACGTGCAGGTTTCCTCCCGATGTTTTCTTTAACCGTTCAGCAAGTGGTAATCATTGTTGAAAAATACATTCGCAAAACAAAATACTCAAAAACTGGATGGCTTTATAAACTGTTTAATGTGTAACTAACTAGATTAAAAGTATATACATAGAACTGTGTGCTAATCTGGACGGTAGAAGAATGACCCCGGGCGCGGTGTTGCCGCTCCATTTATATAGAGCAATCATCAGGCAGGGCTGACGGCTTGTGTAGAGTCACGTTCCTCGTGATGTTTAGACTACTGAGCTGGGTGTCTTGTTGTAAAACTGAAGGTTGTTAACACGCACATGAAAATTATCTCAGAGGTGCGGGCCCAGGATTTGAATTTGCACCCCTTCCGTTCAAGGCGGGCGTTCTTGCCCTCGAGGCTACCACTGCGTAACTATATCGAGCGGTTTATTCGGTCATATTGAATATTCATGGCAGCGGTTCACGGCAACAGGTCCTCGTTAGGCGCGCTGGAAACTCGAGCGTACGAACTAATTGCTTCCGACTGGCGGTTACTACAATAAGTGGGAATTTCGATACATTCCCTGTGTTTTGTATAGTGGTTGGATCTCGTTCCATCAATACAAAAACAGTACATATATAATAATATCACCAGACAACACTCATCGTATGATCCTAAACTAAGTAAAGCTTGTTAGTTAAGTGGGGCCGATCCCAGTTACACCTTGACCAGGGCAAATTTTGAACAGACCATTTGTAGGATTCCTTAGAAACCTACACAAAGTATTCATAAATAATTAATATAGTAAAAGCTTGTAAAAGTCACTGGCAACACCAGCGACTCAAAAATTACTGTTCTTTCGTCAATGTACGTTCCTGTATGTTTATTAAATTCTCATAATATAAGTGTATCTCGTCTTATTCCACCACCAGAACCTACAGTGCACAGATCAACACACCATTTCCGAAAATTGCTCCTAGCGGGAATCGAACCTGTAACCACCCGGTTCAGTGCTTCAAGCGGCCTACCATTAAACCACAAGACCATGCCGTCTACTAACTAAACCAATAAAGCGAAAAGGAAATTAAGTGTAATAATTAACAACTAGTAGTAAGTACATCATCACGCCTGTATTCCCCGAAGGGGTAGGCAGAGGTGCACTGCAGTGCGCCCACACTTCGCCGATGTATTTTGGTCCCAATGTAATAGGGGGCGAGCCTATTGCCATTATACCGGGCACACAGGTTTCCTCACGATGTTTTCCGTCACCGTTTCTTAGCAAGTGATAATCTCAGATGAAAATGAGATTCGCACATGGAACCCAGAGGTGCGAGCCGGGGATAGAACCTGCGCACTTTGATTGCAAAGCGTGCGTTCGACCACTCGGCTACCACTGCTATTAACTACAACTAGTAGTAAGTACTTTTTGATAATTTATTATATTATGTCTCGTGCGTTTAAGGATAGTTTCTGAGTTACTGACCTTTGAGTATTCGTCACAAGTATTGTGTTGCTTTAGGGCTCACCTTTGACCCTATTAACAGTTTAAACAGCTACTAATATTCATAAAACAGCACTTGAAAATATCGCATTGAACTTGAAACATTAAAAGACTACAAAATTTGAAAAAACGTTTACATAACATGTCCTAATTACATTGAAATAAAACTATTTTACGGATTTTATTGCGTATATTTACTATTTTATTTTCCCGACGTTTCGACTGCTTTACAGCAACCATGGTCACGGGGGGACTGAGGTGTTAGACGTCCTGATGTCATAGTTAAAAAAAATCCGTAAAATAGTTTTATGTATTACATCAGTAAATCAAACTAGATAAATTATACAACACAAAATATGAAGAGTACAGGCAAAAAACAGGGAATGTCACTTTTTTTTTTTAATATTTTGTGTAAGTTATTAGTTTAATGTATTCGCGTAAATATGAGAAAACAATATGTCCTAATTACAATCAAATGTATATACGATTCAGTGATACGGTATATCCGATACTCGCACAAGTATTTAAGTATTTTTTCGGACTCCTCATACACCCTGTAGACAACACTTTTATTATAAATACCAATATAGGTCTTTTGTAGAAGGCATTGACTTGCCATTTCTATAAATTTTGGCGTTAAACTTTTAATAATGCAGAAATGTAAGAATTACATCAAAAGTTTTTATTTTAGTTTAACACATTTCACAAAGTAAAGTAAATACTCACTAACAATAATTAAATCAGCGCTTGCTTTTGTTTATCACATTCGTAGTCTAGATTTATCTACAGACATGTCTAGACACAACTACAGTTAACAACTACAACACAGGTAACGTGGCACAAAGCTAATTAAACCCACTAACGAGTGCCCCAGGGCTGTCCTAGTCAAACCATCTGAATAGCTACACTACAGAGTGTATCAGAAGTCCGAAATAATATTCTAGGTACATATCAACTGCTACAGCCCTTTTAACGTCCCACTGCTGGGCACGGGCCTCCCCTCAATGCGAAGGGGATTCGGGCCATAGTCCACCACGCTGGCCCAGTGCGGGTTGGCAGACTTCACACATCTATCGAAAATTAGTCAACTTCCCTCGGACGTGCAGGTTTCCTCACGATGTTTTCCTTAAACGTTTCATAGCGAGTGATAATCTCGGATGAAAATGAGATTCGCACATAAAGCCCAGAGGTGCGAGCCGGGGTTAGAACCTGCACACTTCGATTGCTACCACTGCTTACATATACGGTACATAATGGTAGATACCTAACTATCATAGTTTCTGAATGACAGACTTTTGAATATATACCACAGGTATATTGTCATTTTTAGGGTTCCGTACCCAAAGGGTAAAACGGGAACCCTATTACTGAGACTTCGCTGTCCGTCCGTCCGTCCGTCCGTCTGTCACCAGGCTGTATCCCATGAACCGTGATAGTTAGAGAGTTGAAATTTTCACAGATGATGTATTGCTGTTGCCGCTATAACAACAAATACTAAAAAACAGAATAAAATACATATTTAAGGGGGCTCCCATACAACAAACGTGATTTTTTTGCCGTTTTTATAGATAATGGTACGGAATCCTTCGTGCGCGAGTCCGACTCGCACTTGGCCGGGTTTTTTTCGTTTTGTTTCGACCTTATAATTGTCCTCCCATGGAGCCCGATTTTCGTTTGATACACATCAATATCTATTAGATATATGTCGAAACGAAACGTCGAATTGGTCGTATTTTAGTTTCGACATTTATCTACTAGAGATTGATGTCTATCAAACGAAAATCGGGGCCCTGGTAGCGTCGCATTAAGCGTCACAATACATCGTTTTCGGAAGTTGACGCCGCCGTGACCTCTGTCATACAGGTACAGTAACAGTTTTAGCACTGAACAAAAGCACAAAAATGTAAATCCTTATTTGAAAAAAGCAACCATGGAGTTTCTTGCCCATTCTTCTCCATAGGAAATGCATTCCGAATGGGTGGTAGAGCTACTATTTTTACTATTTATTGACGATTCATAAGTGCCTGTATTAGTTTATATGAATAAAAATTGTCTGATTCTGATTCTGACACGTAGTGTGTAACAGTAGGCTTAATAAAAATATTTTATGGTAGAATTTTTGTGCCTTAACTAGCAACTCACCTTTTCCGTTAAAAAAGCATCGCTCACAGCGCAGTTAAACCTGAAACAAGAAGAATATCATTAGTATGGAGATTGCACAAAGCTCTCTAGATATTCCTGGCCGTTTCGCCTTGGCCTGAATATGTTTCTATCTACATTACTTCCAGGTATAACCGTAACTAGGTTTAACTTAAATTTAACTTTGGTACTTAGCTTAAGTTATGATACTTTAGGACACGTGTACAAAAAATTATCTCACTGCGAATATTCATACAATGCTTTTATCCAACATTTTTTTTCTCTACATTTAAAATCTAAATATTAAGCCCCGGATAAATTAGAGCGTCCAAATGCCCGCAGCAAAATGTTTCAAAAGAAACTTCGCGCCAACATACATAAATATATTCCTCTTCTTTTTTTACGAAATGAGTGAAATGATGAAATTTATGGTAAGATGAGGAATGCCTGCACTGCGATTAGCGATATTTATAACAATGTCGAGTAAATAATAGGAACGACAAATTCAATTAATACAGATTATAAATAAAAATGGATGATGACAGTGATAAAGATGGCGGATGATACTAAAATCTACGCCACCTCGCAACAAAATTCGCTCGCACTTTCAATAACATTTCCCTGAAAAACCGGCCAAGTGCGAGTCAGACTCGCGCACGAAGGGTTCCGTACCATTTTTTTAAAAACGAGCAAAAAAATCACGTTGTTTGTATGGGAGCCCCCTTAAATATTTATTTTATTCTGTGTTTTAGTATTTGTTGTTATAGCGGCAACAGAAATACATAATCTGTAAAAATTTCAACTGTCTAACTATGACGGTTCATGAGATACAGCCTGGTGACAGACGGACGGACGGACGGACGGACGGACGGACAGCGAAGTCTTAGTAATAGGGTTCCCGTTTTACCCTAAAAATGAGCTTCTTGCATGAGTTTATACAGTCGGCTTTAGTATTGGCAAATCAAATTAAACGCTAACTATTTGACGCGTATACTTGTGCAGGGCTTGAATCGCGAATCTTTTCGAATGATCAACAAACGTCTCACTTGTTTCAAAGTAAACGTATATTTCGAATAACATTACAGGGTTAATCAGGTGGAAAAACCGGCCAAGTGCGAGTCGGACTCGCGCACAAAGGGTTCCGTACCATTATCTATAAAAACGGCAAAAAAAATCACGTTTGTTGTATGGGAGCCCCCTTAAATATTTATTTTATTCTGTATTTTAGTATTTGTTGTTATAGCGGCAACAGAAATACATCATCTGTGAAAATTTCAACTCTCTAGCTATCACGGTTCATGAGATACAGCCTGGTGACAGACGGACGGACGGACGGACGGACAGCGAAGTCTCAGTAATAGGGTTCCCGTTTTACCCTTTGGGTACGGAACCCTAAAAATCAAGTTAAACAGAGTCAATGTTTATTCCATATTTCTAGCTCAATAGAGCGTGACTCGGTCCCGGTTTAGCAAAACAGGTATAAGAGCGGGTACAGAACTACAATAAATATATCATCACGCCTACATTCCCCGAAGGGGTAGGCAGAGGCGCACTACAGTGCATCGACACGTCGCCGATGTATTTTTGGTCCCAATGTAATAGGGGGCGAGCCTATTGCCATTTTAACGGGCACATCCGCCCCTCATTACGAGGGAGATTTGGGCCATAGTCCACCATGCTGACCCAGTGCGGGTTCGTGAACTTCACACGCCCTTCTATAGACGTACGTACAGATTTCCTCACGATTTGATATAGAAAATGACAGGGAACAGAACTAACAAGCACTAAACGATTACGACCGAAACCAATAATTTTATTACCAGAGATAAGCGATAGTCACAAAAAAATCGTCTAACACATACCCATCGTATGTTTCAGAACTAAGCAATACTTGTACTATGGGTACCATACAATTGACTGAGCCGATCCCAGTTACACCCAACCAGGGTAAATTTGGAAAAGGCTATTTCCAAAATTTGTTAAATTTACCTAATTTTACACTATCTGTGATTTCCTTAACATTACCGCGAAGGCCGCTATCAAATCTTTTATCAGTTTATCAAACCGCTAATCACATGTGGACCTGCCTTAACTTATTCAAATTTAGGAGTTCAAGCTAGCTAGCTAACAAAGGTCAATTTAGACATGGAACAAATCAAGCGTACGGTATGAGGGAAATTGACCTTTATTACGATAGTAATAGTGACTAGGATTGAGGCAGATACTTAATTCTAAATATCAGAGTCAGCTTAGACAGCAAAGGTCGGAGAGGCGACAGTCCGTGAATAGTCCAGACCTCAGACGCATGTGAATGGTGTTTTCTCGTTGCTGACATTTCGTTAGATATATCAGTTACTAGCTTCTACTTAGTCTGCGCAGACTTCAAAGTTTCATTATCGTTGTAAAATATAGCCTATATGTTATTCTGGTGCACAAACAATAATACGGTAAAGTTCCATCAAAATGCGTTCAGTAGTTTTTACGTGAAAGAGTGACAAATATCCATCGATCCATCCTCACAAACTTTCATTTATAGTTGGATTACAGATATGGATTTGCTCTTGCTATTCATTGCTTGACACCGGTTACAATACCTGCTAACTAAAGGTGGAGATTCATCATCTTATTTTTTCTAATTTCATCATTTTTTGAAAAAAGAATAAGGTGCAGATGAAGGCAAAATTTGTGGACTTGATTGAGCTAACTTGCACAACGTTTTATTAGTTTACGCATAAATTGTAATGGCGTCCTGACAAATAATAAGAAGTTATTGTTATCTATATACAAATAAATAAATTTGAAATGTCTGTTTGTAATATTAAAAAAAAACATCTTACTACATAGTCCGAGCCTAACACCTAAATGAATCGACATTTAGGTGTCAAATGCAGCAGTCCTTACCGAGAAGACAATGTGGGGTTAGATATCGGAACCATTACAGCCTGGACCCACTGAAGCGAGCTAACGTACTTGACTTTTATTGTAAATATACTCTGTAGCGATGTACATAAAGATTGAATTTCCGCGGCAAAAGCTGAACTAAACTGGCATGCGTCGTCGAAGACATTTCGTTTTAAAATGTCCTTCTACTATGTGTAAATACAGTTCGTTTTGGATTGGCATAAATTTGTCGCGGTTTTCGACGCGCCAGGGGTCCACGGCTTTTAGAGTGAGCTGTGCCGTATTTGGTAATACAAGTTACACATGAATCGTTAGACTGAAATAAGAATGGATAAGGTATAAGGTTTTAGTTTAGTTATAAGGTATAAGCTGGGTGTATAAGAAAATATGTATGAATACATTTGTCGAATACATATATGCCGCATCGATGTTTTTAATAACACCAAAAACTATATTGACACGTATAAGTATGCAGACAGAGTAGTTTTTACGTTACAACAAGTTTAATAAGCTGCCAAGATTTGATGCCGCTTCTCTGAGCTGACTTTTGCATATTTCCGTTAAGATTTCAAAAATCTGTTTTTCTTTAATCATAAGAAGTTTTTTGTTGTACTAGTCTACGATAAATCTCGCTAGGTTAGTTTGAGAAGTCAGTATGGTTTCCTTCACAAGAAAGATTTAGGCGATTTTTTAAATGATGCCCTTGATGAGAAGCTTTTCACAGAATAATATTACGTACTATCTAAGTTAATACATGTTAAAATGATCTTACTTCAATATCTATATATGTATATCAATATATTAACAACTCAAAAAAACACATAACTAATATTTACAGTTGCATGTGTAAGAGTCAGCTAGATTTAAACAACAAAACTGGACTTCAAGCGACTTTAACACACATATATTCAACATTTTTGTATTATTAAGGTACAAATTGCTTTTGTCTCCGAATTCAATTAATGGACGCACAAAGAAACCTGTTTCTGCGAGTCTCCCATTACTGGAACAAAAGCGTTGTTTATCCATTTTTCCGTCACCACGACCGACACCCCCATTTCCGGTAATATACCGCTCTGTGGTATTGTATTTCCAAATGTTTTACGTCCACAAATTGTATTCGCAAGATTGAACCTTTGTTTGCGTCGTTCATATTTGAATGAGAGAATTAGATTTATGTTTGACAAAGTTCAGATTAACGCTCAGAGGAGCAAGCGCAATCTTATTTAGCGTGACTCGTCTCGCTCACACCACAGATCTCTTGAATACGAAAGACAGTGATAGCAACATTTCTGGCAATTGACACGAACGCGTTGGATGATGATCTAGCTAGAAGATCTAGCAAATACCGCAGTGGGCTTGTGATTTTTTTTTATTGACACCTTAACTTACTTACTTTAGTATGTTGGTAAGGGCAAATAATCCGAGATCCTATAATGGCCCTCTTGATATTATTTGATCTTTAAAGTAGTATTTTTGGATGTTTATTGAAAAAGCGTACCTACACTGTGCCCCTTAAAAGAGTTGTTTAGTTAAATAGTTAGTATCGAACTAAACTTTATAGTACACATCTATAAAAGAACAAAGAAGAATACCTTGTTTATCCATAAAATGTTTTTTTTTAATAGCCTAGTATATGTCCCACTGCTGGGCAAAGGCCTCCCCCTTTCGTCTCCACATGTCCCTATCCTGGGCCTGTTGTGGCCACGTTTCTCCCGCAAAGGTGACCGAATCGTCGCACCATCATCTCCTTGGTCTGCCACGACGCCGGCAACCGCGTTCGGGCATCCAAGTGTTGACACGATTTGTCCACCTTTGCGGGTCTATCCGTGCTAAAATGAATATATTATACAAAAGTATTGTAAGCATACCATTATCTTTATAAGGCTAACTACATATCTGTTAGGTTACCTAGGTACATTTAGTCATTGCCTTGCGGACGACCTCAATAGCGCTGAGAACGATCACATTTTGACGTGTCAAGTTACCGTATAAGGACTCGATTCGTACAGCCTTGATTATTGGTAGAAAGGATATTTTATAAATAAATAAACGACCTCCGTGAAGATCAGATTATGAACTTGGGATAATAATATGCTTTTAATTTTGGAAAGTAAGTTCCTTGCAAGGCGCAAATGTTGCTAGCACCAATGAACTTAAAAGCCAAGGTTCGGATTACTGAACTAAAAAATCTGCTAAGTGCGAGTTGGAGTTCACTAAGGGTTTTGTACAAATTTGTAGATATGCAAATAGTTTTGTTCTCGATTCGATTTTGTTTAGCAAAAATAAAAATATTTAATATAATATTTTTTGTGGTGATGATTTGTACAATTCGCGTTTATCGGATTTTCCTCGTTACTTGTGCTACAAGACATTGTTTCTTGACAAATTTCAATATTCTAGGTCAACGGGAAGTATCCTTAAGGTTTTGATCCCTTGCGAGTCAAAATACGCTGCTGCTTAAACGGCGGTATATTTTGATTGCGTTAACTCTTAGTCAGTTTGATATTTTTACAGCTCCAATGGATGGCAGTCTTTGATATTAATTTCAGCTTGATACCTCCACGCGTTCTTTAGAAAAATAGATACTCTTCACAGACGAAAAACGGAACCCTAAAAATAAATAACATTCTTTTGTTCATTATGTGCACTTTACATATATTGTACGGATAGAATACAGTAGGGAACACAAGCCCATTGTCCCATATTACACAAGGCATTCGTAGCTGACGCTTTCAGCGCAGTTTTCAGCCTGAAAGAAAATCGCAGCATAGTTATGAGAACTGGAGAACAGTATAACGTTTACATTGTAAACGAAGGTAGATCCAAAAAAAACCCTTAGGACAGAAGTATCATAATTATCTTATTTATATACTTATACTTCTACATGTACATTTCCTATAGTTACCTACCTACATTCCGAATTCTGTGTACACTTTTAAATTTTATATTATGTTTACCTATACCATACCTACTTTCCTTTAGTTTTAGTTGTCTCTTTGGTATATAAATTGTCCGTTCAACGCTGTATTAATGGTAAGGAAAATCTGTTATTAGCTGTACTACACTACATTATACAATTGTAAAAACTATTTTGTTGTAACGCCGTTGATTTTCTAATAAATAAATAAAAAATACATTATCATTACACCTGCCTTCCCCGAATAGGTTGGCAGGGTTGTACTGCAGTGCGCCAACATTCGCCGATGTATTATGGTCGCAATGTAATAGGGGGCGAGTCTGTTGCCATTATACCGGGCACAATGCCCCTCAATACGAGGGAGATTTGGGCCATAGTCCACCACACTGGCCCAGTGCGGGTTGGTAAATGTAACACGCGCACAATGTCGACCTCGGCTCAGCAGAAACAAGAAAAACTCTGAAGTGAATTCGTGTTAATAAATGCTGTTTTTATTCAAAGTATTCCCAGGTGGTGTTAACAATAATTACGCCTTTATACCGACCTTAGCAATAAATTCAGATTGATAAATCGTCCCGCGAGGGAGAAAGGCGAACAGAGCGCAGTAACAAATAGCTCGTATCTTGATTTATCTACGATTGTAAATGCCGTTATCAATTTCACTTGAAACAGGGGTTAAGTGCCAGCATTTATGTCTTGGTGGTGCAGTAATTATTTTTATTGATTAATAACCTTTGTCAAATTGACAAGTACCACAAATGTCTTACCTTTAGACCACTCAAGAATCAGAATCAGAATATTTTTTATTCATATAAACCAATACAGGCACTTATGAATCGTCAATAAATAGTAAAAATAGTAGCTCTACTACCCATTCGGAATGCATTTCCTATGGAGAAGAATGGGCAAGAAACTCCATGGTTGCTTTTTTCAAAGCTTTGCTTTGTGTGAAACAAAAACGTGTAACTGCAGCTATCTTAAGGCTACCTCTAAGATTTGCTTCAACCATTTCGCTTTTTTTCATATCTAGATTGGCATTGACTGGCATATTCGCGTTAACTTTGAATGTTATGTTGTTTCAGTACCCGACTGTCTAGGTGGTTAATTTTATTCTTTAAACCAATTTATGACACTGGCTGAAATACCCACTAATCTCAGTAGGAGCCTGTTAAAAGGCGAACTGGCTAGTTTATTATATTTATATTTCCATAGGGCTGGATTAAAGGAAACCACGGTTGTTCGCTATTTAATACGCGTGTTTATTGCATCACATTCACTCATATGCTTTAAGTTACACAAAAGAACAGAACAGACAATGTTGCCATACTAATGAACACAGACTAAAAATGGTATAAATAAAAATGTTGCAATAAATTTCATCATTACATCCAACCATTTCGTTAAAAAGATACAACCTCCACCGTGTCTTCGCCACTGCGTTGACATTCACGGAATTGCATTCGGCCTGACTCGATAGAAAGAGGTCATAAAACAATCTTAATTCCCAATTCAAAACATGGTTTAGATTTTTGTCACAGTATCAGCTCGTATGGAATTAAATTGTTTTTGTTTCTATCTAGTGACAATGTAATACAATGACTTGGATATACATCTGTAAGGCTTTAAATTGTCTTGAAAAAGAAAATACAAAGGGTACAGTTTCGGGATTTTCACCTTTGTCAAGCGAAGGCTTTAGATAAAGTCGTTGAGGCGTAAAAGGTAACAGCGGAAACAAGGAAAAGTTTAATGGCGAAGACTTTTTATCATGAAAGTTTTGGTCTTGAGGGAGAAACTGATCAATTTGTAGACGAAAACGATTTAAATCCTTTAGATTTCACAGTAGTGGTAGCCGAGATGTCCAACGCACGCTTTGCAATCGAAGTGTGCAGGTAGAAAACACCGGCTCGCACCTCTGGGTTTCATGTGCGAATCTCATTTCCATCCGAGGTTATCACTTGCTATGAAACGGTGAAGAAACCTGCACGTCTGAGGGAACTTGACTAGTTTTACATAGATGTGTGAAGTCTGCCAACCCGCACTGGGCCAGCGTGGTGGACTATGGCCCGAATCCCCCTCGCATTGAAGGGAGGCCCGTGCCCAGCAGTGGGTCGTTAAAAGAGCTGTAGTAGTTGTAGATTTCACACTACTTTATACTATTGTCGGGAATTTATTTCCTTAAATTTTATTAATGTATTGTTTGGTGATCTGTAATACATGTTTTATAGTTACCACAGGCACCAGCGATCCACAACCCAAAGTTGCTATAATTGTTTATTTTTCTAATTTTAACGTCGGTTATAACTTCAGTGTACTTTGCTTTGGGGTAAGAAATAAACGATTTCTTTCTTTGAAGGTTCCCCACTTTATAAACAAAGTTTTTACCATCCTTAATATCTCAACGAAACGAAGGTACATTCCAAAGCGGTAATACCTTTTATGACGAGCAATTTCTTCTAAAATTCAAACTTAATAGGCAATTTAAAACTGCCTAGGGAAAAGGCCAGCTAAGTCCAAGTCTTAGAATAATAAGCCCTTAAATTATACAACACAATGGTTCTAAGCATGAGGCCGCCGCTTAATTAAGTTGATTAACGAGGTAGACGACAGTTATAGTAAAATGCAGCTTAAATTTATGAGCACTTAATCTATTCTAGTCTGGGGTTATGAAGTCTTGAGTTAATAAAGAAACTCATGTGTACCTTAGCTATTCCTTTTAGTGAAACCATTGATTAATAGATTGGGAATCGAGCTGTGTCAATGCTTAAATATTATATTTTTATTTTTTACGAAATGAGCGAAATGATGATATTTAATGGAAAGATGAGGAATGGCTTCACCTGCGACTAGCGCGGGTATTTCGCCAATGTCAAGTAATTAATAGCAAGGGCAAATTCAATGAATACACGTAATAAATAAAAATGAATGATGACAGTGATAAAGATGGCGGATGAATCCGATTATATTTTTGTCGTAAAAGGCGTGCCTTTTACGCGTCAAAATCGCTCGCGCTGTCAATATATTCCCTCGAAGAATGAACTTTGTATGTGTCAATACAGTTTGTTTTAGAATGGCAAAAAAAATTACACGCGAACGGCAACGTCCCATTGAGCGCGAGTCTTCAACGTCGTGGCAGTTGGCGGTGGATTGACAGTCAATTGAAATATTCACAAAATAAGTCTTATTGGTTTAGACCTGTGTTGTACCGCTGATCAAAGTCCTCTCAGAACAGAAGCTTTGTAGGAACAAAATTATTCATTAGGAATATAACTTAAGTATTACGATGCTCATTTTAAGAATTATTTAGTACTTGCAGTGGTAGCAGTGGTAGCCTCGTGGGCAAGAACGCTCGCCTTGAACGTAAGGGGTGCAAGTTCAAATCCCGGGCCCGCACCTCTGAGGTAATTCTCATGTGCGAATGTCATTTTCAACAATGATTACCACTTGCTGAACGGTGAAGGAAAACATCGTGAGGAAACCTGCACGTCTAGGCGTGTGAAGTTCATCAACCCGCACTGGGCCAGCGTGGTGGACTATGGCCCAAATCTCCCTCGTATTGAGGGGGAATGTGCCCGGTATAATGGCAATAGGCTCGCCCCCTATTACATTGGGACCAAAATACATCGGCGAAGAGTGGGCGCACTACAGTGCACCTCTGCCTACCCCTTCGGGGAATACAGGCGTGATGATGTATTTTTTTATTGTATTTAGTACTTCCCTAGTTACTTAGTACTTTCCTTACTATATTTTAAGGAGTGCAGGAAACCTTTACCCAGCAGTGGGACGACGATGATAAAGAAACGTACTTAGATTCAATTATAGAGAATTGCATTAGACAAATTTAAACTATAATAGCCTGATCCAAGTCGTTATCACAGGACATAAGAAAAAAGCTAATTTAAACTCTCAACAAGCGATCGGTAAGTTGTTTCATATTAAATTGCGACAAATGTATACAGCTCGGTTACGTGTCTCCGAGATTTCTATAAATCCTTGGTATTGCGCAAGCCCCTGCGCGCACGCATAATGCAATATACTTACGAATTCCGCGCGATATTGCTTCCTCATAGTAATCCGAAAGTATGTTTGGATAATCCGATGTTGGTCTATGCAATATAGCTGTAACCTATGATCGTAAGTTTTAAAATGTAGTTGAGCAATGCAGAAACTACGACTATGGGTCAGTGGATATAGTCAGTCTGTCACTTAAGACTGTAGCCACTAATTTAAAAAAAAAACCCGGCCAAATGCGAGTCGGACTCGCGCACGAAGGGTTCCGTACCATTATCTATAAAAACGGAAAAAAAACACGTTTGTTGTATAGGAGCCCCCTTCAATTTTTATTTTATTCTGTTTTTTAGTATTTGTTGTTATAGCGGCAACATAAATACATCATCTGTGAAAATTTCAACTCTCTAACTATCACGATTCATGAGATAAAGCCTGGTGACAGACGGACGGACGGACAGTGAAGTCTCAGTAATAGGGTTCCCGTTTTACCCTTTGGGTACGGAACCCTAAAAACATTTGGCCAGTGATTTTTTTAAGCGAGTCGAACTCACACACTGAGGGTTCCTTACAAATTTAATATATCGAGGGGTGAAAGGCTATTTGACTTAAGCGACAATTTTTTAACTTAACGGGAGAGCAAACTCATTCGGCGCAGAAGAATTAGCTGATCCCAAATAGTATGCAAGTCAATATCGCCCAAAAGTCAAATATCATTTCACCCCTTGATATAATTTTTGTATAGCTTAGTTTATATACAGATAAAGCATTATTGTTTTTTTATATTTACGCGAATACTATACATTGAAATTAAACTATTTTACGGATTTTATCGCGTTTATTTACTATTTTATTTTCCCGACGTTTCGGCTGCTTTACAGCAACCATGGTCACGGGGGGACTGAGGTGTTAGACGTCCTGATGTCATAGTTAATAACTGGGTACCCTCATATTTAGTTCGTCGTAACGTCGGGAAAATAAAATAGTAAATAAACGCGATAAAATCCGTAAAATAGTTTAATTTCAACAGATAAAGCATTATATTTTTTTACGAAATGAGTGAAATGATGATATTTAATGGAATAAGATGAGGAATGTCTCCACCTGCGACTAGCGCGGGTATTTCGCCAATGTCAAGTAATTAATAGCAAGGACAAATTCAATAAATACACGTAATAAATAAAAATGAATGATGACAGTGATAAAGATGGCGGATCCAGATAAAGCATAGGTACCTACGTGACAAAACACGTTCGCTTTTCAAAGTGTTTTTTTATTTCTCTTGTAGGTCGTATCCAAATCTTGTCTTTTAGTCCAGACAAGAAAGTAAAGGGGTGCACCGCGTCATAATGTTTCAGTTCTATATTTAAAACGTCTTATGTGCACAATATAAAAAAATATAAGTGACAGAAAACAAACACAAGACAAGTCGAATACATTGTAATTACGTATTCTGCACGTTATCGTAAACGGCGTGTGTCCACGCGCACGCGTACGCGTGGGGAACGAACCCGGAACACCGCGGCTGGTTGCAACATTGTATTACAACACGATGGACACGCGTTCTCCCTTTTGTCTTATCTGCTTTCTAAAGGACTGCCCTAAGAACCTTTTGGCTGTTAAGTTTTAAAGGGAAAGACAATACTTTTTATTTTATAGTCATATGGTCATCCGCCATCTTGATCAAAGAAGGTTCTTTGCCTATTTATAATGTATATTTATATAATCTGTGGTTGCTATTAATTACTTGACACTGGCAGGATACCAGCTTATAGTAGGTGAAGCTATTCAATTATATTTTATTTCATTTCGTAAAACAGGATAATAATCATGTCTAAAACTGTCCGTAAAGCAATTTAATCTGTGGAAGTTATAAGATCAAAATTTCTTATTTGAAATTCATACTTAAGTTTTATAGTCCAGAGGAAACCTTTATTGAAGCTCAATAACTGAGGACCACAGATCCAAAATAAGTAACTTGACACTCCGCCAACTAAATAACTATGTGAACTTTTTACGACTACTAAACAATTTATAAAAATAAAATACATAACCCAAGTTCCAAACAAGTGAGTAAGACATTTATTATGCCAATAAATAACAAGTTATGGGACTAAACTGAAACTATTTAAGTTATTAAAGTAAAGCGATAACTTTTTATAAAATTAGTTTTTATCTCTTTCAGGGGGTAAGGAGTTTGTCATCGATGACGCGCGGTGGCGTGGGTTATACCATGGAAATTTAATCTATTAATACAGGTTCAATTTTTAAATAAAAGTTTAGGTTTTCGCTCGGCCCAGTGCTGGGTACTAAGGAGTTACTATTAGATTGCAAAATAGCGTCAAATAACTAGTAAACCGCAGGTTGAAATAGCAATAAATAGCCTTCTGTCAAACAACACTCGTCCCGTCGCCATTCAGACCTCATGCCTCCAAGTCAAGGTCACGTTCCCTGTAGAAACGACACATGTTGAAATTACTCCCTGCACTCACAGCGGCGAGCGAAATAACTTCTTTTTTTAGGGTTCCGTACCCAAAGGGTAAAACGGGAACCCTATTACTAAGACTTCGCTGTCCGTCCGTCCGTCCGTCCGTCTGTCACCAGGCTGTATCTCATGAACCGTGATAGTTAAACGGTTGAAATTTTCACAGATTATGTATTTCTGTTGCCGCTATAACAACAAAGACTAAAAAACTGAATAAAATAAATATTAGGGTGCTCCCACACAACAAACGTGATTTTTTTTCTCGTTGTTATAGATAATGGTACGGAACCCTTCATGCGCGTTCGACTCCCGCTTGGCCGGTTTTTTAAATGTATTCTGCATCAATTCACATAGAGATTGAAATTCTATGGTAAAAGCCAGGGGGCTTTTCGTAGGGACTTCGTAGGGACGTATCGAAATACGCTCGCGCTGTTAATGATGTTTCGTTGAAGATTCAACTTTTTCTATGTATTAATATGGTTCGTTTTTTAATTGGCATAAATATTAACGCGTGCAGCTTGACGCCCCTGTGTGCGCAGGGCTTTAACCACAAAACAACTCGCGCGTGCCTGCGGTCACACGATAAAAATATTTCACGGTATTAAAACCTAACAAAGCAAAGGCTTACTTAGCCTTGAGAGAATGATGTTTGAAAGTCATGGCCGGTTGTGTTTCAGACACGTGCTTATCAGGCCCCCAAGTCCACCATTATCATTGTAGAACGACAATTGCTTCACTTTATAAAGAGTAAAAAACTTAATTTTCAACTTCTTTTTTACGAAATGAATAAAATGATGAAATATAATGGAATAAGATGTCGAATGGCGCATTTGCGGTTAGCGGGTATTTCAGCTAGTATCAAGTAATTAATAGCAAGAGCAAATTGGTAAAAATACATTATAATTATAAATAAAAAAACTTTTTAACAAAAATTAAACCATTGAAATAAAACTATTTTACGGATTTTATCGCGTTTATTTACTATTTTATTATCCCGACGTTTCGGCTGCTTTACAGCAACCATGGTCACGGGGGGACTGAGGTGTTAAACGTCCTGATGTCTACAAATACACACATGGATTGGCACCGACTACAAATGTAATGAATTATAAGGTTATTTGTAACTTTTTAGTGTACCTAGGTTTTTGAAGGCGAATTTAGTATCTATTTTGTGAAAAGATGCAAGTATTAGCTCCTCATAACAGTCCAAAAAAGGAATTCACCCCCCACCACCCTTTCCATCCCATCATTTCGATATTTGTTAACTATCCGTATTAAACAAAAAAAGATTTTACGAAATCGGCTCACTAACGCCGAAGATATGCTATAGCCCATAATGCAAACTTTATCATCCTATTTCATCCCCTACATTATTTTTTTTAGATTTCCTAAAACACGTGTTTCTTTATTTTGTATGTAAAATACATATACAAAGTTTCAGGTTGATAAAAAATATTTTTTAAATTGTGTGACCTTCAACCCCCCTATTTCACCCCCAAGGGGGTTGATTTCTGATAATGTTTTGAAAATGGGACCACACTCGAAGAATTCCCTAGCAAACGTCATAAAAAAATTGAAATCGGACGAATGACGCCGGAGATATGCGTGATCATACATAAAAAAAAAAAACAAAAAAAATATACACGTCGAATTGAGAACCTCCTTTTTTTTTCGTCGGTTAAAAATGGGTGGTGAATGTGATAAAGATGGCGGATGAATCCTTTTTAAGAATAATAAACCATATTTGAAGGAAAAGGGAATTATTCATCAATTATGGCTGGAAGGGGCCCGATTTTCGTTTGATAGACATCTATTCTTCTCTCTATTCGAGATATGTCGAAGTTAAACGAAACGTTATAGTTTTTGCAAAAATGGTGACGCTTGACGTTTGACTCCCTAGTGTGTCCGGGACGTTATAATAAATCCAAGCAACGACGCTAGGTATCGATATAAT
This sequence comes from Ptilodon capucinus, assembly GCA_914767695.1. NCBI lineage: Eukaryota > Metazoa > Arthropoda > Insecta > Lepidoptera > Notodontidae > Ptilodon > Ptilodon capucinus. The sequence continues at coordinate 11,985,677 of OU611811.1, forward strand.
GCGTCATTCGATATTAATTAGACTTAAGATCAATCACATAAATCGGCCTTTCTCTCGATACATTTGTAATCCGTTCAAAGATTATTACATCACTAGCTCTAACTACAACTGCAATTCAAAGATGAAAAATATAATAAGGATTCCTCAAGATTACCTTCCAATTCAGCGTAATTATTATCTTATCAATATTATTAAAAGCAGCTCTAAAGACAATACACTGGAGCTATATGCACCTGTATTTGAAATAAGTTTTGGCGATTTAAAAAAACCGGCCAAGTGCGAGTCGGACTCGCGCACGACGGGCTCCGTACCAATTTCTTTAAAAACGGCAAAAAAAATCACGTTTGTTGTATGGGATCCCCTTTAAATATTTATTTTATTCTGTTTTTTAGTATTTGTTGTTATAGCGGCAACAGAAATACATCATCTGTGAACATTTCAAGTCTCTAACTATCACGGTTCATGAGATACAGACTTGTGACAGACGGACGGACGGACGGACAGCGAACTCTTAGTAATAGGGTTCCCGTTGTACCCTTTGGGTACGGAACCCTAAAAATGATCAGCCCACTAAGTTTCTTGCCGGATCTTCTCAGTTGAGGTCGCATTTCGATCCGGTAGTAGTATACTCGTATAACAAACAAAAATGTAAACTTTACAATTTGTAAGTGCTCCCATTAGCCTATACAGAGTAAATGATTTGACTTATTTTATTTTTTATTTTTTTTTATAGCCTATTTTATGTCCCACTGCTGGGCAAAAGCCTCCCCCTCTCGTCTCCACATGTCCCTATCCTGGGCTTGTTGTGGCCACGTTTCTCCCGCAAAAGTGACCAAATCGTCGCACCATCTTCTCCTTGGTCTGCCACGATGCCGGCATCCGCCTTCGGGCATCCAGGTGTTGACACGATTTGTCCACCTCTGCGGGTCCATTCGTGCTACGTGACCGGCCCACTCCCACTTCAGCCTTGCCGTCTTCCACCCACGTCAGTAATACGAGTAATGGAGCGTAGGGTGGTGTTTCTGACGCGGTCCGTCCGTTTAACACCTAATATGCTACGCTCCATTGCACGTTGGCAAACCTTGAGTTTAGATTTCTGTAGCTCAGTTAGTGACCAGGTTTGAGCACCATAGGTTAGGACAGGCAGGATACACATGTCGACGAGTCTGCGTTTAAGGCATTGACTTTAATACAACTCTAAAATTAGCTGTCACTTTTGAACTCCCTTTGATCTAAAGATTAACACAGCAAAAGGTACAAGCGACCCAACTGACCATTAGGCTTGTCGATGCATAGAAACAAATTCATGTTTTAATTTTATGGGAAAATAAATTTTAATGAATTATCAATATTCTGTCTTCATAAAATGATTTCATATATATATGACTAAGTGGTGCAGGCTTGGTGTACCCATTCTGAATACTATAAATTAAAATAATTAATTACCTAAATAATTATTTCATCCCGTGGGTGTCGTAAAAGGCGACTAAGGGAATAAAGGAACACAGAAGTCGGGCAGCAGCGTCACTGAACCGTTTGACATCTTACTGCGATCGCCAACCCGCCTGCCAAGCGTGGCGATTATGGCAATTCCTCCCAAATGTTTGGGAGAGGCCCTTGCCCAGCAGTGGGATCCCTACGGGCTACTAAAAAAAAAAAAAAATACCTAAATACATAACACTTCCATATATTGTTTTGTCTGTCCGCCTATTTGTTTGTCTGGGGTTAACTCCCAAACGACTGAGCAGATTTTGACGGGACTTTCACTTGCATATGGCTGATGTTTCAAGAAGTAACTTAGGCTACTTTAATTTGGTGAAATTTACTTTAAATTTCCTAAATTCTACGCGTACGAATTCGCACGCTAAGATAGTTAAAAACGACAAAGATGGCGGATCCCTCCACCCACGTACTATGTTGTTTATAATCTTTGACAACTCACATGTGAGACATATATCTAAAGTACAGACACAATTTATCAATGGATACAGTTATTCGTTCTAATAAACGTAATGAAAGTAAAAGTATTATCGTATGTAGTTGCTGGCACAGGCATGCCATCATAAGCCGGTCGTAACGCACCGTTTGATAAGCATCTACATAGCTGGACTAGTATTAGTCACGGTAGCAATGGGAGAGAGCATATCTGTTGACCTAGAATACCTATAAATATCACCAGAAATCACATATTATGATCCATATCTAAGAGCAAACCATGTACTATGGGTATCATACTATGACGAGCTTAGTCACACCCAGATCAGTAGTTGTAGCGTGAGCGCCAAGACTACACTTATGTCACAGAATATGTTGATTAAATCTCTTTCTCTCGTATGAAATAAGACAGAGAGCGACCAAGCCAATCCGTGACGGAGGTCTTGTCGTGACATGCGAGCTAACACCACAGGGCTGTCCATGGATTTCGTTGAAGAATAAAGTTTTTCTATAAGAATTTACTCATAGAAAAACTTGGGAGGTGTCAAGGGACACCCGGATGGGACTAAGTTCCTTTAAAAAAAAAATGTACATATTCAAACACACACACACACACACACACACACACACACACACACATCGCAATCGCAATCGCAATCGAATTTTATTGTATACTAGCTGTGCCCGCGACTTCGCCCGCGTGGACTTTAGGGAGATTACCCGGAAATATGGGTATTATGTTTTTCCCGCGGAACCCTAATGCTTTTTCTAAAATTAAAGTAGCCTAAGTTACGCCTTGGAACGTCAGCTATCTGTCAGTGAAAGTCCCATTGAAATCGGTTCAGCCGTTTAGAAGTTTACCCCAAACAAACAGCCAGACAGACAGACAAAAAAAATTAAAATTGCGTTTTCGTTATAGGTATCGTATATACTTTCATACGCATTTGGTAAAAAAGTGTTATTTTGATATTACAAACAGACACTCTAATTTTATTTATTTGTATAGACAATAAAAATCACACACACATATGTGTGTTACAGTTTAGCTAATTACTTCAAGCCATTGGATTAGCCATATATACTAGCCACTATTGATAAAAGATGTTGTTTTCAAGACTTATAAACTGAAGTCCTTGCAACTCAACAACGGTAGGGTTATAGGGGACCTGAAGTCCAGGGTTGTCATAGATATTTCGTTGAAGAATGACCTTTTTCAGTGAGTCTTACAGTTCGTAGTGGATTACATTTTGACACGTGCGGCTTGACGCCCCCAATTGCGCAGAAGTTTACACTGCAATACCAGTAGGTAGTTTTTTGTGTGTTTATATGGTTTCCTCGCTTCATTATCAGATTGGAGACTGGATTCAATCAACCGTAACCCACTGAACTATTGTGTTTGGTGATCCCATTAATTTCGATGTCAACATGACCAATGCAACATTGTAAGCATCGATTATGTAAGCATCGCGACGATTGCTTACATCGTAGATACATCCTAAATGATTCTGTAATTTACTTTTCACTGGATTCGTCCCGTTTCGCTAACGGACCGTTAACTTTTTAAAGCGATGATTATCAATATAGTTTCTATAAATCTATAAAACGTTTTGTAACGTACGCACCCGATTTCTGTCACATAAAAATAGTTCGTCAAAACGCTACTACTACAGCCTTTTTAACGTCCCACTGCTGGGCACGGGCCTCCCCTCCATGCGAGGGGGATTCCGGCCATAGTCCACCACGCTGGCCCAGTACGGGTTGGCGGTCTTCATACATCTATCGAGTCAAAACGCAAGCGACCACTATTTTGCAAATACCATAACGAACTGTGTTAACACGTGATAAAAGCTTATTTTTCAACGAAATACCTTCGATGACGCGTGCGAATTTAACTGCTTGGTCCCGTGACTTTTGTCGTAGACATTCAATCTTTATGTATAGTAACATTAACAACAACTAAATATGAGGGTACCCAGTTATTAACTATGACATCAGGACGACTAACACCTCAGTCCCCCCGTGACCATGGTTACTGTAAAGCAGCCGAAACGTCGGGAAAATAAAAAAGTAAGTAAACGCGATAGAATCCGTAAAATAGTTTTATTTAAGTAAATTTTCACAAAGAAAGTCGCATGGCAATGCATAGAAAACTCATCAATATATAATCGTCAATATAGCTACAATTCCCTTGAGTTAACGCCGACGAAATCGCGATGCACAGCTAGTGAATTATAAAGACATTTCGCAATAGTCGTTTGCTACTTTTGCCACTATATATTATTTCAGAGTACCTGCTGTCATCTCTGACAGTTCTCTATTGAGAGCGCCGTGTGGGAGGGAAACACAATACCCTAGTTAATTAGCGTAAAGTCGGGTAAAGCTTTAGCTGTCTGCTGTAGCAGATGCATTTATTTATATTCTATGCAATCTACACAATGTTGAAATTTAAACAAGACAAGTTTCTTCTTTTAATAGCGACAGAAACCACATACTCATCGTGCGGTCCCAAACTAAGCAATGCTTATACTATGGGTACCATACAATGGACTGGGGGCGATCCCAGTTACACCCAGAATAGCGCTGCGGTAAATTTTTCTGGTTTATCTGACTCCGCCATCTTTGTTGTTTCCATATAGTTGCCGTATACTACAGGCACATGAGATAACAAAAATGGCGGAAAAATCGCCGCAGAGCTATACGATGAGTGGAGTCGTACTCTAGATACTCTATGCTTTTCCTACATAAATTCGATCTATATGTACACTTGACACAAGAATTCCTTTGGCAAACAGTTTGACGCGCGTCGTTTGACGCCCCTGTAAAGAACCGACAAAAGTATTGAACTGGTAGAGTAGAAGCCAACAGTTCTGTAATTGTTCGTTCCCACGCCCGGACTTGTTTGTTTTGGTGTGTTGGCTCTTTTTATTATGGGAGACGCAAAAATTCAATAGGCACACGCTTCCCTAACTTTTATATTGACGTGAGAATACGTTGCCGTTGAGTGGAGCATAGACGCATCAAAATATAAAATAGACTTTAGTATACAGGGTGTATCAGAAGTCCGAAATAATACTTTGGATACATATACAGTAGCACATATGTAGATGCTTAGTGAAGACATTTTATACCTAACTATCATAGTTTCAGAGTTATAGACTTTTGAATATTTTTCACAGGTATCGTGTTCTGGCCTTTGGGTACATCTATAACACTATTCAGTGTAAACTACACTTATCACTTACATAAGAACATTAAGAACCAACCAATAAGAAATAAATAGATGTATAAATCTTGTGCTGGGCCCTTACTACCATCTCTTAAACTAGGTATTGTTGCATCTATGGTAACTGTAAATTTTTGACAGATTTTGTACTGTAAAGCAGTGGTTGCCTCGTAGGCAATAACGCCTTGAACGCAAGGGGAGCAAGTTAAAATCCCGGGCCCGCACCTCTGAAATAATTTTCATGTGCGAATGTAATTTTCAACAATGATTACCACTTCCTGAACGCTGAAGGAAATAATCGTGAGGAAACCTGCACGTATATAGAAATGCGTGTAAAGTTCACCAACCCGCACTGGGCCAGCGTGTTACGGCCCAAATCTCCTTCGTATTGAGAATATGCCCGGTATAATGGCAATAGGCTCGCCCCCTATTACATTGGGACAAACATACATCGGCGAAGTGTTGGTGCACCTCTGCCTACCCCTTCTGGGAAATGTCAAAAACTGAAACTAATTTAAAAAAAAAAAACATTACTGCCAGACAGGTTGTGGTAAGAGGGCACGTCTAAATTAGACACATTGCTCAAGTTTCTTCTTACATTGAAAACTACATTGATTTTTTTTCTTCGCGTCATTTTAGCGTAACGTCTGAGAAGATGAGGAAACCAAGCATATTGCAATGAACTGTGGAACGTTTCAACACTATGATTGACATCTCTGCCATCATCCGATTGGGAAAATCACAATGGCACGTAGGTAGACCCCGAGATTTTGATTTCGACTTGCGTCTCATTATCAGGTGCGACGATGGCTTCGTCTAAATACACGTAGGCCGGCTCACTGTATATCAAGGTTTGATTCCCATTACTGGCAAGTTTCGTAAATGAGTTTTGCATTATTTACCCTGACGTGTCATTAAATGGGATCGCCCAAAGTTCATTGTACGGTACCCATAAGCGTTTCTTAGTTTGGAATCAAAGAGTATGTGTTATCTGCCAATTTTTTAAAAGGAGATATTTTTGTTAGATTAATATAAATTCACCGCAATGTAAACTGTAACCTATCTTCATTTATAATAAGGTATATATTAAAGAATTAAAGTTAACCAGATGTTATTTACGCTAGCTCAATAAATAGCAGAGGCGCGTTCTATTTGTTTGCTAATAAATCCTCTTTACTTGTCAAACTTCGTCCTTTTCTACAAAGAAACTCAGTTCTTACGTGGCGTCTCTAGCTTACTGAGTTGTTCGGTATAAAAGTTACTTGACAAGTAATTTTCTTATTATTTTCTTGAGTTATTTTCTTTATCACGTTTATTACCCATCATGTCCTTGCTATTGACTACTTAACATTGGCAGAATACCCGGTAATCGCGGATGCAGCTATTCTTCATCTTATTCCATTAAAATGTCATCATTTCGTAAAAAAAAGAACAAGAAAAGTGTTTCCAGGATCGATTTTTTTAACTTCTAAAATTAATGCATTACTTCTAAAATTAACTGTCTCTGAATCATGCTCCGAATACATGTGCTATCATAATGTCTAATGCCTTCAGATCCATAGCCAAATCTTTTAACTAAATAATGCCGCTTTTGAAACTTTCATGAAGCATCAGTTTAAGGCAAGCTCTTCTTCTAGTTAAAATGATTTCCAGGTAATTCTTATCCTCTAAACTATAATTCAAAACAAGATTGCCAATAATGACACCGTTTAACTGAAATTCGTGTATTTTTTTTTATGAGATAGGTTGGCAAACGAGGAGACGTTCACCTGATGGTGAGTGATCAACGCCGCCCATGGACACCTGCAACACCAGGGGCATCGCAAGTGCGTTGCTAGCCTTTAAGGAATGAGTATGCTCGTTTCTTGAAGAAACCTTTGTCGCACCGGTCCGGGAACACCGCTGCAGGAAGTTCATTCCACAATTTGGTGGTGCGAGGGAGAAAATTCCTGGTAAATCGCACTGTACCGGAACGCCATTCATCCAGATGGTGAGGATGGTAATGCAGTCTGTGGCGAGCCGTGCGATGGTAGAACTCAGCGGCAGGTATAATACCGAAGAATTCCTCGGAACACTTTCCATGATAGAAGCGGTAGAAAATGCAGAGAGAGCCTGCATTTCTCATGTTTGACGCCTACCAAGCAAGCAAGTAAATCCTTGTTGAGCAAATAAACAACGCGCTTAAAAAAGGATTGCCACAAATTCCATGACCACAAAGAACCAACTCCCGCTCAGTGTTGTGTCTGTACATTTCACGAAGGTATTAGGTATATTTACATAAAAGACATTGTTTCAGTGCCGCCAGTGAAAGTGCTCGGATAAATGACCCATTGTTCCAAGCATCGCTTTCTACTCCAAGACCTGTCTGGGCACGATTAGCCCAGGGTGGACTTAACTTAGTGTTAGGCATCGGATAGTAATTAACGTCGTACTGGTTTTAAGAAAATCTAAATACAAATATCATCATACAAATTTAATACCATCATAGTAATAGAAATGGATTTTTGACCAAATCATTTTGGTAAATGTATACTTAAAATTACCAAAATTATTTACTTCCAATGTGACAATTATATATTGAACCATGTAAATTTTGAACAGTTCCTTCTCATCCCACACCAAATAGATCTACATACCGTATAATCAAATAATAATTAACTCCGTTCAGCATATTTCTAAACCTAGAATATTTTATTAAAAGAACTCTTGACAATAAGTAGTCGATATCTATGTCTTTACTTTACCGTATTTTATGTAAATACAGTGATCAAACAAAAGTAATAATCCCTATGTTCAAACATCTTGGAATGACAAATTATAAACTCAGATTGAAATAGTTGGCTAGTTCAAGGGACGCCATTAAAATTTGGGTTCGTGTGTCGGTATCTTCCAAGTGCCAACTCATCGTGTATTACGAAGCTTCGCAACTGACCTCAAAACCCTCAGAACTCCCCTTAAGGCTATGAAATTTATAATAAGTATGCCAGAAAGTTGTCGCACTTCGAAAGTCTTATCCTGGACGTTCTCGTATTTTATCCCGATACCGATAGATAGCATTAAAAAAATTGTGGATAGAAATTGTTAAAAACAGCAGTCTTATCTTCTGGGATTTCTACTGATGTGGTCATTTTAAAATGATTTCAACTTATTGTTCATAGAACCTTCTAAGATGCCTTCGAAGAATTCTAGTAAGTAAGAATAAGGTTCAACACATTTTAAGAGCGTCGAAAGGAGAAAAGAACAATCACACTAGAGATTTGTCCTTCACTCAGTCGATTTATTTAAAGTCCTCGTGTTAGATTGAACGAGTTACTCGAATTGCAACATTGAACCGCCTCAGTCGTACACTTCCTCCTCACGTCCCATGTAAAAGTTGCTTAGATAAGTTTTAAACGTGTCGCGAGTGAGTGAGTAAGTGAACGAAGTGAATACGCGCTAGAGCGATGCCTCACCTCAAATGAGGCGTACATCGTGAGAAGCTCGCGAGGTAAAGTGAGGCACTCCTCTCATCACCAAATAAAATAAACGAAATCACAAAATTACACGAACAAAAGTTAATCAGCCATATGAACATTATCGTTTCAGATTTACGTAATAGCTATCAGAACAGAATGCATGCGTCCGTCTGTAGGCTATACAATCGAAATGCATTAAAAATTACGCGATCAACCAAACTGGTCGGATTTCGGACGCGGATCTAGATATACTGGTTTACGAACCTGATTGGACGATAATTATTACCTTTTTTAAACGTTTAAAATGGCACGACGACCTCAAGAGATTGTGCTCCCGTAGCGAGGCGAAGCTTACGTTAATGATATTAATGAGATAAACAACTTTATTATTTATGTAGGTGCGACCGAAAAAGTAGGTCTGCCTGGAGTCATACTGTAAGTAAATAAATGTAAATGGTCAGTGCATATTCCACATAATTCCATTTACTTAGAATTGTGATTATAAAACAGAGGTTTTATGTTGAATTTAACGAAACGTCCAAATTTACCCAAAGTATAAGAATGTATGTGACTTTTTAAAGCAGTAATATAACATTTTAGTATTAATGTAGGTAATATTAAAGCATGACTATTAAAGAGCCAGTAGTAAAAGGCCAGTTGTATCCAATAAGAAAACACCTTTCATATTATTTAATACCTACGGAAAAAATATCTACGGTTGTCGTCCTAAGAATCGCCCTTGGCCCTAACGAAGGACTCGCCTCGTTTGTCAGCCATTTACAACACAGAAATAAGGGCCCTTGTCACGAATACCTTGCAAAAAGTTTTTATGTTTATTTTCCTCTAAAACCAGCTATAGACCATCCGCTCATCATCAGTGATAGGAGAGGACGCGGAGACAAATAACCATTCCTCATTTTATTCTATTATATTTCATCATTTCTTAAGAGACGAGGTTTGTCTTTAAAGCCTTCGGCCCAGATTGACGTTAAGACACACACATTTTTTGACAATATTAAAATTAACCCTGTGTCAACATGCATAAAGATTGAATTTCTGTGGTGAAAGTTAAGCGACCACGCGTCGAAATTCAATAGCGTCATCGAAGATAATATTCCACTGAAGAATAAGATTTTTGTATGTGTTAACATTTTTGGTATGAACAAAAACTCTGGGCCCTGTCTTCTGTAATTTCAAATGTCATTTATTATTATTTCGTCTTTTTTTTTTTTTTTTATATCCTATTTTGTATCCCACTCCTGGGCAAAGGCCTCCCCTCTCTCCCTCCACCGATCCCGATCCTGAGCCATTTCCGGCCACGTCTTATTACATAATAAGTATTTACAGCTATTTTTTTTAAATCGGCCATTGGACTTGGAAAAAATCATAACCTACATAGTTCTAGGATGTTTTTTTTTATCTTCAAAGCGACCGAACTTAAACATTACTCAAATCAATAGCTCAACACATTACATGTGATTAAATACATATAAATCATACAGAGATGGACACTCAATCATCATTGAACATACACAATTATATAATACTTGTGTTGCAACAGTCGCGCGATCAATTTGGCAACAGTTACGCAACTTTTAATTGTGTTAGCGTGTACAATATAATTCAAAATGCTTATAGTAACCCTAAAAATATATTTTGTTTATTCCTAACGAATAGGTGAAATCAGATATATTATATTATGGTATATAATAAGATTTTAAACGTGTAAAGTTTTTCTTAAAATTCGGCACAAACAGCTGTTACTTTTAAAATTCCTTTGTTCTAAAGATTAACACAGCAGAGGGTACAAGCGACCTAATTGATCATGCCTAAACTTGTCAAACCACAGACATAAATTACTTATTCAATTTTGTAAAAAAAAAAATTTTATCAATATTCTGTCTTCATAGAATACAGTGGTAGCCTCGAGGGCAAGAACGCCCGCCTTGAACACCTTGGTGCAAGTTCAAATCCCGGGCCGTGCGGGTTCTGAGATAATTTTCACGTCCGAATGTCATTTTCAACAATGATTACCACTTGCTAAACGGTGAAGTTCACCAACCCGCACTGGGCCAGTATGCCAAATCTCCCTTGTATTGAGTGGCATTGTGACCGGTATAATAACAATAGGCTCACCCCCTATTACATTGGGACCAAAATACATCGGCGAAACGTAGGCGCACTACAGTGCACCTCTGCCTACCCCTTCGGGTAATACAGGCGTGATGATGATTTCATATTGTGTACATGATGAAGAGGTGCAGACTTGGTGTACCCATTATGAATCTGAATACTAAACTATCTGTTAGCTATCTATGTTATAGGAACAATATTACAAGCATGGGTCAAAGGTGACATTTTATGTTGGGTTCGTTCTAAAAAGGTGTCATTTCTGGTCCAACGAAATAAGCTTAATAATATATGGAATAGTTTTGCATAATTAAGTTGGTTTTGCGCTAATTATGCAACATCTGACTTCGCTACGCACTTCTAACAAAACTATTAAGTTACGAAGATATTCGTAAATATCACTGTAATTTGAATAGAAATCAAGCACTATATTTATAGATCATTATAAACCATTAATACTGTAGAACACTTTGGAAGAGGGGGTGAAGTCTGTAAACACTATCGTGGTTTTGCTATGACTTCATATTTTAAGGCACAAAAACAAAATGTTTTAATACATCACATATACATCATCACGCCTGTATTCCCCGAAGGGGTAGGCAGAGGTGCACTGTAGTGCGCCCACTCTTCGCCGATGTATTTTGGTCCCAATGTAATAGGGGGCGAGCCTATTGCCATTATACCGGGCACATTCCCCCTCAATACGAGGGAGATTTGGGCCATAGTCCACCACGCTGGCCCAGTGCGGGTTGATGAACTTCACACGCCTAGACGTGCAGGTTTCCTCGCGATGTTTTCCTTCACCGTACAGCAAGTGGTAATCATTGTTGAAAATTACATTCGCACATGAAAATTACCTCAGAGGTGCGGGCCCGGGATTTGAACTTGCACCCCTTACGTTCAAGGCGGGCGTTCTTGCCCACGAGGCTACCACTGCTTTCTTAAATATCACTCTAATTTGAATAGAAATCAAGCACTATATTTGTAGATCATTATAAACCATTAATTAATGTAGAACACTTTTGAACAGGGGGTGAAGTCTGTAAACACTATCGTGGTTTTGCTATGACTTCGTATTTTAAGGCACGAAAACAACATGTTTTATCAATGGTAGATAAAATACTACCGATGGAGACATTAGACATTGTCTCCTTGAAGCCATTGGACTAGTTATATTCTAGCTACCCTTGTTAAAGATGTTGTTTTCGTGCCTTAAATATGAAGTCATAGCAAAACCACAACGATAGTGTTTACAGACCAGTAGCCTAATTCTCGTATTTACAAATAGTCCAAGCATCGCCGCAGTTCCGACCCCGCTCTATCGTAGAGCTATCCAAAATTGGTATTCTCGAAATATCAAAACAATGTCTTTTGCACTAAATATCGTGATTTTCGTCGAAAAAATTAAATAAATTACACTTAAAATCATTAAAATAAATATAAATAGAAATTCAAAAAGCACTATTTGTCATGATTATGCAGAAAGATGCTAAATTGATTCTCGTTTAATGTTATAAGTGTAAGCCTAGTTGGTAAAACGCTCGCCTCGAACGTATAGTTGCAAGTTCAAACCCCGGGCCCGCACTTATTTTATTTTTATTTCTTTATTTTGTTTTTTTGTTAATTTTCCTTACAAAAACATTGTTTTTATTTTTATTTATTTGTCACCTCTACTAATAAATGTTCTTTAAGAGTTTGTTTGCATAAAATAATAATAGATGGCGGTATAGTTCGTAACATATTTTAATTGAAGTTTTAAAATTTTCCTAACGTATTTTAGGACTCGGAGCTCTTTTTAGGCTCCGAGTCTTCGAAATCGTAAAAACAGCGTAAGTTGGAGCACATTAATTATATTTTTCACGAGAACAATACATGTAATCGCCGCAAATAACCTACGAGTGTTCAACGGCATTTTGATTGCGAAATTGGACAGATTCCCGCTAGAAAGTAATTTTGTTGAGCTATGAGAATACCATCATGTCAACGTGGTGGAACGATTAGAAGACGATCAACGTTTTTGCGAACAAATTCAACGACACTTCGACGAAAGTACTTAAAAATCGGTGCCGTTCAAGCTCGATAGACGGATGAGAATACCAAAAGGGCTTGAACGACTAATTCGCTACGATATCGCTACGATTTTTATTACGAGAATCAGGGCACAGACCCCCTGATCAATTTGGGACCAAGATACATTGGAATACAGGCACGATGGTGTATTTTATTTATCCTTAAATTTAGAGGTAGGGTTTGGAAGGTGTTATATACCTAAACATTAAACTGAACTTTGTAACTACCTACTGTCATACTAAGCGTACCGTCGTAATAATAATGTTTGCACATCAAATGATAAAGTTAGCGAAAAAAACACATAAATCACAGTAAGCAGCATGCTAAGTAATTAACTTGAAGCACGGGGCGTCGCGTGAGGACAGTCACTACGTAATCATAAAACTCGGTATTCACAACCCGACCCTGCTTATAAATATTTTTTAGGTATAACAGAATTGGGGGCGACAATATCGCCAGCCAAGACATACACTGATGAGTATATAGAATTTTCAACATATTATTACTAAGCAAAGCTTGTAACTATGGGCTAGGGGCGACCCCAGTTAAACCCAGACAAAATCAGAGCAGATTGCGTAGAGGCTATTTCCGTAAATTGCCGCTGGCGGGTATTGAACCCGCTGTCACCAGTTTTAGTGACCCGAGCGGACCACGCTCATACCACTAGACCATGGGTAGTTGTTAATGATCCTGAAGGTTTTTCTGTCACTATTTTAAGACCTAGTGTCCTGGCGGGAATCGTCAGGTCGTGAATAGCCACTTTCTAACCCTTTCCGCGCTAACAGGCGCCGCAGTGCGACCGTGACTGATTACATTTTTAGATGACAAGTAGGATTTAATCCTATTGTTTATATATGACATTCACTAAATGGTAAATTGGCCGAACTTATGTGCGTATAAAGCCTCCCAAAAACTGGTAAATTGGCCGAACTTATGTGCGTATAAAGCCTCCCAAGCTTACTGGGACGTCGTCCATCGCGCGTCAGTTTTTGTCATACCAAAACAAATTATATTAACTCATAGAAAAAGTCCATTCTTAAACTAAATGACACTGACTGGCGAGGGGGAATCGCATGAAATCACAATGTAACTCACAAGTAATACATACTCGTATTATATCATTAATAAGAAAATATATATTTATAAAATAAGTAAAAAAATTGGCCCATGCGGAAGCGTACCCAAGACGCTGGCTGCATTCCCTCGCTGAATGGCTGGAGCCACTCGTTGAGCGAGGAATTGGCCTGCTCTTGGTTCGCCGGTTTATATTTAAATAAGATTATTATATTAAATAAGATTGTTTAGTGCGATTTCCAAGTCAATTTATTTTATTTAAAACGTAAAAGATTTTTAATATTGATATGGTCAGTATAAGATGTTGTTAGGTTAGCTAATTACGTAATAACTTAAGACAGAAGGTCCCTTAAGTGGGGACTTGATAAAGTAACCGACTTGGTATTACATGGATTTCACAACTTTATACGGTAGAAGAACTGATTTGCTAGACTTGGTATTTTTACAAGTTTTGTTTTTGATGGCATACTTTTTAAACATACTAAGTATGGTATGGTATCTTTTAGTAAATACTATGTATCTCTGTTTGCGTGGTCGTAAAAATGCAACAGGAAATTCGTGCATCATGACCACCTGACATTGAAAGTTAGACCTTACTCCCATCAGAATAGTGTTCAGGTCACCCAGTTAATTATAAAGAATTATTGCGTTCGAATCCATATTTGGGGAGTTAAGGTCGGTGAACAATGAATTAAATTGATGGCAGTTCTAATATAGGAAGTAGGTAATCTATTTGTCAGTGCAGTTTTGAAGGCCTTTGTCTATTAAGTAAAAATACATTATCATCACGCCTTTATTCCGTAAAGGGGTAGACAGAGTCCCACTTCAGTACACCCACTCTTCGATTCGATGTATTTTGGACCCAATGTAGATTATTGCCATTATACCGGGCATACTCTGTCTCAATGCGGGGGAAATTGTCCATACTCTACCACGCTGGCCCAGTGCGGGTTGGTGACCTTCACACGCCTTTCCATAGACGTGCTGGTTTCCTCAGAATGTTTGCCTTGACCGTTCAGCAAGTTGTAATTATTACTGAAAATGACATTCGCACATTAAATCTGAAAGTCTAAGAGGTGCGAGCCTGGGGTTTGAATCTGCACTCCTAGAGGTCAAGAGTTCTACCAACTAGGCCGCTTAGTCAGTCTGCTGAGTAAGTTTGAAGATACTTTATTATAACCCTTTTCTATACAACATAGCAATCATCAATGACCCAAAGACGCGTGCGCCATATTCCCACAAATAAAAATTCCTTTCACTCCATAACATCCGAAAAAACATAATTTGATATTATGCAAGACCATGTCACGCTGAGCTAGTCGCATTTGACCTTTATAATTATAACATTAAGGTGCAATATTGTTTTTATGTTCATTAGCATATAGCATTGTGTTTTAGTAAAAGTGTTTGTCCATAGAATCTGACCAGTTTATCGTCTGCTTGTGTCTTGATATAATTCGACTTTCATCTGAAATACTACTACTACTACTACTACGGCCCTTTTAACGTCCCACTGCTGGGCATGGGCCTCCCCTCAATGCGAGGGGGATAGTCCACCACGCTGGCCCAGAGCGGGTTGGCAGACTTCACACAGACGTGCAGGTTTCCTTACGATGCTTTCCTTCACCGTTTCATAGCAAGTGATAATCTCGGATGAAAATGAGATTCGCACATAAATCCCAGAGGTGCGAGCCGGGGTTTGAACCTGCACACTTCGATTGCAAGGCGTGCGTTCGACCACTCGGCTACCACTGCGTTCCAGTTAAACTACGGGGTAATTTTAAAACAAAACACTCAACAAATCCCTCACGTACTTTCAGCTAGACTGGAAATTGAACCACCAGAAAATTTATCGCCATCTTTAAAGTAGTCATCAAAACACAGCAAAACCCATCGGGAGAAGTCCTCCATAACGGCGTTCAATTACTCGACGGCCCATCATCTGAACTTTACCATGGGCACGGAATGAGAGGTTAGACAATTGGCGATTAACTCGAGATTACGTCCGGGTCGAGTAACCGCTGCAACGTCATAACACTGATTATAATGGACCGAAGATTCTTCGAGTGAAAACATTTCATAATAAGACGCAGAAGGTTAAGCGATCTGGGGCCCGATTTTCGTTTGATAGACATCATCTCTGTTCGAGATATGTGAAACAAAACGTGAAATTGGTCGTACTGTTTTCCATAGAGATAGATGTAAAAGCTATAGAGCTCGGCATTCTTAAATAATATTCGAAACTTCAATAAATCATTACAATCAAATGACATAACACAGCCAGTCAGGGAAAAAGTAATACTCAACTTTATTTAATTATATGATATAATGAAGAGCCTATATGGTACTACGCAATGGACTAAACAGAAACTATCCATGACTAACGACCAAGAAACTTGGCTACTAAATACCCGGTCATATTTGACGTTAATGAAACGGGTTTAACATGTAATTTTATTGATACTGCTGTTCATGTAATATCGTGTACACGCAAATGCAATCATAGATTGAACATAGCATTCCGCATACCTACTGAGACAAAGATAGACGATGAAGACAGGGGTCTTACCACCACCTCATATTCACTTTTTTAAAAGATATGGCCTCCATCGTATTTAGTCGATGATTTTGCCAACAACAGAGTATGTAAAAACACTTGGTCGGTGGGTGGTTGAGACTTGACAAAACAATAAGATATTAAATTTTGAGGTGACTATTTACAGTTAAGAAAACAAACCTCATATTACTATGCGATCCAAATAAGAATAGGAATGTCAATAACCTCCATCTGTCAAATGTCACTTGAAAAGTATGGTTTGCAAAAAACTTATATGCATATCATTAATAATAGTCTTACATCACATTTAAATAAAAAGGTTGAATTAGTAGTAAATTGTCTTAATATAACATTTAATTAGTTTTTTCACGTCACAATATGGCGCAAAGTCGATCCTATTCTCATTTGAATCGCATAGTACCACCACTTGTCTTGCAGGAATGTTATTAAAAACATTGTTGATAAGGAGGCTGGTATCTATTACCTTGAAGATTGCTAAAAACAAAAACAATCGCACTGGAATCTATGGTAGCCTTTATCGCCCGTTTTCATAGCTGTAGCTAAAAAAGACTTCCAAGTCAAGTGCCTGTAATGAGACCGCTAAGACCGTGTGAATACCGGGTCATTAGCACAGCTAAATATAAGCCGCAAGCCGCACATCAATTACAAAACAGCGATTCGGAAAGGTCGCGAGTAGGGTTGTTAAGAATGTGTTTTATAACCGAAACCAATCCGTTTTTTTTACGCAGATAAACGATAGATAGTAAACCAATAGTTAGAAGTTTGTATCGATATTAAAATAGCAGTTGTCATCAAAATAATATTAGAACGAGAATTCGGCCATCTTCATCACGTTCATTAGCCATTTTTAGGGTTCCGTACCTAAAGGGTAAAACAGGAACCCTGGAACTGAGACTTCGCTGTCCGTCCGTCCGTCCGTCCGTCTGTCACCAGGCTGTATCTCATGAACCGTGATAGCTAGAGAGTTGAAATTTTCACAGATGATGTATTTCTGTTGCCGCTATAACAACAAATACTTAAAAACAAAATACAATGAATATTTAGGGGGCTCCCATACAACAGAAGAGATTTTTTTGCCGTTTTTATAGATAATGGTACGGAACCCTCCATGCGCGAGTCCGACTCGCACTTGGCCGATTTTTAGTTATAATGTATATTTATTTACTGCTCTTGCTATTAATTATTTGACACTGGCTGAAATAACCGCTAAACGTAAGTGGTGCCATTCCTCATCTTACTCATATTCTATTGAAGTTCATCGTTTCATTAATTTCGTAAAAAAACTTCGTGACCATTGCTCTATCAACCCTATCCTAGGTAAAAGGTACTCACATGAATGTGGGACGTGATAATAGAGAAGACAGACAATTTTATCTTGAAGGCAAATCCACAGATTAAACAGAATATCTTATTTTTTTACGAAATGAGTTAAAGGATGACATTTTAATGGAATAAGATGAGGAATGCGATTAGCGGTATTTATGGCAATGTCGAGTAATTGATAGCAAGGTCAAATTCAATGAATACACATTATAAATAAAAATGGATAATAACAGTGAAAAGATGGCGGATGAAGGCGGATGAAGTTATCTGCCAAGTGAGTTAACTGCTATTAACTCACTTGGCAGATAACTTCTGACACGACAATACTAAACCGGGGTAATGGATAATAAATAACAAAGCGTCCCTCATAAAACTAAAACATCAATAAATTCAATATAACATTAAGTTTTGAAAGCATTCAAACAAACAATATAATAACTTAAGTTTAATAATAATTTAATCAAACTTTCCTAACAATCAGAAGGGTTATTTATAACGTCCTGAGCATACAGGGGCGAGAGTATTTTATTAACTTTCTTGTTAAGTGTACTCTGTGACATACGACGGCCGTCTGAGCGTAGCGTAGGGTTTGATTTCCGCTAGTGTTAAATATCAGTAATGGCATTTTCTATGGTACAATAGTAGGTACAATCGTTGCTTACTTCAGGTTCGTACGTTGAGTATATGTTGTCTGGCGATATATATTTATTAATACTACTACTACTACTACAGCCCTTTTAACGTCTCACTGCTGGGCACGGGCCTCCCCTCAATGAGAGGGGGATTTAGGCCATAGTCCACCACGGTGGCCCAGTGCGGGTTGGCAGATTTATTAATACATTCTGGCTATATATATAAAGATTTAATGTCAGTGGTAAACGCCACCTCCTCCGGTAAAGCTGTAAAGGCCACCTCACGGCCAACAGTGTAAGTCCTTCAAAAAAAAAAGCAAAGGCCACGCCAACACGCCACTGTACTCGCGTCATCGATGACATTTCATTGAAAACTGTGTTTTTTCTATGAATTAATACAGTTAGTTTTGGTATGGACAAATATTGAATGCGCGCGCATTTTGACGCGCCTACTTGGCCAGGGCTCTACACTTTCTATACGACTATAATTTGCCTAATAGTTTTCCACTTTTATAGCAATCGTCCCGGAAATAGAAAACGGTATACAAAAGTCAATAAAAAAATTGAATATTCATAATGAAACAACATGTATAACTAGAAAAACCGGCCAAGTGCGAGTCGGACTCGCGCACGAAGGGTTCCGTACCACAATCTTTAAAAACGGCAAAAAAAATCACGTTTGTTGTATGGGAGCCCCCTTAAATATTTATTTTATTCTGTGTTTTAGTATTTGTTGTTATAGCGGCAATATAAATACATTATCTGTGAAAATTTCAACACTAACTATCACGGTTCATGGGATACAGCCTGGTGACAGACGGACGGACGGACGGACGGACGGACGGACAGCGAAGTCTCAGTAATAGAGTTCCCGTTTTACCCTTTGGATACGGAACCCTCAACATCAGTATAAAAAATTGTGTTCCCTGGTGGCTTGTGAATGATTTTTGTAGTTAGATACGTCTATACACGTATGCTATCGCGTGATAGAGACATCCAACACGCAATATAGCTGTTTAAATATTGAAATAAAATACTGAAAAATATGCAGCGAATGCAAATCGATAACTGAATTGCAAGGTGTATTTGCTTATCATTTATCTATAACTAGCTGTGCCCGCGACTTCGCCCGCGTGGACTTTAGGGAGATTACCCGGAAATATGGGTATTATGTTTTTCCCGCGGAACCCTAATGCTTTTTCTAAAATTAAAGTAGCCTAAGTTACGCCTTGGAACGTCAGCTAGCTGTCAGTGAAAGTCCCATTGAAATCGGTTCAGCCGTTTAGAAGTTTACCTCAAACAAACAGACAGACAGACAGAGAGACAAAAAAAATTAAAATTGCGTTTTCGTTATAGGTATCGTATATACTTTCATTCGCATTTGGTAAAAAAGTGTTATTTTGATATTACAAACAGACACTCCAATTTTATTATAGGTATCGTATATCGTATATACTTTCATTCGCATTTGGTAAAAAAGTGTTATTTTGATATTACAAACAGACACTCCAATTTTATTTATTTGTATAGATGTATAGATGCCAATATCGCGTATAACGGGGATTGCAACACTAGATTGTCGAGAACTGCTTGGAGGTCAGGCGTAGACGGCTTGTAGATCATCATATCGAGGGGAGAAAGGTCATTTGACTTAAACAAAACTTTTGGGCGATATTGACTTACATGTAAGTATACAAATTTGGAATCAGCTCATTTTTAGGGTTCCGTAACCCAAAGGGTAAAACGGGAACCCTATTACTAAGACTTCGCTGTCCGTTCGTCTGTCCAAAATAAGATTAGGGCGGTTGCTGTCAGCCCAATCCTTGGTAAAAGGTAAACTGACATTAATGTTGAGAAGCAAAAATAGATAAAATAGGCAATAGAGAGGCAAATCCACAGATTAGGCAGAATATATTTACCTATATTAGAAGTGATTATTTTTTATTAACCGCCTTCCGAAAAGAAGGAGGTTCTCAATTATAGGTTCTAAGGCCTTAAATCATTAAGGGGATAACGATATGATCTCATTACCACCATTTCTTAAGACCTATTCATAAACCCTCGACAGTATGAAACCGGATTTCCATTTCAGTTGTTCTTTTGCATTTTTTCACTCGAAAATATTCTCATTACTGGATAGTGAAAGCCTTACAGTTCCCAGCATTAAGCTCCGGTAATAACCTCGACAGTGCCGCTGCGGATAGGTATATATAACAATAACTCACACAAAAAGGAGAACAGCTCAGCGCGGTGAAATGGATTTTTACCTGAAAAAAATATTTTTTTTTTTTTTCAAAACAACTGTCAATCATTTGCCTGGTCTACCAGTTCTGGATTCATTCATTCGCAGGGATATTTTATTGCTTTATATTTTAGATACATAGCTGTTGTTAATAATATTTAACGAAACAGGAAATACTTAAAAGTTAGGAAATATATATAATTATAATCATTTAAATCCAACAGAAACTAATACTCCTCTGATACTTGAAAAAAAATACATATGATCCTACTTCCCGATTAAATTAAAATAATTTAAAAAAACCATCCGAAACAATAAATACATAAATAATGCGGTACGTAATAACGCGCCTATGACACATTACAAATACATCTTTCAAAATTTCGGAACCGTATCAATTCCATAGTTTGAAATAATTCTGATTGAACCAGAACGCTGTAGATACCCAACCATCGGAACTAACAGCCATCGGAGCACCTGTATGCCCACCAGTCACGACTGCAATGTAAAGGGGAATGCTTTCAAAGCACCAGCCATTTTTAGATCGATAAAATTGCATTCACTACCAAGTTATACGATTGGGCTTTGAAAAAATATTTTTAACCGGAATCCAAGAGTCGACAACATAAGAAGGCACTCTTCATTTTTTGAGGTTAGCGAGTAACAAGTATTCTGCAAGTGTCAACAAATAAGCGATAAAGGTGAAAAATATGGCGGATGAGTCCTCTAATACTCTATGCGCTAAGTTCTTGTACAACGAGGTTACATGAAGTTCTTTTTTTTTATTTGCAGCACAAACAATTCTTATTAGAAGGCTTGATTTTTGTATAATTTTGGGGGTGAACATTTTTCCTTACAGAATTGAAACCTCAACAAGTTTTTTAAATAAGGTTCAATTCTCGAAAAGTAGATAACTCGTTCTATGGCTCAGAAATCTCTGACCTAGATAACTTACCTTTAAATTCTTTATATCCCTTTCCCGCCGGTTTTCCCGCTCTAAAATGCCACCAGCCGTCAATAGGCGTGAGCACGTGAAATATAGAGGCTGACGAGTCACGACTCACGACTTCGGCATAGACGCTGGTTGCGGCACTAGTATTTTTACCACTTGCAAAGTTAAAATCACGATCGAAACAATAACTCGATTCTACTCAATTATTGGTACATTCGATTGCTTATCGATATGTGACATGCCTTTATCTGTCAATCGACTTTCTGCTCATGTTATCCCATAATTGATTTTGAAATTGGACCTAGTTTCAGTTAAATAATCGTTATCAACAATGTGTCTATTAGTGTAGTGGCTACTTCACCTAACGAGTAGTTGTTACTCTTACAATGAAACACATTCTGTTCAATGTTTTCGTAAGATAAGTGAGCACCATTAGTAGGGGCCTCCTTTATCGCAAGATCTTGAAAGGACCTGTTGCTAAGCGAGGAACTGGGAATGGTCTCGGAAAAACAAACACGCGTCCAAACCGAGGGTGGATTGTAACAATGTCGCAACTCGGAGGCCGCCGAACTTTGTATGAGCTAGTTTAATGGAGTTGCCTTTTTTGTCCACTCCACGTACGCCCACTAAGCTATGTCCGTATGGAATTTATGCGCGCGATAAAAGTGTTGTTTTAAATTTACGAGAGAAGCCATGAAATAATTTGCCTTAGAAATGTGGTTATTGACACGTTAAATTCATGTTCTTGTTGTTAGTTACATCACTACGACATAAAGACATATAATAGTGGTATCATATTGAGGAAAAGGTAGCAATGAGTAGGTGTTTGAAGATATAGATAAAAGTTCGCCGTTATTTGGAAATATGGCCATTACGGAAGTAATTTTAGGAATCTAAGGGAATTTTAAACTGGACTTAATCGTCGATTTGAGAGTATAGAGGCAACAATAGAGATTTTGATGAATAATCTTAAATCACAGGAACTATATAATTACTACTTAATTATTATTACACCCTTAGAAAAACACGAACTAAAAGTACAGCCTAACTAGTACAAACCAATTACGGGCGTCAAGATCCAATTAGCATGAGTTCCAACTCCACATTTCCACGTGGCACGATGGCCACTCGTAACGAAATTAACATTATTCTGCAGTTTCACACTCCAGCGGTTCACCGCAGACCAAACAACGCAAACTAAAAAAGGATAATTGCTAATTTAATCCCCCATAGTGTTCATAATTGAACAGCTCCACAAACTCCCTTAAGATAAACCTAAACACGAACAGATTGCGTAAACACGAGACTCTGTCTCATTGTCTGTAAATAAATTAAGCTGTCCGTCCTTTTGAAACTTAATTAAAATCAGATTACTTCCATTTGATTGTCTTTTGTGACCCCTGGCGATTACGATGTGATCGCAGGTGGCCATATCGGTGGTTATATCGCCAATTATATGACAGAGCGGGATAAAATACATTTCCTAACATTTGACAGTTTTAAACGTCAGATTGTCTATGTCGTGACGTATAAGACTAAACGGCCATGGCATCAATGTGATCAATTTCGGTCGATTTATTATGTCTAATTTGAAACATTTATGAATCTTTACTTTCTAATATCATTGGATATGAGATATGAAGAAGTCTTATGATAAAAACCTATTTTTTACGCGCCATCATAACCGCCATTTTGCTCAAGTCTTTAAAAGCAGGCCATAAGCAATGCTTTGTACACCGGCCTTGACTTAACGGAAAAGATAAATAATTGAGACGCTTCCGTTACATAAGATTGTCTCAGCAAACTATTCAAGAAATGTTAATAAGCAACAACAGAGATAATAAAAACAACTTTATATAAATGAACAAAGAGTAATATTTTGCAGCAAATATGCTAATATTTTACTGTAACAGCTTGTTTAACATGCGGTGGACAAGTAATTTCTTCGCGTTACGTCTTTGTGAAGGTTTACCTACTTATTCGTTAACTTATCTGTTGGCGGTTAAGTTGGAAACTAGGCTACAAAGGCGGCGCTCCACATCTACAAATAGGCTAGTTAGCTAGTACAACTATACCTCCATGTGTACAACCGGCAAAGGGTTGTCTATGGCAAGTTACATTTTAAAAGTTCAAAATATTTACCTAATTATTAATGCAAAGACTGCAAGGAGATGTTAATCTGACAGGTAAAGTAATGATAGTTTAGTAAGTTTTTAAAGATTAGCTTATTTCCTATCCTCTATTCTAGATAGATAACTATTTATGTTTCACTTATTAAAGTGATAATTTAATTCACTATGGAAAATTTGCCGACCTCCATGAAAAACTAAATTTTCAAATAAAGAATTCTCCATTCCTCACGATGTTTTCCTTCACCGTTCATCAAGAGGTAATCATTGTTGAAAATGACGTTCGCACATGAATATTATCTAAGAGGTGCGGGCCCGGGATTTGAACTTGCACCCCTTACGTTCAAGGCGGGCATTCTTGCCCACGAGGCTACCACTGCTAAAACTATATATTTGACCGTATTTTATATTTTTTCGCTCAACCCTATCCAAGGCAAGGTAGGCACACCTGTACACGACTAATTAAGAATTCTATTAGCGCTAAGCAAATTATATTTCACGTGTGCCTTACAAGATCAGAATGAATTGCTTAATTATTCATAGTAGCGAAATGGAGCAGGTATCAAAGGATTCATTGTAATTATTGACATAGTTTCGGCATTGTGAGAGTGTAATTACATAGTAACGCCAGCTGTCGGGTTTAACGGGGACAGATCTGTAGTAGCAGGAAATTTTGTATGAAATCGTTCTCACAAGCTGTCAGATTACAGGACCTTTGTAAACCAGTCATATACCTAAGCCTAGAAAAAAAAACACTATTACATCACCAGACTATATATCGAGGGCTGAAAGGCTCTTTGACTTAAGCGACACTTTTGGACACTATTAACTTATATAGGTACCTAGATATTTGGAATCAGCTAACTTTTCTGCGACGAATGAGTATGCTCTTCTGTAAAGTTAAAAAAGAAAATAGACTTTCGCCCCTCGATATACCTACTCATTGTATAATCCCAAACTAAGCAAAGTTTATACTGTGGATACCATAATTTAGACGGTGGCGATCCAGTTCTGTAATTTTGCCACAGGAGGGAATAGAACCCGCAACCAACCGGTTCACTGAGCCGAGCGGCCTACCTTCAAACCAATAGACCAAGCCGTCGTATTCGTAAGTAGGTGGTTTTAATTGCTCTTCTTCCTAAGAAACTATATAATTTTAATCCAATGGACTAGATAGATGCGTTAGTAAAGAATAATAGTATAGAATTCATTGTTCTTTATAACAGGTTATAAATGAGGTCATCTACTTCAGGCTCTAAAAAATCATAGGACATTTTAAGCCGCTACATAGTTTAGACTGGATTTCTTAACAGCAAGGCTGTTTTTAAAATAACGAGCCATTTCCCTCAGTACCTGTTTTGACACTCAGTGAAAGCCTTTTAGGTCTCATACTAGCAATTAAGCTGTTGGGTTAAACGCAAGCTCATTTGGTTAAGTACTACTACTACTACTACAGCCCTTTTAACGTCCCACTGCTGGGCACGTGCCTCCCCTCAATGCGAGGGGGATTCAGGCCATAGTCCACCACGCTGGCCCAGTGCGGGTTGGCAGCCTTCACACATCTATCGAGAACTAGACAAATTCCCTCAAACGTGCAGGTTTCCTCACGATGTTTTCCTTCACCGTTTCATAGCAAGGGATAATCTCGGATGAAATTCGCACATAAATCCCCGAGGTGCGAGCCGGGGTTTGAACCTGCACACATTTATTTGTTAGGCGTGCGTTCTACCACTCGGCTACCACTGCTACGAAATAATAAGTACTGCAACGAGCAAATGGTAATTAGGCTACATTATCGAAACTGAGAACGCATCCAACAATGACTTCGTTCCATTAACTAATCGTGTAGAAACAGGGACCTAATTGGATGAATAATCAGCTCTCTGAGCGTTTATGAACTGTTGTAAATGTGTGATAGCGAAGTTCAAAAGGTGATTTGACTTAAGCGCCATTTTGGTTACTTTGCAAGAAACCCAGCTCAAAAGACGGAGAGAAATTCGGTAATTTCCCAAAGATATATTTTAACTCAATATCGTCCAACATGGTGCATGACTCACTAAGCCTTTTATACGTCGATAGAATTCTCTCAGTATTTATTTCGCTAATTTCTTATTATATAATCACAGCATTAACAAACGAGTACGCGATGTTGAAGTTCATTCGGCCTTAACTAGTAATTGAGCCCGGACTCCCACGAGAAACTGTTGTGATTACGAAATTCGTGGGAACGCGAACACAAGAGCCGGTGTTTACGTGCAAAGTGCTTTATGAATACCATAGATATTCTACTGAATTATGCAGAGTATGTAAGTATTTTCTTCTGCCTTAAAACTTACGATAATCAAGGGCCTCTATTCTTATCAAAATTGTTTCAACTATCAACTACACACACAATTCAACAGGGAAATACATTTAGTTATAGATACATCAATCAAGGAGTATATATAAAAAGGGAAAATAAAAATAGCAGCATGTATTAGAAATTATGATGGATTTCTCCGTCCGCTTTATTTTCTGTATTTGAATGATTAATACTGTCAGCCACATATGGTCGGCGTAACCTACATGTCGCCAGCCAGCCGAACAAAGTAATCCCAAATATATTTCCCGAGATCTAACCCTATTTCTCTAACCAAATGGTGGTGAATAAATCTTCTGTCTAAAACACGGTTGCCCCAGCCTTGGGGAGACCGTGTGGGTTGACCTGTCAGCTTGGATCTGACGCAATGGTGTTTAATGGTTTCGACCCATGACTCTTTCTTACAAAGATATGATACAGCCATTGTACAAGACAATTATTTGTATGGTCTGTCAGGGTCTCTCATTATGTAATAGGTTTTAAATCACCTATAAGTCAATTTGAAAATGTTTCCGCTTGGCATTCATAAATCTTTATAACAACGAAAGACCTCTAAATGTATAAAACTGACTCTAAATTTATCTACAAACCATCTGCACCTGCTTTATGTACCTAAGTGATCTGCAATAGCACTGTCTGAGTTTTTAATATAAGTTTGGGGGCGAGCGTATAGATTACAGCCTACTTGAAACGGCAAGACCCAGTTCTTCTCGAAAAACTCTGTAAAAATGAATTCGCATCTTCAATATCGAACTTGGTCAATAGAAGACATCGTTTTGTGCATACCTTTAATTCTAGCTATGCATTATTAATACATTATGAGACGAGACGACAGGTTAATTTCCGAGCTTCGAAATCTGGATGTCATTACAATAATGTGAGGGATATATGTATGCTTAGTTGTCAGCAGCAGCACGTAGAAGACATTACTCGACACGTGTTGCCTAGTGAACAGAGAACCTTAATCCAAAGGTGTTTTAACAAGGCCAATATATAATTAGTCGCAAAGCTTTTACGAGCGTGTAATTGCCCAGATATACTTTGCATTCGCAATCAAACTGTCTTTCGTTAATGAGTTTAAACAATTACCCACTTATTTAATGAAATAATTTAGTACTTAATTAAGTGGTTCTCTGATCGACTTTTTGGACTCTTACTGAACTATTGATAAGCGTCAATAGTCTTGTGCATTTGGATTTGCCCTGGCAATCAACATGCTCCTGATTCGATCTCCAGCCTAGTCATTTAAGTATTATCTAACTGAGCCGTAACTAACTCTTATTACAGCATATAGCTTAGTTGAAGGGGCTAACGGAATAACTAGTATTGTGATAACCTAACATAGGAAGTAAGCCTAAAAAGTAAGGCTTTTGCTGAATTTTTCTTGACGGAAATGCAGCAACCTATCATTGTAGGTGGGTGTCCAACGCGTAAACAAACTCTACGACAAGCCTTTGTCGACGTCGTCGTTGCGTCGTCGTAGTACAATACACCATTGATATTGCATCGTTGGTGATATGATCCAAATACGTCTTATTTTTGTTTAAATAATGGTAAAACTACATCCACTACAGCACATAAAGGAAGTGAAAAATATAATTGTCGCAAAAGTAATGTCACATTTAAAGAAACATTAATACGAAGGAATACCTATTACGTAAAACAAAGAAATGTCTCCATTTACTTTTTAATGTTGAGTTTAAAAATCACAATATTTAGTCATTATCTACCTCGCCATTAGGTTATTTTCGTATCGTTTACCACTTTTTTAATAAATTAAAAATTAAAACCGAATAGAAGGACGTGTGGGGTAAACGTCAATGAATATTCAACCAAGATGCATTAAATATAGCTTCTTAACATCTGGGGTTTTTACTGGGCAAGTCTCAGACTATTATCAAACGAAAGTTTAACATACCAAAATATATCAATCTGCATTCAAAATTGGACTTAAAAGTCGTCACATCGCATTAATTCCACATGCAAAATGCAGTGACATCGACTTCTGTTCTGTTCTGAAGTCAGCCAACAAAAAAGAAGCGTAGCCTATTCAAGCTCCTAGTGCGGCATCGATTAAACCAATCGATACGGGACGCAATTACGAGTTAATTAAATTCAAAGAATTCCGTCCTACGCCAACTAGGGAGGAACAATCGAAGCAAAATAACTTCAGAAAGTCTCTCATGGCAAATTAAAAATTTCTCATGCGGAATTTCACGGCTGTCTTGGTCTCGTGGTTAATTTTATGGAACGATTGTCACTGATGAAGACATTTCACAAATTAAATATGCAATTACTTTCTTTAATTACTTGTACTTTAACGCAATACAATGAGGTAAGTATGTACTTACTCATTTTCTTAAGGAAATTAAATTTGAGAAAAATGACACTGCAGAGAAGATTTAAGCAGAGATAAAAAAAATAATTTAAGGTTGTTATGTAAGAAGTGGGCAGGCAGTCATTTTCGCAACTCAATTTGAACCAAAGTTATATGGTCTCACGACTAAAACTCAATTCGTAAGGGACTCAATACATAAAGAAGTACTATACAATGCTAGAATAAAAAACCGGCCAAGTGCGAGTCAGACTCGCGCACGAAGGGTTCCGTACAATTATCTATAAAAATGAGAAAAAAATCACGTTTGTTGTATGGGAGCCCCTTAAATATTTATTGTATTCTGTTTTTTAGTATTTGTTGTTATAGCGGCAACAGAAATACATAATCTGTGAAAATTTCAACTGTCTAACTATAACGGTTCATGAGATACAGCCTGGTGACGGACGGACGGACGGACAGCGAAGTCTCAGTAATAGGGTACCCATTTTACCCTTTGGGTACGGAACGCTAAAATGACTACCCAGTCACAGCCGAGTTTATTAAGAAATAGGTTTGAAAAGAATCTGGCTATTGTCTACCCTGCATGATCGACACTAAATAACTAAACTACGAAACCAAAACCAAAACCAATCACAAGTTTCAAAATACCTACACATAAAGGCGTCAACAGAACAGCTATATGGGTATAGGATTGACCAAACAAACACGACACAACACATTACTACATCAACTACCTGTTGATTTTGATCAATAGAATATTCAACGAATCGTACAAACATAAACTTTGTTGCTTCACATTATGGCGTGTCTGAAATGACCAAATGTTACAAAATCTTCGTGCGGGAAGGAATAATCCATGTTTATTTACAAAACAAATATCACTTTATACTTTACCTACTTCAAGCTGATAATTTAACGTCTGCTCCTTTCACTGGGCTACACAAAATTAATGATAGCTACAGTACCTAGAAGATTTTTAAGCGTTTTAAGCAATGAAATTACGAAGTACCGACTACAGGTACGCACTAGTAATAGCTATTGCACATTCGAGTTACGTATTCCCAAATTTCTTTATCAAAATAAAAAAAAACGCAATACGACCATCGCAAATGTATTTATTCAAGTATAAGGACAGTTACGATACAGGCAGAACTTAAGATTTAAATCTAATAATGAAGTTTGAACGATTTGAATGAGCCCAGATGGGCCGGAGATGTGCAAACTTCCTGCATTACGCGAAACGGGATCCGTAGATTAGATTAATAGTTGAGTAAACCAGGTTTAGGGCAAATGCGGAACAGTCCTTACTGAAAATCAAATTACCTCAATGAAAGACTGGTAATATCGAAGTTTTCGTAAATACAAAGAAGTAGTACTTCAAGCCCACTCAATTAGAAGCTTGAAACCAAAACCAATACGTAAGATTTTATAGCCTAGTCACTAGGCCCTAGTGAAAGCAGAATGATACAACGTTATTACCAAAACTCTAGGTGTTACATTTGCATTTGAAAATTGGTTTTAAATCCAGCTGTCTGCTTGTTTTACTAGTACAAGGGACAAGGTATACGCAGAAGACAGTTTGGAATATATTAATATTAAAAAGAAGTTCAACATCGGATCAATTATTTCATCTCAATAGCCCATATTAGTGGTTCCTACTATCTAATACTTCCGGAGTTATAGACAAGACTACAAATTTTAGGCCGAGTAAGCTGAAATCTTTGGTGAAGGAATCTAGATAAAAATCCATTTCAATTAGTTTTTTCTATACAGCCGTTGTCAGGTAATTTTCTAAACGCACCTGTTTCTACCCTGAAAGTTGAGAATTACTGAATTCGTTGAGATACATAAATTCTGCAATCCATTAACATTATTGAATATTTTATCAAAATACTTTGTTGGACTTAGCCCAACTTTGCCAAATGCTTTTAAATGAAATTCATACTCGTGCAAAAGTAGGCAGTCGTGTAGAACTTTGCTTTAAAAAAAAATTATCAAAATATTCGGATTTATAAAAAGCTTATTAGATTTTGTGGTTGTTATATTTTCAAAATCTAACCTCTGAATAAAAAATCTAGTGCAAAATGATTAACCAAAAACATGGTCCTCATAAAAAAAAAATGTTAACACAGCGTAAACGAATTTCGGTTATTTTCTCCTAACAAGAGCGCTCACACAGCCACCTTTTTTTTTTAACCTCGGAAAATCCTTTATAGATACACTGCCACCTCGGGGGAAGTAACAGGGTTATGTGGGAGTCACGGCAGAAGGCCGTATACCCACTAAAAACCGACGGTTTACCATCTTCCGCTTATATCGGGGCACCACGGGATCGCTTTCGCATGCACCGCGACGCACCAGCGGATAACTCAACAATGGCTGGGTCTCCGGCGCTGAGAAGAGACGCCTTGGTACAACCCCGACCGTCTCCCAGACCGATACTCAGCCAGTGTACCTACTTTATCACATATTCTGAATAATACATCAGGTTCCAATCTCCCTCATTAACGCTAGTATCCAAGTCACAGAAGCGCCAAGTTACGCCCCCTACTAACTTATTCTATTAAGTTTTGCCGTCATCGCTAGAATTACATGTTGGAAACTTTTTAGTTCTCTACCTTCACTAATAAAGAGAATAGATACGTACTAACTTTGCCCGTTAATTAAATTATGTCCATCGGATCGTACCTTGCCGTCACTGTCGCGTCAAAGTCACACCAAAAATATCTGCGGGGCGATTTTCGTGCGATCGACATCTATCTCTATTAGAGATATGCCGAAACGAAACGTCAATTTGATCGTATTTTTAGGGTTCCGTACCCAAAGGGTAAATCAGGAACCCTATTACTAAGACTTCGCTGTCCGTCCGTCTGTCACCAGGCTGTATCTCATGAACCGTGATAGTTAGAGAGTTGAAATTTTCACAGATTATGTATTTCTGTTACCGCTAAAACAACAAATACTAAAAAACAGAATAAAATAAATATTTAAGTGGGCTTCCATACAACAAACGTGATTTTTTTGCCGTTTTTATAGATAATGGTACGGAACCCTTCGTGCGCGAGTCTGACTTGCACTTGTTTTATTTCGTTTCGACATATCTCTAATAGAGATTGATGTCTATCAAACGAAAATCGGGCTCCTGTATTAACTCATAAAGCGCACATGTAAAAAATCTTAAAGACACGAATGACGAGAGCGAATTTTGTCCCGTTGTCGCGTGACGTTTACCACAGAAATTCAATATTTGTTCATACTGACACATAGTGCCTACCTACGTTTTACACCTTTGCCCATCCCTTTTGAGTATACAGGCATGGTGATGTAATCTATCTATACTAATATTATAAAGAGGAAATATTAATTATCACTGAGTAACATTGGCTATATTAGAAACCCGTGCAAAGCCGGGATGGGTCGCTAGTATTTTTTATAAATAAGAATAATTATAACGCTCTTATTCTAGCCCTCATGTATGAAAGCAGCCGCAGACACGTATTAGTTACTCCGCCGTACAGTAAGCCTCATGAAGAAGCCTTACAAATGTAAATGTCTTTTCATTTCCATATTGATGTCTTTATTGTCTTTAGTGTTACATACGCTAATCGTTTTTAGATTTCCGTGCCCAAAGGGTAAAACGGGACTCTATTACTAAGACTCCGCTGTCCGTCCATCTGCCTGTCTGTCACCAGGCTGTACCTCATGAACTGTGATAGTTAGAGAGTTGAAATTTTCATAGATGCTGTGTTGCTATAACAACAAATACTAAACAGAATAAAATAAATATTTAAGGGGGTCCCATAAAACAAACGTTACTTATTTGCCGTTTTACAGATAATGGTACGGTTTTTACAGTTAATAATTAAACCTGACGGAAACTGAATACGCTGTAACTAAACTTTCAATTACTCCTTATTTGAAAAGTGTTTACGTTCGAAATAATTTTGTCGATTTTGTTGACCCAATTAAAATAAACAAAGCGTATTTCCGTCCTTCTTACGGCTATAATATATGATCAAGACGACAATATTTTTAGTGCTGTCAAAATTAGTTATAGGTAGTTTGTGTAGGTACACAAACATCGACATCATTATTTCGATTAAATCAGAGTTTATTATTTTAAAATTACATTAAATGCTGATTTGTTGCCTGTGGCCCCTCAATAGACTTAAAATAAACCCTAAAAATACTGATGCTTATGAAAGGTTTCACAATAACAAATAACACTTTCTACCTTCAATTTACTACAATTGTTGTTAAGAACAATTTTCTTTGTTGCTCTCATCAGATATCACAACATCTCGAGAACAATTCCGCACAAATAATACCACTGGGCTGTAATCGGCGAACAACAAAACAGCAGTAATTTGTTAAACAAAGCGTTATTAATGTTGGGGACGGCGGCATTCTTCACCGCCCTTCCTCGGACGGCTAACGCTTAACCTGCCCGCTGGAGTTATAGTCAAATGGTCATAATTAGTTAACTGTCTTATACTATGGATCGAATTAGTGTTTGTTAGAGTTTAACCAGTCATGGATGAGAATCAACACTGTTAAAACAACTCAAGTATCTTAAGTGTGAGTTTAACGCTAAGTGAGAGTATTGAGTTGATTACACTGACCGAGTTTCAAGCTAAAACCTCGCATGTGTAAGATTATTTAATCCCGAAAGTAGCTAATGCAGCAAAAAAATCACAGAATCATCTGAATCCCTCAGTCAATGAAAGTAATATCCAGGCGTCCAATTAATTAAATAACCCCGACTCGTTTCGTAGGACCTCATTGCGTAAGGATCTAACCATATTACAGACGAATAAGTTTCTTTCAAGGTAATCCTTGTGTATTCATATAATATTGATTTATCTGATAAAAGATTCAATAAGGTTAAATTAACGGTATACCTACTGTTATTGATAGACGCATAAAAAGAATGAACGCAGCATACCAAGTGGAACGCAGCATACCAAGTGGCTAACCTTTTGGTCCGCCATAACTGGATCAATTCAGGCAGATAACACTTCTACATTTGCAGTAATAACTAATACGTAACTCATAAAATATAATTAGACATATCAAAACATTTCTTTTATTTTTCTATAAGCTTATGTGATGTGCCTTAGTCTTGTTGGAATAAAAATGATGAGGTTTCAGGGCTACCTGAGTAAAATCTGTACTAATAGGATTTTAAAAATTACTCTTCTGTGACACGTAGTAATGGAGAAAGGATGCATCCAACTGCTTCCTTATTAAGACGAAAGAGAAAGTTGCCACCCTCAGTAGCCGTATCACTCAAGTACGCAGTTCCGAAAGAAACAATCACTAATCCCACTCGTAACCCAGTTGTGGGATCAATATTATCTGCTCCAAATCTGAGGTACAAACCATAAGCGTTGATTGTCTATTGTTGTGTGCGCTTTGTCGATCGACAATTTCATTTGGATTTATGTATTTTCAATTAACTTGAGAGGAGATGGGACCTTCTATGACCTATTCCTGGACAGTGAATTTTTTTTTTTTAATTTACGTTATTTCCTACAGTTATATCAAACCTTATTATGTTAAGAGTTATGCTGTTGAATAAGGTACATTTATATGTTTTGCAAACGGTTGCATATCCCAATAAGAAAATATAAAGATTGTTTCTTTAAAGAAGAATACGAAACCTTTTAAACTACACACAAATAACTGTGCCTGCGACGTAAACAATCCTAAATATTAAACAAATGCAGCAGGACCGTATGATTTGCTCTCGCAAAATCTAATACTCAGGATTTCCGTCATGTTTATGCGTTGCGGAAGATAATGGTGCTACATAAAGTACCATTATAGCGCTGCGTGGTACCACGCCAGCCGTGAGCTGGTACCAATATTGTCGCTAGGCTTGCCTGTTTTGGTAGGATGTCTAATATTATAACATAGATATACAAAATTTACTACTACTATTACTATTTTTACTATTTATTGGCGATTCATAAGTGCCTGTATTGGTTTGTATGAATAAAAAATATACTGATTCTGATTCTTACGCGTCACACGGAGAACCTCCTCCTTTTCACAAATCAGTTAATAAATATACAAATGGAGTGTAATTGCTGTCTGGGGCATTTAGCTCGAATCTTGTTAAAATTTAATTGATGCCAATATTAAAGTTACATAAAATTTATCATACTTACATAAGTAACTAGTTATTATAAGCTTTGCTCGCGTGGAAAGGTGGAAAGAACGTACTCTGCATTTCTTCGTTTATTCGTTTTCGTTTTATTGATGACCAAAATTGCTTTAAGACAACCTTTCTACCTATTTGCTCACAACGCCGCGCTATTCGGTTCTTTCTTGGCGTCAAGATTAATTTTATGTGAACGACATAAGATTAAGTGTGATATCTTCATTTGAAAAAGTGCAACTGGTAGCATTAATTTCACGGTGATAGCTTAGCATTAGCCAATACAGTGGGATTAGCAAGCATGTCAAGACTGGAGTCTGACACGGATTCGCTCGCTCGCTCTTTGTTATAAGAGAGAACGAGACAAAATCAACATAATTCCGTGACTTAAGTTTAGTCTTAGCGCACATGCTACATCTACAGGAAAGTTCTCTCTGACAATTGACAGAAATAGTCATGTTAGTTCGTAGTATCACCAACGTTTGCAGTAATAACAGCTTTTCTTTTCACGAATCGTAACTTTGGCGCGTTTATCTGTAAATTATAACCATACCGCGACTTCCTTATACTAGGCGTGATGTAGGAAGTAGGTACATACAAGTATATTAAGTAAAAATACCTTGAACAGTAACAGCTTCTGGATCCAATATTTCCGCAGGTTTGTTTGATATTAAAAATAATAGATTGATGCCCCTACATCGTCTTTGTTGGAGCAAAAGCTAGTGCAGCGTTCTCCTAAAGTACAGTTAACCGTTCAAAGTCAATGAACCATATTTGAGCACAAGGTATTTAATTCACGGAAGTCGTACATTTATTGATCGAAAATCCGACCAACTCATTAGTTAAGTACCTATAAATGTAAATTAAAAACCACGTCAAAAGTAGAGTTCGTTTCAGCCGAACAGAGGAGGTTCTCAATCCTATACGTATGTTTCAATGATAATTCTTATTCTTCTGTAAATAACAAAGATGAGGAATGGCTACATCAGCGATTAGTTGGTATCCTGCCAATATCAAGTAATCAATATCAACAACAAATTCAATAAATTAACGTCATAAATAAATTTGAGTGATGGGTGATAAAATATGGCGGATGACAATGTTTTTTTTCTTCGTCATGTTCTGTCGAATTAACCTCTATCAAAATCGCTTTCGTGAGCAATATCGTAAATCGGTTACGTTACGAGCGCATCACTTTCAACAATGATTAATCGAAAGACCACCGAGAATTGCTGTCATTATTACATAAACCGGTATCCGAACAAAACGTTACTATTATTTACTTAAGTACTTATCGCAACATAACTGTATTATTTGACAGTTTCTTAACGATTCACAATGACCCACTTTCGTTATTTTTATCGATGATTTAAATCGATTCAAGAAAAACCAATTTAACGATGTCGGGTATTTCAATTGGCACACA
This sequence comes from Ptilodon capucinus, assembly GCA_914767695.1. Classification (NCBI taxonomy): domain Eukaryota; kingdom Metazoa; phylum Arthropoda; class Insecta; order Lepidoptera; family Notodontidae; genus Ptilodon; species Ptilodon capucinus. The sequence continues at coordinate 12,021,706 of OU611811.1, forward strand.
TTGTGTTCCGCACTTGCAATTCTTCGGCGATAACATAGGGGTGAACAAGTGGGTAATATCACAGTAATATTCAGTTCATGCCTACAAGAATTTTTAGATAACAGGTTTATTTTTAAATAGTTATATTCACTAACTTACTATGCCACAAGTCATATCTCTCACAGTTTCGCTAGAAGAAGTAAATATATCTATCTACATGGTTCTTGATAGGAGGATAAATGGAAATGATCGAACGAATTCCCGCATTATAAAACAATGCCACGTTTTAACGGGCTATTGTTTCTTTACAATCCTTGAAATCTAAGAAGTAGGTAACTGTTGGATTCTTAAATTCCTGTTAATGATAAAACACACATGTGAAAATTATCATCGCCTAGTGATGACGTGTATTTTTAACACATGCTTTTTTATAGTTACAACAATCATGGTTAGAAAAGTTATACGTTTCTTTTTCATAGGCAAAAATCAATTCGGAATGAAGTTTTGAATGCAGACAAACCTTTAATAGACCCTTTTGAGACCCATTGTGATTTCAGAGGTTCTTAAAGCAGTACCTACTAACAAAAAATCTGCCCAAAAATCCAAAGCAGTATTAACACAGTACTGCTAAAGGTATTGATGTTATGAGGGCAGCTATACATAATAAGTTTGTAGATACGTAACAAAATAATGCAGATGAGACGCAAATCGTTATATAAGTACCCCCCGATTATAACTCAGCCTGTCGTCAAATAAGGATTAGAATTATTGTTTGTCTAATAGACTGCGAGAATTGCGACCTTTGGTGCGGAGACAATGAACCGCGGGCTTAACCACTCTCATTATGCGAGCTCTCAGCCGAGATTACTTTGGACTAGACTTGATGTTGTTGAAAAGATGGCATTATAGTTTATCACTCAAGATGAAAAGTCTTCTAAAATTAATTTTGTTTGAGTACATTTACATTTCGTCCGCGACATGTACATACGGTATCCTACAGACTAAGTGTAGAACTGCTTAAAGAACAAATGCGCTCATGATAAAGCCTTTGATAGAACAGTTGGTATTAGTATAGGACGCCAACTTAGGGTGGTGGCGGAGCGGAGGATGTCACACAAGCCAACGGCAGCATCCACGAGCTGGGTCCAGATGGCTCGCTAGACAATTACGAACCAGGAGTGGACAGGCGTGGTAAGTTTTACGTCCAATCCTCTTAGCTTACTTTCTCATGACTGGAGGCAGGTAAGGGAGGCCAAATAAACTGAAGAAAAAAAAATTGCAAACTAATGTTTTTTTTTAGGCAAACATGAATTTGTCACAAATGAACATAATTTCACGCTATTGTGTACACAACTTAATACGCGTGTAGATGACAAAATAACGGGCAATTATTCCAATACGCAACATGCAACACTGTTTTGCTATTGGCAAACTCGCTGACCATTAAAACATGGATAATTTCAAGTCCAAATGTCAATCGATTGGCCATGTATTGCGAGGACTGTTTAATGTACTAACAGTGCCAGGGTTGTTAGCGAAAATCTGAACAATCTGAACAAAAATCTGAACGCCCTATCTACTGGAGCTAGCGAATTAACTTGTTTTTTTTATATAGGTACTCTGTGTCATACTTGAAAATTCTTCTTCTTCTTTAACGAAATGTTATAGAATAAGATGAGGAATGGCTCCACCATTAACAGGTATTTCAAGTTTCAACCAGTGTCAGTCAAGTAATTAATAGCAAGAGTAAATTCAAAAACCGGCCAAGTGCGAGTCGGACTCACGCACGAAGGGTTCCGTACCATTATCTATAATAAGAGCAAAAAAAAAACATTTATGTTGTATGGGAGCCCCCTTAAATATTTATTTTATTCTGTTTTTTAGTATTTGTTGTTGTAGCGGCAACAGAAATACATAATCGGTGAAAATTTCAACTGTCTAACTATTACGGTTCATGAGATACAGCCTGGTGACAGACGGACGGACGGACGGACAGCGAAGTCTTAGTAATAGGGTTCCCGTTTTACCCTTTGGGTACGGAACCTTATTAAAGACACATTAAAAATATTTAAAAATGATGATGGATGCGACAAAGATGGCGGATCTACATAAAGTTTGAATTTCTGCAATAAAAGCCACGGCTCCTATTTCCAGAGACTTAACGAGATATACCAAAAAGTATTATTGTCTAATTCTGCGAACAAGAAAGTCTTGGGAATCTTCAGGTTAGGTACCTCGAAAAACATAACAACAAAGTGTCATTACATTATGCGTTCGTTACTGTTATTACGTTCCTTGTTTGTGTAAGAACACTAAAATATACTTACTAGAACCGAATACTCGTTTAATTATTTAAATTTAAGGCAATAATTTCGCCATTTTCGATACATTTAGCAATACCAGTCGTGTCGCCATTCCGCCAATCTAGCGTCGAACATTCAGTTTTTATAATCCTTCCTTTGATTGTACAAGTTTCTAATTTGTTAACTTTTAAATTGTATTGCTTAATCTGACAATCGCATCTCGATACACTTAAGTATGAGATTGGGCAAACGTAACAACCTTATACTATATCTAAGGCCCGACAATTGCACATACAATAATACATCATCACGCCTGTATATCCGAAAGAGTGGACAGAGATGCACTGCAGTGCACCCAGTCTTCGCCGATGTATTGTTTCCCAATATAAGAGGGCGAGCCTATTGCCATTAGGCAGATTCCCGTTCAATGCGATGGAGATTTGGACCAAAGTCCACCTGGATAGCCCAGTCGGAATTGGTGAACTTCACACTTCTTTCTATAGACTTGCAGGTTGGACAAGGATGTTTGCCTGCACCATATAGCAAGTGGTAATCATTATTGAAAATGTAATTAGCACATGGAAGCCGAAAAACCCAGAGGTGCGAGGCCGGGACTTGAACACGCACCTTTTGCGTTCACGACGGCCGTTCTTCCAACGAGGCTGCCACTGCCTCGCTGATAAGTGGAGATCGGACACATTATTATCATAAAGCAATGAAAGATCCTGGTTTAAGTGCCTCTCAGGTATCTTAGGGCTTATCTTACAAGTACTTTATTTCTAACCGGAGACCTAACCGATAACTTACAAATAAAACTTGAGGTAAGTGCGTAATCCTCTACTTAAGTACTTACTTCCGAGGATGGAGTAACGTTATCTTTTTGTGATATAAAATTGCTAAGTACGCTCTTATTTTTCTTTCTGCTACCGTTCCCGCTCTGCTTTCAGGGCCACTTTAAAGTCGGAAGCGAAGGTACAAACAAAACACGACTGCACGTTTAAGATGCTTGCCTACCTACTATGCGAGTAAACCGACCTACAAGACAATAAAACTAGACAGTCAGAGCGTAGGTACAGTAAAGATATTTCATTACTGCTAGAGTCGCGCGGTATTTTTTTTATGTGGTTGTTTTTTTGTAGTCTTCTTTACTTGACTCTATAAAATACTACAAAATAAGTTAGTACTTTACTTAAGGCTACCTAACTCATTTTGTTTGTAAATATCTATATTTACCTACAAATTTGGTACTATTACGTCAAAACTACGTAGATACTAAACAAAACAGGTTAGTAGGTACCGTTAAATATAATAAAACATTATGAACCTTATACAGTAGTGTTTTAAAACACTTTTGTACTGCAAAAAAAATGAGGATTAAAATGTGTTTACGCATATACTGCACAATCAAATAGCTGAAGGTCCTACTAAAGGCTTACGGTGCCACTATTGTCGCGTTATCGGTGAAATAGAGGGTTGTCGGAATAATGTATACGCCTGTATTTTCCGAAGGGGTAGGCAGGAGTTCACTGCAGGTAATGCACCCACACTTTGTCTATGTTTTTTCAGTACCAATGTAATAAGGTCAGGTTGGACCCTTGCCGTAATGTCGGAAGCATGGTCAGGTGATAATTTGCATTTACTTAATAACAGTAGGTGGTATTGAATATAAAGGTTGGTGTCATGTCGTATGTGGAGGTGATGCACCAACAAGGGTGTAACCCTTAAATTGAAAGTAGAAGATCGAATAAAGAATCATTTGAGGTGCCTCCAGAGAGCCTTAGCAAATTAAAAGGCTTAGCACGAGAGGATCTGAATAGTTGTGTCGCTAAAGTCGGCTATCGGCATACTTTCTCATGCTTCTCATCTTCTACCTAAGTACCTACTTGTAAATTTAAGCCATAATTATGGGTCGGGGGGCTCATCATCCATTGCACTGCACCAGCGGACTTGGAGACGGATGAGGTTTTACCAGGCCGTCTCTCCTCGGCGCCGGAAGCTTAGCATAGCAATTGCTGGGTTGCCCGCGTTTGCGTCTCGGTGCATGCTAGTGCGATCCCGCGGCACCCCGATATAGGCAGAGGATGGTTTTTTTTTTTAATGTACTACGCTGTTGGCCGTGAGTTGGCCTTTACAACTTCACCGGAGGATTGGCAGAGGATGGTACACCGTCCGTTGTTAGTGGGTATACGGCCTTCTGCCAGGACTCCGACATAACCCTGCTACTGCCCCCGAGGTCGCAGGACTCGCAGGGAATCCATAAAGGATTTACAAACATTAAAAAAAAACTTTATCCGCCAACTCATGACCTACCACTCCTGCCAGTTTGTATAAAGTTGCCAGCCCTAAGGCCGTGTTGGTCGCGTACATAACGGTCGCAAAATGACTGTTGAATAATCCTGTTTTAACGTCGGAAATTAATGTGAGACCGGACTGAGCGAGTTTTGATGAACTCGCCCACACGTGGTCGCTCAGTGTTGGGTAATAATGCAATTATTACTTATTACTTAATCAAGTAAAGTTTAATTTCGTTGCACTATCGCAAGACGCCACCAACTCATTATCCCAAATGAACCTTTTACGATATGGATACCATACAATGGTTTGAGGGCGATCCCACCCAGATCAAAACTCAACATAGTTTGATCTCGTACAACTGTCAGACTTGTCGAAAATATTTACTAATGCACAACACACTATACACAATTTTCTCTTGCACGTTTTATTGGCTACGAAACATGACTACTTATGACCGACGCATGACAACTCAACTTGCTATAGTGATAGGAAAATATTGTTTAACAAATAAAGGCTGTAGGTACCTGACTAGGGACTAGGGAATATTTTGCGACGGAACTACGTACCTTCCTACTTAAGTATAGGTAAGTGTGATATGGCTCTGATTGTTGTCGTTTGGCAGTTGTTGATTAACCAGAAGTCGTATATTGGGTACCAAGAACATTTTGCCTATAATTAGATTAGTAGGTACCTAAGGCGGGTACCTAAACTATTACATAGCAAAGAAAATAACATTGTCTCTCGTGAGGCTGGTGTGTAGATACGCTTTGAAAGGAACTCTTCAACGTGACATATTTTCTTCGGATTTCAGAATAGTTCTTGTATCTTGTGCTCGCCAATAAATAAGTCAGTGGGGCGCTAGCCAGGTAGGCAAGGTCTTCGAAAATTGACTTGATACACAGGAGGGATGGATTTCTTAGCTAATAGAATATTTCTCATCTAAAAACATAGAAACGGGTTATGGGTTATAGGTAACGGATAAGAATGGAATGGAATTCAACACAGGTATGAAGAGGAGGTCTACTGTAGGTATTTTATAAAACTAGGTACAGTTTATTATAAACCGTATTAAAGGCCAAGATATTTAAAGACGTATCTACCAATTTAATTCTAAATCAAAAATTCTTCATCTACCTACCTACTTATGGTTTAATGCTTGTAAAAGTAAATACTTACCTACCTACTTAGCTATGCCTACACGTGGGAAAAACTAATCTCAAATATGTAGGTATTAACCGTTATTTTGAAAACATGATAAAGTCACCAAAATCATAATAAACTAAAAAAAATACGAACCTGTTGCTAAAATCAGACACCACTCCAGCTACAGTCCGTTTAGTTCCAATCAGAATCCAATTCCACACAAATACAACAATAAAAATCACTGTTTACAACACTTATCGGTTCTCAAACTGCTTTACAAAACTTTTTGCAGAAAAAAGAAATTGCAACACTACTAGAATACAAATACGCGCCTATCACAGGCAATGTTTAATAAATACCGATAATTACACTTTGTTCACGTGGGAATGTTTAGAACTGTATACTTTTTAACGGTTTCATGTTATGTTCACGATGTTTTCGCGGTAATAGCGCCAACAAGACGTACACCCAATAAGCGGTTCTAACTGGACTGAGAAAAATGGCGGGTGGGTGCAGGGTGACCACATTTTTCGCAAAACTACTAAATACAGCGAGGAAAACTACTAATGCCTTTTTTAAACTACTAAATTGAATTTCTACTGTAGTGATGTTCGTTCATTTAAATGTTTACTGTGATTTTTTTAAGACATTAATAAATTTTAGATTACTACCGTCTACTTCAATTCACAGGAGGAGTTCAGTATTATTTAAATATGATGATTTGGCTTTGCGCATTTGCGCAATGAGCGTTCTTCATTTAAAGCTGATAATCATCTCGAAGCTGAAAGCTAAAGTAAAAAATCTATTAAATAATTTCAAATGTTGACGGCAGAAAGAGATGCATATAAATTGTCATGGTTATTTATCTGACTGCAATTGTTATTTTACAATTTTTAAACGTTAAATTTCTTTTGTACAACAATATAATGTTGAAATTTTTAAATAATTGTCATCAAATGACATCTACTGTTTGTGTGACGTAATTTGAACCCAACTAAATAAAGTTGACTTAAATTTCCTTGAACTCAAAGAAAAAAGAATATTATTTAATTTAAACGTATATCCAAACATGATGTACATGTACTGAACTAACTGAAAGAAAACATTCATTGATAGGTACTAAACGCTAATTTAACTGATTAGCTTAATTACTCGAGCCGCAAGTAGGTACAGTTCAGTTTATCAGTTAGTAGGTAGCGTTTCATCATTACCAAGGATTTATTTATAAATTACTTAACAATTTTGTTTGTAGTGTCATTTCATAGGTTAAGTTTACGATCAAGTTATCAGTCTGTGTTTTATAATTTATTAAATTTATTAATAACCATGTTTAGGTGGGGGCAGACAGCATGTGCGTGTATTAGAGGCCCCCGAGGTGCGAATGGATATAGTATAAAAAGCGTCGTCCTTGTTAACCAGTGTCGATTTACAAGTAATATAATGGAGAATAAATTCAAACTCCCGGCCCGGTACGGAAATGGCGAAAAGAGTGTGTGGTAAGTTGATTTTAAGGCTTTTGTAAACTATATATATATACTATTAATTTAACACTGCTGTAACCTAATCGGTAATTTTTTATATTAATTATTTATATTGTTGCATAATCAATTATTATTAGCTAATGGTTACTAAGTTGTATTTTAATTTTTATGTAGTAGGTATTTGCTTAACCACATACTAGTATGGCTATCTATCGAAAACTAAAATTGATACCTATCTACCTACCTAATAGAGATACTATTATAATTATTTATTGACGATTCATATGTGCCTGTATTGGTTTACATAAATAAAAAAATCTGATTCTGATTCCTATTAAGTAGGTATGTGTTTCTTCTGTATACCTAATACACAAAACAAATTACAAGGTATGACTTACATATATTTTAATTACCACATATTTGTAAGTACTTTTGAAACTTATATTTCTAACTGGGTCATATAATATTTCCTATTTAATATTATACTCAATTAAGCAACATATTAAAGGCAATTTCGTTTTGCTATTACTGAATTGAAAACAATAAAAAATAAATTAGGATGAGACATTCTCTATGTTTTTTACTCACCCTTCCAAGTTTAAATCATGACTCTTACTAAAAACAATTTATTTTGTTTATGAACCAAGCATAATACCAAGATTCTGTCAAATGTCTAAATGAAATTAAAAAGAAGGCTACATAGTATGTAGGTACACTATGGATTTGTTTCAGGGTGGAATACATCCAGTTAGTGGCTGATTACAAGCCGGCAGTGAACCTCGGTCAGGGCTTCCCCGACTACTATGCCCCTGCACATGTCACCAAGGCTTTGGCAGATATTGCTATTGATGAGAATCCACTACTTAATCAATATACTAGAGGATTTGTAAGTATATAATGATCTGGTCTGTGCCAGAAAGCTCTGGCTTATCTTATCAAGTATATACTTATGGCCATTTTTCTGATAGAGATAAGTGATAGCAAACTAATAGGCGAATTATAGGTTTTAGCTGTTATTAAAACAGATGAACTGAGTATGAACTGAATGAGCTATAGACATTTATCTATATCTATACTATATTTTAATGTTATATAGCCGAGGAGTTTGTTTGTTTGGTTGAACTTGCTTATCTCAGGTACTACTGGCTCGAATTGAAAAAATATTGTCCATTTATCGAGGAAGGTTATAGGCTATTATAATATCATGTTACGACCAATAGGAGTGGAGCAGCAATGAAAAGTGTGGGAAAATCGTGAAAAAGTATTCCTTTTGAGAGCTTTCGACGCGTACGCTGCGTAAACGGTTAAGGTTACGCAAAAATATGTATTGTTTCCCTTTAAAAGTTGTAAATAAACGTCGGCAACAGCATGTCTTTCTTTTAAGGTTATATCACTATCATATTTTTTTATGGTCATCAAATTTGTTCTAAAATAATCCATTATTTGCGTAGGTGTTTTTATAAACATGATATTAATCCATAACCAAATTTATACGTTATTTATCATAAGTATTTAATTTTGAACAAAATTGCCCTTGACATCATTTGATTTCAATGAATATCATAAGAGATATCATAGTTTTAATCAAGTAACACGCGCTGGCCGGCCGCCGCCAGTACCAAGTGCGAGGAGGACTCGCGCACTAAGGGTTCCGTAGCAATATCTATAAAAACGGCAAAAAAATTAGGTTTGTTGTATTGGAGCCTCTTTAAATATTCATTTTATTCTGTTTTTTTAGTATTTGTTGTTATAGCAGCAACAGAAATACATCATCTGTGAAAATTTCAACTGTTTAACTATAACGGTTCATGAGAACCAGCCTGGTGACGGACGGACAGACGGACGGACAGCGGAGTCTTAGTAATAAGGTCCCGTTTTACCCTTTCGGTACGGAACCCTAATAATAGCATTCCGAACCGGTGGTAGAATCCGACTATTTGTAAGTGCTTTTTGGCCTACACGAATTTTTTTTTTTGATTTTGATTTTTGATAATATACCTACCTACTATAAGAGTAGCTCTGCGAGGTACCATGCCGCGCGACTCGGACGCGTGGTGGCTCCCTACTTCGGAACGGTTGTCCTGCGAACTGCTTTTTATTAAATGTTTTTGCGATATCTCATCGTATAACAATCACTTTATATAATAAAGTTGGAACTACCAGCTACCAGCTCTGGAACTACCAGTCCGATTTCAAAAAATCTTTTTGCACTGTATAGTCAATTTATTGAGGAATGTTATAGACTATAACATCACGCTATGGGAACAATTAGGGCAGGTGAAACCGCGGGCACAGCTAGTGTATTTATAGAATGTATGTAAACCACAAAATTTATAGAAATCATCAAAGGTATTGCACTGAGATATGGTTTATAGATTTTTTTTTCATTTGTAAATTTGTAAATATTATGTGCGTATTGTCACTTAATTATTCAACATTAGAAGAGTAACTTTTCATTTAAACAATATTTCATTTCAGGGTCACCCTAGATTAGTGCAAAGCTTATCAAAAGTATACTCGCCACTGATAGGCAGGGAGATTGATCCATTTAGTGAGATACTTGTGTCATTCGGGGCTTATGGGGCCTTGTATTCTGCTATATTAGGTATGTTTGTGCCTTTACACTTTGGTACCTATAGCTTTAAAGCTTTCCAGGGACATTTTCATAGCTTACATTAAATGAAGATTTTTAATAATTTCATTTAGACTCAGCTGCTAAACTTAAGTGGAACTGGGCAGGTCACATCTGCCGCATGCCGGATACGCTTTGGGCAAAATCAACCACGCAATGGCTCCCCAACCACGGGAAACGGCAACGCGACAGGCCCAAAAAGAGATGGCAGGATGAGCTAGACTCTTACTTACCGGAGTGGCCCCAGTTGGCTATGGACCGCAACAAGTGGAAAAAGGGAGAGGAGGCCTTTGCCCTGCAGTGGGACAGTCAAGGCTTGATATGATATGATTTAGACTCATAACAAAAAGCACTTAGAGTTGAAAAAGAAGTGGGAAAACTGTTAGAAAAAAAAATGTTCGTTGAAAATTTCATGCCTTATTTTATCATTTAACCACTATTTGGGGTGACAAGCCGCCGTTTAAATATTTAACGTGAACGCTAGCGATTATCGAGCGTTACACGCAGGTAAAACTCTTGGTAGACCTAATATCAGAGATTATGTATTATTTCAGGCCATGTGGATGAAGGTGATGAGGTGATAGTAATCGAACCTTTCTATGATTGCTATGACTCAATGATCAAGGCAGCCGGCGGTACATCAAAGTTTATTGCTCTTAAACCTGTGAGTATAGGTCACTAATCATATTTTAAAGTAACAGAACAAATTAATGAAATAAGATGAGGAATGTCTTCACCTGCGATTAGCGAGTATTTAAGCCAGTGTCAAGAAATTTAATAGCAAGGACAAATTCAATGCATATAAATAAAACTGATCTATTAAATAGGCCCGTTATCACAGCTAAAAACTTCATTGCAAATAACAATATATTTACTGCATAAAAGATTTCATTTTTAAAATTCACTATTATTTTTTCTTAGCTGTATATAGCTAGTGTAACTGCTTGATAAGTTCATTAAATTAAGTGTTGTCAAAATTGGTGCACATGCAGTCTAGGCTGCCGCGTTTGCGCAGATTGATGTACAACTACGCTTGTTTCTTAGACCTGATATTTCTTCTGTAACTGGGATCGCCCCCAGTCCGTTCCATAGTCCATAGTACCAGCTTTGCTTACTTTGGGATCAATGAATATGTGTTGATTGCCGATTTTTTTTTTGTAACAAGATTTGTTCATTAAGTGTCTTCAAAAATTGTTTATTCACGCGCAGTCTACACTACCGAATATCCTCAGATCTATGTTAAACTAGACTTGTCTCCAAGACCTGATATCTAATATTCATTTATCAGAACAAAACTGGGGATGACCTGACGTCTGCCGACTGGGTGCTGGACGAGGAGGAGTTGTGTTCGCTGTTCTCTGCGCGCACCAAGATGCTGATAGTGAACACGCCGCACAACCCGCTCGGGAAGGTGTTCACGCGCGACGAGCTGCAGCACATCGCGGACCTCTGCATCAAGCACAACGTGCTCTGCGTCTCCGACGAGGTCTACGAATTCCTAGTCTATGAACCGAACAAACATATCAGGATAGGTGAGTACCAACATGTTAAGTGGTATTTTGGCTAATTTGAGTTATATTTATGTAGATAGAGTAGGTACTCTTTATTGCACAACAAATAGAGAGATAGAGAAAAAAAAGAAAAACATAATAAACAACCAAAAAAAAAACATTCTTAGGTCTAAGTAACAGTATTTACTACATGAAAGTGAAACGTTTTATCTGTCGACCAGTCAAGCTCTTCAAATGTTAACATTTATAGTTACTGAGATACGTAGACACAAATCTATAGTCTTCACAGTTTCTTGAGGCAGGGCACATCCATGGCCCTATTAAGCAGTGTAAACTACTAATATTCTCAAAACAGTACATGTCAATTTCTCTCAGTAGGTAAGTATCTTGTCAAGATATAACTAGTAATGTCTAAAAATATACGGGTCGAATTGAGAACCTCCTCCCTTTAATAAGTCGCTTAAAAATGGCGGCATGTTTGAAAAGTTGACATTATTTCTATAGCCATCTGTGGTTTAGAATAATCCCTACATTGTATATGGGAGTAGACACACCTTAGAAGCACCAGCTTCCTAAGCGTAATGACAATATTTGTATTTAATATTAAACTGCGCCGTGAATATAATTCTTCTCTAGTATTGTGTCAATGGTGCTGTCTACTCTCATGGCGTTGCTGATCCTGAGAATGTTATCCTCACAATCCTTACTATTTATAATTTTGAAAAGAGGAACCAATAAGTTTCTTACCGGCTCTTCTCAGTGGAAGCAGCATTCCGAACTGGTGGTACAATCTGACTATTTGTAAGTGCTTTTTGGTCCACACGAATAAAAAAAAAAGATTTTGATTACACCACTATTCACGTATTGTTTGACAGCCTCCCTCCCTGGCATGTGGGAACGCACCATTACCATAGGGTCGGCGGGGAAGGCGTTCTCCGTGACCGGCTGGAAGATAGGCTGGGCGTACGCACCGGCCAGTCTGATGAAGAACCTTTTTATTGTCCACCAGAACTGCGTGTACACTTGTTGTACACCGGTACAGGTACGCTTAACATGTTCACACGACAAATTTACATCGAATCGATTCAAAATAAGCATTGAAATATATAATAAATTGAGTTATACAGGGTATTTCAGAAGTCCGAAATAATACTTTGACGTTTGCATCAGTATCGAATATACAACTGAATGGTATAAAAATATGATCGAAATTAGACTATGTTTTTCCAACTTTTTTTTCGTCCTCAATATTTCGAGTCCTATGTAAAATTTGCATGTTCTGTTTTGTGAATATTGGTAGTCGCTCCTCATAAGTGTAGTTTACACTGCTGGATTGGTTTATTGACATACCCAAAGGTCAGAACATGATACCTGTGACAAATATTCAAAGGTCTATAACTCAGAAACTATGATAGTTAGGTATAAATTGTCTTCACTAAGCATCTATATATGAGCTACCGTATATGTAACCAAAGTATTAGTTCGGACTTCTTATACACCCTGTATAGTGTCTGACTGAGCTGGCTTCGGCTTAAGTTTTGTCTCTTTCAACTGTCAGATTCGTCGAGAAAATGACGTCCCACCGAGCCATGTCCAGTACAAAAAGCTCGAAGTGACGTCATTTTCTAGACAAATCTGACAGTTGAAAGAGATAAAACTTATGTCTACACGGTCATGCTAAGCGTGCAGGGACAATTTGGAAAAAGCTAAAAAACTTCCGCTTCCAAATCGACAAATGGAAAAGGAGTTTCATAAGGTACTTACGGATTTTTATAATGGGTTCGTCACAGGAGGCAGTGGCGCGTTCGTTCGAGTACGAGTTATCCCGGATCGACTCCCCGGAGTGCTACTTCCGGTCGCTTGCGCGCGAGCTGCTGCCGAAGCGGGACTTCCTTATCAAAGCCCTCAGGGAAAACGGGTTCAATCCCGTAGTACCGGAAGCTGGGTACTTCGCCGTCGCCGACTGGACTAAACTTGGTAAAAAATCGCAATTCGTTGAAAAATAGCATTTATGTACTCGTAACAATGCATATTTTCGCTTGCAGTCCTCCAGCCTATGGTATAGTCAAATCAGTCTATCAGATTATCGGAGCAAATCAAAATAATCATACATACATGACCCAGCTGCAGAGCACATAGACGTTGCTTGATAACAGTTAGTAATCAACTTAATGTCAATAGTATTAAAGTTCAAAATAGGTTCAACCCTTGTGTATCGTACCTACTGTAAAATATACTTTTTTAAATTGATTTAGTTTCAATAAATTAGAGAGCATTGCGTCTTGGTCGGAGAAATTCGTGGATGTAAGTTTGTGAGTGTTGTTCCAGAGAACAAGATCGACTTATCATCGGAGTCGGACAAGTACAAGGACTACAGGTTCACGAAGAAGTTCGCGAAGGAGGCGGGCGTGCTCGCCATCCCGCCCACCGCCTTCTACTCCGAGCCGCACAAACACCTCGGGGAGGACTACGCCAGGTTCTGCTTCATCAAGGTAATAAAACCACTTACTGAACTTCTAGTTAAGTATTGTCGTCCTACTCGCGGCCGTGGTGTATGAACGAGATATCAATACATTTTATGCTGTCCAATATATAGTTGTAGTTTATGTAGAATAGAATTAATATCAAAAAGAAATCAAATTGGTTGAACTAAAATTGATTTATGCAGGGTTTTGCCCAGTTGTGGGGCCCAAACGCATCTCCGTGTCCTATAACCATAGTTACCCTGTTAGCGTTTATGGTTGTATTTTTTTAAGACAAATTATACTACCATAATGATCAAACTTTTTTTTATGATGGCTATTTTTACACAAGAAAAATTAACTGAAATTATTTTATTAGATGTTAAAATTAAATGTATCAAGACTTTTATAAATCAAGCATTTATGTAATTGCCCTAAGTGTTTGTGTTCTCCTCAGCAAGCCCATTCATTTGATACCCATACTGTGGTAGAGCAGAAATAATAACTATTCCGCCATCTTGGATGATCCGCCATATTGGAATTAGAATGACGTCACATAGCTAAGCATGCATTGTCATCCAAAATAAGCGTGTATACCAAATTTCAACTCAATCGGTTAATGATAACTGGTTTAAAATGCAGTTGCAAGATTCCACCCGGACATACATTGCAAGTTAATATAAAGCTTGTAAAAAAGAGTATTTGTAATATTTGTAAAGTTGTAAGTTTTTTAGCTATAAGATGTAAATGCGTTTTTTTTCTTTACAGAAAGACGAAAACCTGGTGTTGACTGAGAAACTATTCAAGGAGTGGAATGCTAAAAAATAATGTGATCGCATTTTTATTACGTAGTAGGTACAAAGTTGTGATATTATTGTTGTTGATTTTATATGTATGTCAATAAAATATTATTTTGTTATCCACAACTCCTTTCATTTCCAAAAATAATTTGCCAAACTAAACTAAACGTATTGCCGCATGCCGTCTTGCCTACGATTGTAATATATAATAAGTAGTATGATGGCAATATTTTAATCCCATTAAATATGGTCGTACTTAACTATCTGTTGATTGTATTGTGTGTGGTTCATACACACACAATACAATCAACATATTAGTAAAAATTAAAATAACTTAACAAAAGGACGGCCATAACTTCCCTTTTTGTATTGATTAACCTAATAAAAACAGATATTTACAATCAGAAACTTAACAATCATTAAAAATAAAACACTTAAATAATAGTGTAAGTTACATAAATTATCAGGCCGTATCATATGAAGGGTACAGGCAAATAACAGGGAATGTCCTAATTAATTAATTTTGAGAATAAACAATTTGGAAGTTCAACAATTCTATAGTTTGGCCATAAACAAAACTGCATTTTTGGCGCCATCTGTTAACTTACACAAAATATATATATACCTTCCACAAAATATGATTCTATAAAAAAAATTGTGACATTCCCTGTTATTTGCCTGTACCCTTCATAATATGCGTATGACTTTATATTTTAACAGTCATCTGTGTTGTATCCTACAAACTGTTGTACAAAAAAATATTCTGTAAATTAATTAACATGAAACACAGTATACTATACAGAGTGTATCAGAACTCCGAAATAATATTTTAGATACATATACAGTATTGTGATATGATGTGGATACAATCTAGTGGGCATTCTGCCTTTTGTCATATGTGTCTATCTGATATGGTGGGAGGGGCAATTCTGGCATTATCGACACAATCACGATCATGTGAGAATTGCCTCCTTTAGGCTTTGCATGACTGTAGGCATAAGTTTTAGCCCTATCAACTGTCAGATTTGTCGACAAAATGACGTCAATTCGAGCTCTTTGTACTGCATATAGCTCAGTGTGACGTCATTTTCTCAACAAATCTGACAGTTGAAAGAGATAAAACTTATGTCAAGCCTACTGATCATAATTATGGGAAATGGAATTTCAAAGCTATTCAAACTGACTGCTGTTGCTGATTACTTCTGTGTGTGACACACTTAAAGCATCATCATATAGTTGCTCAGTTAAATACTCCTTTTTAACACTTGAAGTGTTAATTTTTTTCATTATATAAACTTTCACATTAGTTTCGGTGGGCTTGTTAATTAGCATAGTGCAATTATGCTTAGACCGTACATGCTTACTGCGTGATTTACGATTGTAGAACTTTAAATCGCAGTGCGGGCATTGGGAATTCCTTTCCAAATGTCTCTTTTCGTGGATCATAAGTGTCTCTTTGTTTTCAAGGAACATACCGCATACCAAACATGCGGCGTTAGTATCCGTGTGCTTGCGTCGGTGAGTTCGTAATCCTTCTACCGTATACATTTTGTACCCACACAAATCGCATTCATGAGACTTGGACTTTAAATGGACCTTTGTTTTATGAGTGCAGAGTTCAGCTAGTGTAAAAAATGTTTTAGCACAGATTTCACAGGAGTAAGCTTTCACACCAGAGTGTCGTGACATATGGGTTAGCAAACCTTTCTTGTTTTTAAACATTTTCTTGCAGAGTTCGCATTGCACACTGGGTTCGGTGTGCATTTTTAAGTGTCTATACAAGTGGTTGCGACCCTTAATGTGTTTACCGCAGTACTGGCATGTCGATTCAACTAAGTATACTTTGTGAGCCCACTCCTGGTGGCTTTGCATTGAACTTAATTGTGTGAATATTTTTGGACATTTATCGCAAGCGTACCGTCTGGCTCCTGTATGTATCACGTGATGGTGATCCATATCTTTCACTCTTTTTGTGTGGTAGTCACATTCGGTGCAGTGGAATATTCTAGACCTCCCTTGACCTTCGATTCGACACAAACCACCCACCGTACAACTTCTAGGTTTCTTCTTTTTGTGTACATTAAACGCTTTGTATGTTTTAAACATTCGCTTGCAACTGGGACATGTCAGTTGTTCAGGTTGATGTACAGACCTCCAGTGGATACGTAGCTTGCACTTACTTTTAAAGGCTCCTCCGCAGTCGTGACATTCCACCGTCGGTAACTTTTTTTCCGTATTGACGGAATTTTCTATAATTACTTCTGGTTCTTGTTTGACTTCCAAATCTGAATATTCGACCTCCAACCAGTCAATATCTCTCACCTCTTGCTTTACCTCTACTTCGATGTGATCGGTATCTCCGGATGAGACGCTGACAGTGCTGACACTCAGCAAATTATCATTGGATGATTCGCATTTCAGTTTGAAAGCTACAGCGTTTTCCAATTGGAGTAAACAATCTGGGCATATTCTGTCCGGCAAGCCGTCGCCCAGCTTGATCTCGACGTTGGCGATACAATTGATCTTGTCAGATATGAAGCAACCATTGTAGTTATCAAATAACGAAAGGTATTTGGTGGACCTTGGTGTAGTACTACTCAAACAAACACGGCACGTAATAGTCTTCTTTTCATGTTTCATGGCTGAACCCTACCATGCAATTACTTCTTGTTTCATAATTGAAAACAAACAACAGGCGTGCAGCGGGTATCGACGATTTTTGCTGGAATTCAAGACTTTTTGCCAAAAACCTCGACCGATTGCGAATGTCAATAAAAATATTGTCGATATTGTCAATCGTACATTATTCCGTCACCAACATTCTCTACCCTTGTTATATTCCTTGTAACAAAAAAAGCAAACAAATCATTATGCTACAAATATTTTATACGGATTTGGTACGGATATGGAACGCTTGCTACGTTTCAATACACGCATAATATGCCAATTCAACATTAATGTATAAACTACTACCTTGGCAAAAAGCTTACAAGTGCGATACGGTATAAATACGAAATATAGATCTAGCGCTTGTGGTCAAGGTATAAGTGGCTGGAATCTAAAATCATTCTAAAATCATCAATCTAAAAACATCAATCTAAAATTTAAGCGCAGAACTTAATATTTAGATGGGGAGTAAATTTCACTATAAACTTATCAATTTGGTTCGTATAGATACTGAGGATTACTACAAAGAAAATAAAACACAAATTCTTTAATAAATATTCTATAATACCTTTTGTATTAATATTTTACTATATATTACATAATTATCACTTTTTTATATGGAATCTTATAAATCTAACATAACTTACACGAATGAAATATAGTAAAATACTAATAAAAACGAGTTACAAGAACTTATAAGACTAGTAATAAGAATCCTTTTATTATAGCCACCTACTATCACTGAGTAGGGATGTCACTATGCTCGTACTTAGGTAGGCGCCTATACAAACTTAAGGTTAGGAGACAGCAGTGTAGTAGTAGAAAGCGAAGAATCAATTATTGATAGTATTAATACCCATTAATTTTAACGAAATGAATATTGCATCGATTTATTTTAAAAGCAAAAGTACTCTCAACCATATAATAAGTATTATAACTTTTTGTGTGACCACAAATTTACATAACAATATTACATAAAGGCAGTAAAGTTTATATAGTAAACGTTATGATTACAAAATTAGGTATTCTCTTTGACAGGCACGCTTTTTTTTACTAATTGATACGACATTACAATGTCAGAAAAACTAATTTATCTAAAAAAAATTAGCCAAATCAAATACATAAACAACTTTGGATAAATGAATCTCGATAACTAAGTAAATACTGTAAGCAGTGTTTAATTCAGGGTGTTCGAAAGGTAAATAGTTATCAAGCGTCTTATTCTTCTTACAACAGTATTTTGGCGAGATATAGGGGTCGCCACAAGTTACTTAACTTATCAATTAACACTTCAATGAGTAGGTTGTATGTAAGTATATAACTACAAGTATATAAACAATTTTAGACGTTGACTATTCAAATAAGGCACTTCACATCAGACATTTCCAAGGTTTTCTTACCTACGTATACATTTTAATTAAACAACAGGGCTTTGGTCCCACAGAAAACAATGAAATTTGACCATACATGGGATAGTATGGAAAGAACATAGGAGTTATGACCAATCACCTATTAACATTAAGGACCATCTAGTTTGATGAAATATTGATGGCGATTCTGCTATACAAGGACTACAACTAAACTACATTTGACATTACTAAAAATATTGTTGTCTCGCACTTACTCTACGACTGCAAAAAGGACGGCAATACGTTTAGTTTATTTTGGCGTCGAAATCGATAGCAATGTTCTTATTTATATTGTACTTAGCTTACACAAAACTGTGTGAATTAGTCAAGTACCTATCATATTATTAAGTTCATTGGTTTTATGGAGACACCCATCTTTAAATATAGGTAATTAACTTAAGTAAGAAACATTTTTTTTTTACCAAACGAAAAAGTATTTTTTGCCAGTAACTGTTTCTTTTTTATTTATTTTAAAAAATGAAACTATTTTGCATACATTCCATATTTGAATTTATCTAACTGAACACACGTTTTTTTCTCAGTAGCTTTTTTTTCTTTCATATTATTTATGTCTGGCCTGTACGTATATTATACCTACGCAGTACTGACGCGATACTTTTTATTTTTTTATTATCATTTTATGAATCTGGAACACAATATTTTTGAGCTATCGTCTTCGAGATAATCAAGTTCCCTCCCACAAAATAATATTTACGTTACTATTACATCCTCAATAACTAACCTGATTAATGGAATGCGAAGAACTAATAATACCTAAGTACATCCGGAATTTGTAATCGAAGACCATCGAAGTCGAAGGCAGCTTGGATATCTTGAATTAGAATTTCCGAACGCACGTAATGCTGGAATTTGTACTGTGGTACACAAATTAGCTCCAAGAAAGTCAGTTCTAAATAGTTTTAATGTGATTCTGACGTCATAAGGCTTTCCACACACAGAGGCGTCAACACTCGCGCGTTATTTTTTTTTGCTATACCACTACAAACCGTAATGACTCATGGATAAAGTTCATTCTTCAACTAAATGACAGTGACAGCGTGAGCGAAATTTGACGCGTCGGGGCGTGGGGGCTTCTACCGCAGAAATTCAAACTTTATGCATATTTACACAGAGTTCGTTTTAGTATTGGAAAAAGTTGCATATGAACCTACTTTCATCAGACTATGTATACCACGATACTATCACCAATATTAATTGAAATAAACTATCTATATGCTACGTTTATACAAAGCGTCACATCTTCAATCCGGGGGTTCCTGGTGTGAGCAGTGTGGCACTGGGGTGGGGGAGGATTTGAAGGCCCTGGGGAAGAGGGAGGAGTATGAAGGAGGAGGTTCGTACTCCGGAGGGGAGGGGGGTATAGGTTGTGTGAACAGTTGTTGCGAAGCTGCGGTGACAGTGACAGTTGGAGACAAGTCGATGCAAGATGGCGGGATGTTGAGCGGCGTGTCCGAAGGCTTTGAACGCTTACAGCAACATTCTAGAAACGGAAACAAGAATTATTATAAAATTTTTAGATACAGCTACTTAATTCTTAGTAAAAAAACTTGGCCCCAAGATTTAACCTTGAGGAACACCAGTTATAAAGTGGAAAATTAATTGAATTGAACTCGATTCCGTTTACCAAATTATTTAATACGTACACTTTACTACATTATTCCAATTAATATGAAATATTAGGTACTTAATTGGACACAATGTCATACAAAATAATCGTGGTAATCAAAAGCCTTGCCGAAATCCGGGAAACAAACTTGAATCTTTTAAGATTTTTTTAATGAACAAAAATAATAAAATGTTTATTTTCAATTTCTTATTGTTACCTATTAATTCCGTGACAATGGCCTAATACCTGCTACTTGCGGAATCAGCCGTACCTCATATTTTATGCTTTATACAGGGTGTATCAGAAGTCCGAAACAATATTTGGACGCTAGCATCGGTATCGTGTATACAACTGAATGGTATAAAAATTTGATTGAAATTCGACCATGTTTTTCCAACTTTTTTTTCGTCGCCAATTTCTATAACCCATAATATCTCGAGTCCTATGTAAAATTTGCATGTTCTGTTCTGTGAATATTGGTAGCCGCCTCTCATTAGTGTAGTTTACACTGCTGAATAGGGTTACCCGAAGGCCAGAACACGATACCTGTGACAAATATTCAAGGCTCTATAACTCAGAAACTATGAGGTATAAACTGTCTCCGCTAAGCATCCCCATATGAGCTGCCGTATATGTACCCAAAGTATTATTTCGGACTTCTGAAACACCCTGTATATTACGAGTTTATATCGAGGAGTGAAAGGCTATTTCACATAAGCGTTATTTTTTAACTTTACTCATTCGACATAGAAAAAAAAAGCTGATTCCAAATATGTATATAAGTCAATATCGCCCAAAAGTGTCGCTTAGGGAAAATAGCCTTCCACCCCTCGATATCATTTCAGAAAAGAAAATGAAAGATGATTGATCATATCTTGTTTAGCTTCGATTTGTCACAAACGAAATAGGCAAGTCAGTTAAATCCTTACCCCAAGCAAGACAGAACATGAGGATCGTGGCGCAGACCAGCATGCCCACCACGAGGTAGCTCCAAGGTCCATATGGCTTCAGAGCAGCTGCGAACTCCATAAAGGCATTCGAAGACTTCTCACCCTCGCTGATTTTCACTGTAAGTTTCAAAACACTTCGAATTACACATAATATACTTTATCAAGCAGTGGTAGCCTCGCGGGCAAGAATGCCCGCCTTGAACGTAAGGGGTGCAAGTTCAAATCCCAGGCCCGCACCTCTGAGATAATTTTCATGTGCGAATGTCATTTTCAACAATGATTACCAGTTGCTGAACGGTTAAGGAAAACATCGTGAGGAAACCTGCACGTCTGTAGAAAGGCGTGTGAAGTTCACCAACCCGCACTGGGCCAGCGTCGTAGACTATGGCCCAAATCTCCCTCGTATTGAGGGGGAATGTGCCCGGTATAATGGCAATAGGCTCGCCCCCATTGGGACATTGGGACCGAAATACATCGGCGAAGTGTGGGTGCACTACAGTGCACCTCTGCCTACCCCTTCGGGGAATACAGGCGTGATGATGTATTAAACTTTATCAAAAGGTCAGGCCCTTACCACCACCTATTCAAGTATTGTTGTTGTAATATTCATAGTCAATTTCATACAGATTATACTGAAAATAATATCAGAAACAAATTCTCAAACAGGGGTCAAATTCTCGCACGGTCGATATCATCTCTAATTCGACATTGTTACGTCTCCGTCTTCACCGCGCCGCCGCGGGGGACACAGGCCTCACCCCCTCGAGGGGGAGGGGGCCGCACGAATGCAAGCGCCAACGCACGTTTATATTAACGACAGACCGCGCATTGCCCTTGTAACTTAAAATCAGAAATGATAAAATTACGTACAAAACAGCCTTTTTAATCTCCATCCACAATATCGAGGAAGAAATAACATATGTCGGAACAAATCGTCAGCGTATTTTTTTTTTGGCTGCGAATTTTTACTTTTCAAAGGCTGTTTGTTATGAGGTGATAATACTTGCATATTTCCAACGAATATTGACGCTAAAAATCGTGAAAATAATATTTTTGATATTAAGATAATATTATTTAAGATGTGTGGGCAGCGCTTATAATAATTATATTAATTTATTTTTCGCTTTTGAGTGCCTATTTGTGGTTTTGAAGTCGGTTTTTTTTTATGTGCTTCATCGTGCGATCAGTCAGCCAGAATATGAGCAGATGCGTTGTGTGGTGTTATGAATTTGTTTGTTTTTTTGTTAAACATTTTTAATTTTCGTTATTTTACGACATATATCGAATTAGAGATGATGTCGATCAAGCGAGACTTGCCCCGCAGGTGGTGATAAGCGGGCAGGTCTCACAGATGAGTTTTAAGACCAGTTTTTATATGTTACATAATCTCAGTGAACACAAGATACAAAAGACGTTATCCAAACAGGTTTTGACCACAGTAATAAACATATTAAAATTCAAATTGCTATTACATAATTTGTTTTTAAAATAAAATTATTGATGATGTAAGAGTGGTTAGTTATAATAAGCATAATATTTTTTTGTATTTAAACCCATTAAGCAAACCTTTAGTTCTCAATGTACAACGACAAAACTATTAAAATAAACAAAAAACTAAAACGCAATTAAAAAAAAAAATGTTCTGTTTATTCGTTACAGCTAAACTCTAAAACGGTTGGACCGATTTCAACGGAACTTTAACAAATAGCTGATTTTACAAGAAGTAACTTAGGCTACTTTTTATTTTAGAAAAGTAATTAACCTTTAAAACAAATTTACGGCTAAATAGGGTGCCTAAATTGCGGGCAGCTTGTATTCAGTCCTGGATTAGCCTAAGGGCTATTTAAGCAATTGCTTAGGGCATCCCGTCTACATGTGAAATCATGTTGTGCCGACCCCATCTAGCATGAATGGCAATAGGAACAACACATACAAATTCTACCTACGATACGTATTCACATTTTTTTTCTTTGTAGTTTACTTAAGGATAGGGGGGGGGGGGGGTTCCACAGGGTTTGCATTGCTTAGGGCATCAAGTTGCCTTAATCGGGCACTGCTTGTAACATGTAATTTCTGACTCACTTATAACTGAAGGCTTCGTCATTCCGTCCGGCTGGTCCAGGCCCAGTAGCTCCTGGTTCCTGGCCGCGAACCGCCGCAGCAACTCCAGCAGCGGGGGGTCGTGTCGGTGCGAGCAGGCGCTCGGCTCCTCGTCCTCCCCCCCGGGGCAGTGGCGGACACCATCGCAGACCAAGTACGTGGATATGCACAGACTGGTGGTGCCGCATAAGAATTGGGAATCATTGTTGCACATTGCGCCTGTCATGGAGAAAGTTTGCCTTATGTAGGTATACTATCTAACGTAAGTATTAAATGTGTCAAAAAAACGTAAAATATTGGACCAAGTCTTGATCTTTTTTTTTACGGCAGTGAGATGATGAAATTTTATGAAACAAGATAAGAAATGGCTGTGATTTGCAGTAGTTATGCCAATGTCGAGTAATTAATAGCAAGGACAAATTCAGTAAATACACATCTATTCAAATAAACAGCGTAGCGGACCCCACCAGATATATTAGCCGCCTGGCAGGAAGGTCTTCCCTTTATCGCCAAATTAAGTAAGTAGCTACCTAATCCAGCATTTGGTCTCAATGGATAACTTACCGCTGTTAACAGCTGTGATAACTAGTCTTAGCTTCTCCGTCTGTTGATAAGGCGACGTGGGCGGGTTCCATACGATCCTGATCTTGGGCGGAAGCAGCTTGGTGCCAGCTCTCGCAGCGACAGCCGCCGCATTGCCTCCGCAGAGGTTCAGCCTCCACATGGGAGCTTTCGCGTCACCAATGTACTGTAATAAAACAGATACCAATAAGGAAAGGGTCAGGGTAAAGCTCCCTTGGACGCCAAAACTCACTCTGTCTCAATATACATAAAGATTGAATTTCTGTGGTAAAAGCCATGCCCCCACAAGTCATAATTCGCTTGCGCTGTCGTTGAAGAATGAACTTTCTCCTTGTGTCAATATGGTTACTTTTGACAAAAAAAAATTCGCGAGAGTCGATGCCCCGGTGTGCCCCTGTAAGGCGGGTTCAAAGTTTAAGCGAATGAGCATTGAAAAGTAGGGCTGCGATGCCGCGTCTGCCGTCTGGCGATTTAATTTGTTTTTTTTTTTAAATATCACCCCAATATTAAATAATACATGGATACCTATTATTCGCGGTGCATGCGAAAGCGATCCCGTGGCGCCCCGATATAAGCGGAAGATGGTACACCGTCGGTTTTTAGTGGGTATACGGCCTTCTGCCGGGACTCCCACATAACCCTGTTACTTCCCCCGAGGTGGCAGGGTATCCATAAAGGATTTTCCGACGTTAAAAAAAAGCCTCTATTGTTTTCTTATATTTACGCGAATACTATACATTGAAATTAAACTATTTTACGGATTTTATCGCGTTTATTTACTATTTTATTTTCCCGACGTTTCGGCTGCTTTACAGCAACCATGGTCACGGGGGGACTGAGGTGTTAGACGTCCTGATGTCATAGTTAATAACTGGGTACCCTCATATTTAGTTGTTGTTTGCGGTCCGATCCACGCAGAAAGTGCTTACGGTGTCCTGAGGTCTTGCAATGGTACACTTGGTTTTGGATTTAATCATATTGATTACTGGATCCCAAGTTGGTGGTAGCACCCAGCCATCTTCCCTATTGAAATTAGGATGTTTTTTAATTTCAATGGCCTCACGTATCATCCTTGGTCGGAGTCGGTGTTCTTTTGCGAGGATATGCGGTTTATCAAATCTGATATAATGGCGGGTGCGGTCCTGTACATGTTCACAGATTGCAGACTTCGTGGAGCGTCGGTGTTTCACGTCAGCTATATGTTCTTTTACGCGGGTTTTTATTTATCTTTTAGTTTGTCCTATGTAAGAGAGCCCACATTCACAATCGAGTTTGTATACCCCTGCATCTTGTAGAGGAATGTGACACTTGACAGGTGGTAAAAACTGACTAATCTTCTTCGGTGGCTTGAAGTAAGTTTTGATTGAAGCCCGTTTCAAGATGTAGCCAATCTTAGGATGTTTTTTAAAATTAAAAAACATCCTAATTTCAATAGGGAAGATGGCTGGGTGCTACCACCAACTTGGGATCCAGTAATCAATATGATTAAATCCAAAACCAAGTGTACCATTGCAAGACCTCAGGACACCGTAAGCACTTTCTGCGTGGATCGGACCGCAAACAACAACTAAATATGAGGGTACCCAGTTATTAACTATGACATCAGGACGTCTAACACCTCAGTCCCCCCGTGACCATGGTTGCTGTAAAGCAGCCGAAACGTCGGGAAAATAAAATAGTAAATAAACGCGATAAAATCCGTAAAATAGTTTAATTTCAAAAAAGCCTCTACTTCAATTAGAAACTATGTGCTGGTAAAAGGATTTTGACTGCTGCTATAAGTATCTATTCAGGATATTTCCTTAAAAATCTTATGTAATTAAGTGTTATTTTTAAGTTAATTAAGTGTTAGTTATTTTGATTAGTAAATGCTAATTTCTATTTTGAACTCAAAACAAGTCTAACGTACAACAACAAGTAAAACATAAACTTGCAATTGTATCCTACGTCGGCTAGTGACTTCCGTGTCTTATGAAACGTTGGATAGATTGTCCATTTTGCGTTCGGTAACAGGATGCAAATGACAAATTGATCGTGCGTAACTAAAGATCCATAGACATAGGTACTTATTGCGACCTTACCTCTTTCTAGCCATACGATTTTTAGTCTGTGGGCATAGACAACATACTAATGTTTTTGGTAGAGATCAATAAACGTTGTTATGTCCATCAGCCTTTCCTAGCTTTAGATACGCTGTATACCTACAGTATATAGGAAATAATCTAGAGCGAGCATTAAGACATTTGACTCCAATTAACCTAATGCTCTTGTAATACAATAAAGGAACATCGTTCTGTATCTTATCTGTCTGACTGCGGCTGGGTAAAACCGTGTTTAATTTTTAACATGTTGATAACTTTACACAACGAAACTAAACCATATGTCTAAAAATATCTGAATTGGATACCAATAACGTATACATAATTTTATTATTGTAAGTAAGAAAATAAAAATATAGTATTACAAAAAGTTTGAGGAGAAATTGAGAAAGAAGTTCGAATGTGTTTTAGTAACATTACTAAAATAGATAAAAACTTTTTTCTTAATTTTACCTCAACCTTTTTTCTAAGCATTTTTTTTTAATTTCTATATCCTATAAAATTGTTATTTATTCAAATTGTACTCACAATAAGCAGCTTGCATGCGTTAGTGCCATTATTGGGCGGCGCTGACTGGTCGGTGGCGGTGTCCTGCGCGTGCGCAGCGCTCCGCCACTTGCGGCCGCTTCCCGCTGCTGACGGCGCCAGGTCCGTGATACCGCGCTCCCAGTCCGATAACGACTCCTGAAAAGATACAGAAAGTAATTTTAGAAGACGGACGAGTCTAATTCTTAAACCCAACTAATGTCATTATAGAGATTGTCATTGACAGAGATATTTCTTGATCTCTGTCATTGATATTTAAAAGACTTTGATGTGAAAAGGACGAACGCTATGCAACGTAGTTAAGACTGGGGTAGTTAAGACACTATTCATTATGGACAATCAGCTCAATCCCAAGCCCAGGACAAAAATGAAGAAACGAGTTAGGAGATATGATGTTCTAAAAATGGCTTCAGCGCGGTGTTAATGGATTATCGTGACCTCAATACGACGAAGGGGTGCCTAACTTTTTAGTTTTACTTATAGTTTTAGTTTTTACATTGTGTAATTATCATTTATATTATAGTTTACTATGTGTTTATATACCAAACATTATGGTTACTACTATTTTAATCTTATTCTCTCTTTTCTATGGCGACCTCAAATTTGTCTTTTCTTTTTGTCCTTATTAGTGAGTAATTGGAGAGCTGTGTCACCGTGGACGTCATACATTTTTTCTAAAGTGACGTCTATACATCTCAGTATGGAGAAACGTTAGTAGATAAACTTTAAGGTATTATATTTAAAATGTTATTGTAATAGAGTTGAATGGCTGGCAACAATGGCGGTCGACGCAGAGCGGCTGCTTTGCATGAACTAATGCGAATATGAATTGGCAAGTTCGCGAACTGACACTGATTCATGGCCATTGAGACAAATTGGGACAATTTAGCATGTTTACATCAGCTATACAGTACATAACAGATATATATAACGCTATTTTTACATTGCAAACACTCCATAGTTCTCTAAAGTAGTTTAAAATTTTATCCTTAACAGTTCTTAGCAATAGTAATAAGTAGGAGATTAGAATGGTTTGGACATGTGATGAGAAGAGATAAGAATCATGTGACTAAAAGAGTGATGAGTATAAATGTGGACGAATACAGAGCGAGAGGAAGACCCTAGAAAAGATGGATGGACTGTATAAAGGGTGATATGAATGAGATCGGAGTGGATGTCAGTATGACGGAAAAGCGAGATGAATAGAAGAAAAAGACATACTGCGCCGACCCCAAATAATGGGAAAAGGTAAGGCAAATGATGAGGAACAGTTTTTAGCAATAGCGAAGGTCGCCTGGTTGGTAGAACGAACGCATTCAACGCTAAGGGTGCAAGTTACAACCTCGTACTCGCACCTCTAAGATTTTCGGCTTTCATGTGCGAGTGTTATTTTCATGATTACCAGTTGCTGAACGATGAAGGCGAACGTTTTTAAAAAGGCGTGTTACGTTTACCAACCCGCACTGGGCTAGCATGGTGGACTATGGCCCAAATCTCATTCCCATTGAGGGAGAATGTGTCAAGTATATCGTACTTAGGCTATAGGATCAAAATACATCTGCCTACGCCCTTTGAGAAATACAAGCGAGACGATAATGAGTAAGTATATCGAGTATGTATTTTTTCTAAAATATAGTAAAGGTTGTTGAAATTATTATTAGATGTAGACGATGGGGGAGGATTATACTAAGAATTTTGTTTGCCGTCAGGTCTCTAGGCACCTAATAAGCTAAGCTTCAAACTCATTATACTTATTCATAACAATGATGACTACTGACCATCAAAAGAACAGTAGCTCACTCTGAACAAGGAAGGCATGAAAATGGCAGCCAATTGGGTAGCAAATGAGCTGCTCATAGCTTTGTCTTTTACCTCCTTCAAGTTCATTCATGTAATTACACTTACGTCGTATTTTAAAGTTAATGATTTTGTTTACCGGTCGGTACCTCCCTCGCCACCTGCCTTGTTCCCTTGGATTCAGTTTATATGCAATTTACGAAGGTATAGAAGTACCTACTTGTACATCCTCTTCTACTTTCATTAGGTTGAAGTTTTTGTATGGAACTCGTAACACTATGTCCTAACTTAAGCATAACATACTCTGAAAAATATTCTCCAGGCTCACAGCACGATACGGCAACAGGATCGAGGAAATGTGGCAGAATTTTTAATTCATACTGTAATTCACACTGTTTAATTTCTCTATACATACAGGGTGCATCATATGTCCGAAATAATACTCTGCCGTTTGCACAAGTACCGGAAATACCGCCAAATGGTATAAACATTTCATCGAAGTTCTTTTAGGCGCTGTGACATATCGAGACCTTGCAAAATTTTCAAGTTCTGTTTTAGGAATATAAGTAATGTATTTTATCTAACAATATTTTTTAAGCAAGCGCAACATGATCAAAATACGACGGAAAAATCTGTACGGTACGTAGGTATGGCTGTCTAGAATCTAATTTATAGGTTATGCCATCACAAAGCTTTTTAAACCTACAATGTTACGTCTAAGAATGATTATAATATACGTCGATCGCTAGAATTCCAGTCTAAAACGGTCACGAACTAAATATTTATAACAACAGCACGCTGAGTGAATTAATAAAAATCTATTGTTACAAACAATTGATAAATTCACAATTTTGCACCTACCAATACAGCTACTAGTGTACCTGCTTATTTACCTAAAAAACTTTTGAAATTTGTCGAGACGAGATCAACATTTTTTTTAATATTAGCATTTAATGTTTGTACTTGACAAAAACGAGAAAGTTGTTAAACACCAAAAGGATAACATGTAGCATACGCTTAAAGGGCAATATATACAAGGACATACTTTCTGTCTTCTTTTAATGACTTGTTCATAGATAGTAATCAAATTGGTAAAGCTATTTATACTGTGAACTGTATTTTTTGTAGGAAAGACAAATCTTCAAAACTCTTTGAGGGTCTTACCACTGTACATGCTGGCTTACAGGAGTAACAGTACTAGAGTATAATGGCGGAGGTATTCTCAAAACAAAAGAATGTCAACTATTATCATGTTTCCATAACTGCGTCTCGAATCGAACTCCCGCCCCTGATTCTTAACAATCGAGTTCCAATCGTAGTATAATTTAATTAATATCATATGCCGTGTGTGTCGCAAGGCCGTAATGCAAGAATTTGCTATTCAAGATACAAGCTTTTTATAGTTAGCTCGAATTCTGTACGAACATCACGAATAGTGAATCAGCTTCCTTTTAAAAACAACTGATAGGTAGATAAATAGCTTGATATTTTGTCCCCACATAAATTATAGACGACTTTTGTTCTATGACTTTGCTTTATTTATATTTTGAGAGATTCTAAATTTGACCCGCATATATGTTTTTTTATCTTCAATTTTTTTTTTAAACCTACAATTTCCCACTGCTGGGCAGAGGTCTCCCCCATACTCCGCCAGATCATCATCTCTATCTCCTGCCAGATCAGTCCATCTCTCCAGATAACTGACCAGGTATTTTAAATTATCAAACAAAAATTATACCTAGACTTTGTACAAAGTTATACCTAGATTGTATGTGGATGGGTATGTATCATCCCAAGTTAAGTAATTTCCACACGTGTTGCAAGTGCTTTAATTGGGCGTCAAATCGAAAAAATTTAGAGTTCGAAACAATAGTGTAGAGTTGTTATGAAAACACGACCACAATGGAACCTCTTACCCAACACGGAGAGTAATAGCCGCATGTAACATACCTACTTGATACGCATAACACACATGTACCTACTAATGTATTGAGCTGTATCCATATCTAAACTGTTGCTCTACATATCGAGGGGTGAAAGGCTATTAAGCCTACTTAAGCGACATTTTTGGGAGATATTGACTTTACATATTTGGAATTAGTTATTTTTTCTACGTAGAATGAATATGCTCTCCTGTGAAGTTAAAAAAAACCGGCCAAGTGCGAGTCGGACTAGCGCACGAAGGGTTCTGTACCATTATCTATAAAAACGAGCAAAAAAATCACGTTTGTTGTATGGGAGCCCCCTTAAATATTTATATTATTCTGTTTTTTAGTATTTGTTGTTATAGTGGCAACAGAAATACCTAATCTGTGAAAATTTCAACTCTATCACGGTTCATGAGATACAGCCTGGTGACAGACGGACGGACGGACAGCGAAGTCTCAGTAATAGGGTTCCCGTTTTACCCTATAGGTACGGAACCCTAAAAAATAGCATACGGGTCGATTTCAGAACCTGCTCCGTCTTTTAAAGTTCTTGAGACCTCAACTTATTAGCACATAACGTTTAAATATTAAATAATCGAATGGGTATCACGTAGGAGCACATCCGGTAAAGGGCTCGGTATCTATCACTTCCTGAATTATATAGTAGGCAATGATATAAACAATGTAAGCAGCAAGTACCTACAAGTACACAAGAGTTTTAATAGGTACTCAGTAGGTGGTACCTCCGGTTCAACATGTTGCCTGACGGAGAATATTTAAGTTACACTATAAAGGGTTTGGTAGATAGGCATGACTAATTATTGTGACCAGATATGTAGTACAAAATAATTACAATTATTATGTCTTCTTCCCTTCTGACATCGCATACAAAACTCTGTCTTAATAAAATACTCATATGGACACATGTCAATGGGTACCTTTTTTTTTCGTGGGAAAATGCATTACGCATCCCCCGCCGACTCGGGGGAGTCGATGAGGGTATGTGGGACTCCCCGGCTTAGTGCCGGTATACCCACTAAAAACCCACGGTGTACCACCCGCCGCTATGGAGGGATGCCACGGGATCGCCAAGGCAAGCACCGCGACACCCCAGCGACTCGCCCGGCCATAGAAATCTCTATCCGTGGATTGGTTATTGGCACAGTTTACATAAAAAAAGGATTGCGTGTTCTATCTTAGATAGCCAAAAATAGATCAGGATAGGTTATTAATTTCGGGCGTAAGTCGCCGAGCCCGGCCCAGCTGTTTTATGGGCCCCTGAGACGGCTTGGTACAACCCCAGCCGTCCCAACGTCCGCCGAAACCGTGCAATGATGTCAATGGGTACCTAGACTAACCCTTTCAACACCAAGATTCTCTGGCTTATTCTAAATAAACGATTGTACGATAACAGAAAGCTTTTAGTTTCGTTGTTAATACGTCTTAAGTTTTCCATACAATTGCGCGCAACACTTCTAAAATCAGCTGTTTACTTTTAAACACTTTTTGATGTAGGTAAACAAAACCACAGTACAAAGATAACGGTAGTTGAATCAATGTAAATAGTAAATAATTCTAAGAGAGAGACAAACCAGCATTGATTACCGGTGCGTAAATAATAAAGAATACAAAATAGTAGGTATTAGAAAATTCTTACCCGTTAAGAAATCTAGTAAAGGTTTAGATATTACAAAGCTGAGTTTTAAAATGTACTTAATATGAGTTCTCATGGCTTCCGACTGGTCTCTGAGCCCTTGATCTAGATATAAATTTAATGGATATTAATCTTGTTTTTACAGTAATATTTCTATACTTAAAATGCAGCGTGTACGCAGATAGCAACCAACATATTATACAAAAGAATAACACCGAAACAATATTAAACAACACTTGTTATATGAGTATTATTCAATGGCACGGTAGATAGGTAATATTACCGTGACAATGGTCTGATCCCAGTTACATCCAGATAGAGGTAATGACAAAATGTCATTTTCTAAAGTTGCAGCTAACGGAAATCAATCAACCTTAGCGGAACGGTATACTCTAAAACCACCAGAGCAAGCCATCGTTCAAGTAGTGATCTGTAAAACATGCCATCATGGTCCTGTTAGTTCATCAAATATAAACAAGTAAGTATCTAAAATAATAAAGGCCGCCCATTGTAAAACTTTCAACTTATATTGTATAAGTACTTTGTATTACCTACTTTAAGAGGTGGAATAATGGAGTTATCTAGCTATCCATAATATTGATTTCATTTTGGTTTTCGAGTGCTTCCGTTTTACCATGCTTTGTTCCAGCGACAAAAAGTCAGTTATAATTATTATTGCTTCTACAATTTCACACTTTTGTTATTTTATGGCTGCGGCTTAAAACAGTTAAGAATTATGCCAAATCAATCTTTCAACCTAATAGATAATCTATAGGTACCTAACCTACCTATATTATATATTAATTTTGTGTTTTGAGAATGTATAGCCTCATTAACTTTATATTATATAATTGTTAATTAAGAAAAACACATTGTAATGCAAATAACATGTAAATCCTTATTGGAAAAAAGCAACCATAGAGTTTCTTGCCC
Source organism: Ptilodon capucinus (assembly GCA_914767695.1). Taxonomy (NCBI): domain Eukaryota; kingdom Metazoa; phylum Arthropoda; class Insecta; order Lepidoptera; family Notodontidae; genus Ptilodon; species Ptilodon capucinus. Next base: position 12,054,604 of record OU611811.1, read on the forward strand.
ATTCTTCTCCATAGGAATTGCATTCCGAATGGGTGGTAGAGATACTATTAATACTATTTATTTTTTACTGACGATTTATAAGTGCCTGTATTGGTTTACATGAATAAAAAAAATCTGATTCTGAGTCTGATTCTATTCTAGGTAAAACCTAATGCCTAACCTATCAAAGGCGAGAGCAAGGTCTTGCCGTGCCGGTTCGAACCTTGGACGGATATTTAATACAATGTAAGTATTTCCACGTAATATTGTATTTTGTTCATAAAAAGTAGCTAGGTATATTATGTTATCTGCTCATAAACTATTAATAAGAAAACGTTGATATGCGAATGCATTTGCGTTAAATTAAATTAACTAACTTCCTTAGTTGAGTTTTGTTACGAAGACCAAGTAGGAACTTGGTGAGATATTATTCTGAATTGTTTTGTCTGTTACATGTTGTTACTACACTTGTTTTATTATATACGCATCTTATGTATTACAATAAAGCAATACACATAGGTAAGTAATATTATTTTTGACAGAGATAAGCGATGGTAAGCAAACCGATTATAGAAGTTTCTATGGATTACCAACATTTCAGTTCAGTCAGCCGTATCTTTGGTAGAAGATAACCTCAAATGAATGTTAAGCCGCAAAAATATAGACCATTTTATCCTTAGTAAGGCGAATCCATAGATAAGACAGAATACAGTAGGCTTAGCATGACCGTGTAGAAGTCATTTTCTCGATATAACTGTGAGATACATCGAGAAAATGACGTCACTTCGAGTTTTTTGTACTAGACATGAATCGATGTTACGTCGTCTTTCAACGAATCTGACAGTTAATAGAGAGATAAACCTTAAGTCTACGTGGTCATGCTAAGCCGACAGGTTTCTGCTGTAAGTTTGAAAGTCAATAAATTCACATCGGGAAATTCCACCAAGGTTTCGCAAACCTTCCATTACTGTCTAGTTAACTGTGGAGGTTACCGACTATAGTTAATTCATCAAAGCCGGTGTGCGTTATTTGCGCGTGCGCTATCATTACAGTGCGCAGTCACGAATGCCTGGCGGCTATGAGCCGTAAAGTCCTGCGCGTAAAACACAAAAACGTGCGCGTCCAATTTTTTGTCAACACCAAAACGGACTGTATAAACTGATCGAAGAAGCACATTTTTCAATGAAATTTCATCGCGTGACTTTTGCCATTGCAATTCAAGTTTTATGTATATTGACACAAAGAACATTAAAAAAAAACAATTAAGAGAATTCGCTCGCATCAGTACATTCAGGGCGTTAAGTTTTGGAGCTGCCACGCTACCTACGTGTTGATTCTTATCGGAAACTAAAATCCATTATGAAATAACAGTATACCCAAATCAAACGTACAGGGGTGGAAGTCTGCAAACACTATCGTTGTGGTTTTGCCATGACTTCATATTTTAAGGCACGAAAACAACATCTTTTAACAAGGGTAGCTAGAATATAACTAGTCCAATGGCTTCAAGGAGACAATGTATAATGTCTCTATCGGTAGTATTTTATCTACCATTGATAAAACATGTTATTTTCGTGCCTTAAAATATGAAGTCATAGCAAAACCACAAAGATAGTGTTTACAGACTTCCACCCCTGGATTCTAGCTTCTCCCACAATATCTCTATTACGTGTACCTATATCTAATGTGTGTTACCTAACGATGGCGATGACACACCTCCGCTAACAAACATTTTTATGTTTTGGTTGAATATTGAAATGCATAAATAATTGATTATAATTATATTATTCTTGCTTTTATTATAATTCAAATCCCAATGTACAGTCTAGATGGGATGTCTTTCGGAATGGTATGTATGTACATACATCCTGAAATCTACTACATATAAACACCTCATAGGAACTGACTAAGTGCTTGGAATAGTTTACAGAAAAGAAATTGAACATAAAGAAAGTCTAATGAAATACACACCTCCTCACGGTTCCAGCCACAAATAACAAGGCGTCATCACAGATTATAGGAAACCTGCGAACGTGACTGACGCAAACCGAGATAATTTTCTAGGTAACCTACCGATCTTCTTGTTAGCTTTGATGATGCATTGTTGGATAGCTATTAAGTCCGCATGCTACCATTTTTGCCACTACCAAAACGAACTGTATTCACTGACAGAAAAAGCGCATTTTACAACGAAATGTCCGCGTAGCTTTTGTCACGGACAATCGAACTTTATACAGATTGGCACAAATATCATTTTCCACAAACAAATAGGGAATTCGTTTGTGCCTGTACGACCAAGCCATAAGTTAAACCCGGTGATAATAAAATTCCATATAAATAAGTTCTCAAATAGCTGTAGAAATAGAAAATCACGTTTGCAATGCAACGCACGTAGCCAGCAGAACTAATTCGAACTCAAACCAGTCATTTCTCAAGTTGGTTTAACTGCAATGACCGGTTAGGTTTCTCTTGAGTTTAAACTACAGGCTATAAACGGCGAAGCTAAAAATAGCTGCTAACTGATGAGTCATAAGAGACTGTGCTGTTTGACAACCATAAAATTTATTAAGTAGGTAGAAACTTATCTAACATCGTAGCATCATTTAAGGAGGAATAAGACTAAATTTAGGAGATAAGGCTGCAGAATCCTAAATTAAGCAAAGCTCACTATGGGTACCATACAATGGACTGAGGGCTGTCCCAGTTGCACCTATCCCAGGGCGAATTTAGAAACGGCCATTTCATCATCATCAGCATCTTGCCACTGACGAGAATAGACCCGGCAACCACCTGGTGTTAGTCGAACGTTAGTCTTACGATCAAACCACTAGCCCAAGACGTCAATTTGCGAAGCGACTTATCGTTATTTTACATCATACTGTATTTAATATCTTAGATCGAAGTTATTACCTCAACTTCAATATTTAGGAAATGAACAGAAATATCAAAACCGGTCAGACCTGTTAAAATTTGAATAAACTTAGCGAAGTACACGAACACGTACGCGGCATTTGAAATGTAAAGATGAACATAATGAGGAGTTTAAGCAAATGGTCGGTGGTGTATGTTACGTCAAAACGTTAGAATAAGAGCTTACGTATCAAAATGGCACCTTTTACCAAAATATCCTATAGAAAAACGACCTAAAAGCAAGTAGTCCGATTAGCAAAGAACCCAATACCTGTATGTGGCTGCCTTAAGTAAGCTTAATACTGTATCTAGTTGTAAGAATAATAAAAATACACAGGTAGATACTATGACGACGTGTCCAAAAGCTATAAATACTACCGGTTTTGTCTATGACATTCCTGAACCTCCCTACACTACAACATATTATTAAAACATCTACAATAAGTGGCAAGAGAGATCTCTCATCACTTAAAAATCAAAGTAACTAAAGTTTGGCAGCCGCTCAATGATTCATTGAGCGTACTTCGAAAACAGGTCAAAGTAGATTTGAAATCATTAACAATTTGGACAGGTCCAGTGTAACTTGGTCTTTTGAAGTAGATACGGAACGAAAAAACACTATAGTTTGTGACGGGGACACACCCACGGCACCTTGAAGGTGGATGACATAATGATCGAAACTCGGACGTTCACAATATTTTGCCTCTAATTCGAATGTTTAACTAATTCCTTATGACTTTATTACAAAACTGTTTACGCCTAAGATTAGGTATGCTCTAATCTATTCGGTGATTGTAGATACTTAAGTCGTTTGAAATGTTTCGCAATTCTATCTCTCGCTATATTATACTCTCACGAATTCTGAGTGTCTACTAGCACAATCAATAATCGAGCGTGATATTTGTCGTGTTTCTACTCTCAGAGACAATTTCAATTGTCGTGCCTTCTGACACTGACGAGGCCGTCATGATTTAACACTACAAATAACACAATATATGCTCTGAGAGGTTAGCATGACCCCGCAGACAAAAGTTTTATCCCTTAAAACTGTCAGACCTATCCTTCGTTCCTACTTCTTCTTCTTCTTGCGTTACAACTATCGAGCAAATGGCGACACATCATCGAGCTTTATCTAACGGCCTTATCATGAGCACATTTTCATCTCATGCTAAGGGTATCGATAAAACGGAAGACACGACATGGTTTAAGATGTCGACAGACATATTGTTGGTAGACCGTTATGCTAAATTATGTCTTAAGCCTTAACACAAGCATTTACCACAAAGTTAGCATAATTTTTGTAAAAGGAAGAGACCCCCTCCTATTTTTACGAAATTAATGAAATGGTAATATTTAATGGAATAAGATGAGACATGGCTGCAATTGCGAATAGCGGGTGCTTCAGCCAATGTCCAGAGCAAATTAAATATACGAACATTATAAAAAAAAAATGGTGATGAACATGATAAAGATGGCGGATGAGTCCTAAAAGGGTCTAGTTGGTACTTGGACGAAATATGGTTTGACAAGGCTAGCTATATGACAGCCAACATGAATGGCCAGTTTCTACCTCCATGGGCCAGTTCGACAGCGCCTCTGAGTAGGCATATGTTGCTATTTGCAACTATATAACCGGTCGGCTGTAATAATATCGCAACACCTTACGCTCTAAACTCACTGAAACCAGCGAATTAAAATGACTTTTTGAAAATGTACTTTGTGTCAATAAACATTAAGATTGAATTTCTGTGGTAAAAGCCATGCGAGAACTCGGCAAAATTCGATAGCGTCCTCGATGACATTTCTTTGAAGAAGAAGAAGTCTTTGAAGTTCTTTGTGAGTTATTACAGATCGTTCTGTAGTTGTAACATGAGCGCTGAGACTAGACTTATGTCATAGAATATGTGGATTATATCTCTTTCTCTCGTATGAAATAAGACAAAGAGGGACCGAGCCAATCCGTGACAGAGGACTTGTCTTCGCATGCGTGCATACACCACTGGTATTGGCAAGAAATTGGTCGCGCATGTTTTGACGCGCCTGTGGACGCAGGAATTAATAGGTATTGCGTACTATTTTGAATGCTCGAAACCTGATTATCATAGTTGATTAACAAATTCTACAGGATTATTATTATTACCAATGTCGGTGACAAGACGACATGACAGTAAAGCCCCCGGCACACTGGGGCGTCAAAAGTCGCGCGTCATAATTACGAAAGTAAAGTCGATAAAAAATAAAAAATAAAGTCGAACTTATTATATGTGTCAATACAGTTCATTTTGCTATGGCAGATTTCACGCGCGAGCGTTGACGCCCCAGTGTGCGGCAGGCACAAGAGTTTATCACCGTTCTAAATTTGCTAACCTAAATTCTTCGAGTGAAGAATTTTATTTGGAAGGAATTATTTACAAGCGTGTTTTTTTTTTTAAATTAGGTTAGTATTTTCTAATTGAGGTTCTGTCTGATACCATACGCTTTTATAAATAAGTAGACTGGATATAAGAAATGTGGTTAATCCCAAATTTATGGAAACCAATTTTTGAGTTTTCACTAGTCTTGGTGTAACTGGGATCGGCCTCCGTCCATTGTATGGTACCTATAGTACAAGCGTTGCTTAGTTTGGGATCATACGATGAGTATGTGTTGTCTGGCAATATATATTTATGTATTTTTCAATTCAAAGACAGTTCTGCTGACTTACAATCATTACATGCCTCCATACCGTTCATTCGTCTCTTAGCAATCTAATGATGAACAAACTTAACAACAAATCTAACAGAGCATAGTTTGTCCTTTAAGTGCATTATCTTCATTAAATAGTGAGATCATTCGTAAATAGATAAAGGTTATTTAAGCTTGACAAATAAGCTTGGCTTTAATCATAAGTTGTTAAATACATTTTCATGTGCTATATAATACACTCGTTGAAACCAAAATAGAACTACAAGTTGTTTTTTTTATTTACCGAAAAAGTTGAACCAAAAACAGAAATTATAAAAAAACTGTTGGAATGTCAACTGTCTCCAAGTATTAAAAATGTCAACCATTATATAAGTATGCCTTATATTAAATCATGTAATAACCTTGTTAATTTGTCTGGGTAGGTATAATAAAATCTAAATAATAAATAAAAAGCTAAAATAAGTACTCATTAAACTTGGACACGTAGAACAAAAAAAAATCTAATAGCTTTAAAAGGTCAAATTATAAAAAAAGACGATCGATGGCTTAGAGCCACGCAAAGAATTCGGATATAGCCGTAGAAGCAGCGCTGCATATTAAAAAGATTACTGTATGACGTACACTTTTCATGACGTCATTGTTGGCTGAAAGGCAATAAACTGCAGAGACAATGGGGTACGGCAATTTACCATCAAATGGCTACAAAAGCAATACTATTAACAAGAGGCCATGTTCGCTTGCACTTAGACTCCTGTTAAAGGCTTCATTCATCTGAGCATACACGTAAGTATAAGAATATAATAGAAAACAACTGAATACATATAACGACTCTTTAGACACGCGACAGAAAAAAAACCAACGTTGGAAACTGGTTATCATATGCATAATATTATGTAATAAGCCAGCCTATGTTTAAGTCGATAGAGAAACCGACACATTTATCGAAGCTACGTCAACTTTGGAAACAGCATAGTAATAATGCCGTCCCATATTCGGTCGGGTAATCTAAAATGACCACACGAATACATTCCTTGAATTTTTAAATAGATCCTCAGAAATTACGCAAATATTTGCAAAACGTTCACGAAATTGCGATTCATGGTCAGTTTCATTTCAAAAGCAGATATACGACCAATTCGGGAAATGAATTCGTTTATGCAGAATTACTCAAAGTGGTCATTTAAAACTCTGAATCGTTATTAACAATACCTTATTTATAATAGTGTTACAAGATGTTTCTATGGATTTCACAAAATGATCACAAAACTGTTAAAATAAGCAGTGGTAGCCGCGTGGGCAAGAACGCCCGCCTTGAACTTAAGGGGTGCAAGTTCAAATCCCAGGCCCGCACCTCTGAGATAATTTTCATGTGCGAATGTCATTTTCAACAATGATTACCACTTGCTGAACGGTGAAGGAAAACATCGTGAGGAAACCTGCACGTCTGTAGAAAGGCGTGTGAAGTTCACCAACCCGCACTGGGCCAGCGTAGTCCACCTATGGCCCAAATCTCCCTCGTATTGAGGGGGAATGTGCCCGGTATAATGGCAATAGGCTCGCCCCCTATTACATTGGGACCAAAATACATCGGCGAAGTGTGGGTGCACTACAGTGCACCTCTGCCTACCCCTTCGGGGAATACAGGCGTGATGATGATGATGTAAAATAAGTACCTTACACTATTTTAAACACACGATAAAGAAAGGCCCAACAAAACAGCAACTATTGTCTCCATCACCACTGTGTCTGAAAATCTGTAGAATACTTTAAATTGGGCGGGGTACTCTCGAGTTTTAGGCGCCCTCCAATAACACCTGCGCGTACGCAGACACAGGAGACACCTACTTATGAGAACAATGTAAATTTCCGACAACAGACGTTTGCAATGACCTCAGATAATTATTAATGTTAAATAAATAATAAAATGAATGACTTTATGTTTCCATCGTGAATAATACTAATTTAGTATCTTGTTAAAGTGCTTACTTTTAATACGTGAAGATGTATTGCAAGACAATTAGCAAATCAATATAATGTTTTATGATGTGCAACTTATTGCTTATTGTTAAACCCTGGGCCGATTCGGGCGTCATGACGGGCACTGCAAATCAAACTGTACACAAAAAGTTCATACTTTAACGATATTTGAAGCGGATTATGACGCCTTTAGGGGGCTACAGCCGTTTTAACGTCCCACTGCTGGGCACGGGCCTCCCCTTAATGCGAGGGGGATTCAGGCCACAGTCCACCACGCTGGCCCAGTGCGGGTTGGCAGACTTCACACATCTATCGAGAACTAGTCAAGTTCCCTCAGACGTGCAGGTTTCCTCACGATGTTTTCCTTCACCGTTTCATAGCAAGTGATAATCTCGGATGACAATGAGATTCGCACATAAATCCCAGAGGTGCGAGCCTGGGTTTGAACCTGCACACTTTGATTGCAAGGCGTGCGTTCGACCACTAGGCTACCATAGAAATTTAATCTTTTAAAGTACATAATACCATGAATACGTTGTGATGATTAAGCATAGATGACGATTTTTTTATGAAACAACTGAACAAATATGGCTGAATACACAACATCTATTGCACCCTTAAGCTCTGGTCACATTAGTGCGTCAAGTCGCGCGCGTCAATATCTTTGCACATACTAAAACGAACTGTATCGATTCATAGCAAAACCTTATTTTTCAACGAAATGTCATCGACAGCGCAAGCGAGCTTAAACCAGAAAAATTCAATGATTTGACATATTTTGAAAAGCTCTAAGGACATTTAAATGACTTCTAAGCAAACAACACAGTAGGTAAGTAAGTAGATAATTTTAAGTACATATGTTTGAGTTGTTTTAATGGTATTTATATGCCAAGCACAAGATAATGGGATAAACAAAATGTCGTTGTTTTGTTGACTTGAAATATAACTCGCAATAGACCTAATGAAATCCTATGAAAACTTATTTTGGATAGTCATGTTAAGCTCCTACGTTTGCTTAGTTATTTAATTTTATTTATCTACCTATATAAACTATTATTATAAAGGGGAAAGATTTGTATTTTTGTATGTAACAAATAAATTTTAAAACTAAAGGACCGATTTAAAAAAATATTTTGCTTTTAGAAATCTACATTATCACTGAGTAACATAGGCTATATTTATTTATTCCAAAATGTTTAAAAAAACCCGTGCGAAGCCGGGACGGGCGGCTAGTTAATAAACATTTACATAACAATTATTTACAATTATTTCGAAAAAAAAAAAATACCAAACCCCACAGCCTCCCACCACTGTCGGGTAGAGTGCCCAGAACGCTGGCAAAATGGCCATTTCCTTTGCTAAGTTAAAAAACTTGAGAGGTGTCAAGGGACACCCGGATGGAACGAAGTTCCTTTTGAAATAAAAAGCAAAAAAAATGTACATACACATACACACACACACACACACACACACACACACACATCGAAATCGAAACGACTTTGACTTCGACTACGTCGCAGTCGCAGTCGCAGTAGAAATCGAAATCGAATTTTATTGTATACATAAATGCATACAATAAAAATCACACACACATATGTAAAAGTGTCGGTCGACACTTTTAGTCTTACTTTTTTTCCGTCTAGCCCCCTTTCGCAACGCGCCATGAGGAACTACGTTCCAACAAAAACATATTTATGACAGATGAAACTCCAACAGTAACATAATGACTCATTAGTATAATGACAACTGCCGTCTGTCAAACAATGGAGAAAGTGAAGAACAAGAATGATTCACCGACTTGCGTTTTTCGTTACACTTTAAATCCACCTTTTTAGTAGTATTGTTTGAATTTTACTGAGATTTCTTGTAAAGTACAATAAGTAAAATACTATAAAGCTCTACGCCAGTGATGGCAAAGTACGGATCGCGGGACAGTACCGGCCCGCGAAAGCATTTAATCCGGCCCGCCGACGACGGTCCTTCGACATGAATAGTATATGGCCCGCGATAATTATATTTCGACATTACTACATACATATACATATCTAGGGCTGAAACGCTATATACTTAATCGACATTTTTTTTCTTTACAGTACTTGCAGCATGAGCGCCAAGACTAGACTTATGTCACAGAATATGTTGATTATATCTCTTTCTTACCTATGAAATAAGACAGAGAGCGACCGAGCCAATCCGTGACAAAGATCTTGTCTTGGCATGCGTGCTAACACCTCAGGAGAGCATACTGTTTCGACGCAGTCAAATTAGCCGATTCCAAAATATGTATAAGTCAATATCGTCCAATCAAATAGCCTTTCACCCCTCGATATAGATACAATTTCTGTAGTAAGGGACGCATCCCCACACGTCAAAATCGCACGCGCTATCATTGTCATCTCGTTGAAGAATAAACTTCTTCTAAGACTCAACTCAATACAGTTTGTTTCAGTATTGACAAAAAATTCGACCCTCTTCTCTTCACGCCCTAGTGTCTTTACATAAAATGACAAGTTTTATTTGCCAAAAAGCACTTACAAATAGTCAGATTCTACCACCAGTTCGGAATGCTGCTTCCACTGAGAAGAGCCGGTAAGAAACTCAATGGTTACTCTTTTCAAAATGATAATTGCGGGTAATACATTCTCAGTAGCAGCAACGCCATGAGAGCAGACAGCACCTATACATATAGTAAATATATACCTATATATATACAAATATAGTCTTTACGCTTAGGAAGCTAGTACAGTATGGTGCGTCTACTCCCATTTACAATGAAGGGATTATTCTAAACCACAGATAGTTATAGAAATAATTGCTTTGGTATGATGTCTTCAACGCAGTATGGGAGAGTAGATGATAAGTCATTAAGAGGAAAATGGTTGGACCAGTCCTCGCAAGTAGCACCCGTCAATTAGACACAACAGCTAGTTGGATATCAACTTTATTACGAGTTGTTAAGGAATAAATTGCATCGAACAATATTGTCGCGTTGTTTTGTTTTCGCTTGATGGATTAAGAGGCTCAATTAAACATGTCCAATTGAGTATTTTTCATGACGTTCAGACACAATAGACGTACGTGGTCGTCGTGACAAGTTATTATGAAACTATTTTTAGACTGACAATTGCAATACGACTCATTGATAATAATAATGTATTTTCTTATATAAAACTACATCTATGAAAGAAAAAGGAAAAAAAATAAAACGTGCCAAGACTAGACTTATGTCACGGACTATGTCTCTTTCTCTCGTATGAAATAAGACTGAGAGCGAGCGAGCGAATCCGTGACAGAGGTCTAGTCTTGACATGCGCACTAACCCCACAGTTACCAATATGTATTAAGAAGCATTTGATCACAGCCTGTCCGGAGTGCGAATAACCGAAGTCACGCTCGGTCAATGCCCGATGGTTATCGAGCCGAGATTATTATAGTAAACGGACAGACTGTACAACATAAAAAAACAGCCAAGTACGAGCTGGACTCGCGCATCGAGGCTTCGGTACCTAAACTTTGAAAGCACCGAACTTTTCTCTGACGAAAAGATCCAGTTTGGATAGCGAGATAAACTTAACTTTGCCGTCGGCATACTGTTGTAAAACAGTAGGATACCATACATCATCACGCCTATATTCCCCGAAAGGGTAAGCAGAGGCGCATTACAGTGCACCAACACTTCGCCGATGTCATAGGGGGCGAGCCTATCGCCATTATACCGGCACATTCCCCCTCAATACGAGTGAGATTTAGGCCATAGCCCACCACACTGGTCCATTGCGGGTTGGTGAACGTCACACGCCTTCTATAGACGTGCAAGATTCCTCACAATGTTTTCCTCCACCGTTTCCAGACCTAGTATTACTTCGTAATATTGTTTGGTAACATTTAGTAATCCTTGGCCCACGCATTATTACATATTCACCCGTAGGCATATTCATCCAACCATTTGGGAGTTAATTTCAAACAAACAGACTGAAAGAGAGACATTTTTTTTAAATTGAGTTTTCTTTACAGGTAGCGTATACAGTATACACTTTCAAGTGCATTTAAAAAAAAGCTGTTAAAAACAGATTTTTATTTATTTTTGTAGATATTCAAGCATTTTTGAGTTAGAAATATATGTAAATATCGTACCTTATGAAAAGAATTTCATGTCACATATAATTATGCAAATATCATGGACAATGGGCACTCACTTGGCTCATTCTTTGTAATTGAAAGCAATGTAGGTACCTGCTGTAATCTGTATACATTATGTACAGCGTATAATAAATAAGATAATATAATATGGATCGGAAACATTGATTATTTTATTGGGGAAGACTCCTCCGGGGCAGGCAAAGGTTATCGTCATGATATATTGACCGACTGGGCAGAGGTTACTTATAGATTATATAGAGGAACTATGAATGCACATCATACTATGAACACAAGATGGATAGGTAATTCATTTTGAAATCTCATATCTGAAAATAACATTAAATAATATTTTTGGAACGTAGTTCCTTATGGCGCGTTGCGACAGGGGGCTAGACGGAAAAAATTAAGACTAAAAGTGTCGACACTTTTATGGAATCGATTTCGACTGCGACTGCGACTGTGACGCAGTCGAAGTCAAAGTCAAAGTCGTTTCGATTTCGATTTCGATGAGTGCGTGTGTGTGTGTGTGTGTATATGTACATATTTTTTGCTTTTTTTATTTTAAAAGGAACTTCGTTTCATCCAGGTGTCCCTTGACACCTCTCAAGTTTTTTAAACTACAAAAGTTTTTTTTTTAAATACTACCAGGCATTACTTATCAAAGCAGTGGTAGCCTCGTTGATAGAACGCCCGCCTTGAATGTAAGGTGCAAGTTCAAACCCCGGTCCGCGCCTCTGAGTTTTTCATGTGCGAATGTCATTTTCAATAACGGTTACCACTTGCTGAACGGTGAAGAAAAACACCGTGAGGAAACCTGCACGTTCTTTAGACAGGCGTGTACACACACAGTGCAGTGTGCACTGCAGTGCTGCTCTGACTACCCGTTCAGGGAATGCAGGCGTGATGATGATGTATTACTTATTCAAGACTCTTGATTTCATATTTTAGGGCAGAGAAGACGATCGTCACGTATGCTTTAAACTTGACCGACTTTCGATTTAACACAACTCTTGATCGGCACGGAGACTGTACAGGATTATATATTGAAACAGAAAATTAATCTTGGTACTTGAGTACTAAGATTCATTTTCCGTTAAAGCGTTAACTCTTTATACATCCGCGCACCCATTGTCTTCTTTTGCATGACACTATGTTCAAAGTCCGATACACACCTAACTTCTAGTTTTCACACGTTCATTAAACCCTGCACACATTGGGGCGTCTACACACGCGCGTCAAGAGTTTTGTCAATACAATAACGAACTCTGTATGAACATGCATAAAAAAAATGAAATTATGTCGTAAAAGCAACTCCCCCATGAGTCAAAATTCTAAATAATACATCATCACGCCAATATTCCCCGAAGGGGTAGGCAGAGGTGCACTGCAGTGCGCCGATACTTCACCGATGGTTTTTGTGGTCCCAATGTAATAGGGGGCGAGCCTATTGCCATTATACCGGGCACATTCTCCCTCACTACGAGGGAGATTTTTGGGCTATAGCCACCACGATAGCCCAGTGCGGGTTGGTGAAATTCACACGCCTTTTCCATGGACGTGCAGGTTTCCTCACGATGTTGTCCTTCACCGTTTCATAGCAAATATGTGGAAGGCCTTATTAGTCCCATCCCACGCTGAGTTTGTCTAATACGATCGCTTCGTACATCTATTAAAAAATACTCAAATCAGGGTCTTTACCACTACGCTCTTTATGAATATTGTTTTAATAATACTTTATACTTTTTAGACAGTATTGTAATAGAAAATGTATGTAATAATATCAACAATACTTTAAAAAGAGGCTATATAGAACGGCATTTAAATCACTTGCGCATGATGTAGGTACTGAAGATACCAAGAACGTATGGTTCCAGATGGCGACGGCTTGGTCTAGTGTACGCTGCTCGGCTCACTGAACCCGGTGGCTACGGGTTCTATTCCCGCCAGTGGCAAATTTGGTCTGGGTGTAACTGCGATCGCTCCCAGACCATTGCACGCTGTAAATTCGCTTAGTTCGGGATTATACGATGAGGATGTGTTGTCTGGTGATATTTATTTTATAAATTAGGGGCCGTCCATTAATACAAAAGGTTTAAAAAATGGCTAAAAAAACATCACGTCAATGGACGGCCCCTTATGATAAAATGGTGTTAAGAAACTAAGGAGGCTGTAAGGTCTTTGTATAACCCGACAAATTGGATAGACCTTGACAGGCCAGTGTAACTGCAATTCACATGACATGGCGAAATGTTTCGACAGTGCAGTTCACGCAATTCGCGAAGCAAACGTTTTGTTGCTCTTCGCCTGTTTATCGTATTTACATAATGGAGCTGAATATTAACGATCACGTGAAGGCACCAGTAGAACATAGTACCATGAGCGCCAAGACTAGAATATGCCACAGAATATGTTGATCTTGTCCCTGACTCTCGTTTGAAATAAGACAGAGAGCGAGCGAGCGAATCCGTGACAGAGGTTTAGTCTTGACATGCATGCTAAACCGACTGAATTTATGGATTGACAACGTAATTACGTAATATATTTATGACGAAAGGTAAAAGATCTTTTATATTCCTCTATCTATGGTCCCTGTTAAAAAAGGTACAAACTAAAAAGTTCCTAATCAAGTCCAAGAACTAATTGCTTTGTTTGTAATAAGAAAAACAACGACCTTTAATGTAAATTAAATTATTTATTTATTTAAAATTAATTCACCCAATGTAAATTAGCTGTTTATTAAAAGTTACAATATATTTGAAGTTTACGCTTTAGCTATTTTTAACGTAAAAAAAATATAATAGATTTTTTTTTTACTTCGCTAACTTCTTTAGAATACAAGTTGGGCAAGACTAAGAGATAAGCGTGGTTTCGAAATAACCAACAGACCAACAGCATTTGTCATCTGTTTACAGTATTTACGTGTACTAAATAAATATATTTTTCATTGCACACAAATTAGGGGCACACGATACATGAAGAACAAGCATTTATAACAGTGGAATCGGGGTTAGAATCTATACAATTAAATAAAAAACCCGGGCAAGTGCGAGTCTGACTCGCGCACGAAGGGTTCCGTACCATTATCTTTAAAAACGGCAAAAAAAATCACGTTTGTTGTATGGGAGACCCCTTAAATATTTATTTTATTCTGTGTTTTAGTATTTGTTGTTATAGCGGCAACAAAAATACATTATCTGTGAAAAGGAGACGGGGATCTCTGGGCCCAATTGTAATAAGTTGAGATATGGTTTAAAAAAGCGGTATTTTTTTCTGTTTCAAAATATAAAAAAGTCAGCTCAATTCACAATCTGGGAGACGAGAAATCATAAAAATAAGTTTATTTCACTGAAGAAATAGAGTATCGGTTACAATAATCGATTACTGTGAATGATTTAAACAATTGAACATAAAATACCTGATTGATTCAATCAAAATGAATAAATACATTATAATAATTAACAATAAAAAACTACAATTAATATAATAAATAACTGTGTGGCGTGCGCGTTTCCGAACGCTCCACAAAATGTCGACGGACGAGTTTCCGAACGCCCGCGCGCCCCAGACAGAGTGAGCACGTTCGGTAGCTCAAAAACTAATTGTGTTATTAATTATTAAGCACATAATTGTATTCATTTTAATATACACTAAAAAGGTTGAATTAACGCCAAAACTGTATATTAAAACAAAATAACAATCACAGTACAAAAATCTGCTGTTTAGTATCTAGGTTGTTGTCACTTTGTTGAATAACCACACTTTAACTAAATATCTTATAATTCTGCTCTCAGATTTCCAGGATCAGCAAAATTT
This sequence comes from Ptilodon capucinus, assembly GCA_914767695.1. Taxonomy (NCBI): domain Eukaryota; kingdom Metazoa; phylum Arthropoda; class Insecta; order Lepidoptera; family Notodontidae; genus Ptilodon; species Ptilodon capucinus. The sequence goes on from OU611811.1 coordinate 12,070,108, forward strand.
TTGGAGATGGTTTGATAATATATAAGCTCTTAATTGACACCACTCTCATATTTTTACAACTGGGCCCAAGAATGTATGAGAGCGTATCCGGCTCCTTTCAACTCTCTAACTATCACGGTTCATGAGATATAGCCTGGTGACAGACGGACGGACGGACAGCGAAGTCTTAGTAATAGGGTTCCCGTTTTACCCTTTGGGTACGGAACCTGTAAAATTAAGTGTCTTTTGTAATGTCAAAATAACACCTTTTTATCACAATCATATGAAAGTAATATACGTTACTTATAAAGAAAATACAATTTTTAAAATTTTTGCTTTTCACTTTGATCAATTTTGACAAGCTTTCACTGGCTGATGTTACAGAGAGTAACTTAGGCTACTTGAATTTTGAGAAAATACTTAGGGTTCCTAAATTAGGCGCGTAAGGTATAAGGACAGTGCAATTATTTAACTGTTTTGGCATAGACAAACAAGTATTGGATGTATTATTGGAACGTAGTTCCTTATCGCGCGTTGCGAAAGGGGGCTAGACGGAAAAAAATAAGACTGTAACGAAATTTTGTAACGACACTTTTACATATAATTTATATAATTTTTATTGTAAACATTTATGTATACAATAAAATTCGATTTCGATTTCGATTAGGATTTCGACTCCGACTTCGACTTCGGCTTCGACTTTGACTTCGATTTCGATTTTTGCGATTGCGATTGCAAATGCGATTGCGATTGCGATTCCGATTTCGATGTGTGTGTGCGTGTGTGTATGTATGTATATGTACAATTTATTTGCTTTTTTTATTTCAAAAGGAACTTCGTTTCATCCGGGTGTCCCCTGACACCTCTCAAGTTTTTTAATTATACTTTTTTTAATCTATGATTATTGTAAGTTAACGTTTAAGTAGCCAATAAGAGTCGAAGCTAGTATAGCTGTGGTCGAAGCCAGGAAATCGAGTCCAATTTTGGTTGAACACAAAGATTAAAATTCATTGAGTAATTTAGCAATTTCCAACTTCTCTTGTAACAACGGAGGCCCCTGGCTGAGCCTTTAACCGTTTAATGCATATTAAATAGTAGAACACGTATTCAACAACGGACTGAAACACGTTTTTTATGTTATTACTTTTTTGCAACGAATCATGAAACGACTTGCAAAAAATAAGGCTAGCATTTAAAAAAATACATCATCATCATCACGCCTTTATTCCCCGAAGGGGTAGGCAGAGGTGCACTGCAGTGCGCCCACACTTCGCCGATGCATTTTTGGTCCCAATGTAATAGGGGGCGAGCCTATTGCCATTATACCGGGCACATTCTCCCTCGATACGAGGGAGATTTTTAGGCTATAGTCCACCACGCTGGCCCAGTGCGGGTTGGTGAACTTCACACGCCTTTTTATAGACGTGCAGGTTTCCTCACGATGTTTTCCTTCACCGTTTCAAAGCAAGTGGTAATCTCGGATGATAATGAGATTCGCACATAAACCCAGAGGTGCGAGCCGGGGTTTGAACCTGCACACTTTGATTTGCAAGGCGTGCGTTCGACCACTCGGCTACCACTGCATTTAATAGATATTAGTTTTTTTAATGGGTGGGTACTTATGGGTATCACACAAGGTTTGGTTTTGGGTCAACAATTATTCAATTGGAACGTTTATTGAAATTGGCTATTTATTGTCATTTCATGAATAACTAACATATATATATTAATTAAGGAATGATGATAGATCATGTTTTAGAACAAATGGAATATTGAAAATTAGAGTAGATTCTGCTTTATTTTACAGAATATATACATATACATCATCACGCCTGTATTCCCCGAAGGGGTAGGCAGAGGTGCACTGTAGTGCGCCCACACTTCGCCGATGTATTTTGGTCCCAATGTAATAGGGGGCGAGCCTATTGCCATTATACCGGGCACATTCCCCCTCAATACGAGGGAGATTTGGGCCATAGTCCACCACGCTGGCCCAGTGCGGGTTGGTGAACTTCACACGCTATAGAAAGCTATAGACGTGCAGGTTTCCTCACGATGTTTACCTTCACCGTTCAGCAAGTGGTAATCATTGTTGAAAATGACATTCGCACATGAAAATTATCTCAGAGGTGCGGGCCTGGGATTTGAACTTGCACCCCTTACGTTCAAGGCGGGCGTTCTTGCCCACGACGCTACCACTGCTACAGAATACCAAGAAGCAAAAATCACTAAATCACATCAAGAATACTATTAAAATTCAAATTACTGCATTGTTTTTTATGTTACTTTCATACACTAAGCTCAATCTAAATTAAAATTAAGAATACCATCGACAGCCTTACAAGACACACGATACGTCATCGAATTTCACCACCAAAACGCCTCCGGCCAGCGCGGGCGCCACTTTCACACAGAAACGGTACTCATTGACATTTGGCATCCATCTTGATATTAAATAGAAACCGCATCTGTAATGGCCTGTACTAATTACGAGCAGCATTAATTCTCGTCAGCTTTTGTGAAATATACAAAGCCAAACGGGCTGATTGCTATACGAATATTTCTTAAAACGGTTCTTGGGGAGAAACAAATGCAATTTTGGAAATGGCATTTTTGAAATTTGCCCTGGTGTAACTGGCATAGTGCCCATAGACCGAACGAGAGAATAAACGTTTATTCAGCACACGCACAACAAGTATAAAGGAAGAAAACAGACAAGAAATAAAATTGCAGAGATAGGCTATGATGATGTTTACCAAGCTGTTACAAATATCATAGTACAAGTGTTGCTTATTTTGGCGTCATTTGATGAGTATGTGTCTAGCGATATTGATATCTAAGTATATACGTCTAAGAGTGTGTTTTGAATGGAAACTAGTCGTAAGTCTATTTCTTTGAAGCCAGGGAGGTCGGTACTTAGATTCTAAATATAAGTTTGAACACAATTTCTTTAATTGTGGTTAACTATAAAATGTTAACCAGCATCAAGCCAAGTTTTTTTTTTACTTGGACTACGCTGTTGGCCGTGAGGTGGCCTTTACAGCTTTACCGGAGTAGTGGCGAGCGCAGAGTGCACTCCAACCTTAAGGGCGGAAAGGGGTGGCAACTAGCTCAAGGGCGCCACAGAGGGCACGACCTCGGCTTGGGCAGTTACCGTGAGGGGAGAGGTAGTGACTGCGCTCCTAGGTGCAAAGATGCACTTACGAGCGGAAAAGGGGGTTCCACGACCTCGCCGGCGAGATCGGTGTCTGTTTGAGGCAGCTGTAGGTGTGTTGGTAGCCCTCTCGACGCCCGGGTCGAGGAGGGCGGTGATCGTGTCGGGAGGATACTAACTCAAGTTATCCTAGTAGATGTAGTGATGCAAGTTTGAATAGAAAAAGTTGCAAATAAGTCAGCTTTACGTAAAGTATTATTTATAGAGTAACTAAAACGTTCGATAGTCCGAAATGACTTAGATTATCTAGTATTATTATAATCTGTGATTAAGTGGTCTGACCATAAAGTTTCTATTTTACCTGGTTATTAAGAAATAACTTATGCAAAGTAATGTGACATTAGTATAGAAATATCTACTAACTTGATTTATATTTTTCTAGAATTGCTTATTTCAGCATTATAATATTAAAAAAATGCTGATTTATTAGATTTAAATGTCAATAGTGACTAGTGAGGGCATGGGTGTTAATTAGGGTTCCGTACCCAAAGGGTAAAATGGGAACCCTATTACTGTCCGTCCATCCGTCCATCCGTCCGTCCGTCCATCCGTCCGTCCGTCCGTCCATCCATCCGTCCGTCCGTCCGTCCGTCCGTCCGTCCGTCCGTCCGTCCGTCCGTCTGTCACCAGGCTGTGTCTCATGAACCGTGATAGTTAGAGAGTTGAAATTTTCACAGATGATGTATTTCTGTTGCCACTATAACAACAAATGCTAAAAAATAGAATAAAATAATTATTTAAGGGGCCTCCCATACAACAAACGTGATTTTTTGCCATTTTTATAGATAATGGTACGGAACTCTTCGTGCGCGAGTTCGACTCGCACTTGGCCGGTTTTATTACATTACTGGTGGATTCGTTTGCCCAACTAAGCTTAGTATTTGTGTAAGAAGTGGATATCGAACCCGAAACCTTTTGGTTACGGCGGTAACCTCTCTAACCAATAAGCCATTGATGCTTTCTTTACTTTGCTCCACAGTTTTGAATGAGTGCAATTACTTGGTAACGGTAAAAGTTTTCGAACCTTTCTTACATTGCTAACAAGTAATGTAGGCCGAACCTTATTTTCGCGGTGCATGCGAAAGCGATCCCGTGGCGCCCCGATATAAGCGGAAGATGGTACACCGTCGGTTTTTAGTGGGTATACGGCCTTCTGCCGGGACTCCCACATAACCCTGTTACTTCCCCCGAGGTGGCATGGTATCCATAAAGGATTTACCGACTTTAAAAAAAAAGGCCGAACCTTATTTCGACCTTTTGTTCGCAACAATCTACTTTTAACTTTAAACGTAACAATGTAAGATTAATTATTCAACGTCCACAAAAGATGATAAAACCGTTCGGTAATAAAACCTAATAAATCTTACTCGATTACGTATTGTATACTTTAAATTGTAGTATATTGTGCAAAATACAAAAAATATAATAACATTTCTGACTATCACTCGTTTACAGTGCTAAGAGAACGAGCTAAAATTTTAGAGACAGATATGTTCGCCGAATATATCTCAAAAATCGAAGACAACATTGTCAGAAACCCCAAAGCATTTTGGTCATACATCAAAAATAAAAAACTATCTAATTCTTATCCCTCAGTTATGAAGTATGGGCAAAATTCTTCTAGTGATGGTGATGTGATTTGTAACATGTTTTGTGACTTTTTCAATGCTAATTTTCAACAAACCTCAAGTAGCACCGCGTATGATACGAATGGCGCACCTGACAATAATAATAATCCCCTAGCAGACATAGGATCCATAGACTTACATGAAGATGAGGTCCTGAAATTACTCAAGAGTACTGATCTTAACAAAACCGCAGGACCCGATAATATACCCCCTATTTTTATAGTCAGGTGTGCTAAAAGTCTAACGCACCCATTGTCGCTTTTATACAGACGTTCTTTTTACGAAGGACATGTTCCTAATATATGGAAGTCAGCTTTCATAACACCCATTCATAAAAAAGGACCTAAAGATGTAATTGAAAATTATAGACCTATCTCTAAATTATGCATCTTTGCAAAAGTTTTAGAAAGAATTGTATTTAGGCAGTTATACGCGTCACTTAAATCCAGTTTCAGTAATGACCAGCATGGTTTTCTTGCTGGGCGGTCAACAACATCTAATCTACTCGTCTGTAGTGATTATCTATCTCAGTATATGTCTCATCGGGTTCAAGTAGATGTTATATATACTGATTATAGCAAAGCGTTTGACAGGATCGACCATGAGTTATTACTGCGAAAACTCTTTGCCGCAGGCATAAGAGGAAATCTATATAGATGGTTCTCCTCTTACATTAATAATAGATGTCAAACCATTGTTCTTAATGGATTCAAGTCTAGAGTCTCTCATATCCCTTCCGGGGTACCTCAGGGGTCTTTGCTCGCTCCATTGCTTTTCACTATCTTTATTAATGATATTTCTAATTGTTTTTCAAATTCTAAAATAATACTATATGCTGATGACATGAAAATACTAAGACCGATTGCCTCATTGGCCGACACTGCTATACTTCAAAATGATCTTAATCGATTTACTGAATACTGCACTCTTAACAAACTCGACTTAAATGTATCCAAATGTTACGTCTGTACTTTTACGCGTAAACTAAACCCTTTTTTAGTCAGCTACACGTTAAACGGATCCTGTGTAACGCGAGTTAACTCTATAAGAGACTTAGGAGTTTTGTTTGACTCTAAACTTTTATTCGCTCAACATATTGATAATATTGTTAAAAAAGCGTCTAGGGCACTGGGCTTTATCATGAGATTATCGTGTGAATTTAAAAACATTAAAACTTTCAAAATCTTGTATTGTGCTTTTGTCCGCAGCCATCTCGAATATGCCTCACAGGTATGGAATCCTGTCTATAATATTCACATTGACCGAATAGAAGGCATTCAGAGAAAATTCGTAAGGTACCTTCAATACCGTTGTAAAACATATCTATCTAATTACACCAGCCGTTGTAAAAAATTTCACATGCTCCCATTACAGGAACGTAGGCGCATAGCAGATCTAGCTTATCTTTTTGGCATTGCTAATTGTTCCATCGATTGTACTGAACTTCTGAGCAAAATAGGATTACGCGTACATTCTACTATGTTGAGAAAACCTTGCCTACTGCATACACCTCTTGTAAATTCGAACTACCGTCAAAATTCCTTTCTTATAAGAACAAGCACAGATTTCAACTCATTATCTCAAGACTTAGAAATTGATTTATTCTTCACTAGTATTTCTAAACTCAAAAAGAAACTTAATAATGTGTTTTTCGACTGAGCGTTGTGCTATTGTACAAACTAACTAAACTAATCCTTCCCAGCTGTGTATCGCCCTTGGATCCTCTGTGTTATGCGTGTATTTATTTGTGAAAACTTGTAATTGGCCTTCCTATGTTTATTTATATTTCTTATTTTCTGTTCTAGCTGTAAGTTTTCAGAAGTAATAAAATAAAATAAATAAAATATAAGTTGTATTATTGCATACCAGTGTTGATGAGTGTGAATAAGAGTCATATTGTTTTAATGAGGCCAAATGTTTTGATTTTTAGGGTTCCGTACCCAAAAGGTAAAACGGGAACCCTATTACTAAGACTTCGCTGTCTGTCCGTCCGTCTGTCACCAGGCTGTATCTCATGAACCGTGATAGTTAGAGAGTTGAAATTTTGACAGATTATGTATTTCTGTGGCCGCTATAACAACAAATACTAAAAAACAGAATAAAATAAATATTTGAGGGGGTTCCTATACAACAAACGTGATTTTTTTGCCGTTTTCATAGATAATGGTACGGAACCCTTCGTGCGCGAGTCCGACTCGCACTTGGCCAGTTTTTTCTTTTAATATGAGTTCGTATTAATGTTTGGTTAAATAATAAATTTTTAATTAAGGTGATTTAGTTTAGTGATTACACCTAATTACTTATGTAAATAAATATTAGGTACTGGATGTTTTTTACTTGATTGAAAAGCAGCAACTTCATAAAATTATTTACTGTACCTGTATTTTTGGTATCTGATATTCATTATATTAAAATGAATTAGTTAAGGAGGTTATGTAAAGTGTGGAAATTAAAAAACAAAATAATCTGAAAATAATTAAATAAGTAATCTACCGGCCTAAGTAAATAAAATGCATATAGAAAATTAGAATATGGTTATTCTTAAAAAAAAAACAGATAAACCAGACACTTATCATTATCAAAAATTAAGTACTATGCGTAAATGTTCTAAATTTAAAATTTAACAAGAGTATTAAATAAATTAACTGCATTCATAAATTTTTAAAAAAGAACATGATGAAATGATGCGTTCACTATCTGTCAATTTTGGGGTTTTCCCTATCAACTGTATTATGGTTTGCTTGGAAATGTAAATTTTATTGTTATTGAAATCAATAGTTTCAGCTGTGTAAATCTAAGTCTGAATGTATGTATATGCAAGCCTAAGCTAATTAGTTTCAAGGTCAGCTATCGATTTAGTTTAGTCACGGGGAACCAATTAGTTCGGAAATGTGACGCCTTTGCCGATCCCTGAGGTGTACGCTATCTAGCGCTTTCGGAGTACATTTGTCAAGATAAACGTAGTAATATTTTGAAATACTTACATCGAAATACATATATTGTGAACGTCAAAAATAATTTCACATCTTCTTTCCTATAACAAAAATATAATTTCTTAAATATAATAGCAATAATTCTGTATTGCTGTTATAATATAAATACCTAAATTTAAAATAAGAACGATTAAGATTTGAAATTATTTTTGACGCCACACAATTCAGTCGTCACTGGCCAGTAATATTTTAAATTTCAGAATCATAATAGAAAAATATGAATTAAAATTAGTGTTGTTTTATGAAATGAATAAATCAGCTAAAGGAAGGATATATATTTATTTTACTCGTAATATCTAGGAAAACATGTCGCGAACAGATACGACTCAATAAGCGTAGGTAATATACAAACATTAGATTAAATCGTAATTGTTTTAATACGCTACAATCATCGTAATCGGAGTGCCACTGCAGTTACTTATGTTTTTGTGTAGACCTTGTACAATTAATACGCTTTATCATGCTTAAATCTCTATGGATATTTTGAAGTTCCGTGATGTTTATAAAAAATATTTTTGTGTTGATTGAAAAATAAACATTAACACTGGCCATCCAGATCTTGCGGCGCAAAAAAAACTGTTCCAAATATAAATTCAAATTGTTCTTCGGCATACGAGTAATTAAGGAAGGAGTCTGCTACCCTGTATAAATATTTATGAAGCAGGATCCTTGTGTAATGAACTTTATATTCATGGCTGTAGTGTTGAAGGTCCCGTGTGATATAATTACTACTAGCCACTGTTATGTAAGATAAGTGTAAACGAACGCAGCCTGAATACAAACTAAATATGTGAATAGGGTTGACCAAATTTGAATTACTGTACAAGAAAAATCTGGTGCCAGAAAAGTGCCTCATTTAGTTTTAATTATTTGTTTAAAATAAGTTTAATAAAAAATAATTGCAGTCATCTTTTCATCCAATACAGATTACATATAACGTTGCTTAAAAAATCTAAACTATTTTTTTAAAGAAATTATAGATATCTAAATGAGTCAAAAATGCGTCAAACAAAAAAATTATAGGTAGATATGATGATCTAATTACAATGTCATTCTAGAGCACTTGTATATCTACTTAAAATATGCTTTGGAGTAATTTAAACGTTTTCAAATGTATCATTAAATTTATGGCCATACATGTCAAAGGCAATTGGATAAATGAATCATGACTTGTCACTTGGGGATGAAAATTTTAAAAAATCAGTTGCAAGATCCACCCGAACATACATTGCAAGTCAAAAAAAAGCTTGTAAAATACGACGGAGTTTATTGTTCAGTGTGCTAGGAAAAAAAGACATTTACCAAGTCACTTCTAAATTTGGCAACCCTAACACTGCCAGTAGACCTTATAGTAGGTACGCAGCACTATGCGAAGTACCGCTTCGCATGATGTGAATCGTAAGGCACCCTAATTGGACATGGTTTCATAATATTTATGCAACGTTGGCCGTTTTTCTAGCAACGTGGAATTTTAATTACTCTGTGACACGATGTTTCCGTTTGTTGACAAACATTTAAAAAAAGAATGACTTTTTTTAAAATTCATATTGTCAAATTGACAATTAATTAAACTAAACTATTATTTTCTACCTTCCATAGATACTATGAAACACTCGTCCAAAAGCTTAAAGGCTTACACCACTCGACATTCTCTACTTAATTATTAATTCTAAATTGTTGAAAAATAGAGCTATAATTACGTATGTGTGTTATGTTATGTAATATTTTTCTAAACATTTTAGCCTAACGCCTCCTGTCTTCAGGTCTCCTGTCACAGAAACTATTAATTAGACTATCAACAATTTTACTGCAAATATGTTGTTTCTTACATAGTTTTCTTGTATAGTTCGCTTGCGTGATTTATATTTACTATCAACGCCATCTACCGACCACTTTAAACATTCTTGCGACGAAGCATACGTCAAATAATAAACGACAGAAACACGCAGTGTAGATAAACAAACAATGATCTTGCTAAATTAATGTAACATTACTTTAAGGTTACAATACAATTACCTTAGTTGCAAATTGCATTCTCATAAAACTCTGTGGGAATTGAAAATTATTGAGAAATTTTATTTTATGAGACTGTATTTTATAATGATTTCTCATCGTTTTAAGGTCTATTGTTCCAAATGGTCAGCTGATCATCTTATTCTCTCCGACCTTTGTTTCAGGAACAGTTGAGGGAGTACAACTAACTTAAAGCCACTTTGTGAGATCTAAAACGATTTCCTTCGAGGTTTTGTACGTCTTAAACAGTCGTGAGGTATGAAAGTCGTACCAACTCATCAAATTCGACCTATTCCTTTCACTGGACGATCCTTCCTCTAAAACGTGTGATTGTCGGAAAGGTGTGATTGTGCTGTGTAGATAGAGACAAAATAGTCCTAAGTATCCCATGGAGTGATGCGTAGGAGAACTTAAGTCGAAAAAAAAACGTTAACGGCATTCATGTAGCGTTTAGGTCGATCTGACCGGTGCTATGCCCAAATAGTCACATGCTAATCAGTTGAAGAAACATACGATGGATAACATGGCATAATCGCTAAAAATAACAAGCTGACGTGCTTATTATGGAGAAAAACGTAACTTACAAGTAAAATAATTATTTTGACTATATTTAATAACATCATCAAATTATTCCTGCTTGATTAATGTTTGCAATGCTCTTTGGATGTCAGCTTTTAAAACGAAGTTGTTGTGTCGTGTATCCTGCGATTTTGAATAGCTACCTATTCATTACACAATGAAAAAGAGAGGCATTATACAGATAATAAACTGGGGCCTTACCTCTTAAAATATTGCCATTTCAATAATTTGTCTAAAGTTTTGACATATTTTGGACTGAGTTAACTGTCAGAAACTGCGAGTAATATTTAAAAAGTGGTAGTAAAGACAAGTGGTAATAAGTGGGCTGATAGAAAACGCATGGACCATAGGAAAAAACATAAAAAATAACGAGTTAAAAGTTTTTTAAGTGACCTCAAGAGGAGAGGTTCAATTCGACCCACATGTTAGTCGTGTTTTTTCTAAACTTTCTTTAGCCATTGTAGTGATCGTTCACCGCCTTAGATAAGTGTAAACTCATCATCCGCAGACATTGTTTAAATACAACATATGTCGTAGGTGATATTAAGACAAACATTAACTGCAAGCTCAGTTCGGGGATTCCTGACATGAATACACGTAATTGAGCTAAAGAAAAAGTTGCCAAATATCAATTTCCAGTTTGACGAGTGCATGACGCATTGATCAACTAACAAATACGTCATAAATTCCACTAAAACTCAATGTCAACCTTCGTGTATTTTCTTAAAAACACGTAAACAGATTATGGAGAAACTTGCACAAGAGTTGCCATGTCCCCGATAACACATAAGCGAAATCGATTAAATTCGTCACGTTTCATTTTCCTGTTATTGATATTCACAAAAGTAGAGTATTTTCTACTTAATCTAATATTCTGAAGACATGTAGTTATTCCTATTCAAAGTCAAAGTGAAATCATTTATTCTGTATAGACCTATGCCCCCACTTACAAATTGTCAAGTTTGAATTTTTTTTTCTTAAATACGACTATACTACCACCGGATCGAAACGCGACCTCAACTGCGAATATTCGGCAAGAAACTCAGTGGGCTGATCATTTTCTTTTAATCGCCAAAACTTATTACAAATACACAGGTACATATAGCTCCAGTGTGTTGCCTTTAGAGCTGCTTTTAATAATAATGATAAGATAATAATACGTTAGTAAGGCAACACACGCTACACTCTGCTACACTTTGACATGGCGGGCATTTATTATTTTTAAGAGCAGTTAGTTTTTGTCCCAAAGAAGAGTGCCAGGAAATGGCTAGAAGGATGAGGATTCCGGAATTCTTTTATATGGAGATACATAACAAATATTATCTCGTGTGAATCTTACTGACATTTTCAACGAACTTTACTCCTACACGGAAATATAATGTACTTATGTATACCTGTGTTTCAGCACCATAAGTTATGCTCAAACCAAAATAAATGCAACTCTCTTGATAGGACAAAATGCAAATTCCGATTTCCAAAACTTATGTACTTATATAACGTATGTATATATCCAAGAACTTATATATAATTGTTTAGCATTGCTACTTAGTAAAAATCCCCGCGCAACTTTGTGCGAGCGCAATTCAGAAAGTAAATCTGACGTTATCACGGCAATCTCGTATGTAACAATCGGTCGTTTAGGGTGCAAATCACCTTGTCAGTGAAAGGAGAAATGTACGTGTGGCGCTGCGCGTGCGCACCGTTAGCGACCGGCGGCGAGGCGCGTCTATTTTTGGACCTCAAAACCTGAATGACGGGTACCAGGCAAGTTTTACTGCCTTCTTACTTAGATGGATATTGCAATTTGAGATATGATGTGAGTAACTGATCTCATTAGTTTAATATGTCTACGAAAGCGTTTGTTGACTTGATTGCAAAAAAAAAGAAGACTGAAAATTACTAAATATCTACAAACTAAGTAATATCACCATTTTCAGTATAAATGTGCTCTACAAAGCTACTGTATCTGGATCAGAACTATCTACATATTGAAAAATACGTTTTAAGTCGTAATAGATCTGAAATGAATCATGATTATGGAGATACCCCTGGTTTTAAGATCAATGGACCAGAAATACATTCTCAAGTTATTTCATATAAAGAAACTTTCATCTGGAATACGTCAGCCATGATTAAGCACATCTTAAATCAACAGAACCGTTATTGGTATGCAATTGTACCTTTTCCTTTTGGCAAAATAAGTCATGGACGCGTGAAACGGATTCAAAACGGTATTTTTTTTTGCTTTTGTCGTCCTGAGATTACTGAATAAATGTGGTTGGTTTTGCAAAGGGAAGCATTAACTGGTGTAATTGTCTAAGTAGACACCACCTTTCTTAGATAAAATTTTTGGATCAGTCCAGAAAATATTTTTAGTATATATTAAATATGTACTAATTTTAGTTATACATAGGTTAATCCCCATGTCTTATAAAAAATAATTTATTGACAAGGAAAAACAATAGCTACATCAATTAGTACAACGGAAAAGCCTGTTCTTGACGTACTGATCAATGATGTAAAGGTTGAAAGATATTGCATAACTGCGTCAGAATTCGATGAGGAAAATCGTTAACTATTACATAATATTAATAAATTACTACAATGAAAAAAGTAACTATATATAAGATTATTAAGTACCGTATGCTCTTCTTCTCCTTCTCAGAAACAAACATGAGTAATGCCATCGGATGACCGTCTTTCATTTAGTTAGGGACGGAGACATTGACCAAAGAGAAAAAAGCTTTGAGTGCTATTATTTCTTAAAACAAAGTTAAATTGGGACCTTTAAACGAATCATATCTCAATTTGAAAATAAACAGTAGGAGTAAAACATGGATCTCATAAATACCAACCGGCTCTAGCATCGTGTTCCGGAAAACTGCAATTTAATGGTCAATTTAACAGCGTAGGTTGCCATAGTTACCTGTGGACAAACAAAACAAACTCGTGATTCAAACCATTCTTACTACAAGGCAATAGAGTCTAAATTGTAGCTTTTTATGTGAATCAAGGTCACGTTCTATTTGGGTTTACGAAAAAAAAGTTACTTGAATTGGATTTGATTACCTGAGCCTATTACGAGGGTTTATGTAAAGATAGGGTCGATGTGGGTCACGCCGAGCACGCTATAAAGGCGAACGCATAACTTTGTAAGGGTATACCTAACCTTTATCCGTGACGAACCGTTTAAAGATAAATAAGAAAAAAAATATGGAGTATTGCGCGCAAGGCTATCGAACAAAGGGGAATGACCGGTGACGAAGGGACAAAGCCCCATCTTCCATATAGGCTGAAGTTGAGATGAATACATGAATGAATGCATGATGCTGAATGTATTCCAGTTGAGATTTGAACAACACCATGATTATTATTTAAATTGGGTAAGACGGTGGTCTCCACAAAACTGAAGCCAGAAGTCTAGCAGAGCAGACGTCCGCATTAGAAGACGTTATTGTCAATGAGCACTTCATTTAGGGTTTTGATGCCCTATTCCAGTTTATTCCTTATCACTTCGTCTTATAGAGCTTCACGAACAAGAGATGCAAATATGACTGTGGCAGACACGGAAAATTTCTGTGAAACGTAAATATCCCCTCTTTCAGACGGTAAACATTATACGCACAATTATAACAATCATCAACATTATCATTGACTGCATCACGTGTTCTTCTTGCATGGTAATAAAACTCCATTGTTTCCCTTGAAAGAAATGTGCTTGTTAATTGGTTCAATTAGTAAAGTAATTGAAGGGAGATTGGTTCCACTACGAATCCTCGCATTTGTATTAATGAAGCTACTGCCATATGCTAGAAGAGTATGTAATTTTCACAATTTCTGCTATATGGAGAGTACATTTAGGAAGAAGGAACTTTGGTGCAACAAAATCCGTAACGATGGCGTTTTTACGACAAAGTTGGCCAGTAAGACAGGGTGAATCGGAAACTGTTCAAAGTTGCTTCATAAAAGAGCCCACAGAGGCGGCAAAACCCGCGCTGCAAAGTTTTTGCCAATACCTACCAAAACGACCTGCATTCTTCTTTTTTTTTACGAAATTAGTGAAATGATGATATTTAATGGAAGAAGATGAGGAACGGCTCCACCTGCGTTTAGTGGGTATTCCAGGCAGTGTCAAGTAATTAATAGCAAGGGCAAATTCAATAAAAACACATTATAAATAAAAATGGATGATGAAGATGGCGGATCTAAACCACGAACTGCATTGATACATAGGAACAATGATATTCTAAGATAGAATATCATTGCATAGGAAGAGTTCATTCTTCAACGAAATGACACTGAAGCGCGATCCAATTTTGACGCCGGGTGGCGTGGCTTTTAGCATGCTTTTACCACAGGACTTCAATCTTTACGAATATTGACATAGAGTATATTTACAAAGAAGGTCGAGTACAAGGGTTCTTTCTACAGGGGCCATCACCTCTTTGTTGCAAAAATACATTAATATAACATTGAAATGTGTCTGACCCGTAGCACACTTGGAGTTAAGCCTGGGGTTAAAAAGTTTTTATTACATACAAGAGACCTGTGAGTGTTCAATTGACATCAATAAGTCTTGTAATGATGCAGTTGCTGAACTGTCGCGATGCAAAATGAGTGCAAATGGCAATAAGGACTTTGATATTGCTGCGGACATGCTTTAGTCTCACGAGAAGATCTTTAACGAGTCTTTAACGATATTAAAGAGGGAGCTTTTCCTAATATTTGTACAATTTCAATCGATCTATTTTGTATGGGACTTTGACGTTTGTTGCGCGTGCGGCGAAAGCTTCAGATACTTTGTGGTAGTTACTTTAATTACTCTGCAGATAATGTAGTCCGCTACAATATACTACAGCACAGTGGAAAGTTCTATTTTTTTATAATTGCTCATTCATGCATAAAAACTAAGCGGTTTATTTAAAACAACACTTAACGTAAATAAATAACATGAAAGTGAACGAGACTACGATACTTCAACTGCGGTGACATAAGTTATGTAACATTCTTACGTAACATAATAACACTAAACCATCAATTGGAGGCTAATTATCATCCACGTGTCGAGACAGGTGACAGACTTAAATGAGAGACAGCAGTAATTATTTAATTGAAGATAATCACTGATTGTCACGATTCGCAATACAACATCCTATAGTTTGTTCTGTATCCGGTAGAAAATATGCACATCTAGCTTTAGAAAGAGATAATCTAGCTTCGGCTTCGTAAAGTGTCGTCTCTGTCACTCTTGTGTTAACTTTTTGTCAGTGCCCACGGAAAATAGGTGAATCAAAATGCGCGTGTCTAAAGATTTGGCGCAAAATTAATACCATCACCACGCCTGTATAAGGGTAGGCAGAGGTGCGCTTCAGTATATCCATACGACGCCGATGCATTTTGGTCCCAATGTAATAGAGGGGCGAGACTATTGGCATTTTACTGAGCACTCCCCCCTAAATATGAGGGAGATTGGGCCATAATCCACCACGCTGGCCAATGCGGGAAACTAATTAACTTCACACGCATTTCTATAGATGAGCAGGTTTCTTCACCGCTCAGCAAGTGGTAATCATTACTGAAAATAACATTAATACCTTTAATTAATTTCGCAAACGATGCAGTAAAAGTTGCAAGTACTAAGACTGCATATAAATGGCTTCGTTCATATCAGAGTATAAAAGGATAATGTAGACACCGAAGAATATTTGTATATTCTTCGGTGTCTACGTTATCCTTAACTACTTGTGTAGTTTCTACCGTGAATGCTACCAATTATCACTTGTTCTCATGCCTGTTCCACGCAAGTAAGGTCACTAACACTGTAGAAACGACACCATCCACAGGGTAACGACCTAATTGAATATCAGATACCAACGCGCCGAATGCCTCTGAGCCTCATAAAATGGACGATTTATAACCCATCGATCGCTTTACCGAATGAGCCGAGAATCGGTAGTATAACTTATCAGTTTATGGCTTACCAAAAAGTCAGTTGTAATCAAAATAATATTGAAAAGATTATCTTGTCAGCCCTTGTTAAAAGGTGAACTCACATGAATGTAATTAATTTATGTAAAACTACTAACTAACTACAGCCCTTTTAACGTCCCACTGCTGGGCACGGGCCTCCCCTCAATGCGAGGGGGATTCGGGCCATAGTCCACCACGCTGGCCCAGTGCGGGTTGGCAGACGTACTTTATGTAATTCCAATAATAATTATAACAATAAAACTATGCCGTAATTGATGTGATTCATCGGAATATCCACTTTAAAACGTTCAATTGAATAATAAAATGTAAACAATTCCAATTGAACAACTACAAGCATATTATTTGCATCCTAATTTATTAATGCACAGATAATAATGTATCACGCTAACATCTGATAAGATAATCAATATGGCCGACATTATCATCTGAATTGTTATAAATAGATTGAATTAAGTAGCTATACATTTAAACAAGTATAAATGAATATTGTTTTCTTATATTTACGCGAATACTATACATTGAAATTAAACTATTTGACCAAGGATGATACGTGAGGCCATTGAAATTAAAAAACATCCTAATTTCAATAGGGAAGATGGCTGGGTGCTACCACCAACTTGGGATCCAGTAATCAATATGATTAAATCCAAAACCAAGTGTACCATTGCAAGACCTCAGGACACCGTAAGCACTTTCTGCGTGGATCGGACCGCAAACAACAACTAAATATGAGGGTACCCAGTTATTAACTATGACATCAGGACGTCTAACACCTCAGTCCCCCCGTGACCATGGTTGCTGTAAAGCAGCCGAAACGTCGGGAAAATAAAATAGTAAATAAACGCGATAAAATCCGTAAAATAGTTTAATTTCAAAGTATAAATGAAGTTGGTAAAATTAGAATGTATACAGGGTTATTGGTAATTCGACGTATTCCCGTAGGGAGGTGATAGGGTTGACTATTTGCGATAATTTGAACCCCCATATGCATCATGCAAAAGAGAACCATTTATGAGTTATCCTGTTTTATAGCTTTTTTCAAAATAAGAGCAAAATATCAACATAAAAGTATCAATTTAAATATCATTGTTTCTTCTGATTTATAAAAACGATTAAACACTGGTTATTTATCAATATCAAAACAACAACTGTCGGTCCAAATTTAATAATGCGAACGAAAAACTATACGAGTATTACTTTTTTCTTTTTGAGATTTTTTCTACTAAAATGGCATAAAAACAAAAAAAAAACGTTGTGTAACTTGGGAGTTAAGATTATCGCAAATAGTACGTATTCCCCTATCACCTCCTAACGGGAATACGTAGAATTATCAATAACCCTGTATACATAACTATTACTGACTTAAGACGGGAGAGGCAATTAGATAGAGAGATAGAGCATCTTTATTGTACACCAGTAGTGTTAGCACGCATGTCAAGACAAGACCTTTGTCACGGATGGGCTCGCTCGCTCTCTGTTTAATTTTATACGAGAGAAAGAGACATCATCAAGATATGCCGTGACATACGTCTAGTCTTGTCACTCATGCTACAACTACTGGCAGAGAGCAAAAATAATACATCATCATCACGCCTGTATTCCCCGAAGGGGTAGGCAGAGGTGCACTGCAGTGCGCCCACACTTCGCCGATGTATTTTGGTCCCAATGTAATAGGGGGCGAGCCTATTGCCATTATACCGGGCACACAGGTTTCCTCACGATGTTTTCCGTCACCGTTTCTTAGCAAGTGATAATCTCAGATGAAAATGAGATTCGCACATGGAACCCAGAGGTGCGAGCCGGGGATAGAACCTGCGCACTTTGATTGCAAAGCGTGCGTTCGACCACTCGGCTACCACTGCTACAGCAAAAATATGAAACAAAATAACTAAATTACAACATTCAAAGGTCTAAATAACAGTCTAAATGTACCATTAGGCATAATACAATAATTAGTCCGTTAAATAATCGACGACAAAGTATTTATTACCATATCATATAGTTGGCAAGATGCGCACAAAACTTCATTATAATACCCTTCTGAAAAGGATATCGTTACCTAATCTCAAGACTTTAGAGCTAATAAGACTAGCCTACGGCCTTCACACTAGTCTCACATTAAACACGTAACACTGAGAAGGTGGTAGAGATACTTTGATTACTTTTTAGGGTTCCGTACCCAAAGGGTAAAACGGGAACCCTATTACTAAGACTTCGCTGTCCGTCCGTCCGTCCGTCCGTCTGTCACCAGGCTGTTTCTCATGAACCGTGATATCTAGAGAGTTGAAATTTTCACAGATGATGTATTTCTGTTGCCGCTATAACAACAAATACTAAAAAACAGAATACAATTAATATTTAAGGGGCTCCACAGATACTGGATAGTAATTCAGTATCCGGCCGGATACCGTATAGTAAATCAGTATCCGGCCGGATACCGGATAGTAACTCAGTATCCGGCCGGATACCGGATAGTACCTTCAAAATTCAAAATTAGTGATGAAACGGATATCCGGTAACTATCCAGTATCCGGCCTATATGGTGTTGTTTTCACTATCCGGCCGAATACCGGATAGTAATTAAGTATCCGGTCAGATACAGGATAGTAATTCAGTATCCGGCCGGATACCGGTTAGTAATTCAGTATCCGGCCGGACACCGGGGGGCTCCAGAGGCTCCAACAGACGTGATTTTTTGTCGTTCTTATAGATAATGGTACGGAAGCCTCCGTGCGCGAGTCCGACTCGCACTTGTTGCATATTCATAAGTGCCTATATTGGTTTTGCTTAAATAAATAAAATTCTGATTCTGAATCGAGAGTCTAGAAACTTATTAGAAGGTCGTCTACATACCATTTCACATGTCGTCAAACCAGTTATGGTACCGAAACCAGTTGACTATTTGTCTTTGTCAGTAACTCGTATTTACTTGGACATACCTCGATATGTGGTTCTAATGCTTCTAATGGAGTTCCTGGTTGCGAATACGTGATGCAAGCGATTGGTCGCTCTTAATGGCTTTAAAATAAGGGTTGAAGTAGCATGGAGTGTTACCAACTTGTATATGTCAATCGAAATGATTTGAAGATAGTTATACCTAGATAAGATTGACGATGGCATGGTCAAGTGGAACGACCGTAGACCCCTCGACTCACTGCACTAGGTGGTTCGGGTTCGATTCCCGCTAACGACCACTTTCGAAATTTACCCTGGCCCTGTAACATGACCGCATAGACATTTTTTTTTTTTCTTTTGCTCATATATGTGAGCAGGCTAAAGTCATTGAGACCATACCGCCTCGTCTTACGTTTTTACTTCTCTTAAGCATAGACATAAGTTTTATCTCTTTCAACTGACAGAATTGTCTTTTTTTATTGGGATTTACGGCTTTGGGTACTAGCCCTTTGAAGCCTGTAGTTAATTTGTTTGTTTTTTTTTAAAGTTCAGTCACTTGTTTTTGTTTTTTGTTTCGCCAATAGCCACAGTACAAGTTACGTTTACAATTGTCCCACAGTATTCGAAATATATAGAAATAATTATTTAAGTTTTTTGAAATTAAAAAAATTGGTTTCTTCAAAATATCCACAAAATATCTTGGTACCTCTTCCGACTCCCCACAAGCATCATCCAGCTGAGCTGCTAAGATTAGTGTCTCAAGACAGAATTGTCGAGAAAAATTACGTCACACCGAACCATGTTCAATACAAAAAGCTCGAAGTGATGTCATTTTCTCGACAACTCTGACAGTTAAAAGAGATAAAAAACTTATGTCTACACGGTCATGCTAAGACTACTGGCCTATGTGTATGTAACTGGGATCGCCCCCAGTCCATTGAATGGCACCCAAGGCACAAGCGTTTGCTTCGTTTGGAATCATGCAATGAGTATTTTTTGCCTGGCGATACTATTTATAAATTTATCTATACTAATATTATAAAGAGGAAAGATTTGTATTTTTGTATGTAACGAATTAACTTAAAAACAACTGGACTGATTTCAAAAATTCTTTTGCGGTTAGAAATCTATTTTATTACTGAGTAACATAGGCTATATTAGAAACCCGTGCGAAGCCAGGACGGGCCGCTAGTTTATTAGATTTTTATTGCCCAGCAGTGGGAGAATAAAGGCTTAAAAAAGTTAATAAAGATTTGTGTTAGACCACGCAAGGGCCTATGTGTCACAGATAGATAGAACCAATCCAGTCTCAGACATACACGAGAAGTAAAATTAATCAAAATTGATTTCCCAATGCCACATCATTTGTGAATTGTAGAGGAAAATCAATTATGCTAAGGCAATGAATCACAGCACGTGGAGCGCAAACGCATAATCGGTTATATGAGTCGAATGCATATCAAGACACTTGCTGATAAGGATTACTCAGGAGATTAAGAACTTGGAAGAAAGTGTGCAGGCGAGAATATTTACCTTGACATCCAATAAAATTTTGTGAGTACTAATAATAATTAATCCTTTTTTTGGGTCCGCTACACATTCCTACTACTGTTACTCTTGTAAGCCAGGGTCGACAGCGGTATCCATTGAAGACATCGAGGTTTAACCCCCGGTTTAATTTAATAGAAAGAAAGGGTAGGAGAGGTTGAAGGAAAATGTTTCTCCACTTCCCTTCATTGCAAAGTAGGAGAAAAATAATATTATATGCTGAATTGCCACTGAAAGCCAGAAGCACCAAGGATTTAACACTAGTTGGACCTAACAAAGTAGCATAACATTAATATGATTTTTAAAAATACATATATTTAATTTCTTTAAAATTATTTGTAACTGCATGATGACCCGACGAACTTCAAATCAACATTGTTCTTACGTAAAACAAAAAAAAATGCTATATCACCACGAAACTGTTATACAATACCTCTGTTCTAAATGTTCAAGTAGACAAAAGATTATGTTAAACATGTAGGTAACCACGTCGTCATATTTGTTTAAGAATTAAAATCATCTTTTAAAATCGATGAACAAATATTTGGAAACCATTTTCCTTTATCACGGAACAGTACGTCACAGACACAATTTCATTGTATTGGACGGCAATATATTTAAACGAGTACCTAATGTGGACAATGTAGGTGCGATAAGAGTGTATTAGAAGTCCGAAATAATAGTTTAACGTTTGCGTGAGTATCAGGTAACGATACAATAAAAAAATCAACGAAATTCTAACATGATTATTAAATATCCCTTTCATCACATTTTTTCAAACCAAACAAAACAGCAGTGGTAGCCGAGTGGTCGAACGCACGCTTTGCAATCAAAGTGCGCAGGTTCTATCCCCGGCTCGCACCTCTGGGTTCCATGTGCGAATCTCATTTTCATCTGAGATTATCACTTGCTAAGAAACGGTGACGGAAAACATCGTGAGGAAACCTGTGTGCCCGGTATAATGGCAATAGGCTCGCCCCCTATTACATTGGGACCAAAATACATCGGCGAAGTGTGGGCGCACTGCAGTGCACCTCTGCCTACCCCTTCGGGGAATACAGGCGTGATGATGTATTATTATTATCAAACAAAACAAAAAAGTATGTTTAGTGAACATTAAAATAGACTCTTGTTGATGTAGTTTACACTGTTAAAAAGGGTTAAGGGTCTGCCCTCGCGATTTTTGTGACAATTAATTAAAGGGCTGTGAGTCAACTATGATAGAAATAGTCTGCCTTTACTAAGCTACAGTATATGAACCGAAAATATTATTTCGGACTTCTGATAGACTATACAAACGAACAACATATGTATAAATAGATGCTCTATGTCGTAGTGGGCACGTGATATGTCCTAATATGTCTCAAAGCTGAGTAAACATTACGTAGCTCCTTCTGTGTCATTTGAATCACAATGCTACTTAAACTAGCCTTCCTTGTGACGAAAAATAATCTTCGAATAGGCTTTAACAATTATTCTATGTTATAATTTTAAAATATTATAGTTATGGTTATTTAAAAAAGATTTTGTAGAGCTAAGCAGGTAGCCTCGTGGGCAAGAACGCCCACCTTGAACGTAAGGGATGCAAGTTTAAATCCCAGGCCCGCACCTCTGACATAATTTTCATGTGCGAATGTAATTTTCAACAATGATTACCACTTGCTGAGCGGTTAAAGAAAACATCGTGAGGAAACCTGCACGTCTAGGCGTGTGAAGTTCACAAACCCGCACTGGGCCAGCGTGGCGGACTATAGCCCAAATCTCCCTCGTATTGAGCGGGAATGTGCCCGGTATAATGGCAATAGGCTCGCCCCTATTACATTGGGACCAAAATACATCGGCAAACGTGGGCGCACTACAGTGCACCTCTGCCTACCCCTTCGGGGAATATAGGCGTGATAATGTATTTGTATGGGATGGTGGAATCGTGGGATGGTGTCATGAATGCTGGCTGCATTCCCTCGTTGTATAGCTAGGTTGATTCGTTGAACGAGGAAAAAGCCAGCCCTATGTCACCTAATATCAAATACATAACTCCAGACAACACATACTCAACATATGATCCCAAACTAAGCAAAGCTTTTACTATGGGTACCATGCAATGGACTGGGGGCGATTCCAGTTATACTTAAACGAGAGCGAATACCGAAAAGGTCGTTTCCAAAATGCAGTGAGCTGGAACGGCCAACGCTTGAACTAAATATTTATTTGTGATAGGAATAAATAACTACAGCCCTTTTTAATGTCCCACTGCTGGGCACGGGCCTCCCCCCAATGCGAGGGGGATTCAGGCCATAGTCCACCACGCTGGCCCGGTGCGTGTTAGCAGACTTCACACATCTATCGAGAACTAGTCAAGTTCCCGCAGACGTGCAGGTTTCCTCACGATGTTTTCCTTCACCGTTTCTTAGCAAGTGGTAAACTCGGATGTAAATGAGATTCGCACATGAAACCCAGAGGTGCGAGCCGGGGTTTGAACCTGCACACTTTGATTTGCAAGGCGTGCGTTCTACCACTCGGCTACCACTGCTATCTTATTTTATTTTATTTTGTATTAGGAATAAATACGGACTAAGGAAGGAGCCTTGGGGCACTCTATAGATTAAATTTTAATAGTCGTTAGCAAGTGATTATCACCTATACTAACTTTAACCTTGCGTATATTGTAAATAGGTACAGTAGCAGGTAAGTAAGCGGAACAAGTTTGGTTCCTCAAATTATTTGTTATTAGCAAAACGTACTGTATTGACACATAGAAAAAGTCCATTCCTCAATGAAATGATAGCGCGAGCTAAATTCGACGTATGGAGGCGTGGCTTTTACGACAGAAATTCAATCTTTATTCTTATCGACATTGAGTTCGTTTTGGTATTGGCAAAGATTTTGACCCGCGAGCGTTAACGCTGTGGGTGTTATCGTTGTGGGGTGCTTTAAATCAATGTTAATCATGATAATAGTGGGAAAAAAACCGGCCAAGTGCGAGCCAGACTCGCGCACAAAGGGTTCCGTACCATTATCTATAAAAACGGCAAAAAAAACACGTTTGTTTTATGGGAGCCCCTTAAATAATATTTATTTTATTCTGTATTTTAGTATTTGTTGTTATAGCGGCAACAGAAATACATCATCTGTGAAAATTTCAACTCTCTAGCTATCACGGTTCTTAAGTTACAGCCTGGTGACAGACGGATGGACGGACGGACGGACAGCGAAGTCTCAGTAAGAGGGTTCCCGTTTTACCCTTTGGGTACGGAACCCTAAAAACGTATGCCTACAAACAGCGTCCTATCTGAACGTTTTGACACAGTAATATTATCTTACCGTGATTTAGATAATCACGAAGCGGCAAATAAAATAAAAGTATGTAAATAACTTCCAAGATTTCCCACGGTCAATACCATTTTAAGGAAAATCGCATCGATCATCTTAATAATACAGTTTTAAAATACCGAATACGTTCCGGTGGATTGAGTTGAAACAACTTAATTTACCTGTTACACGTACCTGTCAGTTTCCAAACTGACGTGTGTATGAATTAGAACAAAATATCAGTTTCAAGGTCACAATTGACAATATTAAGCCCCCCATACACTGGGGCGTCAATAGCCGCGCGTCAAAATGATTGGCAATACCATAATGAACTGTATTGACACAAAGAAAAAGTTCATTCTTCAACTAAATGACACTGAGATAGCGAGCAAATTTTGGCGCGTGGGGACGTGGCTTTGATCACAGAAATTTAATATTTGTATGGTATAGTACAGGCTTTACTTAGTTTGGGATCATACAATGAGTATGTGTTGTCTGCCGACATTTATATTTATGCATCAAAGAAATAGCAAAATTAATGTTAAAAAAAATACTTAAAAAAAAAAGCTTTTAATAATTTCCCTTTTTAGAGATTCATCCGCCATCGTTATCACTGTCATCATTCATTTTTATTTATTACGTGTATTTATTGAATTTGTCTTTGCTATTAATTACTTGACATTGGCGAAATACCCGCGCTAGTCGCAGGTGAAGCCATTCCTCATCTTACTCCATTAAATATCATCATTTCGCTCATTTCGTAAAAATAATAATAATAATAATTTCCCTTAGTTTTCGTGTTCTCCGCAGCAAGCAATGAAAGCATTGGATACCCATACTGTGGTAGTGCAGAAAAAATAACTATTCCGCCATCTTGGATGATCCGCCATATTGGAATTAGAATGACGTCACCTAGCTAAGCATGCATTGTCATCCAAAGTAAGTGTGTGTACCAATTTTCAGCTCAATCTGTTAAAGATAACTATTTGAAATTCAGTTGCAAGATTCCACCCGGATTCCACCTTGAAAACCATTACATCACACTCTGTAATCATTAATAAATTACAATTGACAGCTAATCATAATGCAATAATGAATATAATTTGAAATATAACAAACTATGAAGTAATTTGATTACGATCATATACATTTATATAATGTAATTGACACTGAGTCTAAAAACCTTGAGATAAGAGCGTATTACCTATGTAGTTACATCATTATTTATGGGACTAACAGCAGTAGGCTTAGCATGACCGTGTAGACATAAGTTTTGTCTCTTGCAAGTGTCAGATTTGCCAAAAAAAATACGCCACTTCCGAGCTTTTTGTACTGAATATGGCTCGGTGTGACGTCGTTTTCTCGACAAATCTGACAGTTGCAAGAGATAAAACTTATGTCTACGCGGTCATGCTGCAGAGCCAGGAACCCATATTCTGTCTTATCTGTATTACTCATGATAAAATTCCCTTTCATATCTGTTTTGCGTCCCAACATTCACCTTTTACCAAGGATAGGGCTGACAGAGCAATCGTCCCAATATTATTTTGTTAACAACTGATAATTTGGTAACCCATAGAAACTTCTAACTGTGAACTAACTATCGCTTATACATGCACAATATTATTAGGTACTTGTTACTCCACGGCCCTGTTAGCCAGGAACTAGAGCGGTATGCAACGAAGACATCGAGGTTTGATCCTCGTGGACTCCCGGGGAAAAGCAAAGAGATCCTTTTTCATCATCGTTATCATCATGCCTGTATCCTTCGAAGGAGTGGGCAGAGGTGCACTGGAGATCATCCAGACCAAGCCGATGTATTTTTGGTCGTAATGTAGTGTTGTGTAGGGAGCGTATTGCCATTATCGCCAAGTCACCAATGCATTTTTGAAAAACTAGCTTCTTCTCTTAGTAAGTACAATTCGTTTTTGCTGAGAGAAAGCTGAGAGAAACTGAAAAATGTTATGAGCTAACGAATAAGTTATTTCATATACTTGATTGATTGATGGATTATCAATTGGCCGCAAGGATAACCTACAATTGCAGTCACATACGTGCGCAAGCGACCCATAACTTTGAAATGCCCTTCTATTGTTGACTGGTTATCCAATTATAGGCGATTATGTAGCCGACGGTTCCATTCGATGTCTATTGAGGCTTCTCTATTAGTAACATTATGTAGGTACGCGAGACCGCAGTTTATATAACTATCTACACATATTATATTTCAGTGTAAATTTACTTCTGACTTTGCAATCGTTTGCAAAAAGATAGAGGAATTATATTTTAGTATACCCCTCGTATCCCCCTCGTATTGCGAGAAGGCCCGTGCCCAGCAGTGGGACGTTAAAAGGGCTGTAGTAGTAGTATACCCATTTTTATTTTAGACTAGTTGTTAGAACATCTGCTATGTAAGCAAGGGGTGCAGGTACAAACCACGGGCTCAGGGATTTTCAAACTTCTAGTATGAATTCTCAATGATGATCACTTGCTCGCTTGAAGGTAAACCTGCACGTCTATAGAAAGACGTGTCAAGTTCACAGTGAGGTGGACTAAGGCCGAAATCTCGTATTGAGGGGGAATGTAGCCGGTATAGCAATAGACTCGATCCCTATTTCTAAAACACATATTTCCCTTATTTCTAAATATAATAACAATAATAAAATCAAATTATATTCAAAGGAATGCCTCCACATCATCGACGATACTTAAAATTCCCAACAGGCCGGCCGCATTCCCGAAGTACACAATCGAAGTGTGGGAACACTTCAATACGTCTCTTCCTACCCGTTCGAGATTACAGGCGTGATGATAATAAAACACATTGTATATAACATACCTTAACATCAATAAGCCTGATAGCAAAGGCGGCAGCTTCAGGTGCGGTGAGGCTGAGCTGGCAGGGCGTGTGGTTCGTGGCGGTGGGCGGGCGGATGAGCGCCAGGGCGAGCGCCGCCCCCGCGCCCGTGTTGCTGCCCAGCTCCAACTTCTCCGTGCGCCCACATAGCAGACTAGAGCACAACCCTGCAAACAAGAGAAACAATACTTTACTCACTATACTTATAGAGATCATTTTGGCATGCGTACCATAATGACTTTCATAATTCTAGGGCCTTATCACTACCATATTCATAGTCTTCGTCTTTTTATTTAAGAAATGATGAAATTTTTATGGAATAAGACGAGGAATTGCTGCACCTGCGATTAGTATTGTAGACTATTTTATTGTGGCAAAGAGACAGGTAAGTGGTTATCTATCTAACAACCACCCTAATATTGGGATTGAAAAACGAACAAGGAAAACGGAAGACGTAGTAGTCTAACCATTAAATGACGGATGAAAAAGCCGGATCTATTAAAAAATAATGTTATTCACAAATATTAACTTGATTCCATCGAATAGTGAGCGCATACCCGTCAATATGGTTCCATAACGTCGTTATTTGCGTGCGAATTGATCATTCACGTAGTTATAATAAATTTTATATAACTTAAGTTCTTACGTACTTGTAGGTACACTACATACTTTTACAGATACATAATACACTCAATAAAACGTACGCAGGTAGGTGTGTAAATACTTAACTTAATCCCCGCGCACACTAAAGCGGCAAAACTCATGTTTGACAATACGAAGACGAAATTCTTTGACATGGAGAAAGAGTTCGTTCTTCGAAATTACATTGACTGTGCGTGCGAATTTTTAACCTGTGGGACCATGAATTACTCTGGTAAAATCAACAGTAATTCAATCTTTATGTATATTACTAACTGCAACGGCGTACCGCCTTAGAATCGGTCACACACGAAAGTAACGCCACCTACCGGGTCCAATTGTGAATCTGAACCATCCAGGTAGCCACCCAAACGCATACAAAAAAAAATCATTCAAATCGGCTCAGGCGTTTAGGAGTTCTGTGACATACACACGGACATTAGATATATATATATAAAGATAGCCGTGTGGTCGAAGTAGCAGTGGTAGCCGAGTGGTCGAAGTAGCAGTGGTAGCCGTGTGGTCGAAGTAGCAGTGGTAGCCGTGTGGTCGAAGTAGCAGTGGTACCCGAGTGGTCGAACGCACGCCTTGCAAATAAAAAGTGCGCAGGTTCAAACCCCGGCTCTCACCTCTGGGATTTATGTGCGAATCTCATTTTCATCCGAGATTATCACTTGCTATGAAACGGTGAAGGAAAACATCGTGAGGAAACCTGCAGGTCTGAGGGAACTTGACTAGTTCTCGATAGATGTGTGAAGTCTGCCAACCTGCACTGGGCCAGCGTGGTGGACTATGGCCTGAATCCCCCTCGCATTGAGGGGAGGCCCGTGACCAGCAGTGGGACGTTAAGTTACGTTTAGTATATTCGTTCCGCAAGCCCGTATTGCGCAAACCTTGACAATGCTTAACATTTAGCAATTATCTCAAAAGCATGTAATTATGTAACTAGTTATTTTTAGCTGCCAACATTTTTAACTATAATAGTTACATGCATCATCTTTAGCGGTCTTCAGTGACAAAACTAACCTTCGAAACGTCCGTTCCGTATAATCTTTTTATCATTCAGATTATACGAATTAAGTCGGTTACGAACACGCGTTTTATTAGATTTCTGAATACGATAGCCTAAATATAAGAATTTTACGATTAAAATGATGATAATTACTTTCTAGATTAAAAAATAACAACGACTCGAACTGATAATTAAATTTCCTCGATTAATAAAAACATAAATAACTAGAAAAATATAATATTATAAAATCACCACCGCAATTCCCAAGGAGTGTGTAGCAATAGTCAAAACAATTGAACAGATTTGGAATAAACATTTTTACTTAGGGTCGATTTTTCAAAAGTTTTTTTTTAAGAACTCTGTTGCCCTGGGCACATTGGGCCGTCAATAATGAAATTACAAACGGAGTTTATAACCAACTGACATTTATTCACATAGTTACTATTATAATGAATAGATGGCGCTACTTGTTAGATTATGTTTCTATTTTGGTACATATTATTAACATCTCCACTTAACAAAATAAAAAACATAAACATATAACACTTAAATAATATCTAGGACACAGGTGAAACACCAAGCTTTCTTAATAAATAATAATGTTTAGCAGACCCCAAACTTTTGGTTAAAATATCAGCTGGCATTTCAGCGGTTTCCAAATATGCTATTTTAACAAAATTATTGGATACTGCCTCCCTTACAAAGTGATACCTTATATCTATATGTTTTGATCTACGATGGAAAATCGGATTTAACGCTAGTTTTTGAGCACTTTGACTATCGTTATACAATACGATTGGATCAGATTTCCCAATGATTTCGCATAACATTTTTTTTAAATAAAGTGCCTCTTTACTTGCTTCTGACATTGATATATATTCAGCCTCAGTGCTGGATAAGGCTACATTCCTTTGTTTTCTACATTCAAAAGAAATTACTGTATTTGATAGTTTAAAACAGAAACCAGAAAACGATTTCCTATCATTGATATCCGACCCCCAGTCTGCATCTACAAAACCTTCAATACAACAATTATTATCTTTACAAAATACAAGACCATAATTTTTTGTAAGTTTTAAATATCTTAGTACCCTTTTTGCATGCTTCCAGTGAGTTTCATCATAAGAATTGTTAAACTGGCTAAGGAAACTAACACTGTATGCAATGTCTGGTCTTGTCAATACTGCCAAGTACATTAAACTACCTATCATTTGTTGATATGGATAATCATTACACAGTATCTGAGATTTCTCTAATTTCAAATTAGTCTCCATAGGAGTTTCGGCAGTTTTACATTGTGTCATATTAAATCTTTTTAATAAATTATCTACATATTGTTCTTGATCAACAGTTATTACATTTTTATTAATATTTACTCTTAAGCCTAAACATTGTTTTAACTGACCTAAATTTTTTATCTTGAATTTACTACTTAATTCACATACTAATTGATCAGTGGCTGTTGTGCAATTGGAAAATACAAAAAAGTCGTCGACAAATAGTGCTATAATAATTTTAACATTTCCTTCAAATTTGGAAAATAAGCAGACTTTTTATAGCCCAAATTAACTAAATAATCATTAACTCTTTGATACCAAGCCCTTGAGGATTGTTTAAGCCCATATATAGCTCGCTTTAATTTTAACACCTTCTTATCATTCTTACTATTACATTGATAAGTAACAGGTTTCTCCATATAAACTGTCTCACTTAAAAAACCGTTTAAAAAGGCAGTGGTTACATCAAGATGACTTATATTTAATTCTAATTTAGCTGCTAGTGCAAATAACAATCTTAATGTTGAGTATCTGAGAACAGGAGAAAATGTTTCATGAAAGTCTATACCGGCTTTCTGTGTAAAGCCTTTAGCAACTAATCTTGCCCGGTATCGCACATTGTTGGAACTATCATATTTTTTTTTAAACACCCATCTGCACTTAATCACTGTACCATCTTTAGGATGGTCAACCAGTTCCCACGCATCATTTTCATTAAATGAGTCCAACTCATCCTTCATACTAGCTCGCCAGTACTCACTTTCTGGGCCATTCAAAGCGTCCTCGAGCGTAGTTTCTCGATTACTGCTGTCTTCACATTCTGTAAAACATAAATTGTTAAAACCGAATCTATCTGGTTTTCTTCTTATTCGTTTTTGCGGAGATTCTTGTTCACTCTGGTTTATTTGAATATTTTCTACATCTGACAATGTGTCACAGAATATATCATCTGAAGTACTCTCTACAGAAACTTCTGAGTTCAAGGTAAAAGTACTATCTGTTTCCTTCTCTTCTTCAGAATCTAGGCTGACTGTATCATCTGGCATAATTATTTTGGTCGCTGAAGATTTGCATTCAACAGGTATGTTAACTGTAAAATCAGCTGGAGTTTCCATAACAACTATGTCTCTACTTATGGTCACAGAATTATTAACTGGGTCGTAAACCCTATAACCCTTTACATTTTCTGCATAGCCAACAAAAATTTTTTTTATAGCCTTTCTGTCCCACTTCAAACGTGTTTGTTTCGGTATGTGTACCATGACTGTACTTCCAAATATACGTAAATGACTTAGATTTGGTTTCTGACCTGTCCAGACTTCATATGGAGTTTTGTTATTAAGTCCTGAAACAACTGACCTATTTCTTAAGTATACTGAAGTATTAACTGCCTCTGCCCAGAACTTCTTATTTAATCCAGCATCGAAGATCAAACATCTGGCCTTTTCAACTACTGACCTGTTCATCCTTTCACACAGACCGTTCTGCTCAGGCGTGTAAGGATTAGTTTTTTGGTGAACTATTCCTTGCTCTTTTAAAAACTTCTCAAATTCTCGACTACAGAATTCACCTCCGTTATCTGTCCTTAGAATTTTTATCTTTTTGTCTTTCTGTTTTTCAACCAAGGACTTAAACTCCATAAAACACTTAAAAACTTCATTTTTTGCCTTCATAAAATAAACAAATGCCATTTTACTATAGTCATCCACAAACAAAACATAATATCTAGATCCACCAATAGAAAAATTCTCCATTTGACCGCATACATCTGTGTGAATCACCTCCAGCACATCCCCTGTTTTTGATGTACTCTGCTGGAAGGGTAGTCTGGCTTGTTTGCCTTCACAACAAACGGTGCATGATGACTTATCTATATTTGCCATTTTCGGGTACGATATACCTTCCACAGCTCCATTCTTCATTTTATTCAAACTAGCACTGTTTATATGTCCCAAGCGTCGGTGCCAGGTCTCACTCGATGCTATTGCAGGTGCTGCTAACATGTGTTCTGTTGTCAAAGTATTTAATCTGTACACACCGTCTACCAAAACTGCCTGGCCGACGAGTTCTTTCTGTTGATTGTAAATGTAACAAGAATTTTCTTTGAAGGTAACTCTGTTGCCATTCTCGATCAGCTGACTCACGGAAAGTAAGTTGGTTGTTAAGCTAGGTACGCACAATACCTTCGATACTGTGATGTCATACTCAACACCGTTTGCAATTGTCACGATGTTCACATCACCAGAACACAGCACTGGGACACTCGTACGGTTCGCAATAATAATTTCTTGCGTTTCAAGTTGATGGGACGGATTGATTAAGTATTCTTGTTTCGCCGTCATATGTTTGCTCGCCCCACTATCTATATACCAATCGTTGTGGTTGAATTTACCACTAAGAAAAGTTGCACTAAAAGCGTTTGATTGCTTTCGTTTGGTCGATTCGGCGTTGGGACACTGATTTTTGTAGTGACCGGTCTTCTTGCATCTGTAACATTTTATAATTTTGACATTGACAGGTTTTGTTGACATTTCTGTTTGTCTATTAGAAGAGCCGAACTTGGGGTTATTTTTTAGACGTGGCGATCCGTTATTTTTTGCTATAAATGCATTCTCATTAACGGAAACGATACCAACTTCTGCACACATATCCATCAACTTAGTTTTAATGACGTCAGCACTTATCTCGATGCCCGAATGTTCTATAGCCATTATCATAGGCGCATATCTTTCTGGCAAACCTGCTAACATTAATGCTCCAATCCACTCATCTGTTAACGTAAATCCCGTTCCCTGAAGTCTCTGACCTGTTTCTATGATCTGGGTGACATACTGCGTCATGGATTCACAATTCTCGAGCCGAATGTTGATGAGATTGCGTAGCAATGAGATTTTTCTTGTATAACCAGAATCATCAAACATATTCTTTAGCTTCTTCCATAATTCATACGTCGTAGCTGCATGTTTGATGTGAACGTAAAGCGACGGGTCAATCGTTAGTATTAACTTTGCTTTCGCTTTAGCATCTTCTGATTTCTCAGTCAAAGTAGATGCCGCCGGCAACGGTTTTTCAATGGCCGACGCCATTCCCTCCAACACTAATACATTTTGCGCCGCAAAACACCAATCATCGTAGTTTTCACGACCTTTCAGTTTTGGTACGTTAGCAATATAGTTCGACGTCATAATTCACAAGAAACCGCACAGTACTATACGTTTGTAACTAAACTTTTTTATAACGGGTCTGGGCCCATAACCTAATGAAATTACAAACGGAGTTTATAACCAACTGACATTTATTCACATAGTTACTATTATAATGAATAGATGGCGCTACTTGTTAGATTATGTTTCTATTTTGGTACATATTATTAACAGTCAAGACGCACGCTGCAACATTCTTGCCAATATCATACGAACTCTGTATCAATACAGATACATTTTATTCTGTGGTAAAAAGCAACGCAACCACTCAGCAAAATTCGATTTCGTCATTAATAACATACATCAAATACTACATCATCACGCCTGTATTCCCCGAAGGGGTAGGCAGAGGTGCACTGTAGTGCACCCACACTTCGCCGATGTATTTTGGTCCCAATGTAATAGGGGGCGAGCCTATTGCCATTATACCGGGCACATTCCCCCTCAATACGAGGGAGATTTGGGCCATAGTCCACCACGCTGGCCCAGTGCGGGTTGGTGAACTTCACACGCCTTTCTACAGACGTGCAGGTTTCCTCACGATGTTTTCATTCACCGTTCAGCAAGTGGTAATCATAATTGAAAATGACATTCGCACATGAAAATTATCTCAGAGGTGCGGGCCTGGGATTTGAACTTGCACCCATTACGTTCAAGGCGGGCGTTCTTGCCCACGAGGCTACCACTAATAACATTTCGTTAAAAAATGTGCTTCTTTTATGAGTGGAGATATTATAATGGAGATGGCATTTCGAGCCCGCGCTGCGGTAAATTTTTCTCGTTTATCTGACTGCGCCTTCGTTGTTTTCCCATATAGTTGCCGTATACTACATGTGATAAGCTATACGAAAAGTGGATTGGTTATGGGTACTCTAGCAAGATATTCTTTGGGTAATACAGATCGTCACCCATTTATATTTATAATGTGAATTTACTGTATTTCCTGTTGCTATTAATTACATGACACTGGCTGAAATAGTCGTTAACCGCAGATGTAGTCATTCCTCATTACATTAATTTCGTACAACAAGAAGAAAATCGTTTTGGTATTGGTAAAAAAAATCGCGCACGTTTTGCCGGATATGTGGGTATAGGGCTTTTAAGCACACTAGGGGCACTGACTGACACTCGCGTGTCAGATTTCTTGCCACGCCCGCACGCGTCAAAATTCGCTCGCGCTGTCAGTGTCATTTAGTTGAAGAATGAACGATCATCCGCCATCTTTATCACTGTCATCATCCATTTTTATTTATAATGTGTATTTATTGAATTTGTCCTTGCTATAATCACTCGTATTGCCATAAATTCCGCATATCGCAGGTGCAGGCATTCCTCATCTTATTCCATCAAAATGTCATCATTTCGTAAAAAAAGTACAAGTAAATAGAGTTTGTTTTGGTATGGAAAAAAAAATACGCGCGACTTTTGACGCCCCAGTGTGCCTTTACCACTTTGTCTCGAATGTTTACCTTTACTACAATCTCGTTTAACAAGGTGACGTAATTCGGTAACCTTCCCAATGTTATCGATGTCAGATTATAATTAATTTCATCGTGGACATATTAATGAGAGCGTATGAACAGTTTTTTAGACGTAAGGATATTGAAACATGTTTTCACAGGTCACCTTGACCTAGTGGTTCCACTGCACCGCTTGATTCACTGCACCAGGTAATAACAGGTTCGATTTGGCAAATTTCGGAATTAGCCCTGGCCTGGGTGTAACTGGGATCGCCCGCAGTCAGAACGGTACCCATGGTACGTTGCTTAGTTTGAGATCATACGATGTGTGTTGTCTGGCGATATTTTCCTTGACACTTCACATAAGACATATCTGATCTTTCATACAAAATTATCGTTATTGCCATTCTAACATTATCTTACTTTCTGTGGGAGAAACTCTTGTGGAGTCCTCTCGACTAGGGTTCAAACATTGTTTATTTACATCGATGCTGTTATTAAAAATCAAGTTTACGATGTTTACGTCTCATTAAACGTTCGCTAAACTTGGATCCGTGCCAAAATGCTCAGTCGTCTTGTTTTCACAATTTAGGTTATGACTAGGTAAGTATTTGTATTATATTTAATTTACTTTTTGTTCTGTTGTTTGGGATACGAATATATGATAAGACCTTTACGTGCTCCATCCACTGGGCTGGGTGAACCAACTTGAAGTTTTTTTTGAAAATGTACTTTGATTTATTATACGTAAAGATTGAATTTATGTGCTAAAAGTCAGTCATGCGATTACGCGTCAAAAGTCTCTCGAGTCAAGGATGACATTTTAATTGAAAAATTTGCTTCCACCTTATTTTGCGACCCTTCTACTAGTTCTTTCTGGACTAAAAAGTTACTCTGTGTTCTGGACTTTATTTTAAGGTACTCTGTATCTTTATACTTGTAGATTGACTTTCTGTGATTTACACGATGCGTTGAAATACAATCGCGTCATTTCGTTTCTTCTATGAGTTTGTACAGCTCGTGTGGTATTAAAAAAAATATCGCGCTTCAATGTCGAATTCGTAAATACAAATAACGCCACGCTTCGCTAACTTATAAATCGATTCAATTTGCACTCTTAAAAACAACAGTAGTGCATAATTATAAAGTGGCTCAAATCGATTCTGTAGGTATAATTATTGTTTTCTACCAATTAGGTAGATTATACTCCTGCTCGATTTTGCGCTAATTTTACTCTCAAATCGATTCTAATTCAATTGATCTACAACCCGATACTATCGGGAGTAATCCCGAGTTACGCGGCTACCAGTTCCGCGCTATTTTCTATTGTTATGTGCACCATACATACCAAGGTCGGTGAACCCGGCTGGCGTCATCGCCGATAAATACACGCCATTGTGGTTTTCAGGGCAGTTCGAAATAGAATTAATTCCTGGGCTTACAGGCGCGTTGAACTTCGCGCTACCAACTTTTTTATCGTACTCCCTAGTACGTGAGCACGCATGTCAACACTTAGATCTTTGTCATGGACTCTCTCACTCACTCTCTATCTTATTTCATACGAGAGAATTAGACAAAATAAACATATTCTGTGACATAAGTAGGTTTGCCAACCATACTTTATAATAAAGTATGAGAAAATACTTTATTTTTTTCCTATCCAAACCATTTTATACGTTTTTTTGTCAAAAAAGTTGGCAACCCTAGACATAAGTCTTGTCTTGGCGCACATGCTACAACCATAGACTATATTAATGCTTTTTTACGACATGAATGAAATAATAAAACCTTAATGGGCATAAGATGAGGAATGGCTGCACCTGCGATTAGCAGATATTTTGCCTTAATATTATAAAGCTGAAGAGTTTGTTTGGTTGAACGCGCTAATCTTAGGAACTACTGGTTCGAATTGAAAAATTATTTTTGTGTTGAATAGTCCATTTACCGGGGAAGGTGTCATATAAAATCACGCTTCTACACAGTAACAATAAGTGCGGGTGAAACCGCGGGCACAGCTATTAAATATACATTATAAATGGGATATGATGGTGATAAATATGGCGGATGAATTACCTGTGTTAAAACCTCAATAAAACAGGTCATTCTTCAACTTGACGCGTAGTTCAGTGGCAATTTTTTAAGTTTTTTATAATAAAAACTATTAATATTCACTTCACTTTTTAAAAAGATATGGCCTCCATCGTATTTAGTCGATGATTTTGCCAACAACAGAGTATGTAAAAACACTTGGTCGGTGGATGGGTGAGACTTGACAAAACAATAAGATATTAAATTTTGAGGTGACTATTTACAGTTGAGAAAACATAATATAAAATGCATTGAACATCACAAACACGAAAATACATATGACAAAACATGGAGAAATAAATAAAATATTTACGATAACTACACACACTTTGATCTTAGCCAAAAGGCCGAGAAGCGATACGATAACTATATTGTTAGTAGTAACAAGACAGTTATAGTTGGAGAACGGAAAACAGGTGATTAAAAAAAAAAAAAAAAAAGTTTGGTTATCAGAAAGAAGGTAAACAGCACATAGTATTAAAATATATAGTAAACAGACAGAATACAGATTTGGCGATAGCTTAAATTCTGATGTTGTTAAGGAGGATAAACCTTTATAAGGTTTTGAAAAAGGAAATTTCAGAAAAACTATTAATATTAATGAAATGTATTTATTGATATTTGGAGTGAAAAATAATAACAAGCACAAGTCACCATAGCAACTACCATAAATATATGTATAAGAGGTGTTATACAACCTCTTTACAATAATAATAATAAGGAAGAGGATATACCTACAGCCTCTTCACACTATTACCACAGAAATTCAATCTTTATGTATATTCACATTGGGTTCGTTTTGGTATTATCAAAAATTTGCTGCACTCGTCTTGACGCCCCTGTTAGCCCAGGGCTTGATGTTTAGAAAAAAAATTACAGGGTCTTTACCATGATGTTTATGCGTGTTTATACTCGTCTGTAGCTAACGTCTACTTAAAATTATTTGTTTTCCAAATAGTGAATCAAGTCAAGAAGTCAAATCATTTATTGTTATGCTTACTACGGGGACAATCAAACATCCTCATATTTACATTGTTATATGCTACGCCCGGATCGGCCAAATCATCGACCTACACCAAAAAGATCCGGCAAAAAACTTTTTAATCACCAAAACATTAATGCACAATGTTGGCTTCCGTGATGCTAAGAATAAAACTCCCTATCCCTGACAGCCAATTTAGCTATTAGCTACTCAAACTTTCTTTTTTAAAGGACTACGCTGTTGGCCGTTAGGTGGCCTTTACAGCTTCACCGAAGGAGTGGCGAGTGCAGAGCGCGAGCTACTCAAACGTAAACGGTAGCGACTACCGACTACTACCGAACGTATTTACTTATAGTAGAGCGACGACTTTAAGATTGGGCGTTATTTATTGGAGAAATTGTCCCCATTTTAAAACAGTTAATTTATGACGCGAGGAACATTTCTACGCATTAAGCTCTTGGACGAATGCTATTTTTATTTTGTATAAATATTTACTTTGTTAGGGCTGTTATGAGGTGCTTATACTTGCATATTTTCAACGAATATTTACGCAAAAAATCGTTACAAAAAATTAAAACAAAAACCGACTTCAAAAACCGATACTAAAAAGCAAATATAAATAACAAGGATATACATATAATATATATAAATAGCAAATATAAGATACAAATAACCTCACAATTCATTACATTTGGAGTAGGTGCCAATCTACGTTAGACGAGACAGTTACACACACGAAGTCGGTTTTTGTTTTTTTTTAATAATTTTTAGGGTTCCGTACCCAAAGGGTAAAACGGGAACCCTGTTACTGAGGCTTCGCTGTCCGTCTGTCACCAGGCTGTATCTCATGAACCGTGATAGCTAGAGAGTTGAAATTTTCACAGATGATGTATTTCTGTTGCCGCTATAACAACAAATACAGACAACTAAAATACAGAATAAAATAAATATTTAAGGGGGCTCCCATACAACAAACGTGATTTTTTTGCCGTTTTTATAGATAATGGTACGGAACCCTTCGTGCGCGAGTCCGACACGCACTTGTTATAATAACTCTCTTCGCCTACAAAGTTGTATGACATTTGACAAGTAAACTAGTTTGCCGGTATCACTCAAACGCACGTGAGCCTCATTAACTAGCTGTAGATTACTATCTATCTACATTAGAATCTGATTAATGCCAGAGAGGCTATAATGTATTGTCTATATGAAGCATCTGCCCAGCGCAGAATCGTTTAATCAATGTTTACTACTACTACAGCCCTTTTAACGTCCCACTGCTGGCCACGGGCCTCTCCTCAATGCGAGGGGGATTCGGGCCATAGTCCACCACGCTGGCCCGATGCGGGTTGGCAGACTTCACACATCTATCGGGAATTAGTCAAGTTCCTTCAGACGTGCAGGTTTCCTCACGATGTTTTCCTCCACCGCTTCTTAGCAAGTGATAATCTCGGATGAAAATGAGATTCGCACATGGAACCCAGAGGTGCGAGCCGGGACTTGAACCTGCGCACTTTGATTGCAAAGCGTGCGTTCGACCACACGGCTACCACGCAGAGTCGTTTAATCAATGTTTTCTCGACGAAAAAGATCCTAGAGGCGCGTAAAGTTATGACACCGATTCGGCGACGCGTGGGCATAGACATCTCTAGATTATGACAGTCTCTGTGTCAGTCTATGTGACTCCGTGTTAAGTCTACTAACTACAGCCCTTTTAACGTCCCACCGCTGGGCACGGGCCTCCCCTCAATGCGAGGGGGATTCAGGCCATAGTCCACCACGCTGGCCTAGTGCGGGTTGGCAGACTTCACACATCTATCGAGAACTAAGTTCCCTCAGACGTGCAGGTTTCCTCACGATGTTTTCCTTCACCGTTTCATAGCAAGTGATAATCTCGGATGATAATGAGATTCGCACATAAATCCCAGAGGTGCGAGCCGGGGTTTGAACCTGCTCACTTTGATTGCATGGCGTGCGTTCGACCACTAGGCTACCATAGAAATTTAATCTTTAAAAGTACATAATACCATGGATATGTTGTGATGATTAAGCATAGATGACGATTTTGTAATGAAACAACTGAACAAATATGGCTGAATACACAACATCTATTGCACCCTTAAGCTCTGGTCACATTAGTGCGTCAAGTTGCGCGCGTCAATATCAAGTCAATATGCATAATATAAAGATTGAATTCCGTCCATGTAACTTCCTCTCCCTCCTCATGCTTGTTGATACTCCTTTTGTTAACATACTACATAATTAAATATGTAACATCCAACAACATAAAATTATAACCCATTCTGTTGTGGTAGTAGCCTCCCTCTATATGTAACTAAACATGTTTGTTTGTGATTTTATTCATGTGTTCGTTTTGTATAGTGTTGTTGTAGGTACTTCTCTCAATAACCGGTCAATCTCAATAAAAAACAGCTGCAGTAATATAATCGATTAATCCATCTCCATCGTGTCTTCGTCACTACGTTGACATTGACAGAATCACATTGGGCCTGACTCCATTAAGGCCATTAAAAAGAGGCCATTAAATAAAAAAAACCGGCCAAGTGCGAGTCGGACTCGCACACGAAGGGTTCCGTACCATTATCTATAAAAACGGCAAAAAAATCACGTTTGTTGTATGGAAGCCCCCTTAAATATTTATTTTATTCTGATTTTTAGTATTTGTTGTTATAGCGGCAACAGAAATACATCATCTGTGAAAATTTCAACTCTCTAACTATCACAGTTCATGAGATACAGCCTGGTGACAGACGGACGGACGGACGGACAGCAAAGTCACAGTAATAGGGTTCCCGTTTTACCCTTTGGGTACGGAACCCTAAATAGATTGAATTTCTGCGATAGAAGCCACGCCCCCACGCGTCTAAATTCACCCGCGATGTCAGCGTCATTTAGTTGTAACATTTAACGCGCGAGCGTTGACGCACCAGTGTGCAGGCGGCCTTAAACTAATGCCAGGCAGTAAAGTTTTTAACGTAGACAAATGTACTGGCTGAGCAATGTATTAAATTACTATACTGCTGTTTGAAACTGCATACACGCGTTTTAGTCAAGTATTCCATTAAATTAGTCTGAGTTTACACCAATCTATAATTGTTTCCACAATGAGACCCATCACGAATGCACGCTGTCAGCTGACTCAGAGCCAAGAGTTGCAAATCCGCAAATCTCACTACATAGTATAAAACCAACATTGTTATATTGTAAACACCTGCGTGCGTATGCGCCGTGAATCAGTACGTAAATCATAACACAAACACTAGAAAAAACGTACGATATAAATCAGTATTCCAAACCTGGTGTTCTCTGATTGTTGTTTACGTTTCCGGTTCTTACATAAGGAATTTATAATCGTTGTTGTCATTATGGCTTTGACGCCCTGTACCTATTTGTGCGAGCGGATTGACTATTTTTAGGGTTCCGTACCTTAAAAGGAAAAAAAAAGGAACCCTTATAGGATCACTTTGTTGTCCATCCGTCTGTCTGTCAAGACAATTTTTCTCAGAAACGCGCGAAGGTATTAAGTTGAAATTTATAACAGAGACTTATGTCTGCGGTCCCTTGGTGCCCTAAAAGAACAAACTTTTAGCTTAACGCAATCAAAAATCCGGCGGTTTATGTTGCATTTTCAGTACATTTGCACGGGAATCAAAAACATATAGGGTACTTCCCATTGATCTAGAATCATGAAATTTGGCAAAAAGCAAGGACTTATAGCTCAAGTAAAGGAAAGAAGCCGAGAACTGTAAATTTATTGTAAGAAAGCGTTTTTTGCGATTACAAACTTATTTTGTAATTAGTACTTTGTAAGGGAATACCTGTATACGAACGGCAAAGTTAAGTTTGACTCTCTATCCAGTTTATCCTGTCGTTAGGTTTAGGTACGGAAGTCTCGGTGCGCAAATCCAGCTCGCACTTGGCCGGTTTTATTTATAATAT
This sequence comes from Ptilodon capucinus, assembly GCA_914767695.1. Taxonomy (NCBI): domain Eukaryota; kingdom Metazoa; phylum Arthropoda; class Insecta; order Lepidoptera; family Notodontidae; genus Ptilodon; species Ptilodon capucinus. The sequence goes on from OU611811.1 coordinate 12,111,735, forward strand.
GGGTTTATTGAATTTGCTTTTGCTATTGGCTCCACCTGCGATTAGCAGTGTCAAGCCATTTGACACTGCTAATCGCAGGTGGAGCCATACCTCATCCTCTCCCATTACATTTCATTCAGTTCGTAAAAAAACGAAGAAGGTTAAATTATTTTTGGACGACCTGCAGACGTCTGTCAGTACATACACCTCAATACCAAGGTGTTTTTTTTTTTTATGAGATAGGGAGACAAACGAGCAGACGTTTCACTGGATTTGGGCATGGTCCACCGCACTGGGCCAGTGCTGGTTGGTGAATGACACACGCCTTTCCAATAGACGTGCAGGTTTCCTCATGATGTTTTCTTTCACCGTTCAGCAAGCGGTAATCATTATTGAAAATGATATTCGCACATAAAATCTGAAAATGTGTTTTTAAAACGAGCGTTCTACCGAGGAGACTACCGCTGCTCTCATAATCTTATTTTCCACTAGATACTTACCTACTGACGTATAATAAACAAGTTGTTCAAGTTAGTTAAACCCATTACAGATAATTGGTCTAATTATAACCAGACGAAGTCATCCTGATATAAGTTTATAACCTCGCTAATAAAAATAAGAAAACAATGGTATTGAACTAATAAAATGTCCAATTGAAGTGTGGTGATACTATCCAACCTTTAAATGATATGGGTCAATCAGTTATTAGTAGGTAGGTAATGAAATGTGACGTAGACGCAGACCGTGTAAATGCGCGCGCGCATACGAAGCACGTGTCTCACCACGATATTAATCTAAAGATAAATTGTACCAAAAATATTATTATGGTCTCGGAAATGAAATTATAGTCGGGCGCTTTCGCCTTTTGCATTTGCGACTCGCATGGCATGCAATTGTGCAAAGTAAACAAAATCATAAAATATCTTTATCACCTTGGCGACGACGGTTTGGTCTAGTTCTAGTTCCTGTCAGTGGCAAATTTCGGAAATTGGCGAGATCTGGGTGTAACTGGGATCACCCAAGTCCATTATATGTCCATATTACAAGCTAACAAGGGTTCCACTCTAACGCTGTGCGTTGCGCTGTGCGTGACCCCGTACAGTCGATGAAAGACTTGCTGTTGTCTCCCTTGTGCTCAAACATTTGCACGAGGGAAGATTTGAGGCTACTCCCAGCGCGATTGATGCGGCTTTAGCCTCGCTTTAGGAATTTACTCCTACAGAATATGGTGTAGACTCAAAACCATTGATACGAAAAGAAGAAGTACAAGCTTTGCTTAGTTTGGGATCATACTATGAGTATGGCGATATTATTAGGTACCTTCATCAACCATTTTTATTTTTGTGTATTTATTGAATTTGTACTTGTTGTTATTACTTGATACTGGCAGAATACCCGCTCACTGCAGGTGCATCCATTCCTCATATCGAGGTGTATAAGGCTATTTGAGTCAAGCGACACTTTTGGGCGATATTCGCTTAAGTACATATTTGGAATCAGCATTTTTTTCTGCGTCGAATGATGAAAAAATTACACTTATGTCAAATAGCCTTTCACCTCGGTATTATTCCATTATATTTGAGTTTTGCATTAGTTTCGTTAGAGAAGAAGATTTTGATAATATACGCCCTGATTTATGCTTAAAGAAATTGAAAGAATGCAAAACAAAACACTACACAAAGAAGGGTTACATTTACAGTAAACATCAATAGCTCCATTTCCCATGTGTCGGTTCCCATCGGGTCCGCTACGGCGGCGGTGCCAGCTATGGCGGCAACCGCTGGCCGACCTGGCACACTTACCAATGCGGATACAGTCTAAGGTCATACAATATTGTATCTAACAAGAATCACGTTCTGACGCCGATTTACGAACTATACGAGCAGAACAACGGATTTTCAAACATGTTTCCAGATACAGTTGTTATGATATTGATGGATGGGTTAAATTCCGTAGCCAGCTCATCGACATAAGACAAAATGACGTACGTAGACGTCAAAGTCACGCACAAAATAGGACGTGTAAAACTTTCAAATGTTAGGAAAAGCTCCCTCTTGATATAATAACTCTGATTCCTGAGTTCACAAGAAAATCCAAGTAGTTAAGACTAAACTGTCTTTGAACGAAGATAAAGAACAGTCTATATCTTGTCAGTCATATCAGTCATAGTCATGAGACATAAGAAAATCGTAACCTAGCTTCAAGTTCAACTCAACCTGCGTCATGGCTGTTCGCAGTATCTTAAACTTTTCTTTCGCAGTCCAAATTTGGAAGTTAATGATCTCGAGCCATTTGCGACGAATTTTCTATCAGCAAAGCCTCCTAGTCTTACCCTAGAAGCACGTAAATGATGTCTGATAACAGCCAAAAACATCATCAGAACTTGAAAAAGCGAATTCGTGTTTGTTTATATTGGAACAGGAAATGCGATAGGTACGTGTCACGTCAACACAGCAGTAAAATTTACGTAAATGCGCACAATTTATTTTGAAATGGAATTATTAGGTAGATACATCACAAGGGACACTGCCAAATCTCCACGAACATGACAACAAAACGCCAAGTACACTACTGAGATCGCGTTTCGCTCTAATTACCTCAGGTCTTTACGTAATGGAAAAGTATTTGGATCTCAGCGTCAAACGTTTTTTGTGGACATCCTAACACCTGGTTTTTGTGGGTGTTATACGCAAAAACATTTAGGTAGGTACTTACTTCAAATAACCTATTGTTTTTTTTTGCGAATATTAAAATGTTAAGACAATGTTGTGGAGATTATTTTTTGATTTAGGTAGATACTTGTTGTGTTTCAACTTGAAATGATGATATTTAATAGAATAAGACGAGGAATGTTTCCACCTGCATTTAGCAGGTATTTCAGCCAGTGTCAAGTAATTAATCAAAAGAGCGAATTCATTAAATACACATTATAAGAATGGCTGATGACAGGGATAATGAAGGCGGATAAATTCTACCTTAGTTAATTTTAAAACTAGAAATAAGTGTCAACAATTTTATTATATATTTGTTTCTGTTATTATTGTTTGATAAATCATGGTGTCTATACGTGTTGTCCAATGACCTTCAAATTATATCATCGTTCGTTTAACAAATCATGGCCGATGTATTTGACCTGTCACATAAAAGGTGTCAATTGGACTTCAATTAGCAATCTTCAAAACATGTGGTCCTTTATTTCTGATGAGATAGCTTCCATGGAATCAGCGGAAAGTACAACGAATGGTGAATTCCGCTCAATTACTCAAATTAAATCTCAATTTATAGTAACCGAAATCTTTTAATAATTTATTCAATCGGTTAAGAAACCAGTGGGCCGATGTCGATGATTGGACAAAGTAAAGGAAGGTATTGATAGCTGAACGTGTCAAGATGTAAAAAAATGGGTCCGAAATTGGTTTTAATGATGCTATCTAGTCTTATACGTCTTGACATAGACACTCTGACGTACCACACAAAATTGAAAGTGTGAAACTGTCAAATGAAAGAAAAAGCTCCCCTCTTTGATATAAATAACTCTTTCGATAGTACTTTCTTATCTAATGATGTTCGGTAATTAGGGAGGGGTCGTGTTAGTTGCATTTGGACATAATAAAATGTAATTATCGGTGTTTCTGCGCACATGTGAGCCGAATATACCGTAGTTTGTCTAGATATTGGCAGAAATCACTCGCGAGTTCAATAATCTTGCTGTTAAAAATAAACGCAGTTGCTATAACAGACGCGCAGTATTCACAGGAGGGCATAGGAATCAGCTGCGTTGACGTAGGGACTATTTGAATGCGTTTACGAAATGAATGAAATGATGAAACTTATTAGAATAAAATGAGTAATGGCTGCACCTGCGATTAATGAGTATTTCGCTGCACTAATTCAATTGAAACACATTTTAAATAAAATTGGGTAATGGGGGATAGACTGGCAGGAGATAGAAATGCGTGGCGGAGAATGGGGGAGACCTTTGCCCAGCAGTGGGACAATGTAGGTTAATTTTAAAAAAATGGGGGTTACAGATAATCTATGTTGTTTGGTGGCTTCCAAGATAGAACAATGCGTCAGCGATGTTTCATAAAAAAAATTGCATCATTTCGTAAAAAAAACAATTGGTTCTGCTTTGCAATATGCATCGTGGTTTATAAAAATATGATAGACTGTATAGCACAAGGCTCTCTAGTAATTTGCCAAAACAATTTAACGCTGTCTATTTCCATGTTTATGACGCGAGTTCACGATGTTTGGCATCGGACAGCGATATGGCAAATTGTATGTTTTAGAACCGATTTTTAATAATAAATCTATGTAATTTTTAATTCCTCTATAAAAATAACAATTTACTCTATGGTCGGGGAGTCATCCGCCATCTTCATCACCTTCATCCATCTTCACCACCTTCATCCATCTTCATCACCTTCATCCACATTCATCACCCTTTATTATCTATCAGAAGTGTCAGAGCATTAAAGCTGTCAAACAGATTACTGTAGTCACATTTTTAGTTCATACGTTGAAACATTTTCGTATTAATTGTATTTATGGTTTCATCGGTTAACGATGAAACCAAAAGTACTTATACAGGTCTTGAGTAAACCTTTGATCGGTATTTTAATTTTTTTAAGTTACAGTAGGTACCTATCTGGAAATATCATAATATGTACCTACTAATAAGTATGATATATTGTGGTAATCCGCACGGAGTCCATATGAAAGTCAGTTTTTGAGTTCACACGCAATTTTGGAAGGTGGTATAACCTATTATTACCTACCCACTTAAGTAGGTAGGTAGTTATTATTAGATTATTTGGGTAAGTAGGAATGGTCAAAGACTTACCAGTTGGGAATATATGCGACAGTAGAACACAAAACACAATGAATCCTGTAAACATTTTCCCGAGAATTACACACCTACAATCTATGAGAAATTTCAAATACTAAAACCGTTCGCATTGTACTTATAAAATGCATAGTAAGAAGATAACAATCACCAACACGGTTTGTCACATAGCACAGAACTGACAAAATTTGTACGTAGTCACAAAAATAACAGTTAGAAAACGATCGAATTGTATTTTAAGCGTTCGTTGTTTGAAATCGAGTTGCAGCGACCATTTTGGCGCGGAAGCACGACGCGTCCACGTTGCTCGGCGCGTCGAGGCGGACTTGTTCGTGAAGCTTGCAAACCGCGGCGGGCGCGACAGCGATTGTCTGAAGATAGGTAGTAGGTAGGTACTAGTGCATAAGTCTTGCAAGTAGTAACGGGTTGGCTGGGGCCTGGGCGGTTTCGTTGCGACGCGGCAGTACGCTGACCGTTTCCCCTGCTCCACAACATCCAATCCTTAATGACCTCGATGCATTTGCATTGAACCTAACGCTAGAGATCCCTGCGCACTGGCGCGGGTACATTGCAACGCAAGGTAACGTAACTCCGCTTAATTTGAATCCTCGTGGTCGGCTTGCCGTGTATTTCGTTCGTGTTACATTATTTTTTATTGTTTGATTTCGCTAAATTAGTAGCTTCTTCATCTTTCAATCCGCAACCTACCTATTGCTAAGGGGGTAACTAGCTTGAACAAACCATAACAATAAATATCTATATACAAGTACGTACATACATAATACAAAAATAATCTTATTATTTTATCCTGCAGTATAAATATTTGTTGTTGGCCTTGTTAAAAACAGTTTTTAGATTAACGGGTTTTTAATGGGTAAGTATCTACCTATATTGTACACCAACGTAAGTAGCTCTTTATTCAGATATTTCGTAAATAAAAAAAATGTGAATCATTATGGTTTCGTTTTGCAATTGGCATAATATTTCTGTGCAGTCGTCGTTTGCAATAGAAAATAAATTTGATGACAGCTGACAGAAATGCTTGAAAGAATGACACTGTCAAGTTTCAAGATGACAGCTCTATTCGTACGTACGGGGACCGGCGGCGCGGTGGTGGCAATGCGCGGGCGCCGTAAAATTTTAAATTATTTGGATTTTCATACCCAGTTTTAACGCAAGTTTAATTTTTTTACATTTGTTTAAAAGTAAAGCATAGGCTAGCCTATTTTAAAGTGTTGAATTATAGTGTAAAATATATTACAATCATGGGGGTATCAAAGACTACGATTAATGTTTTTCTGGGATGTTGTTCAAGCGCTTTTCTCATGGAAATCCTGATGGCAAGGATGCCCAGTAGTGCTAATTTGGTGACGTTTCTTCAGTTCTTCTTTATCAGCCTGCAGGGGTTTGTAGTTACAGCGAAATTTGGTGCGGTGAGTCATTGCTAGAATCATGTAAACATGACGTCAAGTTGTAGATAAATAAGGAAAAGTCGATACTATAAATAGAAAAACGGGGCTAATGGTAAATTGGAATTCATATAAGCACGTCTAAATTCCATACATTATTTGTTACTTAATATTATATGTTGATTAAAATAACTTCTGTCTTCTTATCCATAAAAAGTAATGGTAGCCTACTGGATAGAATGCCCGCATCAATGATTGAAGGTTCAAATCCTGCACTCGCACTATTGAGATTTTTGGATATCATATAATTTTCTATAATGATTACTGCTTGCTGAATAGTGAAGGCAAAAATTAAGAAAGGTGTGTAGCAGGCTATATGTATATCTACTATGGCCCGAATCCCCCTTGCATTGAGGGGAGGCCCGTGCCCAGCAGTGGGACTTTAAAAGGGCTTTAGTAGTAGTATTAGACTAAATCTCCCTCTTAAAAAGAGAGTGAATGTGCCCAGTATAATGGCAATTCACTTGCCCCCTATTAAATTGGGACCAAAATACATAGGCCATGTGTGGGTCCACTGCATTGTACTTCTGCATCCTGCATTTCCATTAGTTCACTTTAGTTTTTATGTTCTTCAATTTGGGCTGTAACTGCATAGACACCAAAGTGAAAATAAACTATAATACTTTTTCAGGTTGGCCCAAAGATACCACTTACACAGTATATTTTCCTGGTCGCACTATTTTTCATCACAACAGTGGCAAATAACTATGTCTATGCACTGCATGTTCCATCTACTTTGCATATGATTATACGGTAATTATACATTTTCAATTTTAGCCTCATTTAGAAAACACACTACATCTGACGATGACTTGGTTGAGTGGTTTGACGATTTGCTCATTGGACAAGGTGATTGCGGGTTCGATTCCTATCAGTGACAAATTTTGTTAATGGTTTTTTCGAATTAGCTCTCCTCCGAGTGTAACTGAGATCGCCCCCAGTCCTTTGTATGGTACCCATAATACGGCAAAATCCCTTAATACATTAAACATTCCTCTTGTTAATGACCAGTGTAAAGATTCTTAATGACCAGTGTGAAGATTGAACCTAGATCCTCTCAGTTACCATGGGATAGCCGCAATACCTTTTTCAGATTCTTCGCTTGTTGTAAAATTTTACTAAGTCTTCTTTATTATATCCTTATTTTATAGCTCGGCTTCATCACCAGCCAGTATGTTGGTGTACTGCTATGTCAAGAAACAGATGCCAAGACTGAACAATGCTCTTGGATCAGTATTAATAAGTATTGGTGTAGCACTAGCCATGTATGGTGGAGCGCCAACTGATGATGAGAACAAGGGAACCTTCATCTACTGGTCCATAGGTGTCTCCATACTGATAATCACTCTAATAACGGGTGCATTTACTGGAATACAACAAGAGATGCTGTATTCGAGATACGGAAAACATCCTAATGAGGTGAGATAAAAATGTTTCAAGTAATAGGTCAACTTTTGAACCATTCAGTTTGCGATAGTAAGTATGTTTTTATTAATGTGGACCTTGTGGCAGTAATTAAGTGTGTTTGTGTGACGAATTAAAGATAACATGCATTTATCCAGGTGTAGCTGTAAGCAACTGTGTCAGTAGTTTGTTTGTATGTAAAACATGATGACGGTCAGGTATGCCACCTGTTACCTAAATTTAATTATTCACATTCATAGAAAATGAAGCTTTAATAACTCAATTCATATTGTGATTTATGGATGAATTCATTGAGATGTTTCATGATTTCAAATTGGGAAAAATTTATTAATTACTTCAGAGATGAAATCCATTGATACATTCCAGTTACATAAGTAGACTCAGCTAACCACTAAAAACTTAACTCAAAAGTAAAACATTAAAATGTGAGCTCTATGTTATTCCAATACAGTACAATTTCCAAATCAAATGCAACTAGGTGACGACATATGAACATGCGCTAATAATTTTGAAAATCTATACTCTACTTACTACAATATAAAGGTCACATTTCAATGCTTTATATACAAAATTTACTATGATTCTAACAGTTTGATTAATTTCAGATGCTCTTCTATACCCACGCGATCCCACTGCCTCTATTCATAAGTATATACCCTCAGCTGCGCGACACGTCGTCAGACCTCTCCTGGGACACCTGGACCCTGATCGCACTGAACATCATCGCCCAGTTCTACTGCACGCATTCAGTGCACGAGCTGGCGACTAAGGAAACATCGGTGACAGTAACTTTCATGTTAACATTGAGAAAATTCGCATCGTTATTGATCTCTTCAATATTTTTTAAGAATAATTTGACAGTGTATCATGTGGTTGGTACAGTATTAGTAGTGGTTGGAACGTATGTCTACTTTGACTTTTTCTCCAACAGGAAACAAAGGCCTGTTAGTTTTAAGAATAAGTAGATTGATGTTGTTTATGGTTGTTAAAAGCTCAATTTTCTAAGATCTTGTTCGGTGCTAAAGTAGTCTAATTATGATGAGGTATTAAGGATATTTCAAATTATGATTCATGTTTCTATTTACAACTCGTATTTATAAGATTTTATTATATTGTTTGTGTACGTCTATCAATCACATTGGATGTAAGTTCGAAAGTATTATATTTTTATACATTTTTTATGGCATAAAATAAAATAATATACATAATATTTTGATAATTCCCCATTTATTTTGTCATCTTAAAAATATTTTGTATGCAACTATTTAGTAGTGATATTTTATTTATTATAAATTATAAAACTTTGTAAGGTATCTATAAAAAAATATATATAACCTTACAGCAAAAAGAAGGTACAATTGACAGGATGAAGCTGCTTTTATCAATTATTGTGAAAATTATGAGATATGTTACACCTATTACTCATACACGCAAATTGCACTTCACATCACTTACTAAACTTATAATACACATATACTATGTCCAAATACATTTTCCATCAATGCTGCGGCAGTTTCAGTATCTGAAACAAAATACAAACTGTTTCATTCTACTAATTCTAAATTAATAGCTATGTAGTAGTAGTTAGGTAGCTCCTGCAAATGATCTAATAACTGAATACAACAAAAAATCAAAGGAATCAAACAGTAAAACAATGTTAAAAGGAATTGAAATAAAAATATAATAAAAAAAAAATTAACCAGTTGAGCCATATACTTGCAAAAATTTATTAGGGGAGGTACATGCCCCGGTCAGGGCTCAACTGATTAATAAGGTTTGCAACTCACAATTTTTACCGGCTTTTGCTGTCTGATCGGCTGCGGCGATCGCGAGACCGAGAGCGGCGCACGGAAGGCGAGCGGCGACGAACAGACGGCGAGCGGCGAGGAGAGCCCGACCGTCCGCGCGAGTACGAACGCCGCCGGGGACTGCGACTACGGGACCTGCTGACATATATGTAAATTACTAACCATCCTAGAGGCAGGTACCATAGAGACATCGCAATAGTTCAGTGACATGACGATATTACGGACAACTGAAGCGAATATTTTCCGGAAATATCACAAAAACTACAACAGATAGGTATTTACATTTATTTCCCTTGCTAGTCCAATTAGTCTTATCAAGGAAACTGAATGTTCAATACAGTAACAACAAAGATTGTGTTATATCTGCCTCTGAACTTATGCTATCTCTATTTGTAAGTCAACTACACCTGAGGAAATTGGAAATATCTGACATATCTTTTGTTGTTATTCCACCGCTCGTTTCGTTGTTGATCGGTATGAGCCAATCTTTAAGTTTCTACATTACACAATTCCCTAATTACACCCCAAACGCCAACACAACATCCACTAATACTAAATAATAATTATAGACAAGTTAAGATTCTAATATAGGAATCAAAAAGTACCGAGACATGTTGAGCCTGAGGCGGTCGACCGTTGTGGGGCTGCTGTGAGGCCGAAGGGATATTACCGAAGAGTTTCTATGTTATCTTCCGTTGAACGGTGGCATTGATCGGAAGTTTTGATAACTATTGCGGTAACGGGGATTCGATCGCAGTCAGGTCGTATTTCTAGCTCGGTGGCACGGAGACGGCGAGTGTGTGCAGTCGATGAGGCAAAAGGAGTTGCAATGACATTCAGGATGTTTGCAGGTTCCTATACAGTGTGACTCTCGATATGCGTACTGTTCATGTCCAGGTTTTCAGGCGGTTTTGGGACTAGGTGATTGCGGTCAGGAGGTAAGTTATGGGGACGCCGGCGTAGACTTCGGCTGCGCGCAGAAGTTTGGTGAGCCGACCGCAGAAGTCGAGCGGGACGTTGTTGCGAGCGGCGTTCGCGGATGTCATATTGGTTAACGAGCCGTAGTTGTGGTGAAGAGATGTGGTGAGGTCGTTGGTGTGTTGGTGGTTGGTTGATAAAATGGACCTGCAAACGTTCCAACACCCACCACGTTTAATAACTTCATATATTCAAGTCATTTAATAAATGTTTTACTTTAAGATATAAAAAGGCTACCCATCAATATTTATTATTCGAATGAAATTGGAACATTGTATTTATTCTGGTTATGTTCAAATGATAAAATATACTCGTTGTAGGTATATTACTTCAAATAATTTGCCATCCAGATAAAATCGCGTATTTCTCACATTTTTGTACTTAACGCGCTCATTTGGGGGTCCGCATCGGCGTCAACCATCGAATTGGAAAGAAAGAAAAATTATAAACAAAAAAACATTAAATTTTTTGCAGTACATTGACACGGCCCGCCCAAAAGTGCGCTGAAAGAATAGGTTTATAAACATGGGCACGCCTCACCTGAGAATTACGAAAGCCATACGCGAATAACTTTTTTATTATTAAATACTACTTGTATAGTAAAAAGTTGACTATCATAATATAAACAGGCAAGGCTTGATACATTAAAACTATTGAAATAATAAAAGGTATGTAAAGTAATCTTTACACATCTAGGGTACCTGCGGTCTCGGCGGGTGCGCCCATTTGACATTTCAACACGGATGCGAGTACCACAGCATCGACTGTAAACAAAATTACTGATTTAGAATAAAACAACAATTTTAGTGTACATGTAAAGAATTATGATTCATTTACTGTAGCATTGTATTGTAGGCTACTGGTTTCATGAAAAATTACCAGTGAGGTTTGTATGTATTTGAATCTTCTATACATTCTTTGTTTTTAAATTTGCTGCCCTTACATCAGCATCCCCTTAGCAAAATTGGTTCAACAGAGACAATATTTTGTTTTGGAGCAATAGCAGAACAGGTTAGTAGGTATTGCTACAAGATTTATTTTTTGGTAAGCTTTATGAAGTGAAATTTAAATTAAAATTGAAAGAATGTGGACTTCACAGATTGGTCTCATTGGAATAAAATAAATGTTCCCCACTCCAAGTCAAGTAATGCCCATAGTGAACATCACATTTCAGTCCTGGTGTGGAGGTGTTGTGCTCTAGCACACTTATGACTCAAGCGTTTCACATTGAAGATGAAACGGATCTAAGGAGCGTGCAAAATATGGAAAAAAACATTTATTGACAATATAGGATTTCCGTGGCAAAATCCTATGGAAAATGAAAGATATAGTGACCAAGTAGTGACCAAGTATAACCATCAACTATTTAATACCACATGTCAGCACCTTAAAATTGTCAAGGTTTTCACTGAAAATAGGTACTCCCTATCTTTTGACTTTAGATAAATATAGGTCAAGTGACACCAAAATGGCGGCCATCGTGTCGCGTAATTAGACGAGACAACTCAATCGATACAAAAGTGAAGTAGGTGCCTCTATCGCAATTAATGTTCAACTTACGTTCCATCCAATCCTCGGACAGAGTCTTCAGCATCACGGGGATCTTCGTACTCCACAAAAGCAAATCCGGGCGGATTTCGCGCCACCCACACGTTCCTTATGTTCCCATATTTCGAGAACACCTTTTCAATTTCATATTTCGACGCATTTGTACCCAAATTTCCTACGTAAACTTTGCACGAAAGATCCCATTCACGGTAGCGGGACATCTGGAAAATAAAATACAGCGTGCCACATTATACAGACGCCATTTTGTTGCGGTAAAAATATCACATTTTGCCTATATACCTATTGCAACTTACGGTTAATTTAATGTATTATGTTATAAGGAAAGCAATTAAACTTGCACTTAGCGATAAGGCTATGTTCACTATTTTATTCTCACTTCCCAACGCGGCGAGACTATCACATGAACCCATGCACGTCTCAATCTATCGACCACAGAGAAAGCTTTGAAAAATGAATGTACATTGTAGAAGATGGACATATTCCATCGAATATATCCATAGATATATCGCATATATTTTGTCTATGGTCCCGTCAATAAAAATATCATAGATGTAGATTTGAGTTTCAAGATAGAACTCGAACATTATCGCTTCAATGAAAATGTTTTGTCACTTTTATCAACTTCATCACTGACTTTTATAATATTTAAAATGTATAATATAAAGAATTCGTTGTTGCTAACAAGGGGATTCATCCGCCATCTTTATCACTGTCATCATCCATTTTTAATAATAAATTGTATAATGTGTATTTATTGTATTTGCCCTTGCTATTTATTAATTTACACTGGCTGAAATACCCACTAAACGCAGATGGAGCCATTCATCATCTTATTCCATTAAATATCATAATTTCATTCATTTCGTAAAAAAAGAAGAAGAAAATGGATGCCGACATTTAATTACAAATCTTTCGCTTTAGACTACATTTGTACCGCTAATCACCCCTTTGTTGAAATCTACTCATATAAATCTACTATTTACGCAAAGTGAAGTAATCAATCTGTGAATATTTAGCTTGTCAATTAATTGTGGTTATTAATCGATTGCGTCATGAATCGCCTACAGAGAGGAGACTAACGCATCCCTAGACCGTATAGTCCATCACTTGAAATTTTTGTTATTTATTTGTCAAACAGCTGTTAATTGCTCCGAATTGAGATGATTTTCTCAAAAACAGTTCGATAGAGTAGTATATAATATCAAGGAAAAATGGACGTGGTGGGATTGCTGAATAATATAAACGATAAGTCCAATATGTTTGCGATGAAAACATGGACGTCGGAATGGTCGAATAATTTTCAAGACAATCAGGTGATTATTGATTTTTTCGATTTAATATCAAATAATGATTAGTTTCTCTATAAATTATTAATATTTATGAATGACTTCCCTGTTATATTGTTACAATTTCTTGAAAAAATCCAACAAGGTTGTGAAATCGTAATAATAGAAGTGTATATCCTTGAGATCAATGTTATTTTGTCTTTTGATTTTATGAATAGATGTTGAATGATAATAACTTGGTATCTAGTTAAAGATAGTCCCATACACATGTACATAATGTTTAAAACATATGGTAGACTAATTTCGTTTATGAAATTGATGTTGAATGGTATTTTATACATGTCTACATAAGTACATATAAAATATGTTATATCTGAAATCTAGGCAAACTAATAAATATAGCCAGACTACACAAACTCATCATATGACCCCAAACTAAGCAAAGCTTGTACCATGAGAATCAGAATCTGATTTTTTTATTCTTGTAAACCCAATACAAGCACTTATGAATCGTCAATAAATAATAGATATAGTATCTCTACCATCCATTCGGAATGCATTTCCTATGGAGAAGAATGAGCAAGAAACTCCATGGTTGCTTTTGAGTACTATACAATGGACTAGTGGTGATCCCAGTTACACCCAGACTCTAGCAAATTCAGAAATTTGTCACTGACGGGAATGAAAGCCGCAACCACCCAGAGCAGCGAGCCGAGTGGCATATGCTTATACCACGAGGTCAAGCTGTCGTCAATAAGTACATAATTTTGCACTTGTTAGTTATTGGTAAAACTACTAACTACAGCCCTTTTAACGTCCCACTGCTGGGCACGGGCCTCCCCTCAATGCGAGGGGGATTCAGGCCATAGTCCACCACGCTGACCCAGTGCGGGTTGGCAGACTTCACACATCTATAGAGAACTAGACAAGTTCCCTCAGACGTGCAGGTTTCCTCACGATGTTTTCCTTCACCGTTTCATAGCAAGTGATAATCTTGGATGAAAATGAGATTCGCACATAAATCCCAGAAATGCGAGCCGGGGTTTGAACCTGCACACTTTGATTTGCAAGGCGTGCGTTCGACCACTCGGCTACCACTGCTTATTGGTTATTGGTATAGTGATGTCAAATTAAATTATGATATCAGATTGAACTATGAACTTGGAATATTATCTTTGTAAGCCTCTTGAAGCATCCTTTGCAATCAAAACATAACTCTTAAGTTAGTAAGTAGGCACTTATAGTTTTTTTTTTTTTGAATGGACTACACTGTTGGCCGTGAGTTGGCCTTTACAGCTTCACCGGAGGAGGTTACAGCTTCACCGTAGGAGGGGCACTTATTGACTTAACAGACAAACATAAGTACATGTAGCTTTTTGTAAAGTCTGTGCCAATCATGTGTGTATCTGCCTAGTCTGACGTAAGTTGGCACCGCATCCAAATGTAATACATTATAAGGTTATTTGTAGCTTTTAGTGCATCTAGGGTTTGAAAGTTGGGATTTTGTTTTTTTTTTCAATATTTTTTTTTATCTAATTTTGACAGTATTAAGGCGTTGCTGTTTCGCTCATACACTACATCAGTGAGAAGGATGGCAATAAACTTTGTTTAGCGCGGTCCCAACAGAATGTACACCACTGTATTATTCTGCTATTAAACTTAACCTGAGCATTTATTTGAATGACTGAAATTCTTTGAAATTGTTAATGACGTAATAATATTAGTCTAGTGGCAGGATCACTGTACCCAGTGGTTGCAGGTTCGAGTCCCGTTGGTTGCAAATTTCGGAAATTGTCTCTTAGGAATTTATTATACTTACTATACATTAAACTCTACGTAATTAATTGTATGTTTACTTGTTGTAATATTTGATTAAATTTCTGCCGCTTGTGTGTCTCATATGAATCATCCGCAGAGTTCAATCGGTGACCTAAACGGACAAAGGACTTTGTGTTTACTGAGTCGCACAGATAAATCTTTGTATATTAAATTAGGTCTGCAATTCCTCAATTTTCTGACTGATATTTATCTCTGTCGTCATATAATTATTAAGCCCTGTGCACACTGCGGCGTCAAGGTTGGCAGCTCGTAAAATTAGGTGTAAACAGGGCCATAGCTAGAGTCGAATTTGAGAGCATCATTGGTTACAGGTAGAGCGGAAGTAAAAACTATTTTTTTTCTTTATCTCAAACAATTTATGTAATTATTTATTTAATAATAATTTATCTTAGTTTTTGGTACTTTGAAGGTAGAGCATTGTGATTTCAAGGTAGGGCATTGCCCCACAATGACCCCTAGATACGGCCCTGGGTGTAAAGCTCATCCTACAAACTCCCAAACGGCTTAGACGATTTTGACGGGACTTTCACTGGCAGGTAGCTGCCCCCCTTACCTGTCTTGCAGCAATGTTTTAAATATTACTTTCACTTTTAATAGTTAACTTAGTACCACTTCTGTAAAAAAAACCGGCCAAGTGCGAGTCAGACTCGCGCACGGAGGGTTCCGTACCATTATCTATAAAAACGAGAAGTCTCAGTAATAGGGTTCCCGTTTTACCCTTTGGGTACGGAACCCTAAAAATGACAGTTACTATCCCATCCTCCTTGCCAAAATGTTGTATCAGCTTCCTATGCAAGTAATTAATCAATACTTCATATTTTGAGAATACATATTTATTTATTTATAGCACTTAAATAAGAATCATAATATCAACACAGATCACATAATCTTCATAAAAGGTTTATACCAAAGAGTATGCAGTATGCAGTAATGCTACCTGTTATAAGTACTAATACGTATGTTGTAATTAATATTTTTTGTTATAACATTAATTATATTGTTATTCTAAGATATGACAGAAACGACTATACTTTAAGGGGGTGGTGGTAAGACCCCGTATGTTACATGAAGTGACTTAGGCTCCTTTTTGCATAGGTTCCACGCGGGCGAAGTTAGTTGGCGAAGCACAGCTAGTTTAAAATATAAACGGTGTTAGTGAAATATATCTAAATAAAATATAAAATAACACAATGGGACCTGAATTATTTTGCGGAAAACAATTTCCTATCGCTATCAGTTGAACGCTTTGACGAGGCCAGTGAATACACGAATTGTGTACGGTCCTGTGTTTTGCAATTCGCGAACAGACGCTTCGGAGGCGTTTTACGTTACGACATACAATGAAAAGTTAGCCTAAGCTTGTTTACCAATCCCGCGATTAGTGTTTATTTAATACGCTATGAGACGGACGTGTTTTTTTTGTGCGCGAAATAATTCATTCGTAATAATAATCTTTTATTTACAATGCTGCTAGAGTTCCGGGCACCCTACCGCCCACAGTGACGAGGATGGTGATTTATTAATTTAAATTTATGTATTTTTTTTTTTTTTTATAATTGTAAATTGGTAATAATTTTTTTCATGTATATGCAAATTTTCCGCATTTATAAAGGATTGTAGTAACTGGTGTTAATTCTATTGTGTGATTTGTGAATTATTATGTGATAGTTAAATTTATTTTGATGGATACTTCTTTATCAACATGGTGTTTTTTGTGGCGTGCGTGTGTGTGATGTTGACAGCGCAATTCGGGACGGAGAGGGATCAAGTATGATGTATTATATTAAAATACTTGCGACTTCGCTTACGTGGAATATAGGAGCCCTAATAACCCCCGGGTTAGGTTAGGTTAGGCCGGTTAGGTTTTTTTTTATTTATTTTTTAGCGGGGATGCGTAAATGCATTTTCCACATGTAAAAAAAAAAAAGGCCGGTTAAGTTTGGCCCGCCAAATAGGTTTTATTTTCTTCTTTGCGGAACTCAAATTATTTTCCTTAAATGAAAGTAGGTGAGGGTACTTTTCTTAATATACTACTACTATAGCACTTTTAACTTCCCACTGCTGGGCACAGGCCTCCTTTCAATGCGAGGACGATGTGTCAGTGAAAGTTCCGTCAAAATCGGACCGTTACCTAAAACAAACAGACGGACAATACTAAAATGTGTTGTCGTTATCAGTAGCGTGTATGCATTTAGTAAATGCTTTTATTCTGACATTACAAACAGACACCGCAATATTATTCTATATATTACCGGATGTTCATTGTTCATTGAGTTATCTCGTTTATGGAATAGTCAGCTGTGTCTAGTCTCGAAACGCGCTTTATCTATTCCGCTCTATATAGAGTTTGGCCAACGAGAGATGTGCGCGATTTTTTTAAATTAAACTTCAGCATAGCAACTATTCCTGATAGTCAAAACTGTCCTATACGCTGAATAAATACGTTGTTCATGTTCATAAATGTGGAAAACCAAAGGACCGTATTTTTTAAAATGAGCTAGCGATTTTTTTTTAAATTGAGATATGCTTTTCTTACAGAAATATAGTAAAGCAAAGATGCACAGTTTTTTTATTTCACTTGAATCCTATTTATTAATATTAACGTGTTTTTTTTAATTATTAACGTGTTTTTTTTTAATTATTAACGTGTTTTTTTTAAAATTATTAACGTGTTTTTTTTTTAAATTGTAACTTACTAGTATCAAATCGATTTATGCGGAGTATAGCCAATCGGTTAAAGACAACTAATTTAAAATTCAGTTGCAGGATTCCACCCGGACATACATTGCAAGATAATATAAAGCTTGTAATAAAAAACGGAACCCTTATAGGATCATTTTGTAACAAATTTATAACAGAGACATATGTATGCGGTCCCTTGGTGCCCTAAAAAATCAAAATTCTAGGTTAACGTAATCAAAAGATACGGCGGTTACATTTGTTACATTTTCAGTAGGTAGGTACATACATTTGCACGGGAATCAAAAACCTATAGGGTACTTCCCGTTGACCTGGAATCATGAAATTTGGCCAGAAGCAAGGTCTTATAGCACAAGTAAAGGAAAAAAAACGAAAACTGTAAATTTATTGGAGGAAAATGTTTTTTTGCGATTACAAACTTATTTTGTAGTTACTTTGTATGGGGACACCAGTATACCAACTGCAAAGTTAAGTTTGTCTCTCTACCCAGTTTATCTTTTCGTTAGAGTAATGCTCGGTGCTTTCACACTTTCGGTACGGAAGCCTCGGTGTGCGAGTCCAGCTCGCACTTGGCTGGTTTTTTATATAAAGGACATTATTATTATCCATACTTACACCAAAGTCACGATTAATCGTAAAAATATTAAGTCATGTTCAAGGCTATTGTCGTTGCTATGGTCGGTTTCTTCATTCCAAATACGTGATATAGATAAGGTCCTAGAGACTTGTAAAGCTTGAAAAGTGGGTTATTTTTTTTCCTAGTTTTGGTATGAATTGAACTTGGGTATCGTAATAGGTTGTTTCTAAGAAAAATATGTAACCTGACGAGTCGTAAGTGTCATAGGTGTCTACGAAATAAATGATTTAATTTTGACTTTGACTTCGAGTGAAAAAATGCAGAAATAGTACTATTAGTCGAGTAGCGCGTGCGTTAAATCGAAGCAAGAAATACTTGATAAATTCTATAAATCTGGGAAAATCATATTTTATTCTAAGTCTATTAGACATAACTCAACTTGACCTAATTTTCTCGACAAGTCTGATAGTTGGACAAGATAAAATGTATGTCTTAACGGTCATGCTGAGTCAGCATTTCATTATTAGGCTGTAGAAGTTAGCCAAGATTGTCCATCTACTGCTCGTGGTACATATCCTACCAACAGAGATTAAACGGAAAATTACCGGCCTTGTGCGAGTCTGATTCGCGCACGAAGGGTTTCGTACCATTATCTATAAAAGGGCAACAAATCATGTATTTTAGGGCAAAACATTTTTATAGGAGCCCCACTTAAATATGTTTTTATTTTATTTTAATTATTTATTTTTCAAGTGAATGTATAACTAAATATTCTGTGAATATTTCAATCATCTACCTGTTGCCGCAATATCAAGCAAAAACATCACATTTGTTGTATTTGAGCCCCTTAAATATTTATTTTATTCTGTTTTTTAAGTATTTGTTGTTATAGCGACACCAGAAATACATGATCTGTGAAAATTTCAGTTGTCTAACTAAACTACCACGGTTCATGAGGTACCGACTGGTGACAGACGGAGTGACGGATAGCATTCTTAATAATAGGGTCCCGTTTTACCCTTAGAGTATGGAACTCTAAAAATTAATGTGTTCACCCAAATACGAAACCTCCTTCCGTAGTTTCGCATAGCTCCGCTAAAACTAAACTCTAATGTCACATATTGATGTCATGGTTGCCTTTATGCAAATTTTGCGTCTTAAGTAGGTCAATACCATCATATAAATGTTCGTTTAAAAGAAAAAAACAAGGTTAACCATAGATTTAGGATGTAAGTAAACTTTAGGTCCGTGAGATGTAAACAGTAACACGCGTGTCAAGACAATATTTATGTCACGGAATATGTCGCACCGAGTCGCTCACCCACGTACTTCATTCATAGGAGAGAAAGCGACAATCGAGGTAATCGGTGATAATAGGGCTCGTCTATACGTTTTTAGAGTCTAGACATGCATAATGTGGATTAAGGCAGTAGGCAGATTGATATAACTACTAATATAACAATTAACCAAGCCGTATACTATAATAAAGAAATGGTAATGATAAGAAAAGAAATGTCAATAAGTTCTGCAACGTTGCAAATATTTACAACCTTTTTCCCAGCAGTGGGATACCAACGCCCAAGGACTCCTGCACACAGGCGCGACGTATTTTTTTGACAATACATTAACAAGTTCATTCTTCAACAAAATGTCATTGACATCGCGAGCTAATTGGACGCATGAGGGCGTTAGGGACTTTTACAAAAAAATAACTTTATGTATTACACAGGTTTCGTTTTGAGTTTGTAAAATATTACCAGTTTATATTTTTATCTCTCATCTCAAGATCAGCCTTGAAGGTAACGGTGTTCTAGCAAATATTGGTTTACCGATTTGTTGATATTAGTAACAGATTCAAGGTCAAACTTGTGTTTTAAATAACGTTGTCGTAATATAAAAGGAAATTAGGTACTTAGTGATAAGCCCGACTCACTGGTGTTTGGTCCGTGGCCCGACTACACTCGTCCAGATCGAAGTAGCCTGTTTTGTCAGCTAGTTTATTACAAGAGAATGTAACTTTGCATGAAGAGAGAAATTAAAAAATCCGGCCAAGTGCGAGCTGGACTCGCGCACCGAGGCTTCCGTACCTAAACTGTGAAATGCTCGGTTACTATAGCGAAAAGATAAACTGGAGAGACAAACTTAACTTTGCAGTTGGTATACTGGTGTGCCCATACAAAGTAACTACAAAATTAGTTAGTAGTCGCAAAAAATATTTTTTTAACAATAAATATACAGTTTTCGGATTATTTCCTGTACTTGAGCTAGAAGACCTTGCTTCTTGCCAAATTTCATGAATCTAAGTCAACGGGAAGTACCCTATAGGTTTTTGATTCCCGTGCAAATGTACTGAAAATGCAACATAAACCGCCGTATCTTTTGATTGCGTTAACCTAGAAGTATGTTTTTTTTAGGGCACCAAGGGACCGCAGACATAAGTCTTTGTTAAAAATTTCAACTTGATACCTTCACGCGTTCAAAAAATCCGGCCAAGTGCGAGCTGGACTCGCGCACCGAGGCTTCCGTACCTGATCTTTGAAAGCACCGAGTACTCTAACGAAAAGATAAACTGGATAGACACACAAACTTAACTTTGCCGTTGGTACACTGGTGGCCCCATACAAAGTAACTACAAAATAAATTTGTAATCGCAGAAAATCATTTTCTAACAATAAATTTACAGTTTTCGGATTTTCTCCTTTACTTGTGCTAGAAGACCTTGCTTCTTGCCAAATTTCATGATTCTAGGTCAACGGTATACCCTATAGGTTTTTGATTCCCGTGTAAATGTAACTACTGAAAATGCAACATAAACGGCCGTATCTTTAGATTGCGATAACCTAGAAGTATGTTTTTTTTAGGACACCAAGGGACCGCAGACATAAGTCTCCGTTATAAATTTCAACTTGATACCTTCACGCGTTTCTGAGAAAAAGGGTCTTGACAGACAGACAGACGGACAACAAAGTGATCCTATAAGGATTCCGGTTTTTCCTTTTTAGGTGCGGAACCCTAAAAATATTTAAGCAATTGTTTGTCTATTGTTATGGGACTTATACATCATATAAACACATTAGATAATCGAGTAAGTAGGTTCTTGAGTCACATTAAACTTTTCTTAATGTGTCTTTTTATTATCGTTAAACATCATACTAGCATAGATAAATATTATGTTCACGTCATCACTAAATGTTCAAGATCACTTAAGTACCAACCTACCTAGGTACATATCGAGGCTTAAAAGGCAAGCGACAAAAAATCGTGAAATTAGTTACGGATACCAAACAACGCAGAAAAATCTGGCCGTTCGAATGGTAGGTATATTATATAAATTAATGTTAAAAAAACCTTTTAAAAACAAGCTTTTATTTAATTGCCCTTCGTTTTCGTGTTTTTCTCAGCAAGCCCTTTCATTTGATACCCATACTGTGGTAGTGCAGAAAAAAAAACTATTCCGCCATCTTGGATGATCCGCCATATTGGAATTAGAATGACGTCACATAGCTAAGCATGCATTGTCATCCGAAATAAACGTGTATACCAAATTTCAGCTCAATCGGTTAAAGATAACTGATTTAAAATTCAGTTGCAAGATTCCACCCGGATATACATACGTTGCAAGCTAATATAAAGCTTGTAATATTATAACACATTTAACGACTTTTTGTCGCTATTAGATATTTATTTATTATTCCAAGTTATTCGAAAAAAAAGTAGCTAGAAGCTAAAAGATCACAAACTTTTTATTAAAAAACCTTTTTTTTTCAGTTACTGTGGTCGTTCTGTGGATGTCTCCTGGTGTCTCTGGTGGTCGTGTTCTTCTACTATTACAGGAGATGGAGGACGAAAGGTATGATTGTTAACTGGAGTTAATAAGATTTCGCGGCACTTGCATGTAGTCAAGTTTACATATATATCGAGGGGTGATCGAGGGCTATTTGATTTAAACGATATTTTTGGCGATATTTAATTGTGTACATATTTGGAATCAGCGATTTTTTTGGCATCCAATGAGTATACTCTGCTGTAAAGTTTACAGAATGTCGCTTAAAATAAATAGCCTTACACCACACGATATTATGAACGAAGCGCGACTTTGACTCCTCTTCGTAGATTACAAGCGTGATGATGTATGTATGTTTCAAACAGCGTTGCCAGTTTTTTTGTTGCCAAGTCGGGATTTTGGAACTTTTTGAGTGAAAACAGCGGGATTCTTTAGTCGAAAGCGGGACATAGTAAAAAAAAGTATATTATCAGAAGTTTTCAAATATTTATCTTTTTATTTGAATATAAATTATGTTTACGTGACAATAGATAGCAAAAATAGCCGTAGAAAATGTATTTCAATAAAAATATAATATTTTAAATCAGATTTACCCTATCGTTAAATAGTTGACTCTTATTCGTCTTCAGAATAAAAAAAACAGTAATCAAAATCAAAAAAGTTTCATTCATAATATCATGGTCTAGTTATCTCCGATAAGCGGGACATTTAATTTTGGTTTAAAAATCGGGACGTCCCGCCAA
The DNA here is from genome assembly GCA_914767695.1 of Ptilodon capucinus. Lineage (NCBI taxonomy): Eukaryota > Metazoa > Arthropoda > Insecta > Lepidoptera > Notodontidae > Ptilodon > Ptilodon capucinus. The sequence continues at coordinate 12,134,741 of OU611811.1, forward strand.
AATCGGGACGTCTGGCAACGCTGGTTTCAAATCCGCAGAGTTAGCGGGTGTCACTGGAGGGCTGGGTATAACAGGCGAGCCGGCGAAGCGGTTTCGCAAACGAGACAAGATGCTGTTCTACGGACGCCGAATGCTGAGGAAGGTCAAGTCCATATCGAACTCTGGCCAGGGACGGAAGAGGAGGGCCGTTATGAGGTTCGCGAGGAAACTTCTTCAGCTGAAGAAGGAATCGGCTCCGGAACAGCTCAAGGTATGGAACTAAGGGACTGACACTAAGGTGTCGAAACGCGTGCGTCGATTTATTTGCCAATGTCAAAACTAATTCTGTGTCAATATACATAAAGTTAGAATTTCTGTGGTAAAAGACACGCCACCACGAGTCAAAATTCGCTTGCGCTTTCAATGTCATTTGAGGAATCAAGACACGCGGTAGCGTGGCCAGCCAAGTCAAGCTGGCGAGCAGCACCGTTTGTATTATTACACGAACCATTTGTAGCGACTTTTGACGCCCTCATATCTCAAAAAATATTTTACATAAATTAACTTTTTCTATGTGTCAACGTTTTGACGCCCAGCTTTTGACGCCCCAGTGTGCGATAGGCTTCAATCGATAAAATATTTCGCATACTTGATAAACAAAGGACACGGTTCAATTCCAACTCCCGCCTATTGTGTTGTGTGCATCTAGGTAACGGTTCCGCAATCTAAGCCCTGCGCACACAGATGCGTCAGAACGCTCGCAACCTTTGTACCAATACCAAAATGAACCGTGTTAACTAATGCAAGAAGCACTTTTTTCAACGAAATGATATCGAAGACGCGAGCTAATTTATTCAAATGGTCGCCTTGCTATGCCTAAATAAAGTGAATGTTGGTAAAGTGAATTCGCTCGCCCCAGTGTGTTCAGAAGGCCGATTTTCGTTTGATAGAGATCGAGCTCTATTAGACATATGACGAAACAAAAGAAAAAGATACGACCATTTTGATGTCGTTTCGACAATATCTCTTATAGAGATTGATGTTTATCAAACGAAAATCGGGCCCCAGGACGTAATACTTCCGCATACTATCGCACCAGATTATCATATATTTAGGGTTAATAATACACTCAGGCTAGACAGAATGTCACATATAGATAAAATATATATCAGTAATACCAAAGTACATAGACCTACATTAAATGATTGAAATGTATTCATCATAAATTCCTTACGACTTTTGCGTTCACCTTTCAGCACGTAGTAATCAGTACTGAATATTACATTCGAATACCGAGGGGTGAATTTGAGGGGCTGTTTGACTTAAGTGTCATTTTTTTATCCGACTTCCAAAAAGGAGGAGGTTCTCAATTCGATGGGTTTTTTTTCTTTTGGTTACATCCAAAAAAAAAAACATGTGCCTTTCATGGGCCTTTTATTAAGTAGTACCTACCTACCTACATAGCTACAGTATACAGAATACTAATAGATATTATGTACGTAAATAGTTGTACAATGACATTTTGTTTCAGTATCATGTTAATTTACAAATCATGAAACAGTGTCGTGAATCACGATATCATTATTCTTGCTTGTGTATTGAATAAGACTTGATTTCCTTTTAATGACAATTGACCATTTTCCTCTTAATGACTTACCATCTAGTCTCCCATAGTGCGTTGAAGGCATCATACCAAAGCAATTATTTCTATAACCATCTGTGGTTTAGAATAATCCCTTCATTGTAAATGGGAGTAGACGCACCTTACTGTACTAGCTTCCTAAGCGTAAAGACTATATTTGTATTTAATATCAGACTGCCGCGAGTATAATTCTTCTCTAGTATTGTGGCAAAGGTGCGGTCTGCTCTCGTGGCATTGCTGCTCCTGAGAATGTATTACTCGCAATTATCATTTTGAAAAGAGTAACCATTGAGTTTCTTACCGGCTCTTCTCAGTGGAAGCAGCATTCCGAACCGGTGGTAGAATCTGACTATTTGTAAGTGCTTTTTGGCCTACACGAATAAAAATTTTTTGATTTAGATTTTTAGATTTTGAGACTTGATACTATTGAACGTACGGGGTGCAAGTTGAAAACCCGGGCCCAAAAATCTCCCTCGTATTGAGGGGGAATGTGACCGGTATAATGGCAATAGGCTCGCCTCCTATTACATTGGGACCAAAAATACATCAGCGAAGTGTGGGCGCACTGCAGTGCACCTCTGCCTACCCCTCCGGGGAATATAGGCGTGATGATGGATTATTATGAATCCTATGCCGTTTTAAGAAAATTAACGGTTAAGCTAAATAATCTAAATATTGATTCGATCAACAGGTATTGATAACTGATCATTTTGATATGTGTAGGTGTTGGAGCCTCCAGCAGAGTACTTAGAAGAGGATCTGACCAGCGACGACCGCGTTCCACCGGATGCCCTGTACATGCTGCACAGCATCAGGGTGTTCGGCCACTTCGAGAAGCCAGTATTCCTCATGCTGTGCAAACACACCGAGATACTGAACCTGCCGGCTGGCGCTTTCCTCTTCAAAGTCGGTAAGTTGCGTTACACAAAAATACTTACGGATCAACGCTCGCGTCTCAAAATGATTGCCAATACCAAAACGAACTCTGTTTCAATATGTATAAAGATTGAATTTCCGTGGCCCAACCCCACGCGTCAAATTTCGATCGCGCCGTCACTGTAATTTCAACTTTTTCCATGTGTCAATACAGTTTGTTTTAGTAATGGCAAAAACATTGATGTGCGAGCGATGACGGGCCATCGTGGTGGACTATGGCCCAAATCTTTCTTATTGAGGGGGTATGTGCCCGGTATAATGGCAATAGGCTCGCCTCCTATTACATTGGGGCCGCAGATACATCGTCAAAGTGTATGTGCACTATAGTGAATCTCTGCTTACACCTTCGGGGAATACTGGCGTGATGTACACATTAACTCGCTGGATTCAAAATATTGGATTTAAAAACCCTTCGGTTGGTGCTGCTGGTAAGTAAATATAAATCAATATCGCCAGACGGCATCGCACCTGTATGTAGGATTATAGAGAACTAATTAAAAATAATATTTGTTGGAGATATTGTCGTCCTAGGTATATTTTAGGCCGTCAGCGCAATAGTGGTCTAAGCCTGAGACATACGCTTATCAAAATAATAATAATATAATAATAATAAAGCCTTATTTAATGAAAATAATAGGGTTTGTATAATTATGAATTTAGGTTTTAGCGATTTTTTTGTAGTTTAGTAAAAATTAAAAATATGAAAAATTGTGGGTTAGGCCCCTTTCGCGCTGACGGCCTCATTTATGATTTAAAGTCGAAATCCTAAATATTTCAAAATGGATCCCTGTCATTCTAAAGGTGCTACATACTCATCGTATTATCCCAAACTAAGCAAAGCTTGTACTATAGGTCCCGTACATTGGCATGGAGACGATCCCAGTTCTGTGTGTTGACGCCATTACAGACTGTCTCTCTCTTTACAGGTGATACGGATGAGAACGTGTATGTGGTGCAAAATGGACGTGTGAATGTGTACATAACAAATCAAGACGGCAGCAGTCTGTCGTTAAAGGTGGTCCGCGCCGGCGAGTCTGTTACCTCTCTGCTGTCATTCACCGATGTGCTCACGGTGAGAATATTCTATGAAATTAATTAACACTACGCCACTTACGCCACTTATATAACTTACATGACTTATGCCAATTACACGACTTACATCACTTACACGACTTACGTCACTTACACGACTTACGCCACTTACACGACTTACGCTACTAACACCACTTACATTTACACGACTCACACTAACGATACTTACACCACTAACACCAGCAAAAATGCAATGCATATCCACGACCTATAGTTAAAATAGAGACACTAGTGTTGCCAGTGTTTACAGTATTATTTACTACCTATTTTGGGTAGGGTTCTCAGGAATCCTACAATAGTAAGTATGTGGAGTTGCACTGATGTGCACCCATATTTTATCATCACCTGATTGTATTAATTTTAGGTGTTTCGTTCCAGGGCCACTCGCAACCCTACAAGACTGTAAACGCAAAAGCCCTAGAAGACTCGCAGGTTATCAAGCTTCCCATGAGAGCGTTCCAAGAGGTGTTCAAAGAGTATCCGGACATATTCGTCAGAGTTATACAGGTCTGTGGACAATTTTTATTTTTTATTTCAAACTAACAGATACCCAGCGTGTGCTACTACGATGAATGGACAGTATGTGCCTAATGAATTGTTTTGTGGTCTAAAATCATCTTCACATTATTGACTTCCTAACGAAATCGACGTAGGTAGTAATATAATTCTGTAAAGTTTCATCAAAATCCGTTGAGTAGTTTATATGTGAAAGAGTTACAATGCGATCCAAATAAGAACAGGAATTTCAATAACCTCTATCTGTCAAATGTCATTTGAAAAGTATGGTTTGCAAAAAACTGATTTGCATATCAATATTAATATACTACATCAACTTTCAATAAAAAGGTAAAATTAGTAATACATCATCATCATACATCATCACGCCTGTATTCCCCGAAGGGGTAGGCAGAGGTGCACTGTAGTGCGCCCACACTTCACCGATGTATTTTGGTCCCAATGTAATAGGGGGCGAACCTATTGCCATTATACCGGGGGCACATTCCCCCCCAATACGACGAACATTTGGGCCATACTCCACCACGCTGGCCCAGTGCGGGTTGGTGAACTTCACACGCTATAGAAAGCTATAGACGTACAGGTTTCCTCACGATGTATACCTTCACCGTTCAGCAAGTGGTAATCATTGTTGAAAATGACATTCGCACATGAAAATTATCTCAGAGGTGCGGGCCTGGGATTTAAACTTGCACCCCTTACGTTCAAGGCGGGCGTTCTTGCCCGCGAGGCTACCACTGCTCCAACTAGTAATAAACTGTCTAAATATCAAATTATTTAAAGTCATAATTCGTTTTCGTTCGTCACAATATGGCGCAAAGGCGATCCTATTCTCATTTGAACCGCATAGTACATCCATCCATCCATTCTTACAAACCTTCACATTTATGATATTAGTGGGATAGGATAATAATATATGATTACACAATAGAGAATTATCTAGAGGATAAACACGCTTGGTCAGGCGCTGGTCCGGCTCCACAGGAACTCATTTGAGGGATGTTTGATATTTGTCCCGTTTTCCTCCTCCTTCCTACCTTTAAATCTTACACTGACTTAGCTTGTAATTTGTATTGCTGATTAATTTTGTGTTTTGAGAATGTATAGCCTCATTAACTTTATATTATACAGGGTGTTTCAGAAGTCCGAAATAATACTTTGGGTACATATAAGGCAGCTCATATGTGGATGCTTAGTCGAGACAGTTTATACCTAACTATCATAGTTTCTGAGTTACAGACCCTTGAATATTTGTCACAGGTATCGTGTTCTGGCCTTTGGGTACATCCCTATTCAGCAGTGTAAACTACACTAATGAAAGGCGGCTACCAATATTCACAAAACAGGACATGCAAATTTTACAGGACTCGAGATATTACGAGTTTTAGAAATTGACGATGAAAAAAAAGTTGGAAAAATATGGTCGAATTTCAATCAATTTTTTATACCATTCAGTTGTATACACGATACCGATGCTAGCGTCCAAGTATTATTTCGGACTTCTGATACACCCTGTATAATTGTTAATTAAGAAAAACACATTGTAATGCAAATAACATGTAAATCCTTATTGGAAAAAAGCAACCATGGAGTTTCTTGCCCATTCTTCTCCATAGGAATTGCATTCCGAATGGGTGGTAGAGATACTATTAATACTATTTATTTTTTACTGACTATTCATAAGTGCCTGTATTGGTTTACATGAATAAAAAAATTCTGATTCTGATTCTGATTAAAATAAGTATGTTTCTTATTTTATAGATCATTATGGTGAGATTACAAAGGGTGACATTCACCGCGCTGCATCAGTATCTCGGTCTGAGTGCGGAGTTGGTTAACCCTGTAAGTAGAATAAAATTATTTTTTTTTTTTTTATAACAGTAATAATTTCCTATTTTTTTTTTTTCTAGAAAATGTACTCTGTTTTAATATAGAGCAATTTAATATGGTTTAAGTGCATTAGTGCGTTTGTAATGAAAACGATTTGGGGCACTTCGCCGATGTATTTTGGTCCCAATGTAATAGGGGGCGAGCCTATTGCCATTATACCGGACACATTCTCCCTCAATACGAGGGAGATTTTTGGGCTATAGTCCACCACGCTGGCCCAGTGCTAATTGGTGAATTGCACACGCCTTTCCATAGATGTGCAGGTTTCACCGTTTCATAGCAAGTGATAATCTCGGATGAAAATGAGATTTGCACATAAACCCAGAGGTGCGAGCCGGAGTTTGAACCTGCACACTTTGATTGCAAGGTGTGTGTTTGATCACTCGGCTACCACTACTTATATTTATTGTGTTAAAAAACTAGCTGACTGGGCGAATTTCGTACCGCCTACGCGCCTTAGAATGAGTGACATACGAAAGCAGCGCCACCTACCGGGTCCAATTGAGGATCTAAACCATCCAGGGCGCCACCCAAACGCATACAAAAAAAAACATTCAAATCGGTCCAGCCGTTTAGGAGGAGTTCAGTGACATATACACGTACAGTAGAATTATATACATATATAAATCGACGGTGATATCATTGCCGTCATCAGGCACCATGTGGGCCGATAGTTAGGGTGATCGAACAAAGAGAATCAGCAAAATACACAGTAATCAGGTTTATTAAATTGGCGCACTTATAACACTAATACACTTTTACACAAACGAAACGAATAACAGTTCCTAGTGTGGAGGTCTAATCTCGACGACGCTAGGACGGCCAAATGGTAAGTAAATCCTGGTCCGGCGCTCTTCACCCCACTATAGTGAATTTCACCAATCATGGGTACGGTGACATATGTCAAAGAAACTCTATAGTGAGGTGACCATGCATAATTAATTTATGTGATTCGATTATCGAGTACAATTGCGGTTAACCTTTAATCGATTATAAAAAAATAAATATATTCAATTATTCGCTATCTGTCTGAACAGGAAGACTCGTTCGATTCCGATCCTACATGTAAAGCTTCTTGATACTGTATTACGCCCAATATCAAGTGCCGGTGCAACTCGATCCACTAGCAGACAGATAATAATTGACAGATAATAATGGACCGCCATTTTCTCGCTCCCGCTTAAAGTATTCCCGCAAGCGGACAACCAACTCCTGGGCTTGACTGTTTAAAACGGTCTTCTTTGTTCTTTTCGGCATTTATTTTTGCCGATTATTACACGATTATATGTTTTTGCCGATTACTACGTGTCAATCCCTATCATTAAACGTTTCGTTTCATGCCTCTAATTTTAGGATAATATATTTTCTGTACCTTTTTTAATTTGTTTAAAATGTAAAAACGCATATTTAAATACAATTTCAATCTAATTAAGCATTATTATTTGCTTTGGAAATTAATTGGTGATTTTTAAAAATGTATATTTATCAGATATTTTAAAAATAGTGAGAGTGTATTGGAACGTTTCAAATGTCATGGTACCCATGCTACATGAAATTCACTATAGGCTCTGTTGTAGCACGAAGTTAGCCGAGTATTGACGTCATCGCGATGTGCTGCCGTCTCTCGTAACTCGTGCTGCGGTTCGTTTGGCGTCTTAATTATCGACTGTCTCCGACATATAAATGTAGATAGATATGTGTATAATTGTGTCAGGGTCGTGAGAAGCGTCGTCCTACTACGGTGTCTTCGTCTCCCGGCAAGGTGGCCCGCGCCGACAGCGTCACCGGCGTGCACTCCCCGCACCACAGCGAACGGCACATCTCTGAACATTTCGTGAGTTACTACTACTAGTTGTTGTAGCATGAGCGCCAACACTACACTTCTGTCACGGAATATGTGGACTATATCTCTTTCTCTCGTATGAAATAAGACAGAGAGCGACCGAGACCGAGCCAATCCGTGACAGAGGTCTTGTCTTGACACCACTGTACTACTTTGTACAACTTTGTGTCTACCCTAATACTAATTATCTACCTACCACAAAATACTAGGAATGGATTTTTTTTTGATGATCAATAATGCAATAATAAAATGTTGTTTAACTACACTTAACTAACTAACTACAGCCCTTTTTAACGTCCCACTGCTGGGCACGGGCCTCCCCTCAATGCGAGGGGGATTCAGGCCATAGTCCACGGCCCAGTGCGGGTTGGCAGACTTCACAAATCTATCGAGAACTAGTCAAGTTCCCTCAGACGTGCAGGTTTCCTCACGATGTTTACCTTCACCGTTACATAGCTAGTGATAATCTCAGATGAAAATGAGATTCGCACATAAACCCAGAGGTGCGAGCCGGGGTTTGAACCTGCACACTTTGATTTGCAAGGCGTGCGTTCGACCACTCGGCTACCACTGTTTATACTTAAACATCAAACGGAAACACATGTGTTAAAAATAAGAATAAAGTCCCGCCCACGCTGGGGCGTCAATTGTCGAGCGTCAATTTTTTTTACATAAAGAGAGAACATAAAGATTGAATTTCTGCTGTATTAGCCACGTCGCCACAAGTCAAAATTATCTCGCGGCGTCATGTCAGTGCCATTTCGATGAAGAATGAACTTATTCCTATGAGTTAATAGAGTCCGTTTTGGTATCGGCGAAAATTCGACACGCTTGTCTTGGGGCTTCAGTGTGTAGGGGAATATATGTGTTTTTTTATGATTATTTCTCACCCTATTGTTGCAACCAGCATCCAAATACAGTTTTGTTTTTTTTTTTAATAATAATGTAACTATAATTACTTATCCCTAAAATAGTTCAAGGACCTAACACCTACACTCATCCATACAAGCGATGATTTCACATAGATTATGCATAAGTAACAACCCATCACAGTTTGTACCTTAGAAAGCCATAGAATGACCAATCCTAATATCATTAGTATGAATTCATTGTTAATAACAAACGAATGTTGTAAATATGCGCGTGCGCAACAGGAGAGCGGGCACGCGGTCTCATCGCCCATTCACATACAAGGTCGACGGCAGAGGCCGGATATGGTGCCCGATATAGCATCCAACACGCCGCAGGTATGAATTGATTTACAAAATATAATAATAATAATACATCATCGCGCCCGTATTCCCCGAAGGTGTAGGCAGAGGTGCACTACAGTGAACCCACACTTCGTCGATGTCCACAAATATATCGAGGGGTGAAAGGCTACTTTTGGGCGATATTGACTTATATAGGTACGTATTTGAAATTGGCGATTTTTTTTGCATCCAATGAGTATGCTCTCCTGTAAAGTAATGAAAATGTCGCTTAAGTGAAATAGCCTGTCACCTCCTCGATATGTGTACAAAATATATGTATTTTTTTTATATATATTGGGTTTTACGGATTTGGGTATTAGTCCTTTGAAACCTGTAGTCAATTTGTTTATTTTCTAATCAAATCAAATAAAAAAAAAAAAATCGTGTAAGCCAAAAAGCACTTACAAATAGTCAGATTCTACCACCGGTTCGGAATGCTGCTTCCACTGAGAAGAGCCGGTAAGAAACTCAATGGTTACTCTTTTCAAAATGATAATTGCGAGAAATACATTCTCAGGAGCAGCAATGCCATGAGAGCAGACAGCACATTTGCCACAATACTAGAGAAGAATTATACTCATGGCAGTCTAATATTAAATACAAATATAGTCTTTACGCTTAGGAAGCTAGTACAGTAAGGTGCGTCTACTCCCATTTACAATGAAGGGATTATTCTAAACCACAGATGGTTATAGAAATAATTACTCTGGTATGATGCCTACAAAATATATGTCAAACATAAATATTGCCAGACAACCCATACACATCGTACGATCTAAACTAAGCAGAGCTTGAACTTATGGGTACCATGCAATGGCCTGGGGGCCTCTCCAGTTACATCCAGACCAGGACAAATTACGTATTTCGGAAATGGCTTTTTTGGAACTTGCCCTTGTCTGAGTTTAACTAAGTTTAGTACTGATCCAATTGTCAGTTCCTCTGTCCTTCTTCTTCTTTTACGAAATGTCTGAAATGATGATATTTTAATGGGATAAGATGAGGAATGGCTCCACCTGCGTTTAGCGGGTATTTCAGCCAGTGTCAAGTAATTAATAGCAAGGGAGAATTCAATGAAAACACATTATAAATAAAAATGGATGATGACAGTGATAAAGATGGCGGATGACCTGTCCTTTTAAGCCTTATGCGACGGCATATGCTCATTTTGTCTAACATGTGTCTTTTTCACAGCAGCAACCAGACGTTCAACCGACTTCCTCGTTCCAGAGAGGCAAAGAGGGGTCTTCATTCAAGAAACATAACACTGACAATCTCGATGAGCAGGTATTCTATCACTGTTTATCATGTACACAATGCTTAAGTAAGCTTGACAAAGAATTCTACCCGCGTCTTCGTCCGCGCAGCAACGATTAAACATTATAACCTCTATGTTATTTATCACGTATAAACAATAATATTGTAAAGTTTTATCAAAATCTGTTTTAATCGTATTCTTGTACTCTATGTTTTATCCATCTGGAATGGTATTTTTTGATGGGAAACATCGCTTGGCGAGTGACAGCAACTGTTGATGCCTCGATGCCGTGATGCGATAACTTCGAGCAGCTCCGTGGCTCCTCGGTTCTTTCCGCCGCTTAGACTCCGCCCACCGGCTGACTCCGCTCACTCGCCGCTACGACACTTTTCTCTCTACTCTAAATAACAATGTTTCACATCTGCCGGGCGTCCCGCGACGTCTACTTTTTTACATTTGTATAATTGTTAATTAAGAAAAATACACAAGCATTATTGGAAAATAGTAACCATGGAGTTTCTTGCCCATTCTTCTCCATAGGAAATGCATTCCGAAGGAGTAGTAGATTATCATTATTTTTTATTGTCGATTCGTAAGTGCCTGTAATGGTTTATGTGATTTAAAACATTTCTGATTCTGAATAAAAAGTGTTCTTCTATACTGTGTGACTTATAAATAGGTTGGTATGTCTTTTGTAGGCCCTGATACAAATAGCGACGGAGGCGTTCGTCAAGGAGCTGGGCTTGGAGAGTGACCAAGTACTCCGAGGGAACGTCCAAGTGCGAGACCTGCCCGCCGGCACCTATATCATGAAAGAAGAGAGTCACAAGGTGCGTAGTTACCTTTACAATCGATTATGTAACTGTGATTGCAAACAATTTTCGTTTGAAACCACAAACATGGCCGCTTTTCCATATATTCTGACACGTGTTTTGACAGAAAGTGATTGAAACGGGTTTGCAATCGATTTACCAGAGTTATCAATCACCAGAACGTATCGTGTGAGCGAATTTGCTCGACGTTGTTTTTTGAAAATGTATTCTTTGTCAATGAGCATAAAGATAGAACTGCTGTGGTAAAAGAATTCGCTCGCGTTGGCAGTTTATTGAGGAATAAACTTTTCTATGAGTCAATACAGTTCATTTTCATATTGGTGAAAATTTTTACGCCCCAGTGTGCTATACAGGATGCTTCAGAAGTCCGAAATAATACTTTGACGTTTGCATCAGTATCGGGTATACAACTGAATGGTATAGATCGAAATTCGACCATGTTTTTCCAACTTTTTTTTCGTTCTCAATTTCTATAACTCGTAATATCTCGAGTCCTATGTAAAATTTGCGTGTTCTGTTTTGTGAATATTGGTACTAGCCCCTCATAAGTGTAGATTACACTGCTGAACACAGTTATGGATGTATCCAAAGGCCAGAACACGATACCTGTGAAAATTGTCCAAAGGTCTATAACTCCGAAACTATGATAGCTAGGTATAAAATGGGTTCACTAAGCGTCCACATATGAGCTACCTTATATGTACCCAAAGTATTAATTATTATAATTTTGTCCCCCCCCAAAAGCTGTATTATAGTGTCCGCGGCGAGCCGGAGATCGTTCAGGTATCAAGTGTTGTGTGTGATGCGTGTGATGACATTACATGATAGATACCATACAACCACAATCATTTTACAGTACATCTACAAACGATATACAATTTGTTGCAACAATAAAAATCTTGATAGCAAAAAGCATTACTACTACGACTACTACTACAGCCCTTTTAACGTCCCACTGCTGGGCACGGGCCTCCCCTCAATGCGAGGGGGATTCAGGCCATAGTCCAACACGCTGGCCCAGTGCGGGTTGGCAGACTTCACACATCTATCGATAACTAGTCATGTTCCCTCAGACGTGCAGGTTTCCTCACGATGTTTTCCTTCACCGTTTCATTGTAAGTGATAATCTCTCATGAAAATGAGATTCGCACATAAATCCCAGAGGTGCGAGCCGGGGTTTGAACCTGCACACTTTGATTGCAAGGCGTGCGTTCGACCACTCGGCTACCACTGCTATTTAGCAAAAGGCATTGTTAAGCAAAGGATCCAATTCATTCATGAATATATTATAATACTTTCACTAGACAAAATCAGGTGTGTTTTATCTCTGTTGTAATAATTACATATTAGTTGGAATACTTATGTCATTCGTAAATAAAAATCCATAGATAGTAAACAAATATGATGCATTACTTGAAGTTAGTAATGGTTTGTATCGTAAATATGTACATAGTATAAAACAAAGTCGCTTCCCGCTGTCCCTATGTACACTTAAATCTCCAAAACTACGCAACAGATTTTGATGTGGGTTTTTTAATCGATAGACTGATTCAAGAGGAAAGGTTTAGGTAGTAGTTTAGGTGGCGCTGCTTTCGTATGGCACTAATTCTAAGGCGGTACGAAGTTCGCCCGGTCATACATACAAATATATTTTACATGTTTTTGAAACAATCCATATTATACAAAAGGTATACAAGACATATTTTTCATTACAAAACTTATTTTGTCTTGTAACTGTAAGTGAAATGTGTGTAGCTTTTTATTTTTAACCGACTTCAAGAATATGAGGTGGTTCTTAATTCGATCCGTATGGTTTTTTTTTATACTGACAGCTGTCAGTGTCACATGACATCTGTCATTGTATCTAATAATATCTATGTTAATTACAAAATTAAATGTAACGTAATATTAAATCTGATTTCGTAATACATTGTTTTAAGATTACTATTTTGATTGATTTATCGTACACAATCTATAAAAGCAATATTAAAATGATAATGCTAAAAGGTGCTACTATTCCTCTCAATATTATACTCGTGTTAATCATTATTATTTGTCTCACTATACAGGATGTGGCTCTGGTGTACTTACTTTCTGGCGCATTGCTGGTTTCACAAAAAGTGGCCGAAGGCGAGGGTGAAGTTCACATGTTCACTGCGTATCCAGGTATGATTATTCATTACACAGTGTAGCATAAGTCCGAATTATTCCTTTATAGTTGACTCGAGTATTAGATATGCAACTCAATGGTATAATTTTTTATCGAAATTCAAACATGTTCTTTTCAGAACTTTTTTTTCACGGACAATAAAAAAAAAGTGTCATGGGATTTATTCATTATTTCTTTGGTGAATATTAATAGGGTTATGGTTGTAAATAAATAATCGCCAGACAACACATACTCAACATTTATGATCCCAAACTCAGCAATGCTTTCACTATGGGCACCGTACCCCCCCTACGAGTGTAGTCACTACCTCTCCTCTCACGGTAACTGCCCAAGCCGAGATCGTGCCCTTTGTGGCGCCCTTGAGCTAGTTGCCACCCTTTTCCGCCCTTGAGGCCTTGGTTGGAGTGCACTTTGCGCTCGCCACTCCTCCGGTAAAGCTGTAAAGGCGGCACGGCCAACAGTGTAGTCCTTTAAAAAAAGGGCACCGTACAATTAACAAGGGGCGATTCCAGTTACACCCAAAACAGGCCAAATTCCGGAAAGGCCATTTCCCAAATTTTCAGAATCAGAATTCGAATATTTTTTATTCATGTAAACCTATACAGGCACTTATGAATCGTTAATAAATAATAATAATACTATCTCTACCACCCATTCGGAATGCATTTCCTATGGAGAAGAATGGGCAAGAAACTCCATAGTTGCTTTTTTTCAATTTACAATTTCGGGAATGGAACCCGCAAACATGCAGTGCACTGAGCCGAACGGCGTACGCTCAGAAATTAGACCAAGCCGTCATAAAACCCATGTATCTTGAATACAGGTGAAGTGGAAGGCGGTCTCGCTGTCTTGACTGGTGAGCCGAGTTTCTTCTCCATCCGCGCGAAGCACTTCTCCCGCATCGGGCTGCTCTCCAAGACCACGGTGTACAGCATCATGCGCGAGCGACCCTCGGTGGTACTCCACATAGCCAACACCGTCGTCAAGAGACTATCGCCCTTCGTCAGACAAGTGGACTTTGCACTGGACTGGGTAATTAATCCATATTAGTTGGCTATTCAAGTCTCAAGTTTATTTAGATACATATAAACGAAATTGATGTGTTTATTTGTAATGTCAAAATCTAGTCATACAGCTTTTTAAAAAATGCATATTGACACTTGAAAGGCAATCCTTACTAAGTGACACAAAATTGTAAAATGAGATATATACAGGATGTTTCAGAAGTCCGAAATAATACGTTTTTCCAACTATTTTTTCGTCGTCAATTTCTAAAACTCGTAATATCTCGAATCCTATATAAAATTTGCATGTTCTGTTTTGTGAATATTGGTAGACGCCCTTCATATGTGTACTTTACACTGATTAATAGAGTTATGGATGTACACAGATGCCAGAACACGATACCTGTGACCAATATTCAAAGGTCTATAACTCAGAAACTATGATAGTTAGGTATAAACTGTCTTCACTAAGCATCCACATATGAGCTACCGTATGTGTATCTGAAGTATTATTTCGGACTTCTGATACACCCTGTATATATCAAACGACGCAGAAAAAAATGACCGTTCGAATGGTACATATAATTAATTTTTCGAATTTTGTCGCTTGGTAAGGATTGCCTGTCTAACGTCTATATGTAAGTATATACGATATTATATAGAAAAAACAATTTTAAATTTCTCGTCAGTCTGTCTGTTTGTTATGGGTTATCTCCGGAAAGGCTTTACTGATTTTGTCGGGACTTTCACTGACTGACAGCTGATGTAACTAAGGCTACTTTCTGTGGGAAGTCTTAAATTCGATGACGGCTTGAGGGGCAATGCTCGCGTGTTCGATATTATCGCTAATTCTGCATATTATCTCGAAACAAGACGTCATTTTCAATAATGATTACCACTTGCTGAACGGTGAAGGAACACATCGTAAGGAAATCTGCACGTCTATAGAAGGGCGTGTGAAGTTCACCAACCCGCACTGGGTCAGGGTGGAGGATTATGGCCCAAATCTCCCTCGTATTTAGGGGGGATGTGCCCGTTATAATGGCAATAGGCTCGCCTCCTATTAAAATGGGACCAAAATACATCGGTGAAGTGTGGGTGCAGTATAGTGCGCCTCCGCCTACACCTTCGTGGAACACAGGCGTGATGATGTATTAAAACTACAAAATTGGCCGTTTTGTTTAGACATACTTCGAATTATAGATAATGTCGGTCATGCAGGAAAAATAAAGGGGGCATCCTTCGTCTAGCCAGTGTTTGGAGCTCAGTTCTTTCAGCTCACTTTCGGTCTAACACTGAGTTATTATTATTCTATTAAGGTATTCCTCGAGTCCGGTCGCGCGGTGTACCGTCAGGACGAGGAGTCGGGCTCCACGTTCATAGTGCTGAGCGGGCGGCTGCGCTCCGTCATCACGCACCCCAACGGGAAGAAGGAGCTGGTCGGGGAGTACGGCAAGGGCGACCTGGTGGGCATCGTGGAGATGGTGACGGCCACGCGCCGCAGCACCACCGTGATGGCCGTGCGCGACTCCGAGCTGGCCAAGCTGCCCGAGGGACTCTTCAACGCCATCAAGCTGCGGTTCCCCGTCGTCGTCACCAGGCTCATCAATCTACTCGGACATAGGATACTTGGTAAGTTCCCGTGTGTCGGCAACCTTTTGAGTCTGTTGATGATTGGTTTTTCTTTATCTGTCACTGCGCTCGTGACTGTCATTCATGACGTTTAGTTGCTCTGTACATAAGTTTGATTGTATCACATAATATCTGCCGTAATCCCGTTTATTTTATTTAACTAACCCCTAAAGAGTTTTTAAAGAGCCACAATTTTTTTTCTTGCCAACAATAAATAGTAGGTACTTGAATAAAAAAAGTTAAAAAAAAATAAACGTGAAAATAGAAATGGTGACTCACACTCGTTAATCGATTGAGAACGATTTTTAAATGTTTTTTTTTATAAAATAAGTAATATTTGCGTATGGAACTAAAGAGCCGCAGCAACACATCCAAAGAGCCGCATGTGGCTCGCGAGCCGCAGATTGCCGACCCCTGTTCTAAGTACTTAGTTGATAGTACTAAAAAGCTCTAAGTGACGTCATCTTCTTGACAAATCTGACAGATGAAAGAGATAAAACTTATGTCTACACGGTCATGGCAGGACGACATGTGGTTTTCATTAGTCGCAAATTTCGAAAATGACCTTTTAGGAATTTGCCCTGGTCAACATGTAACTGGGATCGCCCCCAGTCCAATGTACGACACCGATTGTACAGACTTGGCTTTGTTTGGGATCATACGATGAGTATGGGTTGTCTGGCGTTATATATTTATTAATTTATCCAATAGGGTCCTGGCAGAAGCCGACGGCTGGTCTTGGCAGCGCGGCGACCATTGAGCCGCGCGCTTCTCAACATAACTTCTCAACGGTCGCCGTAGTACCTGTCAGTGATGATGTACCGTTGACAGCTTTCACGTACGAACTGTACCACTCGTTGTGCGCCATCGGTGAGTGATCTTGATTCTCGTATATACAGGGTGGCGAGGGTCCTAGGGATGGTTGGGTCGCCTTAAGGTTCATGATTTATGTGGATTTGAAATAAAAAGGAACTATTGCATAAACAACGTCGTCCATGTCGGGACTTGCTTTATTCACCGTCACAGATTATAACCCAGACACAAAACATAGAATCGACCACAGATAATCAACTCAAATAGTTAATCATTTTAATGAAGTAATTTGCTACCATCGCCATCTGGTGGTGTCGAAAGGAAAATAGACATCAAATGTATAAATTCCAATTAATGTCACTAGATGGCTTCAGCGGACAATCAAGTTTTACCACAGGGTGTATCAGAAGTCCGAAATAATATTTCGGGTATGTGGCTTATATCTTGTGAAGTAAATGCTCAGTGAAGACAGATTATACCTTACTCTAATAGTTGATGAGGTTACAGACCTTTGAATATTTGTCACTAGTATCTGTTGTGGTCTATGTGTACATGATTAACCCTTTTAGACAATGTAAACTACATTTACGAGGTGCAGCTACCAATATTTAGAAAACAGAAAATGAAAATTTTACATATGAGTCGAGATATTACAAGTTTTAGAAATCTGCGACGAAAAAATGGTAGAAAAAATATTTTCGAATTTCGAAGAAATTTTAATACCATTGGGTTATGATTGGCCAATTTTTGTTTCGGACTTCGAAAACATCCTGTATTCTGTACACATGTCGTTGAAATCGTGTTTACTGTTATTTTATTTTTTTCTTCAGGTCCCACAGTTCGTCTTACTTCTGATGTAATCAGAAAACTTCTCGGATTGACTATCATGGATCCCAACAACGAATACAGGCTTAGCTCGTGGCTGGCTCAGCAAGAGGACAAACATAAGGTAGTTTATAATTTCAGAGTTGGAATCCCACCAGGTATCTGCATCGGTCAGTAAAAGTCAGTTTTTTAACGATGGTCAGTAACAGTCAGTTTTTCTGAAAATAGTCAGTAATGTCAGTATTATAGACTCGGAAAAACAAATTTTCGTGTAAAATGTCTTGTGTCTTCAAAGAGTTACATACGCACGCTCTTTTTACTACGGATATTCTTTTTTTTATGCCTTACAGTTGGCCTCAACACTACAAAGCCGGTATGGGAGTTGCAGGCTTGCAAATATTTGTCAATTTTAGGTATTCGAATATTATTTTTTGAGATTCCGTACCTTAAAAGGAAAATGGAAATCCTCACGTTGTCCGTCTATCTGTTTGTCAAGAGACGCGACGCCTTACGATGAGCGTCGTGACGCCTTATAGTGAGCGTCACGACGCCTTATAGTGACTTATAGGTTTTTTCAAAGGTGGTACATTTTGTTGATGATTATTTAATTTCTATAGTGTAGTACTTTTATGCCACTCATATAATGTTGATATTCATAGGTGGCGTTGTACCAATGCGATCCCAGTCTCACCCAATGGACCCAGAGATGTATACGCCAGGCCGACTGCATACTGATCGTCGCTCTGGGCGACAAGCAACCTAGTATTGGTAAAGTAAGTATAACAAATAAATATCGCCAGGCAACACATACTAATAATAATATGATCCCCACATACCAGATACCTATATACCTCGCAATGGCGACCCCCGCGTTCGCATTAGGACTACAAGTGCCTTTAGGCGGGCACGCCCCCATTAGGCACCTCACACCGCTCTGCCGAGAGTCATACGGCTAACATCGTACCATAAAATTTTCTAATATTAAAATTACCTGTGATAATGCCGCCGTATTGTTTAATAAAATTATGTGAAAAGACATCGAACCTCAAAAAATTGCCATTTAATTTCACCGGGAAATTATTATTGATTTAAAAATTAATGTAAATCAAAATTACAAATGGCAAATTACAAAGAACACTCCGTTAGTCACCCGTTGATGTCTGATTCAAATCTATTTCTTTCGTATGCATAGTCACATAATGCTGTCTCGCACTATCACCGGCACGCGTAAGCTAGAGATGAGACGATGTGACAAACATTATATCGAAAAATAAATCGATAAAAATAATTTAAAATATGATTTATTTTAACTTAATGATTTATTGACATTAATTTAAATATAATTTTATTTATATGTTATGTTTATATATATTATGTAAAGAGAGAACATGGATCTGTACGTTTATTATTAAGCTATCGAAATAAGTAGCTGAATAAATAATAATATTATTTATTGAACGAGACAGCTAAATAGTTCATTTAGACTTCGTTTTTAATTTATAGGTTTCAACGTGTCCAATAACTAAAGGAAAATGGATAAGTGTCATAATAAAAACATAGTTATTTATTCACGTCATTTCACGCAATATAGTTTATTTTCATTTTCATTTCTCGTATCATTTTCAATACCTGTAATATACGTAAATAGTTGATGTTTAGAATTATTTTTAATATACTCACATAAGTATACATGTGAGATGTATGTATGATACATATCAATGATCGTCAAAAGTTATCGATGAAGAAATGTGCCTCATCTCTAGCAAACATGCACTCGACGTCATGACTTTGAATGAAACAATCAAAATGCGCTGTCTTCCACTCTGCCCCGCAGCGTATTGACGATTGCAATCTCACCCAAAAGTGCAATAATACTACGTCTATGCTCTATGGTCTGTGTATGATCCCCAACCAAACTAAGCAAAGCTTGTTCTATGGGACTATACAATGGACTAGGGGCAATGACAGTTACACCCAGACCAGGGTAAAGTCCGAAAGTCATTTGCGTTTTTTTGCTGTTTAGAGCATTAAGATTAGAGCAAAAAGCAGTGGTAGCCGAGTGATCGAACGCACGCCTTGCAAATCAAAGTATGCAGGTTCAAACCCCGGCTCGCACCTCTGGGTTTCATGTGCGAATCTCATTTACATCCGAGATTATCACTTGCTATGAAACGGTGAAGGAAAACATCGTGAGGAAACCTGCACGTTTGAGGGATCTTGACTAGTTCTCGATGTGTGAAGTCTGCCAATCCGCACTGCGCCAGCGTGGTGGACTATGGCCTGAATCCCCCTCGCATTGAGGGGAGGCCCGTGACCGGTAGTGGGACGTTAAAAGGGCTGTAGTTAGCTATTTAGAGTGGACACCCTGATTACAATAATCACTTAGGGGCTTAACGTTTGACTGTAACCGCTGAACCGCGCCTTAGGAAAGCGTAGCTCGGCTAAACGGGAAATAAAAAATATACCAATCGAATTGAGAACCTCCTACTTCTCGAAGACGGTTAAAGAGACTCATGACGAAAAGGGACTAACGAAGCGAAATCGTCTGCGTTGTCCCTCCGTCTCGCCGTGCATATACCTGAGGCACGATACAGGGAATACAGACGTGATAATGTTTATCTTTAGATAGAGAAGGAGATAGAGCGGCTGGCGATCCGCACGCAGAAGGAGCTGGTGCTGCTGCACCGCGAGGGCGGCGCCAACCCCAGCGGGACCGTGCACTGGCTCAACATGCGCAGCTGGGTCAGCCAGCACCACCACGTGCGCTGCCCGCACAGGATGTTCACCAGGAAGAGCCAGTACAGGATCGTGAGTATACGGCCAAGTGTGGGCGCCCTGCAGTACATCTCTGCCTACCCCTTCTGGGAAAACAGGCGTGCTGATGATGATGTTACGTGTTTCCAGAGCGAGTTGTACAGCAAGGTGCTGATGTCAGAAGCATCGGTGCACTCGGACTTCTCCCGGCTGGCGCGCTGGGTGACGGGCACGTGCGTGGGGCTGGTGCTGGGCGGGGGCGGCGCGCGCGGCGCGGCGCACGTCGGGATGGTGCGCGCCATACAGGCCAGTACCATACACTTGCTAACGCTTTACAACACAAACGTGGACCTTTCTAGTAAGCTACTACTACTACTACTACCGCCCTTTTAACGTCCCTGGGCACGGGCCTCCCCTCAATGCGAGGTGGATTCGGGCCATAGTCCACCACGCTAGCCCAGTGCGGGTTGCCAGACTTCACACATCTATCGAGAACTAGTCAAGTTCCCTCAGACGTGCAGGTTTCCTCACGATGTTTTCCTTCACCGTTTCATAGTAAGTGATAATCTTGGATGAAAATGAGATTCGCACATAAATTCCAGAGGTGCGAGCCGGGGTTTGAACCTGCACACTTTGATTGCAAAGCGTGCGTTCGACCACTCGGCTACCGCTTTAGTAAGCGACCCGAATCAAAAGAACTTTAGCGGTGAAGGGAAGACCTTCCTGCCGGGCTGGTGGTATGCCTGGGGGAGTACGCCCCACTGTTATTGTTGGGAATTTGTGTATATCGAAGGATGAAGGGTTTTTGGCTCAGGCGATATTTTATTAACCTAACAGCATAGCATACTCATTCGACGCAGAAAAATTTGCTGATTCCAAATAATGTTAACAGGGTGTCTCAAAATTCAACGATAATTGGGCACCAGAGGGTGGACCTGCTCATGAGTACTCGAGAAAAAAAATAAGAAAAAAAATAGTCAATATTTTTTTTATTATAAAATCAAAGCAGTGGTAGCCTCGCGGGCAAGAACGCCCGCCTTGAATGTAAGGGGTTCAAGTTCAAATCCCAGATAATTTTCATGTGCGAATGTCATTTTCAACAATGATTACCACTTGCTGAACAGTGAAGGTAAACATCGTGAGGAAACCTGCACGTCTATAGCTTTCTATAGAGTGTGAAATTCACCAACCCGCACTGGGCCAGCGTGGTGGACTATGACCCAAATCTCCCTCGTGTTGAGGGGAAATGTGCCCGGTATAATGGCAATAGGCTCGCCCCCTATTACATTGGGAACAAAATACATCGGCGAAGTGTGGGCGCACTACAGTGCACCTCTGCCTACTCCTTCGGGGAATACAGGCGTGATGATGTATTTATTTATTTATTTTATTTATATAAAATCAAAATAAAAATTCTTTTAAAATTCACACCCTGTAAGATAGTTTTAGCTACCATGACCATAATTTTTCAGATTTTTTTTTTGTATCGGCAACCTCGTTAGCATTGCTATCCACTATAATCCTTAAAAATCCCAGAAAGTATTAGTTATTTACAAAATTAGTTATTTCCCTAAAATTTTGAAACATTTTTAGTGTCAGTCCACTTTCACTCGTCGTGGTGTAAAAAAACGTATGGACACTACTATGGCAAGTTTTTTAAAAAAATTACGCAACTGTTCATGATTCCAAAATGGTACAATACTTGAGGAAAACTAGCCACAAAAAGAATGTATAAGTCAATATCGTCCAAAGTGTCGCTTAGGTCGCATAGCCTTTCACCTCTCGATATAGTTGAGATCGTCGAGAACTTTTATTGCGCGAGCTAGGATTTTCATAGTACTTTGTAAGGCGGTTCGATTTCTTGTACGCGTAGAATTGGGATGTGTTGGTAGTCGCGCCATCTATTGGCGATTGGTGGAAGTTATTATTTGTGGCGAGATATAGGGATGACCACATGCTATCTATAGATTGATAGAGTAGTCTTTATTGTACACCAAATAGAGAGAAAGAGAGAGAAAAAAATATGGAAAATATGACAAACAAAAATATAACAATCTTAGGTCTAAATAATAGTCTAAATAGCTATTAATAATATAATATATCAGTATAAAGTTCGCTTTTGGTATTGGAAAATTTTTCGACAAACCAATTTATGCAGGCCTTTATACTCGAACGGAAAAAAATACTTACCAATCGAATTGACAACCTACTGCTTTTGGAAGTCGGTTAAAAATGATTTGTTATGACTTGCAGGAGGCTGGTATACCGATAGACATGGTGGGCGGTGTGAGCATCGGCGCGTTTATGGGGGCGCTATGGTGCATGGACCGTAACATCACTACGGTCACGCAGAAAGCTAGAGAGTGGTCGCAGGTAACAATAACACCATATCATTTAACAATGGATAATTGACTCAAGCCCCATTTTTGTAACTTAAAAAATTCGTGAGAAAAAATCTCTACACGACCGTTCTGAAGGGTTAAAACATTGTTACGTAACGCGTAGTTCAAAACCCCCCTCCCTTGTATCGCATCATAACGTTTCAGAAGCCCCCCTCCCCTCCTCTCCCCTCCCCTTCCCCAAATTCGTTACGTATTACTTGAACGCTCCCTTACTCACATAATTGATGGTACATTTCATATTACGGTGTGTGCTACCCCCAGAAAATGACGCAGTGGGGTAAGCAGCTCTTGGACTTAACGTACCCGGCGACCTCCATGTTCTCGGGGCGCCAGTTCAACGCGACCATACGCTCCACCTTCGGGGACGTTCACATCGAGGACCTGTGGCTGCCCTACTTCACCGTCACCACTGACATCAGCTCCAGTTGCATGAGAGTACACAGACATGGTAAGTGAACAACTAAACACACTAATAATATTGCTATCTCGCTCACATGTTACGCACGTGACAAGGACGGCAAGAACTCTTAGTTTTGAGTAGTCTAGTTAGGTAGCAATAGCAGTGATTAGCCTCTAAAGCGACAACCCTCGCGCGTTTAATTGCCAATACCCAAACAAACTCTGTGTTGATATGCATAAAGATTGCATTACTGTGGTAAATGTCTCGCCACTACGCGTCATAATTAGTTCGCACTGTCAGTGTCATTCAGTTGAAGAATGAACCTTTTCTATGAGTCAATACAGTTGGTTTTGGTATGGCAAATTAACGCGTGAGAGGCTATATACTTCTACGCAAACGTGAACTAAACATATTTTAGTGACACCAAAGATGGTGCTATCTTGACCAGTGTCCGTAGACAAAATTCCATTACTATGGGCTATGGGTGGATAATTGGACATGGAAATTTATATAAAAATCCGGGCATTTTTAAAGTAATTAAAACTATTTACAAAAAAGGGTTTTGGCTACTTGGTTACTACATTAACATACAGGTGAAAAAAGATTAAGATATCTTTGAATATTTCACCTTGAAGGGAGATGAAGTTTTGTTTAGCGGTAAAGGGAAGATCTTCTTTCTGCCAGGCGGGTGGTATGCCTGGCGGGGTCCGCTACGCCCCCGGTGATGTTGTCGGGGAATTTGTATATATAGTTCAGATCGTCGAACACACCAGTACCGCGAGCTAGGATTTTCATAGCACTTTGTATGGCGGACAATTTCTTGAACGCGTAGAATTGTGTCTACAGTCGCGCCATCAAGTAGCGACTGGCGGTAGTTGTGTTTCGTGGCGAGATATAGGGTACGCCACATTTGTATCCTCTGTTTCCCTCATTAATTGAGATTTGTGTGTGTGTGTGAGAAGTGATTGTTTGTGGCTTACACTAATGCTTTAAATACACAAAACAACGTCTTCACATTTTATTTATTATTAATTTTTTTTTGGAATACGACAATACGTGTTTACGTCCGTCCAAATCCATATCTAACTGATTTAAAGATAACTTGCACATAATGACCTTACATCCACGCAATAAAGCAGTGTTATTATAATATTACTTTATATTTTCTATTGAGTTAACTGTAAAAAAAACGATTTTATATTGATAATAATACAACGGCTCTCAACGAGTCACTGAACAACTCTTCATAAACGAATTCATTTCTTGAATTTTAACCAGCTCTAGCGTATCCGCAAATTGAATTACGTCCCACTGCTGGGCAAAGATATATACATCTTAATTGATATATACATAATATATATAAACATAATATCAGCGTATTCTTAGTTAGTGTCATATCAATTAAAAAAAAAAACAAGAAATGAATAAACGGTAGAGGAATTGTCTAAGTGGTAATTTTGAACCCAATAGTAACAGTAATCACACATCACATTCGTGGGCAGGGTAATTGTACTGTGTTTTTAACGTTTTTTTCTAATTTTGCACTTTAATAACCCAGTGTTGTTGTTTTTTTTTTTTAAACGGACACCCAAATGACCTGACCTGTCTATTGAGTACCGCACTGTGTTTGATGTTGAAATTGGATGTTGTTTACGTATTATATTTTACAAAGAAAACGTTTTGCATGTTAAAATTAAATATGTTGTTCTCAACATAACCAGCCCCCTTGGCATGACCGCGTAGACATAGCTTTATCTCTTTCAACTGTCAGATTTGTCGAGAAAATGATGTCACATTGAACTTTTTGTACTGTAGTTGCAGCATGAGCGCCAAGACTAGACTTATATCACAGAATATGTTGATTATATCTCTCTCTCTCTCTCTCTCTCTCGTATGAAATAAGACAGAGAGCTACCGAGCCAATCCGTGACAGAGGTCTTATCTTGACATGCGTGCTAACACCACTGGACATGGCTCGGTATGACGTCATTTTCTCAACGAATCTGACAGTTGAAAAAGATAAAACTTATGTCTACACGGTCATATTACAGGGCCTGGGCCCCAAATCCCCTTACACTATAGTTTGGATTTGATATAACTCAATTTTTCAAGGCATGAAACCATCATCTTCTATCAATTGTAGCTAAAATATTTGAATGTAGTTCCTTATCGCGCGTTGCGAAAGGGGGCTAGACGGAAAAAATTACGTCGAAAAATGTAACGAAAATTTTGTAACGACACTTTTACATATGTGTGTGTGTGATTTTACATAAATGTATACAATAAAATTCGATTTCGATTGCGATTTCGATGTGTGTGCAATTTTTTTTTTCCTTTTTTTGTATTTCAAAAGGAACTTCGTTCAATCCGGGTGTCCCTTGACACCTCTCAAGTTTTTTTAATATTATTGACATTACACATTGTCATAATGAAACCAAGATACTATTCAAATTCTATGTACCATTGATAAAATATGTTGTTTTCATGCCTTAAAAAATGATGTCATTGCAACTCCACGGCGATAATGGAAACGGACTTGGCGCCCAAGTTAAAAAAAAACG
Organism: Ptilodon capucinus; assembly: GCA_914767695.1. Taxonomy (NCBI): domain Eukaryota; kingdom Metazoa; phylum Arthropoda; class Insecta; order Lepidoptera; family Notodontidae; genus Ptilodon; species Ptilodon capucinus. Next base: position 12,160,541 of record OU611811.1, read on the forward strand.
AGGATTGTCAACGATTTCACAAAGTTTGAAGGACATGACGGTGAATAGAAAAATAACTGTAACCACTTGCAATGCCTCTACGAATCGTTTTCTTTTTACAACAAAAGTTATGATTTGACGCTCACGTGTACCTGGGCCTTTAAGCTATTGAAAATGGACTAAGACTGATATGCAGATTAAATACTTACCATTTTTTCTGTAACAAAAAAAACTCAAATTTGAAGTTGAAAAGTGTTTTTTTTTTCTGCTCCGCCGACCGGATACACTAACGTCATATTATTTCGGACTTCTCATATACCCTGTAGACCTGTATGTATTGTTATAAACATCATCCAAAGACAATCGCTTCAGCGAAGCGAAACACCACCGAAATTTTTACTTTATAAATTGTTTATTTGTTTTCATGATGACTTCATGTCTTACAATAATATGCGGACTGTTCTATACCATCATATGATCAATATCTATGGTGGCAATAGACATTTCTAGAACTATTAACTACCGGGAACCTTACAATCTCTTAATAACATATTATAATATTTATTGTCGTTTTTTGACAGATACTAATGTCGATTCTATTAAACAAAAACGAAAGCTTAACTTTTTTTGAGAGCACTAAAAATATTGCCATCTTTCTCTTGTACTAAGGCCGTAAGAACGAAAGCAATACAATTATTTTAGTGTTGTTTAAATTGGTGTTGACAGAATCGACAACATCGCAACTTTAGAATTATAGAAACTTCACTGAAATGGCCGTTCTAGGTCCATTTATGATTTAAAGTCGACATCCAAAAAAAAAAAAAAAATAGATCCCCATAATTTTTAAGGTGCGTCCTGCTGTATTAATTTATCTGTCAAAAACTGACAGAAATGTTATAACTTATAAGCAAGAGGTGGCTGTAAAGAGGCTGCAATTTGGTTTCACATTCCATTTGTTTGGGTGCGGGGCGTAAGATAACTTAATCGTGATTCCTTTCCTCTACGACTAATAATTTATAGATGGTTACAATCCATTTACAATTGCATTACTTTTGTTATAAATAATGCTCGTTTTTTTAGGAAATGATGACATTTTAATGGAATAAAGCCGCGTGCACACTGGGGTGTCAAAATGCGAGTGTCAAAATGTTTGGCAATACCAAAACGAACTCTGTGCATATATACGTCAAGTTTGATTTTCTGTGGTAAAAGCCACGCGACCACGCGTCAAAATTCGCTCGCACTGTCAAAGACGTTAGTTTGACAGCTCGTTTTAGTATCGGCAAACATTTTAGCTCACTCGTTTGGACGCTTCATTGTGTTGCATCTGCGATTACCGGGCTATATGCCATAATCGAGTAGATAACAGCATAGATGGATTGAAGTTTCTATAAATTTGGCGGTTAGTCCCCACGTCACTGTCAGTTTGACACCGCTGTCAGATTGACAGGTCGTCACGTCCGCTACAGTGTTTTATTTTTAAATGTGTTACCGTCACAAACCACACTCACCTGCATTTATGTGTTCGTATTATGTCAATAAGTGTGTTTGTTGTATGTTATTTATTATATACCTATGTGTATTATGTATTGTCGTCGTCCCCATTGGTGTTTTTAAATTCCTCGTGTCAAAAAAATCTATCGAAATCCCTTCTTTATATTTTTTTATTAACAACTTTTTTATATACGAATCCGACATTTGCTTTTGGGTGTTGCCATTACTTGAAAAAAAAAACTACTTTATATATATATTTTAAAAAAAGGAACGCTTGTGATTGGTTTACCTAATAACGCTAACAATTGTCGGGAGGCCTTATAATGATACAATGTCGGGTTGGATGTGATTAAAAAAAAAAAACTACAAAAAAAGTAATGTACTGTCATACATCTTCATTTTTCATTTTATCTTCATGTATATGCATGAGTGTGGTTCTTAGTATTTGCTTTTTTTTTCACTGTCAAACCCCCCCCCCCCCCCCCACGCACACTGGGACGTCAAACGCCGCGTGTCAAAATGACTAATACAAAACGAACTCTATTGTCAATATACATAAAGATTTCATTGCTGTGATTAAAGCCACGTCTCACGCGTAAAAATTTACCTTTAAAACTTTATCTATGAGTCTTGAGAGCTCGTTTTGGTATTGACAAAAAATTAGACGCGCGCCTTTTGACGCCCCAGTCTGCTTGGGCTTAAATCCATCTTTAGACGCGGCGGAAACGCAGCGTAAACGCAACGTAAACGCTGCGTGTCGGCCGCGTGTCTCGTAGCATGTAACGCATGTAGTACCACTGTAGCGACGACTACTCATCATAGTAACAGTAACTGTATTCCAATTTAATAGAACTGACATGTAAATTATTATTTACCAAAATAAATGAATATGAATATAAACATACTGGGGCGAGCGAACTCACCCGACGTTGTTTGAAATTGTACAGTCGGGGTAGGTAAAAAAGTCGTCATTTGATTGTACCATTTAATTTATTTATTTTCTTTTCTTTTTTTATAATAATGAATTAATGATGATATATAATGGAATAAGATGAGAAATGGCTTCACGTGCGTCAAGCGGGTATTTCACCCAGTGTCAATAAATACACATTATAATTAAAAATGTGCGATGACAGTGATAAATATGGCGGAAGAATCTCAACATTTCATTTAAAATGATGCAGAATATCGCATTGATGCAAGAAATGCAGTTAAAATATGTTACTGACAATTGAATAGGACGTATTTATTTCGATATTCGTTAAGACTACCCTTTTAACGTCCCACTGCTGGGCACGGGCCTCTCCTCAATGCGAGGGGGATTCAGGCCATAGTCCACCACGCTAGCCCAGTGCGGGTTGGGAGACTTAACACATCTATCAAAAACTAGTCAAGTTCCCTCAGACGTGCGGGTTTCATCACGATGTTTTCCTTCACCGTTTCATAGCAAGTGATAATCTCGGATGTAAATGAGATTCGCACATAAATCCCAGTGGTGCGAGCCGGGGTTTGAACCTGCACACTTCGATTCGAAGGCGTGCGTTCGACCACTCGGCTACCACTGCTACAACTGTTAAGACTAGGCTATTAAAAAGGTTTGATGTTTATATGAAACTAGATTATACGTCATAGGTGTATACTATAAAGATCCTTGTTACCACAATAAGTAAGTATAATTTTATATGCAGTTGTCTGTTTAGTGCTTGAGTTTCAAAAGGTAGGTACTAACAGTCTACGACTTGATAAAGAAATTAATTTGAAAACTGGCAAAGGTTTTCGTACCCCGACTGTACTCTTTGTCTATATACATAAAGATTAAATTACTTTGGCACAAATTAAACCACTAAATTCGCACGTTGAAATATATGCTTCTTCTATCAGTTAATACAGTTAGTTTTTGGTATAATTTGGTATAATTTGGCCAATAAAATTGCTCCCGTGAGTTTTAGTTCGTCTATTTGCGTAGGGTTTTATTGTACTATAGTTATAAGTTGGCGGAGACGCTGGTGATCGACGGTTAGTGTTGCCAGTAATTTAGAATTACACCCAAAACAGTTCATTATTTGGTTTTGACTCTTTGTGGATTTATAAGTACTTTTACATAGGAATTGCAATACGAAAGATGTAGTAGTGTTGAAACAATTGAAACCGATTTAAACAATTGACTGTGTTGCCAGATAAAAATACTAAAATATACTTTAGCTTATTTGTAATTATTTTTATTGATTTTACCTTCATATTTCTAGTGAATTTTAACAAGCCTTGAACCTAACCTAGGCGCGATCCTAAAAATAGTCAGGTTCGATTTAGATTATTCCATTCCATATCTACATATCCATTTCAAGGTTTATTCCATTCAATTCTTGGTTCCATTTTGTGGGTTTTTTTCTCTTTACAAGTTTTTTGGGTGTTTTTTTTTCCAAATGTCGCCAGCGCCGTCAATTTATAGCTATTGGACCAACTCTCTTATGGGTTAGTAAATAAATTCAACACTAGAATCATTTCCTTTCCATGGATTGTGTTCCAATATATGGGTACCAGGGTATTTTTTTAATTTTTATTTTGCTTACAATATTACATTATTAACGGCGGCAATTCCTTTGAAAAATTATTCCAATTGGCTTGTTCATGATAATAAGGTCTTGTTCGCACGATTACTATTCTTCGATTTTTGTTAATAATAAGAAAATTTTGCAAATTCTTAAAGCTTGACTTTGATTTCAAACTAAGTGTACCGAAATCAGTGTCGAGTTATTTCATTTTGACGCCGAACGCTTGCCGCTGAGCGCCTGAAGCGTCATGTATTTTTTTTTATTTGCTCTTAATTCGAAATGATTTTACAAATAAATTTTGTAATTTTTTAATTTGACAGCCCTCAAAATATTGTCGTCCTGCTCGTCCATTACGGCCGTAAGTGGGGCGTAAATATGTTTAGTTCGGTGCCAGTAGGATGGATGAATATTTTTTTGAACACTAAACGGACGTTGAATTTTTCGTGCGAGCGAGACCTAAGTCCAGTGTCCTGCGATAGGTCTACATCTCTCTAACGTTTTATGACGTATGGCAGGTTCACTGTGGCGATACATTCGCGCATCGATGTCGCTCAGCGGTTACATGCCGCCGCTATGCGACCCAGTAGACGGCCACCTCCTATTGGACGGCGGTTACGTCAACAACCTCCCAGGTAAACCAATCACAGAGCGCGGTTACCGTGCGCGTTCACGATTGGCCGGCAATGGTTGCGCGCGACGTTTATTATAGGCTGAGTGAAAATATTTTATTGGTAAAATTCAAATATCGAATTTGATTGTTCGTCGTTTAAAACGTTGATGGGTTTTTATCACATTTTACAATGATAGGAAACTAAGTCTCTCACTTTCTGTCTGTATGTTACACACTACAAAATTAAAATAACTGCACTACATTTCAATGTCTGTCTCACTATCCATAAACACGCTTCACTGAATATTAGAGGGTCAAATCTTTGCGTAGTTTCACTCTTTATGTTTCTAATAAACAAAAAAAAATCACATACATATATTACGCAAAAAAAAACCTACCAAAATAGAAATATTCCCACTCAGTCTGGCAATACGAAAGGTAAGTGATGGCAACACCTCAAGCGTACGTCGGTTAGTACGCTGACCGGCCGCGTGGCGCAGGTGTGCTGTGGCGCTTCTGTCGCGCCTCCATGAGTATCGCCGGCATCTTCCCGCCGATATGCGACCCCAGCGATGGACATCTACTGCTGGACGGGTGTTACGTCAACAATGTGCCTGGTAATGTTAAAGTACACTTTAGTCGTCCAAAATAATAACTTGACAATAAATATCGAGGTGTGAAAGGCTATTTGACTGAAGCGACACTTTTGGGCGATATTCAAATAAGAATAGGAATGTCAATAACCTCTATATGTCAAATGTGACTTGAAAAGTATGGTTTTCAAAAAAACTTATTTGCATATCAATAATAATAGTCTTACATCAAATTTAAATAAATAGGTTAATTTAGTAGTAAATTGTCTTACTATAATATTTAATTATTCAAAGTCATAATTGGTTTTTTTAAAACCATGCCATAACCTTTTATTTTATTTTCACTTTTGGCACAAAGGCCAAGAAGCCATGCCAAAATTATTAAAGAAAAGAAAATAAGGACGCCAGTCGCCATTTTGTCTTTGTTAGTATGCTTCGTCGTGCGACTGAGTGCATATTTTTTTCACTCAAGCTTTGCAAATAATTTTTATTTAAAAAACATCATGTTTTGCTCACCCTGGTTAGAATTGACAGTAATGACGTCACAATATGGCGCAAAGTCGATCCTATTCTCATTTGAATCGCATAGCATATTTGGAATCAGCGATTTTTTCTGCGTCGAATGGGTATGCTCTCCTGTTATGATAAAAAAACGTCGCTCGAGTCAAATAGCCTTTCAACCCTCGATATAAAAAAGTATAGATACATAAAAGTGTCAAAAAGACGTCCAAAAAATATTTGACCGAACTGGGTGAGTCAATGCCAAGGCCCTCTAGTCTTATACGTCTTGACTATGCAGTGTAGAATGGAAGGAGCGCAATATACTCGCCAGAGTGGTCGAACGCACGCCTTGCAAATCAAAGTGTGCAGGTTCAAACCCCGGCTCGCACCTCTGGGATTCATGTGCGAATCTCATTTTCATCCGAGATTATCACTTGCTATGAAACGGTGAAGGAAAACATCGTGAGGAATCCTGCATGTCTGAGGGAACTTGTCTAGTTCTCGATAGATGTGTGAAGTCTGCTAACCCGCACTGGGCCAGCGTGGTGGACTATGGCCTGAATCCCCCTTGCATTGAGGGGTGGCCCGTGCCCAGCAGTGGAACGTTAAAAGGGCTGTAGTAGTTAGTATACTCGGCATACTTTAGTTCATCCACAATGTCCATTGTAGATTTTTTTAAACTAATTATTTTTGCATTTCGACGGACACTTTTTTAATACCTAGATGTCACTCCTCTATCTACCCTCCATAGTCTTGACCTAGATTTATCTGATGTATATAGACGTCAAAGTTTCACACGTCCAATGTGAAACTGGCAAATGTTAAGAAAAGCTCCCTCTTTGATGTATTAATCTCGTTGGTATGCTAATTTTTTTTACAAAACCTTTGGAAATTCTAAAAGAGCATGTTCACATGTAATATTTAGATTTCTTAAAAGTATTTTTTTAGTCACCAAACTAAGGGGTCTAAATCAATATCCCTAAATGTTATTATGTCTCTGAAATTGTTTAAAAACCTGTATAAATTGAGCTTTAATACAGATTTGTAAATCTGCCGTCAATTAAAGTAAAAAAAAACATGCCCCAAGAAAAACATCTCTGGTACAATTTGAATGTTACATTTTGGTAGTACAATATTTTAATTCAGTATTGGTATATTTCAGCGGACGTGATGAGGTCTCTGGGCGCTAAGCACATTCTGGCCATCGATGTGGGCTCACAAGACGACACCGACCTCACAAATTATGGCGACGACCTTTCCGGCTGGTGGCTCCTTTGGAAAAGGTCTGGATATTTCTTTAGAAAAACACATGTCAAAAATTGCTCAAAATGATTTACCCCCTTTTATTTAAATATTTTATTAAATTTACTTTTTATCAAAAATATAAAGTATTATTTATTTAACATTATCAAACAAAGTTTTAAGCGCAATAAAAAAAAAAGCATGAGCGCACAATAGTTTGACATGCTCGCCGATAGATGTCGCTATACCAAAACATCGGATTCCTGCACCGCGGTGCTACGACCGCGCTGGAATCAGTGACCATCCAAGCCCGCCGTCATGAAATCATACTTACCTGGCGTAGGGGATACCGTGATCAAGACGGCGGTTCCCCCAGGGCGAGGCCTTCCCATTGCACTGCGGTTGGGTTGACCCTTGCGATTATCCCTAATGTGGATAACTCGGACGCGTAATTTTTGGTAGTGGGGACTGCGTACGCGCCGTCCCCCTCAGATACACTATATTAATAGTTAATTAAAGCTGGCCCAGTGCGGGTTGGCAGACTTCACACATCTTTTGAGAACTAGTCAAGTTCCCTCAGACGTCCAGGTTTTCTCACGATATTTTCCTTCACCGTTTCATAGCAAGTAATAATCTCGGATGGAAATGAGATTCGCACTTATATCCCAGAGGCGCGAGCCGGGGTTTGAAACTGCACACTTTGATTCCAAGACGTGCGTTCGACCACTCGGCTACCACTGTAGCCAACATGTATTTCAAATATTAAAAAGTTTTGTAAGCTGCAATCTATTATTTGTTATGTACCCCACTACCGTGTATACATTGAGAGCGAAGTTTAAAGATATCAATTTGATTAATTTATTTATACAGGGTGTATCAGAAGTCCGAAATAATACTTGGACGCTAGCATCAGTATCGTGTATACAACTGAATGGTATAAAAATTTGATTGAAATTCGACCATGTTATCCAACTTTTTTTCGTCGTTAATTTCTATAACTCGTAATATCTCGTCTCTCTCGTATCTCGTAGTCCTATGTAAAATTTTCATGTTCTGTTTTGTGAATATTGGTAGCCACCCCTCATAAGTGTAGTTTACACTGCTGAGTAGGGTTATGGATGTACCCAAAGGCCAAAACACGATACCTGTGACAAATATTCAAACTCAGAAACTATGATAGTTAGGTATAAATTGTCTTCACTAAGCATCCACATATGAGTTGCCATATATGTACCCAAAGTATTATTTTGGACTTCTGAAACACCCTGTATTTGATTTTTCATAAATGGGACTAAGCCGGCGGAGATAAAGACGCCGAGGTTTTTCAACTTCGATTCACCAGTGACTATTTTTATTTTAATTTGTTGTCAACAGATGGAACCCGTTCACGACTCCGGTGAAGGTGCCCAACTTGCCCGACATACAGAGCAGGCTGGCGTATGTTTCCTGCAATAGGCAGCTAGAGGTAACACACATTTTCACTATAAATCAAATAAAAATACGGGCAAGTGTGAGTCGGACTCGCGCACGAAGGGTTCCGTACCATTATCTATAAAAACGGCAAATTAAATCACATTTGTTGTATGGGAGCCCCCTTAAATAATTATTTTATTCTGTTTTTTAGTATTTGTTGTTATAGCGGCAACAGAAATACATCATCTGTGAAAATTTCAACTCTCTAACTATCACGGTTCACGAGATACATCCTTGTGACAGACGGACGGACGGACAGACAGCGAAGTCTCAGTAATAGGGTTCCCGTTTTACCCTTTGGGTACGGAACCCTAACAACACTCAGCATTTTAGATTTCATAAAGCCTGTTTTGGCTTTATAAAAAAAAAATCTGTGACTATTAAAATTAATAAAAAATTGTAACTTGCTTGTAAAGACACTGCAATTGTTTTTTTACCTATTCAGTGAATTAAATATTATTAAGTGAAGAAATTGCGATAATTAATTATCTATTATCCATTATCAATTTTAAAGGCCGGCAACGCACTTGCGATACCTCTGGTGTTGCAGGTGTCCATGGGCGGCGTTGATCACTTACCATCAGGTGAAAAGTCTGCTCGTTTGCCTCCCTATCTCATAAAAAAAAAATGTAACTAAATTCTGATTGTTTTTATTTTGCAAAAAAAAAAAAATACATAGTAATTTTCTTTATAAGATTGACATACTACGTTTTAGTACCGTCTCACGTACAATCTCACGTACAGAAAATAAAAATGTTCTGTAGTTGTAGCATGTCCGCCAAGACTAGACTTAAGTTACGGAATATCTTGATGTTGTCTCTTTCTCTCGTATGAAATGAGACAGAGAGCGAATGAGCGAATCCGTGACAAAGGCCTTGTCTTGCGAGCTAACCCCACTGTAATGCCATTGTAAATGGTTTTTTTTATTTATTTTTTATTTGGGTAAATAAACAGTAACAAATTAAACACTTTCACTAAGACTTACAATAAATTATATGTAAATTTATCACCGACACCATTTACCACAGATTAAATAAAGATAACATTTGCTAGCATCGACCTGTAGTGTGTACAGAAAAAAACAAAATAAGAAATAAAAAAAAATAGTGTTACATGCGAAACACGTTAGGTTTCAAATCTTAGAATCAATATGTTTTTTTAAATTAACTAGGCCGAACCGTTGCAATGTCAATATCGTTAAAGCATTAATTAAAAATAAAAATCAATTTTTTTTTATTCGTGTAAGCCAAAAAGCACTTACAAATAGTCAGATTCTACCACCGGTTCGGAATGCTGCTTCCACTGAGAAGAGCCGGTAAGAAACTCAATGGTTACTCTTTTCAAAATGATAATTGCGAGTAATACATTCTCAGGAGCAGCAATGCCACGAGAGCAGACAGCACCTTTGCCACAATACTAGATTAGAATTAAATTGAAGAATTAAAGTTATTAACTATCCTGTGCAAAGTTTTCACTAACTACGATATTGTGTCACGATGCGTACAGGAAGTGAAGAAGTCCGATTACTGCGAGTACATCCGTCCGCCGATCGACGCGTACAAGACGCTCCAGTTCGGGTCGTTCGACGAGATCCGCGAGGTGGGCTACCGGCACGGCGCCGCCTACTTCGAGGGCCAGCGGCGCGGCGGCGGCGGCGGCGTCAGCGGCGTCACCGGCGTCACCGGCCTCGACCATCGCAAGCCTGACGCCCAGCCCTCGCTCACTGAGTTAGTATCGTTAGTACTTCGAGGGCCAGCGGCGCGGCGGCGGCGGCGGCGTCAGCGGCGTCACCGGCGTCACCGGCCTCGACCATCGCAAGCCTGACGCCCAGCCCTCGCTCACTGAGTTAGTATCGTTAGTACTTCGAGGGCCAGCGGCGCGGCGGCGGCGGCGGCGTCAGCGGCGTCACCGGCGTCACCGGCCTCGACCATCGCAAGCCTGACGCCCAGCCCTCGCTCACTGAGTTAGTATCGTTAGTACTTCGAGGGCCAGCGGCGCGGCGGCGGCGGCGGCGTCAGCGGCGTCACCGGCGTCACCGGCCTCGACCATCGCAAGCCTGACGCCCAGCCCTCGCTCACTGAGTTAGTATCGTTAGTACTTCGAGGGCCAGCGGCGTCAGCGGCGTCACCGGCGTCACCGGCCTCGACCATCGCAAGCCTGACGCCCAGCCCTCGCTCACTGAGTTAGTATCGTTAGTACTTCGAGGGCCAGCGGCGCGGCGGCGGCGGCGGCGTCAGCGGCGTCACCGGCGTCACCGGCCTCGACCATCGCAAGCCTGACGCCCAGCCCTCGCTCACTGAGTTAGTATCGTTAGTACTTCGAGGGCCAGCGGCGTCAGCGGCGTCACCGGCGTCACCGGCCTCGACCATCGCAAGCCTGACGCCCAGCCCTCGCTCACTGAGTTAGTATCGTTAGTACTTCGAGGGCCAGCGGCGCGGCGGCGGCGGCGGCGTCAGCGGCGTCACCGGCGTCACCGGCCTCGACCATCGCAAGCCTGACGCCCAGCCCTCGCTCACTGAGTTAGTATCGTTAGTACTTCGAGGGCCAGCGGCGCGGCGGCGGCGGCGGCGTCAGCGGCGTCACCGGCCTCGACCATCGCAAGCCTGACGCCCAGCCCTCGCTCACTGAGTTAGTATCATTAGTACTTCGAGGGCCAGCGGCGCGGCGGCGGCGGCGGCGTCAGCGGCGTCACCGGCCTCGACCATCGCAAGCCTGACGCCCAGCCCTCGCTCACTGAGTTAGTATCATTAGTACTTCGAGGGCCAGCGGCGCGGCGGCGGCGGTGGCGTCAGCGGCGTCACCGGCGTCACCGGCCTCGACCATCGCAAGCCTGACGCCCAGCCCTCGCTCACTGAGTTAGTATCGTTAGTACTTCGAGGGCCAGCGGCGCGGCGGCGGCGGCGGCGTCAGCGGCGTCACCGGCGTCACCGGCCTCGACCATCGCAAGCCTGACGCCCAGCCCTCGCTCACTGAGTTAGTATCGTTAGTACTTCGAGGGCCAGCGGCGCGGCGGCGGCGGCGGCGTCAGCGGCGTCACCGGCGTCACCGGCCTCGACCATCGCAAGCCTGACGCCCAGCCCTCGCTCACTGAGTTAGTATCGTTAGTACTTCGAGGGCCAGCGGCGCGGCGGCGGCGGCGGCGTCAGCGGCGTCAGCGGCGTCACCGGCCTCGACCATCGCAAGCCTGACGCCCAGCCCTCGCTCACTGAGTTAGTATCGTTAGTACTTCGAGGGCCAGCGGCGTCAGCGGCGTCACCGGCGTCACCGGCCTCGACCATCGCAAGCCTGACGCCCAGCCCTCGCTCACTGAGTTAGTATCGTTAGTACTTCGAGGGCCAGCGGCGCGGCGGCGGCGGCGGCGTCAGCGGCGTCACCGGCGTCACCGGCCTCGACCATCGCAAGCCTGACGCCCAGCCCTCGCTCACTGAGTTAGTATCATTAGTACTTCGAGGGCCAGCGGCGCGGCGGCGGCGGCGGCGTCAGCGGCGTCACCGGCCTCGACCATCGCAAGCCTGACGCCCAGCCCTCGCTCACTGAGTTAGTATCATTAGTACTTCGAGGGCCAGCGGCGCGGCGGCGGCGGCGGCGTCAGCGGCGTCACCGGCCTCGACCATCGCAAGCCTGACGCCCAGCCCTCGCTCACTGAGTTAGTATCATTAGTACTTCGAGGGCCAGCGGCGCGGCGGCGGCGGTGGCGTCAGCGGCGTCACCGGCGTCACCGGCCTCGACCATCGCAAGCCTGACGCCCAGCCCTCGCTCACTGAGTTAGTATCGTTAGTACTTCGAGGGCCAGCGGCGCGGCGGCGGCGGCGGCGTCAGCGGCGTCACCGGCGTCACCGGCCTCGACCATCGCAAGCCTGACGCCCAGCCCTCGCTCACTGAGTTAGTATCGTTAGTACTTCGAGGGCCAGCGGCGCGGCGGCGGCGGCGGCGTCGGCGTCAGCGGCGTCACCGGCGTCACCGGCCTCGACCATCGCAAGCCTGACGCCCAGCCCTCGCTCACTGAGTTAGTATCGTTAGTACTTCGAGGGCCAGCGGCGCGGCGGCGGCGGCGGCGTCAGCGGCGTCACCGGCGTCACCGGCCTCGACCATCGCAAGCCTGACGCCCAGCCCTCGCTCACTGAGTTAGTATCATTAGTACTTCGAGGGCCAGCGGCGTCAGCGGCGTCAGCGGCGTCACCGGCCTCGACCATCGCAAGCCTGACGCCCAGCCCTCGCTCACTGAGTTAGTATCGTTAGTACTTCGAGGGCCAGCGGCGCGGCGGCGGCGGCGGCGTCAGCGGCGTCACCGGCGTCACCGGCCTCGACCATCGCAAGCCTGACGCCCAGCCCTCGCTCACTGAGTTAGTATCGTTAGTACTTCGAGGGCCAGCGGCGTCAGCGGCGTCACCGGCGTCACCGGCCTCGACCATCGCAAGCCTGACGCCCAGCCCTCGCTCACTGAGTTAGTATCGTTAGTACTTCGAGGGCCAGCGGCGCGGCGGCGGCGGCGGCGTCAGCGGCGTCACCGGCGTCACCGGCCTCGACCATCGCAAGCCTGACGCCCAGCCCTCGCTCACTGAGTTAGTATCGTTAGTACTTCGAGGGCCAGCGGCGTCAGCGGCGTCACCGGCGTCACCGGCCTCGACCATCGCAAGCCTGACGCCCAGCCCTCGCTCACTGAGTTAGTATCGTTAGTACTTCGAGGGCCAGCGGCGCGGCGGCGGCGGCGGCGTCAGCGGCGTCAGCGGCGTCACCGGCCTCGACCATCGCAAGCCTGACGCCCAGCCCTCGCTCACTGAGTTAGTATCGTTAGTACTTCGAGGGCCAGCGGCGCGGCGGCGGCGGCGGCGTCAGCGGCGTCACCGGCCTCGACCATCGCAAGCCTGACGCCCAGCCCTCGCTCACTGAGTTAGTATCATTAGTACTTCGAGGGCCAGCGGCGCGGCGGCGGCGGCGGCGTCAGCGGCGTCACCGGCCTCGACCATCGCAAGCCTGACGCCCAGCCCTCGCTCACTGAGTTAGTATCATTAGTACTTCGAGGGCCAGCGGCGCGGCGGCGGCGGTGGCGTCAGCGGCGTCACCGGCGTCACCGGCCTCGACCATCGCAAGCCTGACGCCCAGCCCTCGCTCACTGAGTTAGTATCGTTAGTACTTCGAGGGCCAGCGGCGCGGCGGCGGCGGCGGCGTCAGCGGCGTCACCGGCGTCACCGGCCTCGACCATCGCAAGCCTGACGCCCAGCCCTCGCTCACTGAGTTAGTATCGTTAGTACTTCGAGGGCCAGCGGCGCGGCGGCGGCGGCGGCGTCAGCGGCGTCACCGGCGTCACCGGCCTCGACCATCGCAAGCCTGACGCCCAGCCCTCGCTCACTGAGTTAGTATCGTTAGTACTTCGAGGGCCAGCGGCGCGGCGGCGGCGGCGGCGTCAGCGGCGTCACCGGCGTCACCGGCCTCGACCATCGCAAGCCTGACGCCCAGCCCTCGCTCACTGAGTTAGTATCGTTAGTACTTCGAGGGCCAGCGGCGTCAGCGGCGTCACCGGCGTCACCGGCCTCGACCATCGCAAGCCTGACGCCCAGCCCTCGCTCACTGAGTTAGTATCGTTAGTACTTCGAGGGCCAGCGGCGCGGCGGCGGCGGCGGCGTCAGCGGCGTCACCGGCGTCACCGGCCTCGACCATCGCAAGCCTGACGCCCAGCCCTCGCTCACTGAGTTAGTATCGTTAGTACTTCGAGGGCCAGCGGCGCGGCGGCGGCGGCGGCGTCAGCGGCGTCACCGGCCTCGACCATCGCAAGCCTGACGCCCAGCCCTCGCTCACTGAGTTAGTATCATTAGTACTTCGAGGGCCAGCGGCGCGGCGGCGGCGGCGGCGTCAGCGGCGTCACCGGCCTCGACCATCGCAAGCCTGACGCCCAGCCCTCGCTCACTGAGTTAGTATCATTAGTACTTCGAGGGCCAGCGGCGCGGCGGCGGCGGTGGCGTCAGCGGCGTCACCGGCGTCACCGGCCTCGACCATCGCAAGCCTGACGCCCAGCCCTCGCTCACTGAGTTAGTATCGTTAGTACTTCGAGGGCCAGCGGCGCGGCGGCGGCGGCGGCGTCAGCGGCGTCACCGGCGTCACCGGCCTCGACCATCGCAAGCCTGACGCCCAGCCCTCGCTCACTGAGTTAGTATCGTTAGTACTTCGAGGGCCAGCGGCGCGGCGGCGGCGGCGGCGTCGGCGTCAGCGGCGTCACCGGCGTCACCGGCCTCGACCATCGCAAGCCTGACGCCCAGCCCTCGCTCACTGAGTTAGTATCGTTAGTACTTCGAGGGCCAGCGGCGCGGCGGCGGCGGCGGCGTCAGCGGCGTCACCGGCGTCACCGGCCTCGACCATCGCAAGCCTGACGCCCAGCCCTCGCTCACTGAGTTAGTATCGTTAGTACTTCGAGGGCCAGCGGCGTCAGCGGCGTCACCGGCGTCACCGGCCTCGACCATCGCAAGCCTGACGCCCAGCCCTCGCTCACTGAGTTAGTATCGTTAGTACTTCGAGGGCCAGCGGCGCGGCGGCGGCGGCGGCGTCAGCGGCGTCACCGGCGTCACCGGCCTCGACCATCGCAAGCCTGACGCCCAGCCCTCGCTCACTGAGTTAGTATCGTTAGTACTTCGAGGGCCAGCGGCGTCAGCGGCGTCACCGGCGTCACCGGCCTCGACCATCGCAAGCCTGACGCCCAGCCCTCGCTCACTGAGTTAGTATCGTTAGTACTTCGAGGGCCAGCGGCGCGGCGGCGGCGGCGGCGTCAGCGGCGTCACCGGCGTCACCGGCCTCGACCATCGCAAGCCTGACGCCCAGCCCTCGCTCACTGAGTTAGTATCGTTAGTACTTCGAGGGCCAGCGGCGCGGCGGCGGCGGCGGCGTCAGCGGCGTCACCGGCCTCGACCATCGCAAGCCTGACGCCCAGCCCTCGCTCACTGAGTTAGTATCATTAGTACTTCGAGGGCCAGCGGCGCGGCGGCGGCGGCGGCGTCAGCGGCGTCACCGGCCTCGACCATCGCAAGCCTGACGCCCAGCCCTCGCTCACTGAGTTAGTATCATTAGTACTTCGAGGGCCAGCGGCGCGGCGGCGGCGGCGGCGTCAGCGGCGTCACCGGCCGCGACCATCGCAAGCCTGACGCCCAGCCCTCGCTCACTGAGTTAGTATCATTAGTACTTCGAGGGCCAGCGGCGCGGCGGCGGCGGCGGCGTCAGCGGCGTCACCGGCCTCGACCATCGCAAGCCTGACGCCCAGCCCTCGCTCACTGAGTCAGTACCTACACTACATTTTAAAATGTACTCTGTGACATTTTTGGAACGTAGTTCCTTATCGCGCGTTGCGAAAGGGGGATAGATGGAAAAATTAAGACGGGCACGAAATTTTGTAACGACACTTTTACATATGTGTGTGTGATTTTTATTCTATGCATTTATGTATACAATAAAAATCGATTTCGATTGCGATTCCGATTCCAATTTTCCGGTTCCTGTTCCGGCTCCGATTCCGATTACGGTTCCGATTTTCCGGTTCCGGTTCCGGTTCCGATTCCGATTTCGATGTATGTGTGTGTGTATATGTACATTTTTTTTGCTTTTTTATTTGTTTCAAAAGGAACTTCGTTCCATCTGGGTGTCCCTTGACACCTCTCAAGTTTTTTTTTTTTTAAAAGACTACGCTGTTGGCCGTAGGGTGGCCTTTACAGCCTTACCGGTGGAGTGGCGAGCGCAGAGTGCACTCCAACCAAGGTCTTAAGGGCGGAAAAAGGGTGGCAACTAGGTCAAGGGCTCGCTGAGCCAATAAACATAAAGATAATATGTATCTAATCTTTATTTCTATAATTCTACTGTACTGAAGTCCTCCTAAACGGCTGGACCGATTTTGATGAAATTTTGTGTGTATATTTCAATGGGTTCCTGGATAGTTAAGATTCACAATCGGACCCGGTAGGTGTCGCTGCTTTCGTATGTCACTAATTCTAAGGCGGTACGAAGTGCGCCCGGTCAGCTAGTATGTATATATAATACATCATCACACCTGTGCTCCCCGAAGGGGTAGGCAGAAGTGCACTGCAGTGGGCCCACACTTCGCCTATTTATTTGGGTACTATTATTATTAGTATGCAAATAAGTTTTTTTGCAAACCATACTTTTCAAGTCACAGTTGACAGATGGAGGTTATTGACATTCCTATTCTTATTTGAAACGCATATTAAATGACTTGTTTGTGTGTCTGCAGCTATACGTTCACGGACCTGGCGCAGATGGTGTGCTCGGTGCGGACGGGAAGGGACGAGGACCGCTCGTCCTCGTCCTCGGAGTACGAGGACGACACGCGACACTTCGAAGGCTACGCCTCCGAGCCCAGCGCCGGCATACTAGAGGTACCTACACCCTGCACTACTCTACTATCGGCGGTCACCTGTAGGATGTATCAGATATCCGAAATAGTATTTTACGTACATATACGGTAGGTAATATGTAGATGCTTGGTAAATACAGACTATAGCAATCACAGTTTCCGAGTTACAGAGCTTTGAATACATTTGGAACACAACCAAAATCCGCGGTGGCTTAATATTTTAGATTTTTTTAACTTTCAGTACCTAATTAAGTATAATGAAATATAAGATTTCTTTTTACATACTCACATAGGAATTATTTACAATTAATTTATTTTCTATTTTTTTTATTTTTTTATATTAAGATACAATATTAATAACAAAAAAAAGGAGAAAACATAAATATTGATTAAAAAAGACTTGATCCGCGTGGTATGGTGGCAAGAACGCTGGCTGCATTTCCTTGTTGAACAGCAAGTCCTATTCTTTGAGCGAGGAAAGAGCCAGCCCTCTTGTCACCTGTGGAGGTAATTAATTTTTGGCTTATTTTTCTAAATAAACTTTTAGCACTTTGAATATATTAACAAAACGGAACATGAACATTTCGAATAAGACTCCACATATTAAATGTTTAAAAAAAATTGCCAACAAGAAAAACCATGTTCGAATTTCGATCAATTTTTTGTACCATACTGTTGAATATTTGATACTCGTGTAAACGATAAAGAGTTATTTCGGACTTCTGATACACCATGTATATAATAGAATCTATTTACTTTTAGTGCTTAATTTTCGTAGTTAAAATAACTTCCTGTAGTTGTTTTATTTAGTTATAATGTTTCTTACAGTTGGTCGTATATGTAATTATTTTCTCTGCATAGTCAAAATATCTACTTTTTCTTTTTCTCGATTATGCATGTCTTATTATCCAAAATATGTCAATATTTCAATCCATCTGCAGACAATACCATTTTTTTTAAATATAAAAATGTTCTATAAAGCTACTCTAAATGGGTTACAACAACTTTCTATAAATTTAAAGAATACAAATCTATCTTCCAATTTTTTTTTCTCCGATTATAATCGAATGAATCACTATCGGAAATCGATTATTTTCAAATTGATTATTGAATCCCTTCCTCGATATTCAGATGACATCCAGCATAGAGGAGCGTGCCGCGTGGATCAGTGACACGGAATTGGTGCGCACGTATTGACATCACGCTATCTCGCTCTATCGTATACGGACACGGTCTATCTCACTCATTCTTTCTCTGGTTACGGGATATGATATCATTAGTACGGGGCTCGGTGCAAATGTATTGACATGTTGCTATCTTGCTCTGTCTTATGCGAACACTATGTATACTTTTCGCTCTTTCTTTCTCTGGTTACGGAATGTGACTACATAAGTACGGGGCTTGGTTTGGTGTGGATGTATTGGCATCTAGCTATCTCGCTTTATCCTTTAGACAAAGTCTATATCACTGACACTATCTATGGGATGTGACGTTTACAGGGATTGGTTTTAGTTTCATTTATCTATGTGTTCTTGGTTATTACTATTATTGTATGTATTTTAACGTTTCGTATCGTATTAAATTTAAAACAATTTAATTCCATTTAAAAAGCTTTTATATTTTTTAAACACAAATTGGGCTTTTAATGGACGTATACAAATACTTTTTCATAATCTTATTTTTTTTTTAAGGATTAAAAATCTTTAATTAATTTATTCGCCATATGTTTTACCTTCATTATCCATTTTATTTATAATACTGTGTTGTTATTATATTATATCGGGAAGTGAAAGGCTTTATTTATAATTTATATATATATATTTTAGATTGGCAATTTTTTCTGCGTCAAATGAATATGTAGAGTTAAAAAAATTTCGTTTAAGTATAATTTGGCCTTTCACCCCTCGATATGCAATTGATACTAAATAACCTGCTACTTGCGGATGAAACCACACCTCATAATCCATCACATTACGCAGACGAAGAAGAAGCGAGACCGAGTTTCAATACTTTAAATTGTGATGTTCAGGAGGGCCTGCGCACGCGTCGCGTCGGCGGCTCGCTGTCGTTATCCGAGGACGAGATCGACTCGGAGGCGGAAGTGTACGACCCCCTCAACAAGCGGGGCGGGGGCGGCGGCGGCGGCGGCGGCGGCCGGTGAGATCCGACCTTGCACGATCTGTGCAAGGCGCTCTACCAGTACGCAATCTTCGACCGACCACAACGGCACTACTACTACAGTGAGTAGTCACCTTTATAGAGTCGAAGGCGATACACACCTTTGAAAGACTAATACTCTACAAACGAACGCGACTAATTTTTACGGCAGTACCAAAACGAATTGACTCATAGACGAAGCATATTTTGCAACGAAATGTTACCGATGAGGCCAGTGAATTTGTACGCGTGATTGCGTTTATTGTGGCCCCGGGCACACAGAGGCGTTTAGACAATATTTTTTGCTAATACCAAAACGAATCTATAACTATCATTTATAATATTTGAGGAGGTGATGAACAAAACTTCACTTTTCCACTTTTTTTCAAATTTTGGAGAAAATAGTAAAATGTAAATTGAGACTGATTTTTTTAGAGTCTAAAGTGTGGGTTTGTTCGAAACTCTTTATTTCAAATGAAAATTTGTATAAGAAAAATGGTGTTTTTGATAAGGTTTTACTTATTTGTTTTAATCCATTTAACATTTTTTTGCACATAGACTTAAAATAAAACCATTAAAAAAAAGTAGAAAACTGAGTATTTGTTCTTCACCTCCTCATTTCTAATTAACTATTTTTTTTAAAAAACCTAATGTTTATACGCCATTTAAGTGGCAAATATGACGAGAACATCTATTACTTAAGATCTTGCATGTACTCACTTGTTTGTATGTGCACTCATGTTTGAACAAATAAATTTGATTTGATTTGAACTGTATTTAAGCACATTTTTCAATGAAATCATATCGAGGCGCGAGTGAATTTCAACGCGTGGTCGTGTGACTTTAACCGAAGAAATTCAATCTTTATTTCTATTGACACAGAGTTCGTTTTGATATTAACAAAAAAATTTTGACACTCCGGTGGGGCTTAACTTGACTCGCAGTTTCAAGCGTCAATGGACTAGCGGTTAAATTTAATTACGATTCCTATTCTGGTAATTTAGTTTAGTTGAAGCTGCCAACGAGACTAGTACTGATATGCTCAGGATAGTAACATCGTCATTAGATATTGGGCTTTATTATCTTGGATATAAGGTAGTTTTGTGCATGGCGGCTGTATATCAAACCAAATGTTGGTGTAGTGATAATTATTTAGACGCTATTGATTACAATGTAGTGCAATAGTTTAAGTATATTTGGAAATATGTATATGTGACGTTATAAATGTTATAATACTCTGAAGTTTGCATACAGTGACTCGACTCAAAAGTATTTAAATATGAGCTCTATATCGCGGTTAATACGGTACAATTTTATGTCAAGCTCGCACTCCGATCTCGGCACATAAAGAAGATTATGTAATAAAAAAATACTTGATTATTTGTTAGTGCAGCTATATATGCCTTTAAAATATAAATTATACGATTTTTTAGCTTACGTTCAACATTATAGAGTTCACATTTCTCTGTTACACTTTCGAGTCTCGTTGCTAGTATGCTAACTTCTTTAAACACTCGTAGCGACCTGTAATATAAAATATTTATTGATAAGTCTACAGAGTAATTATTCGTAATATATATATCTTATGTTGATATTCCAAAGTGTTCTGTGATTATCTGAATATTATCAATGTTCTATAAAACTTATATATTTCAATGTGTTATAATTAAATTATACTCTGTATATAAACGACGACATTTTTGATACATTACGTACTAACTGTTACCTGTAAAGCTTAAGTTACTCCTTATAACATCAGCTATCTACAAGTGTAAGTCCCATCGAATTCACTCTATCCGTTCCGGAAATAGAACGACAGGAAAGCACAGGACAAACAGAACGACGGACAGAAAAAAGATGCATTGTCTGTTGTTATTTCGATTTTTTTTTCACGAAATTCTCCCCCTCCCCCCCCATTATATTTTTTATACGAAATTAGCTTTCAATTACTAAGAAACCTGATGGTGGTGTAATGTGTCAATATGGTCGTCGTGAAATGTACTTATCGAATATACATACATATATTTATATCGAGGAGTGAAAGGCTGTTTGACTCAAGCGACATGTTTTACAATTTACGGGAGAGCATACTCATTCGACGCAGAAAAAATCGCTGATTCGCTGATTTCACAAATTAATACCGCCCAAAATTGTCGCTTAAGTCAAACTAAGTGTATTGCCGTCCTTCTCTCACCTCTAATGTATAAGCGAGACGGCAATACTTTTAGTGCTGTCAAACATAGTTTAGTTGTGATTTATATAATTGACATCAATATTTATATTATATACTTGAACAAGTGAAATGACGTATTTCGAACAAAATACGTTACCAGTGTTATCATTCAAATACATAACTTCGAGGGATGAAAGACTTTTTGAATTAAACGACATTTTCGGGGATATTGACTTGTATGTATGTATGTACATATTTAAACAGCGACTTTTTTCTGCGTTGAATGAATATGCTCTCCTGTGGTGTTCGCACGCATGTCAAGACAAGACCACTGTCACGGATTGGCTCGTTCGCTCTCTGTCTTATTTCATAAGAGAGAAAGAGATATCATCAACATATTCTGTGACATAAGTCTAGTCTTGGCACCGTTCAAATATTACGTAAGCAGATTTATTACAATTATTTACCCCCCCATCCCCCTAGTCAGCAAAAGTAATCAAATCCTTTACCCCCTCCCCCATGCTTACGTAAACATTTTTCAATTTTTTTTTATATTATAGTTATAATGTTTTAATTATAATTATATCCCCGAAAATGTGTTTCGTTTTGAAGCATAAACAATGTGAGGGTTGCCATTCGTGTAAAAATGTTAACAACTACCGATGACGTAATCATCATCTAGACTCCCCTACCCCAAATGTCATCCAAAATGTGCTACACAAAGACCCCCCCATAGTGCTTACGTAATACTTGAACGGCCCCAAAGAAGAAACAAATAGCCTTTCACCCCTCAATTTATGACTAGTTTATAAGTGCCATTATAAAAACAAAAAAAAAAGTTTTAAGGAAATGTATGTTGACCAAATTCACTCGGAATTGGGTCCTTTAAGCCACAGTAGAAGTGGTTTTGTGATACCCATATGCTTAAAAGTTTAATGATTTAAAAATATCTTCCATACATACTTAATCGTTCTAGAAATATTGACGTTTAATAAAAATAACAAAAACCGGCCAAGTTCAAGTCGGACTCGCGCGCGATGGGTTGCGTACCTATGAAAACGGCAAATAAATCACGTTTGTTGTATGGGAGCCCCCTTAAATATCTATTATATTCTCAACATCTGTGAAAATTTCAACCTTCTATCACAATTTATGAGATACAGCCTGGTGACAGACGGACGGACAGCGGAGTCTTAGTAATAGGGTCCCGTTTTACACTTTGGGTGCGGAACCTTAATAAATCAGTATTCTCTGTAAAATAATGGTATTTTATAAAATACGCGGTATCACCATTCATATCTGTTGGAATGCTCACATACGAGTACTTATGACATAGTATAAACAACTATGTTGCTTATATTAATAACAATAAAGTCCTTTATTGCAGTGACCGATCGTAAGCCGGACGCTAACTTAACTGCACTAAACACTTGGCAATACTTTTTACTTCTGTCAAATACAGGATGTTTCGGAAGTCCGAAATAATACTTAGACGTTTGCATCAGTATCGGGTATACAACTGAATGGTAAAAAAAATTGATCGAAATTCGACCATGTTTTTGCAACTTTCTTTTCATCGTCAATTTCTATATCTCGTAATATCTCGAGTCCTGTGTTAAATTTGTGTGTTCTGTTTTGTGAACATTGGTAGTCGCCCCTCATAAGTGTAGTTTACACTGCTGAATAGGGTTATGGATGTACCCAAAGGCCAAAACACGATACCTGTGACAAATGTTCAAAGGTCTTTAACTCGGAAACTAAGATAGTTGGGTATAAAATGTCTTCACTAAGCATCCACATATGAGCTACCTTATATATACTCAAAGTATTATTTCGGACTTCTGATACACCCTGTATAGTCAGTCGTTATTTGGTCCCAAAAGAATCAGCATTATTTTAATACGAATATAAACATTAATAAGCCTATTGGTATCACCGGTTACCCTAGTAAACGAGAGGTTCTTGGTGCGATTACCACACTGGGAATTATACTATTGATGTGAGCCACACCTCCCTCAAATACACAGATGTATCAGAAGTCCGATATAATATCTTAGTTACATATACGGTGGCCAATATGTAGATGCCAGGTGAAGATAGATCATCAGTTTTTGAGTTACAGATATTTGAATATTTGTCGTGGGTATCGTGTTGGGGTTATAGGGCACATCCAGAAGCCCAGTGAACAGTGCAAAATCTATCAACGCGAGGCGGCTACTAATATACACAAAACAGAAGTTCAAAATTTGGTATAAGACTCGAGATATTTTACATTTTTAAAATTGGAGTAACGGCAAAGTATTATTTCGGACTTCTGACACACCCTGTATAGCTTAGACGGAGAGGGTAAGGGAACTACTAGGAATGTGATAATGTCAAAGATGCGATGGAAGATGGTTTTCAGCCATTTGTATGATGCTTCCATGTCTGTGTTTATTCAGGTTTAGTTATGATTACTCGAGCAAAACCATGATCTGTACAAGCGACGGCTTGAAGTTTAAAGGCGTAGGATGTGGGTTCGATTCCCGCCAGCGACACCTTTTCGGAATTTGTACTAGACTGGGTGTAACTGGGATTGTCCCCAGTCCATTGCATGATATCCATAGTAGGTACATAGCTTTGGTTAGTTTAAGATCATACGATGAGTACCTATGTGTTGTCTGGCGATATTATATTATGTCAGTTGTTCGATCACTGAATAAAGGACTTAAAAAAAAACATAGTTTAAAGTATACTTTAGTTATTTAATTTAGTCTGAACGACTGAGCGTAGCTGTAAGTACGCCCTGAGTTTGTAATCAAACCAAATATCTAGCTCAAATATTTGTAATTAGTTGTATAAAAATTCAAATTCAAATAAACGCTTAAAAAAATATTTAATTGTACAATTTTCATTTTCGACATTCTATACATTAACATCTGTTACACAAACTTCGAACTTATTTGTATGGTACTAAAGTTTATTAACTTGTTTAGTTCGTAAGGTTGACAAAAACAATTAAATTTATTCAATGCTGCGTGTAACATAGTCTAATGATTCATTAGTAAAATATAAGATGGTAACAAAATATCAGAATTTTGATAATTCTTCATGGATCACCAATTTAATTTCTATAACATTTAAAATTGATAGCCCTTATTAAATGATCCTTCACGAACTGGATTCTCCTCAAATAGCTATGAACGTTCAAGACCTCGGCGTTGTCGCCATAATCATTCTTAATCGTCTCACACCTCTCAATACACATGGTCCTGTAATTATGTCCCGTTTCGAGACCGTAACTAGTGGTCTCCGAAGTTCCATCCCATTGCTCATGACTCCTAACCTTTATACTCTTGATTTTCTTCTCCCAGTGCATTTTCAAATGGTTCCTAACGTCGGGACAATCGCACAAGTTTATCAGCACTTGCATAGCTCTGATTTGGAGTAATGGGAGATTGTGTGTCACGCAAAGATTGACCAGCTTCTTCGTCAGCTCCGGACAGCCCTCCTTAGCGCGCCACTTCGATCTCGTCGTCAATGTAGTATACTCCAAAAGACCAACGGTACTTATGACCACTTCAATATGCTTTGAATTCAGATAAGGCTTTAAGACGTGCATCATATCATGGATATCAGCCAATTCTTTTCCTACGCCGTGCTTACAGACCTGTGTCAAGCAATCCATTGCTCCCGCAATTATCCTCGGGTCTGCGTCTCTGACCAATGACAGCATGACTTGAAAAGTATTGGCTCTCAAAGGCCTCTCTGCATCCCATTCGCATAGATTTGTTAGTGTTTTGAGGTGCAGCAAAACGATGCCTATGTGGTCGTTTCTGACTATTTTAAGGAGGTTCTCGACGATTTTTTCGTTCTGCATAATGATCTCGCATGCGCATCTGTCCCTGGCTAAAGTGCGTAAGGTATACGCGGCAGCGTAGCGTATTTCCTTTCGATCTCTGAGGCAGTAATGCATCAAATTGTCGATTATTATTGGGCGCGATAGTATTCGCTGTCTTCCTTGGTGGTAGGACGCGAGATGAGTCAATATGAGACACACCTTCTCCCGGAAGACGGGATCCCGGCTCTGCATGAGATCTATCACACGGTACACGATGTTCAGGTTGATGAGAAAAATTGCGTTTTCTGATATTTGAACCTGCAACATCATATACGTTGGTTTGGTTAGCAATATATATGAATAATATTGACATCTAGCTCTTATATTACGGTCGCAAGAAGGATGGCAATACTCTTAGTTTGGTGGATTACCACAGAATCGCCTAAAATGTTCCAAAAATGAGTGATTCCTCTAATCGTGTGCAAGTTACCTGATCAAGGACAGTGTGCAAGGCTTGGAGCTGTTCCAGATGATCAGGTGAGTGCAGTTGTCGGTTTAGGACTCTCAGGCCCACGCGGCCGAAGCCCAGGCGGGTCCTGGTGATGTCCACGTGAGGGGCGTACAGCGATGGTTGCATAGATTCCAGCCGCTGCGCCGGAGGCAGGTCTGAGAACATAAGGATTTCAGTTGTCCTTAGAAACGTGTAGATTTTTGTCTAAAAGAGGTCATTATGTCATTGTCACGTTAATAGTAGTCATTTAGGACAATCACGAGACCAGCAATATTCGTATAAATGTTCCAACTAGCCTTAGTAATCAGGCTGAAAAGTAGTGAGCTAAGCTGTCGGTTTACTGGTAGATAAAGTTAGTGGGAAAATATTGGTGAAAGCCTAATAAGGAAGATCTGTTTACATCATCACGCTCGTATTCCCGAATGGGGAGGTGGATGTGCACTGCAGTGCACCCACACACAGTTCTCAAAGTATTTTTGGTCCAAATGTAATAGGGAGCGATCATATTGCCATTATACCGGGCACATTCCCCTCAATACGAGGGAGATTTGGGCCATAGTCCACCACGCTGGCCCAGTCCGAGTTGGTGAGTTCACACGGCTTTCTATAGACGTGCAGGTTTCCTCACGATGTTTGCCTTCACCGTTCCTCTAATAGTTATATAGCATGCATGGGGTATACCATTTAATAGTGATAGGGGTGGACTAGACAGAAATAGACGTACCTTCATGAGGATCAAAATGTCTCCTCCGCATGCCTCTAGTGACGGCCTTATTGATCAGCCTCGGGTTCATGGAGCACACCAGCTGCAGATACGAGTTCTTATGCGGACAGAACATGGCTCAAATTGATGGCGTTAATCTAAATTATTAAAATAAATAATACCTATGTACACTACGTTTCGAAGACGAAAATGTGTTGACATTGCACTGACATATTATGAGTTGGTTGAGTTTTTATTGATATACGTTATTTAATGGCTGCTCCATACGTTTTAACTAAAGAGGAAATAAGGCGGTTTGGTAATCAAAAGAAAGGAAGTAAGAAGGCAGTTTGATTTCACTGTCTGTTTTTAGAGAGTCTTTTCGACATAGTATTTTTACGAGCGTATAAACTAGTCTATCAAAGTGCGTGCAGGCAGGCGCGTATAGATTCGGCTGTTGCCACACAAGCAACGCGCACAATCATTGATACGCTTAATGAGACGACGTTAAACGCGCAAATAACTGCTATTCTGAACCTTTATATCATTCATAACCAAAGTCACACTCCTAAGAACCTAACTCACCACTATTTTTAACCGACTTCCAAAAGGGCGAGGTTTCTCAATTTGACCTATATTTTTTTGCATTTACTTCAAACAAAGTCAAACAACAACATAGTCTTCCAGTCAGATTATGTTGTTATTTTGTGTACAGTAGTAATAGAGACGGCAACATAAATAATAATGCCCATTTAAAATACATACCAAAATTTGAAAGTATACATATAAAAAACAAGTCCAGATTTTCAGCCAGATTTATTACCATCAAGCAGTTAAACTTCAAGATTCTAGAAGATGCTACTTTCCTTTATTTCCTTGGATACGGGACTCTGAAGCCCTTCCTTCTGCACTTGGTGTCCACTATCAACTGAGCCTGCCGCTTAAGGTAGCACCGTGAAGGTATGTCATCTTCTTCATCAGATGCTGCGATGTTCATTAATTAGTAAGTAATTAAGAAGTAGATGCCAAGTAGTGTAGTGTATAAAGCATATAAAGTAGCGCTTATTGTAAACTTCAGCATCAAATGTGACATAACTAATTTCGGGTAGTAGTTAATATTATAAGGTATTTTCCATATTATTGGGTTACGAAGTAATAACCAAATTAGAAAATGATCTCTAACAAAGGAACTACAATTTGACTGATAATGTTGCGAAACTCACACAAAGAAAATAAGGGTTTGGAAAGAATAACCAATGCTATCGTCTTTTTGTGTGGTCAGTCGAAACTCATAATAAAAGCATCTTTTTGACAGAGATTTTACAGTTGATATCCGTTTGGCGATACTTTCGTCCATTGGTATAAACCAATATGCTGGTATAGCCAGAGTAGTGTAACATGATTTACCATTATCCGGCAAGCTGATCCAACGCAAATGATTATTACTTACGTGGTGCTTTGATCGGCTCCTTCTGTACCAGTTCTTTGTAAGTGGGGACAGGTTTATCTGACTCTTTGGGCGTGCTGTGACTGTGTACACTTAGGCCTGCCACCGAAGCAGCTGCACTCGTTGGCTGCAAAGACATATCCTCTTATATTCAATAAGCAAAATTGTTAAGACCATGATATTTTCTAAGTAGACGAGTTGCTCAATACGTCTATCATATGCAGAACACGTTCCGTCACGAAGCACTTACAATCAAGACTAGACGTGCGTCACCAAAGATATTGCATTTTTGCGCTTCATCCTCCTATATTCATGTGTGTACCGGATTGTGTGGCACCGAGACTCGTTGTCTCATTTAATACGAGAGAAAGATAATAAATCGTCATATTCTTTAACGTAAGTATAGTCTTCCTCATGATAGTCTTCACTGATGGTAAGAAGCCTGAACTAGACACTAGCAAGATTTTTTCAGGCTTCTTACTCTGAGTAGGGTACTCAAGGTTTTAAAAATCTACCAAGTGTAACCATCGGATTATCAGTAGTCCCATAAGTTTAATGTTCGACTACTATCCGAAATCCATATCGAGGAGTGAAAGGCTATTTGACTTAAGCGCCATTTTGTTAACTTTACAGGAGAGCATACTCATTCGACGTAGAAAAATTCGCTGAATCCAAATATCTTACATTGGAAGGCACTATAATATAGGTCGTGTCCTTCTGTTTCTCCTTGATCTCATCAGCTCGGATACGCGCCTTCTCGTATCGTATTGTCAGCACTATGACCAACTCTTGAACGTCCCTGGCTTCAGCCGTCCATTCAGGCATCGAGGGTTCAGGTATAATCTGGAAGAAAAATACCAGTCGACAACGACAACGGCTCGATTTAATCGTTTGAGTGTAGCGCTCACTTATTTGCAAATTTCGGAAATAGCATCTTCGAAATTTGCCAGGTCTTGGTGTTACTGGAATCGCCCCCAGTCCATTGTATAGCACCCATAGTACAAGATTTGATTAGTTTTGGGTCAGTGAGTATGCCGTGTCTAGCGATATATATATTTATTGTAGTTATTCACAGACGATCTGCTTACGCGAAAGTTACTAATTATACACTGCAAATAATAATTTAGACAATGTTTATAAAAACTTTATAATACAATTGTTTTCCACGGTGAAGGAAAACATCGTGAGGAAACCTGCCCGTCTGAGGGAACTTGTCTAGTTCTTGATAGATGTGTGAAGTCTGCCAACCCGCACTAGGCCAGCGTGGTGGACTATGGCCTGAAATCCTCCTCACATTGAGGGGAGGCCCGTGCCCAGCACCAGGGACGTTAAAAGTGCTGTAGTAGTTTGTTATACCATTGTTAATATATCAATAATAACTTTAAATTGGATGAATTATAAAGGTTTGATTCCATGGAAGTGCTCACATCTAAAAGCCTGCACAATTCGTATAGCAATCGTTTGATTTCCAACAGCAATGTCTCCAACTCCTCCATATTCTTCTCTAACTCCTGATACACTGCTCCCTCTTGCTCTATTTCTTCTTTCAAAGCAGTTATTTGATCTTGACCTCTGGAAGTAGAAACCTTATTGATTAACAAAGTACTTCGAGTTCGAGGATTCTTGACATAGTCTCTCTGCTCAATTTAATTTGATTAGAGTTTTACTTCAACTCAACCAAGGGCTTGCTTCTGCCCCCTAACCGCCAACTCTCTTGTAGATTACATTCAGTTTTTTATAGTTAACTCAGTACTTACAAAATCTGTCTAAAAAAGATAATCTCACTCATCCTTATCTTTCACTGAAGCGAATTTAAACGCCTCCAATTCAGCCATCAAGGTAGCCTGGGTTTGTTCTAAATCGAGTTTCTCCTCCTCGGTGGTCCGCTGCAAGTAGTTCAGCCGCTGCGACGTGTCCCGCTGCGCTTGGAACCTGTCGAATACTTCCTCAGCTTCTGTTACGCCTGATTAATGTAAAATAGCTAGATTATCCAGTTAATAAATCTTACTCATGGTAAGAACGTCAAGGGTTTTAAAATTGAATTTTAGCGTTAATTTCAGCGCAAATCGGCGTACTACGCGCGCGACTAAGTTATTGCTAACTAGCGGCCCGTCCCGGCTTGGCACTGGTCTATAATATAGCTTATGTTACTCAGTGATAATGTAGCTTTCTAACGGCAAAAGAATTTTTGAAATCGGTTCGGTAGATTTAAAGTTTATACTTTACACACAAAAATACAAAGGTACAAAGCTGTCCACTTTATAATATTAGTATACAGGAAGTCCGAAATAATACTTTGACGTTTGCATCAGTATCGGGTATACAACTGAATGGTATACAAATTTGATCAAAATTCCACCATGTTTTTCGAACTTTGTTTTCGTCGTCAATTTCTATCACTAGTAATATACTACCTAGTCCTATATAAAATCTGTGCGTTCTGTTTTGTGAATATTGGTAGTCGTAAGTGTAGTTTACACTGCTGAACAGGGTTATGGATGTACCCATAGGCCAGAACACGATACCTGTGAGCCTGTGACAAATATTCTAAGGTCTGTAAATCAGAAACTATAATAGTCAGGTATAAACTGTCTTCACTAAGCACCCACGTATGAGCTACCGTATATGTACCATCAGGTGAAACGTCTGCTCGTTTGTCTCCCTATCTCATAAAAAAAATGTACCTAAAATATTATTTCGGACTTCTGATACACCCTGTAGATAGAAGGCAACTTTGTTTATACCTTTACCTTTTTTAAATTAGGACCTAGATGATAGATAACAGAGTCTAAAATCCCTTGTTTTGCTTTTCGTTAGACTGCAAGAGTCACTTAACATAGAGTTGCTTAATTGTCTTAGTTCAGTTTTTACCTGTCAATTTCATGAGCCTCTGGAATATCTCTTCCATCTGCTCTGCAGCCGTTGGCTCTTCAGATACAGCTTCCCCTTCAGTTGACTTTGTCGATTCCTGACGAACTATCGATCTAGCTGCAATAAATATTATTGGTGAGGTCAACCGCCATCTTTATCATCCCCCACTACGCATTTTTTAATAATTTGTAGTTATAGGTTTTATTCATGATGTTACTTGACATTTTCGAAAAACCCGCTAGTCGCTGGTGCAGTAATTCCTCATTCATCAATTATGTAATTTCGTAAGAAAGAATAAACTCTTTGTTTGTATTTAATATTTGTATACAGGGCCATAGATAAAATAATACTTTTATCTAAGTCTGCATATACGTTGGACGAAGAGGAATCCGAACACTAATTAGATGTAAATATGTGATAAACTCAGATTCCTCTCGTGCTGTTTCCAATGTATCGTTGTCGATTGTGGGAGCAGACGCCCTGTATTGTAACGTAGGTAATAGGTATCCAAGGTATAAATTATTTATAGCATAGTAGTGTTTCATATTTATAATTACAGTTAGGGGGGAAGACTCTCTTCTCCAGCTTTTCTAGCTCCCTCTTTCTCTCGTTGAACCTCTGCGCGAAGTAGGCCCTCTCTGCGGTCCGGGAATGCTCCGCGTCGTGCGCCCGCGCAGCCTCCGCTGCGGTCGCTGCAGTCGCACGAATTCGCATCTCTGCGGCCTCCTCCCGAACACGCTGTAAAAATCCATGTTTTACTGTTTAACTATCTTTATTGTTGTTGTAATGTTTTCATATTGAGGCAATGGGGTTAGATACCTCTAATTTAGCGATTTCTTCTTTTTGCTGATTCAGGAGATCTTCAATTCTTGACAGAGAACTTTCGAATTTCACCGAATCGTCTATAAGAGCTTGTCTGGAAGTGAATTGTAAATGAATGTTAGAGAGTAGATATAGTATGCCACATGAGTCGTAGCTAAATAAGTGCTTCAAAATTGCGCGACAATTTTTTTTCCAATACCAAAACAGTTCGCATTGGTAAGATGTACTTTTGCAACGAAATTTCATCAATGTTGCAAGCGAGCTTAGGCGCGTGAGCACGCGAGCCTTTGGCACAGACATTAATATTTTATGTCTATTGGGGCAGAGTACATTTTTGAAATTCACTCGACTTCGTGTGTTCTAGTGTAATCTTGCGGATATAAAAAAATGTCGTTCTACCTTATTGATAAATATTTCTTCTTTACCAGCTCAGCTTCCGTCCATTGTATCAACACTTTATGGATTTCGTTCTCCAAATGCGACACGTGCTAAATAAAATAGGTCTTCGATATAAGCATTTAAAGCTGGTGTATAATTTTCTTGAACATCTACAGCTACCTCACTGCATCCTCTTAGAGCAGGATTGTTTCAATATTATTTAGATTTTTTTGTTCTAATTTAACATTCAATAATATTTTAGTAAGAACTGATTATAATAATACAGTATCATGAATAAGTCCTAGGATCCAAGTCCTTACCTTCCTGGCTCTACTGCTGTTCTTAGATTTTACCAGTATCCCCTTATTGTTTTCAATCAGTAGGTATTCGTACTCCTTCTCCAAGTCTGCCAGTTTCTTCTTTTTACTTCTCTTCTCGTATTTCAGAAGATCTAGAATCTTCCTTTGTTCTATGACTTTTAAATCTAGATTGTGGATAATCTGCAACAAAATATATGTACATATATAACAGCAAATATTAGTCATTTTTTTTGACTGGATCTAGTGATTCGAGCGTAAGCTGCTAGGATTACTGCACCGATTGGATTCGGTTTAGATCCCCGTTAGTGGCAAATTTCTGAAATATATTTTCCGCAATTTTCTCAGGTTTGGATATAACTCGTATCTCTCCTAGTCTATTGTACGGTGCCTATAGGACATGCGTCGCTTATTTTGGGATCATACGAGGTAGGTGTTATCTGGCTGTATAAAATGCTTTTACTATTTAGGGATTCAGGTTTAGTTCTCAAGAATGAGAAACTGACGCGAAGTTTTGTACTGTACAAAATTGAGCCAGCAGCAGCATAATGTCTAACAGATATAGCTACCTGATCAGAACCCTTGTTGCCTACGGGACAGACTTCGTTCAGGTACTTCTTGACTTGCACCTCCTCCTCGCCTATGACTGCCCTGGCCTGTGCCAGCTCTGTCAGCCTTATCTTCACCTCCTTCTTCAGTGTATCTATCAGATCATTGTTATTCTGCTTCTCTTCTTCGTTCTCTTCGAAGTTGGATTTTCTTTGACCTTCTGTAGTTAAATTTATATTGTTACAATACGATACTTTCTGATGAACAAGTTATTCCTAAGAACTAACTGCGAAAGTATATCGTTAAAGTAGTACCTATATTACATGTATATGATTAGAAATGATGTCCTTCATTCAAGCCTTTAAGTCATAGTTATGATACTCGCATCACTCATTCAATATGGTTTATGAATACTACGTACCTACGTCAGCATTAGTTACTATAGTGCTTCAATTATGTCAAGTAGAACACGGCGTGCTTACCTATAGCCTCCGTCTAATGTTTAGTCTATCTTAACACAAACCTGAAAGCTGTATTTTCTTTTTGATCTCAAATATTTTCGTATTTATAGTTGTCAGCCGGTCGTCTGTTTCTATCTCGAAGGGATGTTTCTGATAACACGCTGCCATTGTTCGACATTCAGCTATTATTACAACCGTATCAATTCAACCCATGAATGTTCTTGTTTCAACCCCTCGGGGCTGGAAACAGTTTTATTGATCAAACAACCTATTTGTGTCTATACGGATTCCACTTCTATACGGATTTATACTATGTGCGTACTTATATTGTTCGTATTATATTATATTTAATTTTATTAATGACTGCATTTACGTTTGTAGCTAATTTATTAATATCATCCCTTGTATTTTACTAAACGGTAAACAGTGACATCTTTGTTTGGAAAGGCAAACTAATAAGTTCGAATGAAAGCTCATGATTGGTTGCGCGCACACAGCGCCGCTAAATCCCTTGATTTCTCCATTGAATCAACATTCCTTCGCGTATTTATTTATGTGTGCGTAATTATGTTCTCACGGACTATTAATCTATAATCCTTAAATTAATGACTTAAAACAGTTTCATAAACTTATAAGGTAGATACAACAGCTATAAGTTGGGACGAAACTAAAAGCTTAGCTTAGCAAATAAGTATTGTAACATGGTGCGCGCACGCACACCAGCGAGCCCGGCGGCCATTTTGATTTACTGTACGCTGTGTATTGTACGGACAAAGCCGTCAGATGCGAGCGGGCCGCGGCTGCGCATGTAACCACCGGGCGCGTACGTTTTTTTTTCAAACGTGTTTTACCGCTAAAATGTCCCATAAACAAACGTTTTCGTCGTAACAACAGTTCAAAAACAAAATGAAGTGTCAGTTCTTACTTTTGGTTCCGTGAGTGTTGATCATTTTGTGTTATAACGACATAGATGGTGTAAAACAAATGTGTGTGATCCATGTGTGAATGTTGTGCTACAAAATGTGGTCGAGGAACTTTATACCGGATTATGGGATTCAATTGCTCTCATTCGTCGTGGTGGCGTCGTCGCTGGCCGCCAGGATACACGGCGTCGAAGGTGAGTGCTGGCCATAGAACATGATCATGTCAAGCTTATGAAAGCGCTCTCGTCGTGTTAACGCGGCAAAGTTGCGTCGACGCGTTGAGTACGCGAGCTTTCGTCGAAACGATGACTTCTCGAACCGGTCGGTTCGCCTCTCGGTTCTCACAGTAGGGACTTGTGAAACGAGTCGTTTTAAAAACTGGAGTGAATTCATCGCATCGCATTTTTTAATGTTATTTTTTTTAATTGTATCGCGTTAGTTCACGTTTAACTCGGTATATGTGGAGATCGTTACGACATCGGCGCGCCCGCAACTACGGATTGGCATTTGTTTAATTTGATTGTCCACATTGATACCTGCTTTAATTAAATATTTATGCTAACTATCTACCCGTTATGCCAGCAGGCGCATATATGAACGTAAGAAACTAACTGGCTTGAATTTTGTCGTTATTACGTATAAGTACAATTTTGGAAATTATAATTGACGATATTTAACGTCTATCCATGCGCTCCTTATTATCTCCTACACTTATACAATCATTCAAATCGTAACAATACAGGATAATAACTTTAGTATTCCTATTTAGAGTTATCTAAACATCCTTTCCTTGAAAGTTCAATGTATGTAACTACGCTCTTTAACATTGTTATCAAAATCCATGCGACTGTACCTACCTATATGTTTATTGTTTATATAAACTCCTTGTTTGTAGACACTAAAAATTGCTGTTTCTCATTCAAATCTATTCATAATTTTAACAAATACTACTTCAAAGATCTTTGACAACAATTCTCGTTATGTCTCCAATAACATCTTCGTGTATTAAGAGTGTAACGTAAACCCTGCTACTAAAACAAATACCTAGAATATCCAATTTCGTAACATATACCTAAACCTAAAGCTTGTATCTAGCTAGACGTCGCTTATTCGCTTTAATTAGCTACTTACTTCATTAATTTATCATAAACATATCAGGACGATTAGAGTAGATATACTTTTATCTCCAAATTTATAGAAATTTCAACTCATTACACGTTTTGCACAGCACAGAAATCTGTGCGAGACTTCTTCAATGTCACTGATAAAGGATCACAACTTTCTAGAATTTGGGGGAAAAATAAAAGTGGTCAACTAATATATATACTAACGGTCTTTGTTAGATTCTATAGAGGACTTTTACAAAAGCATTGTGAAACAAAGCGCCAGTGGGTCCCATAAAACGTCAAATTACTCCGCAACCACGACAGACCTAATTAGAAGTAAATATTATTACGGAAACAGCAACGTTGCTTCATCTTGCGGTTCTTGCGACGAGCAAGAAAAGTCCGTAGATAAAGACGGGAAAAATTATGCTTTCTGAGAAAATTTACTAAGCTGGGGTCTTACTGATGTCGCTTTTAAGTTTTTACAAAATATGTCCAACTATCCAAGTACCTAATTAATTAATTACTGCTTAAGTGTTAGTCCAAAGGGAGTACATGTGCTGGATAATATCAGGAATATCCTAGATCCACAGATAAGAAAGAACAGTTTAATTCTATACATAACCTTCACGGCGTGTTCGTCTTAGGCGGTCATAGTGAATACAAATGTCCTTAGGGGATTCGCTTAGTATGCGATCCATCTACACACGATTTCTGTGGTCGGGACCAGCGCTGGGCTTTTTGAATATTGATTAGCTTAGCACAGTATGTAATTTTAAAGTTTAGAAAGGGACAATTGTATAAATTCACGATACTGGGGGAAAGTTCTTTTGGGATTTGGTAATTGTCACTCCATTTGTATTCGACGCGGCGCGCGGGGATCGTTATTCGCTTTAAATTTGTCGTGTGATTTGATTTTTTTATAACTTATTTGTAAAGATTGTTGTTTTCCAAGTTTTATAATATCTATTACACCTGTCTGGCAAGTTAAATCTAAATATCTAACTACAACAAAGTTAACATTGTAATGTGTCTTTAAAAATTTGCCTTAGCTGATTTGAGAGCTTAGCAAATAGCAACTATAATTCAGTAAATCCAATTTGGTAGATCTAACGTAAATGTTCAGGTCAACGAAACAATTTCCAATAGATTTCTCTTCGCCTTTTACTCAAACATATTTTATGTAGCCTCTTCCTTTTTTAAATTATTTAAAGTAACTATATTGTATTCTTCCGCCTCCACAACATCCATGTTTCCAAGTCTACGCAAACACGCCGGCTAGTGTTGTAACAACGGATCAAATATTGTTTGAAATCATAAATGGTTTCCGTTCATACCAGTTTTGCTAGTTTCGCCGCAGTTCTGATATTAGGTTTATCTGAGTTCAGAACGATTTCTAAGTTTCTACAGATTGTTAAATTCGTAATGTAACCTGTTGCTGATTTATTGAAATAATAGCTTTTTATCGATAAGCAAAATGCTTTCTTATGTTAATATTATTTTTGCCTAATCCAGACTTAATAATTTTAACTTTTGTTTAACTAAAACTATTTCATTCGATCTTAATTTATGAATTAACCAATATAAAATTAAATGTAAGTAATTATTATTGGTTTTCCCTTCATTTTTTCAATGATATTCTCTCTGTATATTCTTATCCAGTTTAATAATCCTACATACGTCATGAGCTTCCGTATTCCTAATTTCACCATCAAGAAAACTAAACTATTTCTTCCCATCATCTATTTCAACAAGTCCCAACAAGACAATCGTAAATTCAACACGCACTGTCACTGTGTTGAACAAACAGTCACACCGTACCAATTTTATAAACACGCAATTAACGGGCAATTGTCCCGCAGCCGGGGTCACTGGACAAACTCGCCACACATAAATCTCAACTAAAACGTACCCCATATGACCAATTTCGCACTTTATCTTTAACATTTGCATCTGCTCCTTCTACTCCGGCAGCGACATGGATTGTAAACTTTATTTCTACAGCGTCAGGTTTGAAATTTGCATGCGCATGCGCCTCGCCCAATCGAGTACGCGACAAGAAATTGTTCCGCGAAACGCCTTTACTTTTTGTAACGTCGGGAGTCTGAGAAACATTGAATATTTGAACAGTTCCATTGGTCGCGGGGTACTGTGCGTTTATATTTAGTGTTTGTAGATATTGATCCAATTTAAAACACTTGCTTGGATAGCTTTTGTGAATCTTCATTGATTGTTACAAGCAGCAGCGTGTCTCATATCGTATTTTATTCCTAGTTAGCTATGGCTAAACCATTTAGTAAATTGACAAAGGACTTTTCCCTCGTGGCCTTATATCGTGTCTACAACATTTCTGCAACTGGTTTCACCAAAATCACCTGATAATAAAACCTACATTCAGATCACGTACTCCAGTTAAGTCAGTAACTCCATATAAGTAGCGCACATTTAGACCACACACCGTATCTTAAGTATTCCTAGTTAGCCATTTACGCAATCTCTAAAAAATATATTTGGCGAAGAGCTTTCATTGGCTGTTTGTATTCTTCTTACCTGTATCTTTCATCATCCATTTCTAGTCAAATGTGTTATTTAATTCAAAAACATTGTCGTTGCTATTAATGGTTTGACATTAGCAAAATACCCGCTAATCGCAGACATCTTTATATATATAAATCTCCTGTCACGATGTTTGTCCGCGATGGATTCCTAAACTACTTAACCGATTTTAAATTAAATTGGCACACTGTGAGCAGTCTGGTCCAACTTGAGAGATAGGATAGCTTAGATCACAGCAACCCGTGGCCGTGTCTGCTAGTTTCTTAAATTACTTGATTAAATTTAATTATTTCGTGAATTATATAAAGCATCTACTTCATTGTAGTGAAAACTAGGCATTACACAAAAAACTTTCGTGTTCAATTCAAGTTACTATACATTTGGGGATTATGTCGTATTACGAACACAGGTACTTACCAACTTTGAAAACGTTGCATTATTTAAAATCCCTCTTGTTAATTGTTACTTAAACTATTACATTAATTATACGATAATTAACTTCCAAACAACAATATTGTGAAGTAAATCATTGGGTAAAAACAATAGGTAGACTTTCGCATGGGAACCTAGTCGTTCTCATACAATACTAGGAGCCATAAAAACATCTCTCAGACTTGGTGACGTGTAAAAAGTTGGAAGCACTGTGCTCATCGTCGCGTCAAAAGGTACGCGACAAATTTTTATGTCAATACCAAAATGTACTTTATTATCTCACCGAATAGGCACACTTTTCATTGACGACGCGTGCGAATTTTGAGACGTAATCCATAGAAATTCAATCTTTATTCATAAATACACAGAGTACATTTTGAAATGTCAAGTTAATATAGCAGTGGTAGACGAGTGGTCGAACGCACACCTTGCAATCAAAGTGTTCAGGTTCAAACCCTGGCTCGCACCTCTGGGATTTATGTGCGAATCTCATTTTCATCCGAGATTATCACTTGCTATGAAACGATGAAGGAAAACATCGTGAGGAAACCTGCACGTCTGAGGGAACTTGACTAGTTCTCGATAGATGTGTTAAGTCTGCCAATCCGCACCGGGCCAGCGTGGTGGACTATGGCCCGAATCCCCCTCGCATGGAGGGGAGGCCCGTGCCCAGCAGTGGGACGTTAAAAGGTCTGTAGTAGTAGTATGTAAGTAAAAATCGTTCGCCCCAGTTGCAAGGTGTAAAACAGTTCAACGGACATGCCCGCATGTTGAGGATTTGTCTTGTGAGAAATAGGTATATTAATCGACTTTCGTGGTTAAATGGTATGTGTTTTTCTTATGGCAAGAATAGCCCCACGCATATTAAATGTCATAAATAACTCACGTTTGCCAATACCAAAACAAACTCTATTTATTCAGAGTAAAAGTTCATTCTTCAACGAAATTACAATGACACCGCGAGCGAAATTTGCAGCGTGGTCGCGTGACTTGTACCACAGAAATTCAATCTTTATGGACATTGACACAGAATTCGTTCTGGTATTTGGAAACATTATGATGAGCGCGTTTCAACGCCTCAATATGCCCGGGATTTAAAACTACTTACTTGGAACGTATTACTTACGATTTGAAACCTTTGCAATATTAGATTATTCCCGACAAAATTAATAACAATATTCACCGCAACATTAACTTCTCCGAAACTTTCCTTAAAATCCGTTACGAAATGTACCATCATTCTTTAACACCCCAAAATCTACCTCGTTTTCACAGCATTCTATTAATTCAACATGCAAATTGCCATACCATTTGTATCCTTAATCCTTTGCAATAAGCCCTCCTCATATCATCCCATCGAAATGTAAAGAAAACGTTCCATTCTAATGTTTACATAGTATCTCGATGCATATGCGCAACTGGTTATCGGTGCGTCCGTCCGTCGTTTGCTTTAATAATAAGCCTGCGCTTGCGCCGGTGTCACGAACTCCAAACACCGCCTCGGGCTTAGCGTTTCGTGGCGGGGCACAAAAATGAAAAAAAGTGTTAAAATGGACCCACGATACACGAAAAAAACTATTTTCGACATGGAAATCATCTTTGGTTGTTAAAAAGTGTGAATTCTGACCCGTTTTTTTCGGTTTGTTTTATTTTGTCGTTGATAGACTTTTAATCTTGCTGCATTCATATAAGGGTTTTGTTTTTAAGATTAAGTACAAGCAACGCGTGCTTATCACATGACTAGTAGTCTTGTAAGCCCACCACACTAAGCACTAAGCTTTTGCTCAGAGAGTGGATCGAATCTTTGTAGATTATTCTAGTTATTTTTAAATCCACACTCATAACCGAAAAAAATAACCTCTCGGTTACGGCTCGTGTAACCCCTAGGTTATTGCCGTCTGAGTCATTGAGTTTATTAATCTGGCTTGTTTCAATTTCGCCACATTTTCTTGATTATAATCAAATAGTGATAAAAATTACTTAAGTTTCCGTAACTCTTTAAGTACAAAAACAATATTTGTCTATGATTTTATCTACATCCTGTCCGTGCTCTATTACATCCAACCTAACATCCTATACAAATGAAATATGATCTTTCATGCTAAAACTTCATATATCTACATATTATTACCTTGTTTACTCGTTTAGTGCTTTAACCTGAGGGTTGTGGGTTCTGCTCCCCGTATCGAATGTCCGAATACTCTCCCACACTCCAAATTTGACCGACAACGATATAAGTTACTTTGGACAAACGCTTACCAAACCTAAGTGTTTGATCTATACCAATATTTCGAATGTGACTAAGCCCGGCACACATTCCCACCACTGTTACTCCTGTAAGCCAGAATCGACAGCGGTGTCCATTGAAGACAACGAGGTTTGACCCTCGGCGAGTCCCGGGAAAAGCTAAATTGTCTTGTACGAATTTAATCGAAAAAACGGGGTGTAGTCATTGGATGGACTATATAAATGACATCAAAAGACAGAAGTCCGTTTATGGCCCGTGAGCACTAAAGCCCCATCTATTAAAGGCTTCGTTCATCTGAGGGAATTTCTATTCTATAACAGTCACATTGACGTTTTTAGAATCGTTATGAATATCAAAACGATCACCTATTAGAACTTTTTATGGGTCGTACGTTTCTTGAATACAAGTATCGATTAATTAATTACTTATTTTTCCAACAGCGTATTTCAATTATTGTTTTACTTCGAAATTTAAGCATTTTTAATCTGCATTGTTGCATACTTTTAGTTGAATATGTGTTCTTTTCTTTTTTCTAAAGGTTCAAAGTGCAACAATTCTTTTTTTTCTGGCATCAGGAGCGTTATTAACGAAACCTCTTTTATAGGAACATTTTTAACTAGCTTCTCATACATTTTACGGTCCGTTAGCGAAATGGCACATTTCTACAATTTCCAATTCAAAAATGTATAGTTCAAAGGTTTTTATCGATCTATTTTATGGTGTACATCTGTGATTGCTTACAAAAATCATTCAAATATCACTCATTGCTTCATTTCATAAACATTTAGCATCTGTTCGTTCTCGATTAGCATTTAGCTTTTTTTTATCAACCTGTCAATTGTAAATTACCAGACGGTCTGGCTAATTGCAGCGATGGTAGGTTGCCGGGCGTCTCCGACGATCGTGAAAGCATTCTTCTATCTAGATTAGAGTAATCAGCGTCTACGATCTTTCGTCTGGGATTAGCACTTTGAATATTGATATCTCTGTATTTATATCTGTCATTATTAGTTATTAGAAGTGTTTCGTGTTGGTTGCAATTAAAATGCAGCGATTATTTACAAAAGTTTCTTCTATTACTTATTTTAATCTAATTTTTTTTTTTTTTTTTTCTTACAGCTAACTGTTTTTTCTTCTGTCGTATCTCCTCTCTCTTTAACGTCGACGTCAACGTTCATTTCACTTTTCATACCACACCAATCTTTCTTTCCACATCTATATTTGTGCATATTTTGTTTTATATACAGAAACGAACTATGCAAGTAGTCCACCTTTTGATAAATTCGACAGTGTTACTAATGATTCAGTAATCTGGCCGATCGTCCTAATATACAAATTAATTT
Source organism: Ptilodon capucinus (assembly GCA_914767695.1). Taxonomy (NCBI): domain Eukaryota; kingdom Metazoa; phylum Arthropoda; class Insecta; order Lepidoptera; family Notodontidae; genus Ptilodon; species Ptilodon capucinus. Next base: position 12,202,152 of record OU611811.1, read on the forward strand.
CCATTCAAATCTCAAAATGAGATTGGACAGCAAACATCACCGAAATTCCTGAATAAATCACAGCACTTAAGACAGTGTGGAATTTCGAACCGTAAGAACCTAATTGATTTTAAATTATTCCGAAACACATTGTGGTGTGTGGATACGTGGAAAGCATTCGAATGACCCCCCGATAAACTGGTGGGTGTAATCCAAGATGAAGTTTTATGGCCGCCGTATCACACATTGTATAGAGATTAGGTTTTATTAAGCTTCACGAGGTTGCCTATAAAACTCTAGTGGACCCTATCAAGGTGTCTGGTGATGGTTTCATATTTTTGTGGTTTTTAAACAATTAAAGCAGATGGTCATTGAATTCATCCTCTTCAACTATCTAACGTAGAAGGCATCATAGCTACGCATTTTTTTATATATTTCTCTTCTTACTGTTAGTGGGAGTAGGCAGGTATACCTAAGTTATCTAGCTTCTGAGTTTAAATGCTAAAACTTAACTGGCTTGTTAATATTGGACTGCTTGAGTACTTATCTAGCATTGAGACAAGGGTTCTGCCTGCTAGGCCTTCCTCTATTTACTGGACACTTTGTACTTTAGAAGCTTTAGAGAAATATACAGCAGTGGACCCACAACAAGCTGATAATATAGATGTAGAAGAACCACGAACTAACCGACATAATATTTCATAATTATAAATCATCGTGGCTGCATTGAGTTCAAGTTTTTGAACTGTCTTGTCGGTACCATCATTAGCGTGAAAGTACGACTTGGTACATTACCGGCTGCCTCCCGATCATCAATCATTTGTCTTAACAAATCTATTATTTCATGTTATTCCATGCCTTTTGTTTTGTAGAGAGAAAGATGGGCATTTAATGTTTCAGTGTTATCTATTACTTTCCATACAATCATATATTTTTATTTGGAATACTCGTAGTGTCTCCAGGTTAATAATAGTAGTGTGTCTTGGATGGTCTGCGTTATAATGATAAAGCAGTCTCTCTTCTCAAGTCGAACACTATATTCAAAATACCGTTAGTATTATAAATTTTGCGTGTAACCTTTATCAAACCCATTCCAATACCATTTATTTACATATTTAAAACAAACATAATTTAAGAGACTCGAGATAAGATGGCGATTGCGGCGTGATGGATTACAGAATGACCTTTCATTGTTTTTGTTTTGGGTCGCGCCCAACCGGAGGCTGTAACGGTGATCCTAATCAAGAATAGATTATGATAGAATGTGATGTAGCATCACTGAAATACGGCAAAAACGAACATAATGAGATGTAATTGCTTGTATTAAAGTTCTTCGTTTGTCGTAATAAGCTGTGATTGTAATGATGATTGTGGATTTATTTTTGCAAAGTAATTGCAAGTGAAATTTAGGCCTCGCTGTTTTATAGATGGTTCACTTAAGTGGTGATGTTATTGTTCTAACCGTATTCTTTTAATACGCTACATCCTCATTTCAAAATTAAACTCAATCATCTATAATATAGCACATAGACAAACTAGATTTTATATGTCAAGGCGTTATAGATATGGAAAAACAGTATTATTACAAATGCAAATACGTTACAGATTTCCAATTAACTAAGCTTATTATCTCACGATGACTATTATACACTTCTCAACTATAATCATGTTGTCAATCCGCAATGCGTACAGGTGGTATCAGGTCATACCGTCTGGTTCTCTAATTGGATTACTTGGACCGATATCAACTGGTGCATGATGTCTGGTGCGACGCCCTCGAGACTGCCGCTTTATGCTTGCCTGGCTTGTCAATCTCAATCAATTAGCTATCGTCTAACGTGCACAAATTTGGTACAGCACACTGCTCTTCAAATAAAGAGGTGAATTTGACAACGGCTTGGTTGAGTGGTCTGAGCGTATGCCGCTAACTGGCTAACTGTACCGGTCGGTTACGGGTTCAATTCCCGACAGTTGCAAATTTCGGAAATAGCTTTTTGAAATTTACGAATGAATTTCGAAATTTAATTTACATTAAATACACCAATTCTCGTCGCTGCAGTTCAAAACGTCTGTAGCCTTCATGGAATTATAAATCGTGAGCTGAAATTGAAGTTCTATTTTCAATTCATAATGGTTCAATATTAAATAACTGGAATCATGTCCTCTAACTTCTAATAGCATTCCGAAGCCTCAATCAAATCCTTACCAATCCTTAATCACTCCCAAATCCTTAATCAAATACTTTGCTTAGGTGCTAAATCCTAACTTGAAACTCAGGTTCCCACAGATTAGCTCATTAACTGTACAGTCTTCCAAAACAAGATTATAACTTCAGAACATTAAGAAACGACAATTATGATCATGTGAATGAGTGTGGTATTTTCGTAAGTCGAGTTACGTTGCCCGGTGGGAGTGGCGTACGCGCAACTGTGAAGTGCGCACTTTGAGAGGCCATTGTTTAAGTCGACATGCTGTAATATTGTAGTTGTATATCCGTATACCTACTTATTAGTGTAAAGACAAAAAACTATTTAGCAATTACTTTGTATTTAACGAATCCTGAATTTTAAATGTCCATGTTAGGTAGCTAACTTAGATTTAGATGGTATAGGATTTTCTCAATTTGTCAACGGATCATTCGGGCCGATTGGTGGGTTCAATCTCTAAAGCTATAGCTATGTGTCAACTCAGCATGGTTATCCTTTAGGTTATTATTGTGTGTTGTTTTTTTAATAGGCACTATTCAATAGTAGGTATTATATTAAGCTTTATCAACGTTGACAAAAGGCATAACATTGTGTAAACACATAAAAACAATAGTCTTATCGCGGCCACTCGCTAGGAGTACGGAATATCTCGTTTTTAACTTTGCGGTGTCCGCCGGAAGTGGTGTGGTGATAGGGTCCGCAGGCCGCGACATGTTGCCCCGACGGAAGGGCGCTCTCGGAAGCGTCGCCTATCGCGACCGTGTGAACCGCCAATATCATGCGCAAGCGCACCCGAAAGGGTTGCCATTCGGGTGGTGAAGATGTTTTGTTTGTGGAACCTGTTCTCTTCATTGACCGTGGTATGTAACGGTTAGTGTAGTCTTATTCTTCAGCCTCTGGAAAGAACATTATTATTAGACGAGATACAGTTACTTTTTTTTGGGTTTACTATCAAATTGAGGTTACTATTAATTTTAGTCATAAATCACTAGACTTACGACGCTGTACTTAAAATAACTTTTTCTGGCTTAATATCGTTAAAAGGACGTCGGTGATTTGCTTAAACGAATAACACATGATGTTGGATATTCTTCCATGTCTAAAATCTTAGCTGTATCAAATAAAACCCACAGGAATGTAATCAAACTCCATCCAAATGATAACCCTACCGTAGCTATTTGACCTCGAGCAGCTTGTCGAAACCCAACGTCATTGGTTAAAGTTCGCGTCTGATCTAAATCGCTGGTGAACGGTTCCGGATTCGATAAACTTTTTGTATCTACTGTTTGATGTGTTTGCCTTTAATACTTAAGTGATAAATGCTTCTCTTTATCATAATTTATTATCATCTACTGCATAAAGTTTTTGTTCTTGCTAATAAATATATATTAAGCATTGTCTAGGAACTTATGGTAGACATCTTATTAATGGTATTCGAATATTTAAAAGCTACTCATAAAACTCTCTGCTTCGAGTTGCAAAATGGGCCGTTTTTGAAGTATCTTTACAATGCACGTTTTTATTGTCTCACCGACCCTCATTAAGTTCTTCAGCCGCATTGTTTACTAAAGCACTCTTTAAAAGGCCATCGTCCGGAAGAGTATCTTGATTCCGGTAAAATGTAGCGTCAGGTGAGTCGTTTCCTACGATTCATTGAGCGACTTGTAAACAAAGAGCGGCCATAAACTCCGCCGCACTTGCGCCCGCGCCTACCTGCCCGTCTTCCACTTTATTGTCTTACCGTCGTCGTCGTGGTGTTTTTAATGAGATTTAGTATGCATTTACTGTAATAAACGTAATTATAGATTGAGAAGGTTTTGTTTGTTCAGTATCGTATTAATATTATCTTGAGAAATAAGATCAAAGCTTTTCAAAGTTGTATCTTTGTATTCTATAGGTGCTTGTAAAATTATTAAATATCTATATAATATTATCAAAAACTAATCATAGATTATGTATTTTTTTCACTACCCTTGAGTGAATTACTTTCACTAGGGCTTAACCGAGGGGTATTCGAATTTGAATATACCTAATATAGAATATCATTGTACCTAATACTTTTTTATGATCTTGTGTTTTGACGGTTTATTGAAAGGATGTAAAATATTTTATCTTGCAATTTATTGTAATTTTATAAATTTATGTAGTAAAGCATTTGTGTATAGTCTGATCAGCGTCTTTATTAGTATCTTCCTTTTGCAATAAATGTAAAATCGAATTGCAGCACTTAAGTTTCTCGTCGTTGGTAAACGAAGTAATGGTTTAAACATTGTTGTTAAATCACTGAGATAGTGATAAAACAATAGCGTTTAATTATACAGATTATCGTTCCCTCGCTCGGAGTTGTGTGTCGTGCTAATAACGGTATGAGCGTTAAATCGACATCTGGTCCGCGGGCCGCGCTGACCACCGTAATTGCTTAAGTATCAATGTAAAGCTACTGAATCCTGAAGGCCAGACATATTTAGTCGACGGCTAAATGGCAATTCATGGACTGCAAAACCATTTACATTACTAATTTCACGATTTAGTCCTTAATTTTGTCAATGTTCTGAAGTTCGGAAGGCATAAAAGATTGTTAAAACATCGTACAGTTTAGGTAAAAATTGTGTTTTTTAACTTTCTGAATTATTTAAAGATATATTATTTTTTATAATTATGTCGGCGCGAACATTAAACCAAAATACGTCATCTACACGACAATTTAATGAATAAAATAACCACCACGTGAGGTTTCGACACACTTTTTAGTAATGGTTAATTACATAATACCCGAGTATCGTGTCGGGTGAAGCCGCGGCCGTTGCTGTAATTAATACCTCTAAACTTATTCCATGGCTCGTTTTTTGTCTGTCTCGCGGATGATTTGTGCTGAGAACATTTCGATGTTCAGTAGGCAACACGGTGGCTGCGCATGCGATGCGCAGTAGTTGCGTAACATGCAAGATTCGGCTTATTTCCTTTACAATTATTATATTCATTATATAGACTATGATCGTTGTAACAAGTTGTCTGATGGGTCTCACAAGCTTGACTGTCGGAAGTAACGAGGTTTAATTGTCAATTGTTCAAAATATTTTTTTTTATTCGTGTAGGCCAAAAAGCACTTACAAATAGTCAGATTCTACCACCGGTTCGAAATGCTGCTTCCACTGAGAAGAGCCGGTAAGAAACTCAATGGTTACTCTTTTCAAAATTATAATTGCGAGTAATACATACTCAGGAGCAGCAATGCCTTGGGAGCAGACAGCACCTTTGCCACAATACTAGAGAAGAATTATACTCACGGCAGTCTAATAGTAAATACAAATATAGTCTTTACGCTTAGTAAGCTAGTACAGTAAGGTGCGTCTACTCCCATTTACAATGAAGGGTGTTAATGTCATTAGGTACTATAAGTTAGAATAACGATTTGCAGCATCGCTTGACGACTCGAGACCCTGAAAGTTTCCATTCGTGAACTCGTTTCATTTGCGTTAAATTGTGACGGTTATGTTGGCATAGGGGCTGGGGACCGTTTACCTGCTCGGGTGCTGCCCCGTCTGCCCCGGAGCGGGCCCGAAAGGCGTCGCACCCTCCGAGATTTGCGCCGGGTGTGCACGCGCAGGTGCTCGACGCACGACGACCGTACTAACCGTCTATTTTACAAAAACAACAAAAAACACAGCCAGGAGCCATGGCAACCGTGTCATGTCATTCCGCCGGTTTATACCATAAAAACGAACGGAGAATTCGGTCGCTTCCGCTTTCTTGGAACAGTGATTCACCTCGCATGTTGAACCTTTATGATTTATACATAGATTATTGTTTGCGGTCGAACCTGTATGTTACATGCGATTAAGTAAATTCGTTAGAACACGGTTTTTAATATTCAAGTTTAATAATGCATGTTCGGCGATGATGCCGGTTAAGTCCACATAAATGGGCTTTAAATTTATCATTTAGTGGGCGCTTTCACCGCCATAAGTCACGCAACGTCTCGGCTAATAAATATTAAAGTTAGAATGATCGCAGGATGAGTGGAAATCTATTCCCAAGAGAGAAACTACCTCTAGGTACGTATTCCAATGACTGTTTAGGTTGTGTAACAAATTTGCGTCTGTAAAGTTTAATGTCGTGTCTAAATATAGCTTGCAAATTACGTCAACTTGTAAACCATGCCGAAAAAATGGTTCACAGATATTAGTCACTTTATTTATTCTCAAAGTTTAACCGATTTGCATAAACCTTTACTCCTTAAGAGATAAATATACGAGAATTACTGCAAAACGTGAAATCGGGCTATTGTGAACTATACGTATATGGAATGTTTGATTCCCCGAGGGATTTCAACCTACGGGTCGCACCACCATTTCGTGACCTTAAGAAGAAAATTGGACATGACTTCAATCTCATTACACGATGCCTTTGTTCGATCAATAATGTAGGCATATAGATTATAATGGTTGTCCATTACTCGAAAATTGTATGTGAGTCTACTGTGATAGTCCTTAATGCATGGGTCTAAAGTTGGATAGGAATGAGATGATGTATCTAATTGACTCGATATTTTTACAGAGCCAGTGATTTGGGTTATAGTCCACCACGCTAGCCCAGTGCGGGATGGTGCACTTTACACGTCTTTCTATAGACGAGCAGTCCCGGGATTTGAACTAGAAGCAGTGGTAGCCTAGTTGGTAGATCGTTTGTGAACGCAGGCATGTTCAAATATAAAGTTTGAGATAATGAGGTATATAAAATCATCTTTGCATTTAAAAGCTGCCTTACTATTAAAAAAATCATTGAATTGTCTTGCTCCAGATCTGGCGCTCGCGTTCAATACGTATCACTTAAATTCTGTCAGCTATAAGGAGGTAATTTATGATCACCCACCACCATAATTGGCACACGCAGCAAATCTATTCCATCGGCCTATTAGTCACTCGCTCCAGGCTCAATGGCTTGTTCTCATAATTTAAGCACTCACAGGGACTGGTATGGTGATAATCAAGATTAATTGTATGCATGAGTAGGATTTGAGCCATTTATAGTGGCCGTGGTGAAACTGACTGTACTTTACTAAGATATTTATTTGAAAGCTCCTGGGAATTGCGTTTATTGTAGGTTGATTTGTATTAAATGATACTGAAATCTGCTTTAAAAATTTAGTTTACGATTTATAATATCTGCTCGCTTTTTGCATTCTCTTTCGCGGACTTGTTTTATGTTACTTTGATTTTGTCTATGGCATTTCTAGTCCAAATCTAGTCTAGTCAAAATCAAAGTATCTTACATTAAAATGTTACTGCTATAAGAGGTATCTTAATATATCGTCACTGATTTTCTATTGCACTATAAAACACAGACATTACACAAAAAATAGTTAACAATTTTTTTGCTCAACCATTGAAAAGTAACACTCAAAGCAATGACGCTACTAACCCATATATGTTCAAAAGAAGCACTTCGCTCTCTGTAACACATCAATAAGCCACTGGGATTGTCACTATTAATAGGGCTTAGGACTGAATACATATACTTAATTAACCGACAGCGATGCCATGCATTCACTGGGGCGAATTAACTTCCCTTTTTTTTTAATTAACACTTTTTACATATACATACTACAGTCCTTTTAACGTCCCACTGCTGGGCACGGGCGTCTCCTCAATGCGAGGGGGACTCGGGCTATAGTCCACCACACTGGCCCAGTGCGGGTTGGCAGACTTCACACATCTATCGAAAACTAGTCAAGTTCCCTCAGACGTGCAGGTTTCCTCACGATGTTTTTCTGCACCGTTTCATAGCAAGTGATAATCTCCGATGAAAATGAGATTCGCACATAAATCCCAGAGGTGCGAGCCGGGGCTTAAACCTGCACACTTGCACACTTTGATTACAAAGCGTGCGTTCGACCACTCGGCTACCACTGCTACACATAAAGATTGAATTTCTCTAGCGAATGCGATATGAACTCGTGATAACATCAATGAAATTTTGTTGAAAATTAAGTTTTTTTTCCGTAAGTTTGTTGTTTGTTTGAGCTTGTTGGTTTTGCCAAAAATGGTTGCGTGGGGTTTGACGCGCCCATGAATGCAGGGCTTATTTGATACCGCCTTTCTTATATTCATGAAACTCGTTTTCCGAATGAACTCGTCTTTCAAGTAAATGCGATGTGATTAGTGTTTATCTAGTTGGAAGTGTGATAAGTGGAAACGATATTCTGTATTGAAAACGTGGATAGATTAAAGCTAATGAAACAACGCTTGATATTATCAGTTCTAAAGAACTACTAGGTAATATGTAAAGAACGGTGTAATATAAATCTTGAAATTAATATTACCAGATGTGAAATCAATAAAAGCGATAGTAGTCTAGATGTTATAACGTCTGCCTTGAATTTAAAGGGTGCACGTTTAAATGTGCTAATGTAATTTTTAATGATCACTTGCTGAACGGTGAGGGGAAACGGGGGGGGGGGATATAAAAACTTTAGAGATGAGGTTCCGGGATTCGAACTTTCAAGCTGTCATTGCTACATACTTTTTTTCTGATATATTTTAATAGATATCGTTTTGATAGTAATGTATATTGGACGAAGCGAGGTCACTCCAAACAAACTGTTGAAATTTACATTGAAAAGTTGATCAACTTATAAAGATTAATACCCAAAATGGCTTAGAACAAAACATGGGTTGTTCAAATGCCACTTCATGTACTCTGACAGCCATTAATCGTATTAGATGCATATCACAATAATGCTTACGGTCCGCAATAAAGTGTTTCAATATTTTCTCGCAATAATTTGCTAGCATGGACCGTGGCGGACAATTATCTGTAGAGTCGCTTCCAGTTAACTGTGACGGATCTGAATGGATGTAGCTTTGGGTTTTGCGTGTATGTGGTAAAACCATTTGAGCTTACATATTTAACAGTAATATTTGAATTTGGTTCTACAAAATTCCTTCCACTAAAATGATCGTTTCAGATTATTCCGTGATTGCTAAATGAAGCGTATTTATAACACTTAAAAAGTAAAATAATGTCCATTCTATTAAGAGTTAGTTAGCTGATTACGACTAATGGTTACCACTTGCTGAAAGATGAAGACAAACATCGTGAGGAAACCTACACGTCTATAAAAATACTTGTAAAGTTCCCCAAACCGCAATGGGCCAACTTGCTGGACTATGGCCCTAATTTCCACCCTACTGAGGTGGAATGGAATGTACCCGGTAAAATGGCAATAGGCTCGCTCGCTATTAAATTGGGACCAAAATCATGAAAATGTCAAGAATACAGGTGTGAAGATGTATTTTTAGATAAAGTTAGATGAAGAAATCAAAATAAAAAAAATATTACCATGCATAATGAAGTCATCAACATAAAATCCTTTGCTTAACATCTTACTCCATAGCTAGCGTCGCCGATAACGGCTTTCAAAGAGTCGGCTGGTAATGATAGTATTGTAATGACGGGGCGAGGTACCAATACTGGTAATATCGGATTGTGCCGAGTTTTCTCATCTCCCTTACCGTTGCATTGTTCTATTGGAAATATATTAACTGTGAATGCTGATGAAATTCGTGTTCTCAATCTAACTGTTCTCATATTTTCTTACAAGAATTTACTTTAAATCCTTACATAAATTTACGCTTTTTAGTATCTCTTAGAGCTTCTTGTTGTAGCTTTTATCGTGGAAATTGATTGGAGACTTATATCCATGAGTAATTTCAACCAAAAATAAATGTAGCCAGACAACACATACTCATCGTATGATCCCAAAATAAGCAAAGCTCGTACTATAAGTACCTACCACACATTGGTCTGGGGTCGATAACAGTCACACATAGAACAGGCCAAATTCCGAAATTTGATCGCTGACGGGAATCGATCCAGCAACCATCCGGTTCAGTGATCTTGATACAACTAGACCTGTAGGCTTACCATGACCGCGTAGACAAGTTTTATCTCTTTCAACAGTCAGATTTGACGTCACATTGAGCATTTTGTAGTGGTCATGGCTCGGTGTGATTTAATTTTCTCGAAGAATCTGATAGTTGTGAGATAAAACTTGTGCGTAGACCAGGCATGCTAAGCCTACTGCTTTTGTATAGTCTTCTTTTTCACACTCATACAAAGAATGTTGAACACAAGCATTGTCCGTTCTAATTGGCAATGGATATTCTGGTTCTGTTACATGGGAAGTAATTAGGGCTTACTTTATGGTTGCACCTTATCTCATACAGTCACGAGTGCTGGCCAATTGTTTGCACTTATCCTTTCTCGACCATGTGGGATTTAGAAGGTTAGCTATTGTTTGGGCGCGCATTCGGCCTTTGTTAAATAAATATCTATTGTATTTGTGAAGTATATGATGTATTGTTTTGGATAATTTGTTTAATTATACTCAATATATTATTATGTAGGTACATATCTCTAGTTACATGAGTAAGCCTGTCGCTGTAAAGTAGACATTAAAAATAATCTTCCCAATTTTTTATTTCAAAGTACTACCAAATATAAGTTTTATGAAATGTGCTGTCTAATGTTGCTGTGATTTTGACTTTTATTTGTAATATTTTCATAAATGCAATTGTGTAATTTAAAATAAACGAAATAGATTTTTTCATAGGCTGCAATTTTTTTTTAATAAAGTAATTTGTCAATAATGTTGCTTTAGTCAGTTCTTTTTTTATATAAGTGCACGTGATGTCAAGACACGTGCTTTCCAATAGCAAAACCAGCTATCTGAACTCATAGAAAAAGGTTATTTTTCATCAATACGACATAATATATCGAAGTTACAACTGCCACACAAATTGTTTTTATTCTCTTGTCTATGGTTGAGCGGCTCCGTATCCCTAGACCCTCCTGACGTCACCGGCAGCTGCAGCCAACGTACGCCACGTGTGTCGCCCTCTCTGTCTACCACGTGCGGACCTCAGACCTCTCTTTCGCACAATGAATATTCTATTATCCGGTCAACTCGTCGTTGTGAAACTGTATCGATTTTTGTTAACATTTTTGGAGGATAACCTTTAAAAAGGGATACTTTGTAATTTTGTCTCATTTTACAATGTTACATTTAAATTAGGAAAAGAAATACTTATTGCAGTTTTGATTATTTTAAATACAGTAGAATAGAGTACATATACATAATATAGTGAATATTACGACGGCTTGGTCTAGGTTGCGGGTTCGATTTCCGTTAAAGACAAATTTAGGAAATGGCCTTTTCGGAATTTTCTCTAGTCTGGGTGTAACTGGTGTCTCTCCCAGTTCATAGCATGGTACCTATAGTACAAGCTTTGCTTAGTTTGGGATCATACGTTGAGTATGTATTGTCTGGCGCTATTTATTATTTATAAGTTTAATTGTATATTATAACTAGGGACCACTCGAATATACCATAAAGTATCAAATCCATATCCCTTATGTCCGCCGACACCCACGTGTTTCGGTTGTTTTTTTTTTGTTTCGTTTTTATGTGTTCTATTCTTTACATTTTTTGTGTGGAGTAACCCATAAAATGGTGCACGATAAAAAAAGTTTGAATTATTACATGCAGAGGGTACTTGTAAGTAAACCCCCTTGATTTAAATCCCCTCTTAATAATGTCTATGCTATTGTAAACAAACTATAAATACGCTAGAAATTTCGACAAACAAAACATACTCATCGTATGATCCCAAACTAAGCATTGCTTGTACTATGGGTATCGTACAATGGACTGGGCGCGATCCCAGTCACACCCAGACCATTACGCTTACCATGACCCTGTAGACATGTGTTATCTCTTTCAACTGTCAGATTTGTCGAGAAAATGACTTCACTTCGAGCTTTTTGTACTGGACATGGCTCGGTGTGACGACATTTTCTACGTGTCAGATTTGTCGAGTAGTGTCAGATTTGTCGAGTAGTGTCAGATTTGTCGAGTAGTGTCAGATTTGTCGCGTAGTGTCATGCCTACAGGGATAATTGGGAAATAATTTTAATTATTTCATTAAATTATTATAATATTGGTCTATTAATTTGTGGGCGCGATTTTTTTACCACCAACATTTTCTGAAACCTTTTTCAAAGATAAGTTTAAATGGACCTGACGTAATAACCCATTTTTATCACATCCAAGCGTCTCATCTGTCGCTGAGTATTAGTCCCATGTGTCCCGCGATCTGGCCAGATGCGACGCACTTGAGAGCTTGTAGCCACAGCGTAGGGGAAGTGATGGGAACTCGTGCGCATCTGTTACCGCCGTTGGTGAAATCACGTTGTTTTATTAAGAGTTTATTCACTGGGATATGTTAATTTAATTAATATTTTTATCATCGCCAGACAGAACATACTTATCGTTCCATACCAGACTGAGGTGTATTGCAGTGCTTACCTCTTTAGGGAATACAGGCGCTGTGATATACTGAATATTATAAACTTTATATTGCTTTGTCCAACTATATTGACGATCCGTAAGACCTTGAATGTTTTTTCTGCCATTGCTCGTAGGCAAATTGTTGTCATGTTACGCAGAAAATTGCCCGAGTTGGTTGCATGCATTGTAATCAGGGTTACCAGTTACTTAATTAATATTTTTATACTTTTACTAATTGTGTAAACTTGCCACATTACCTGGGCCCCAAGTCTGCTAACACTACCGTCGTGGAGTTGCTATGACTACATTTTTAGGGTTCCGTACCCAAAGGGTAAAACGGGAACCCTATTACTGAGACTTCGCTGTCCGTCCGTCCGTCCGTCCGTCCGTCCGTCCGTCTGTCACCAGGCTGTATCTCATGAACCGTGATAGCTAGAGAGTTGAAATTTTCACAGATGATGTATTTCTGCTGCCGCTATAACAACAAATACAGAATAAAATAAATATTTAATGGGGCTCCCATACAACAAACGTGATTTATTTGCCGTTTTTATAGATAATGGTACGCCGATGTGCGCCAGTCCGACTCGCACTTGGCCGGTTTTTTTAAGGCATAAAAGTTACATCTTGTACCTTTGTTCTCTTGTAAAGTTACACCCCCTGTCTTCTAGCAATGTATTTTATATTAATTTCAGTACAAAATCTGTCAAAAATTTACAGTAACTGTAGAAACAACAAGAGTTTGGTCCCTTAACACTGCTCCTGAAGTCCATTAACACTATCGTTCAGGAATTCCTAAGACTTTATTTTTAAGGAATGAAAACAACATCTTTTATCATTGGTAGCTTTTTTTTTTTTTTTTTTTATGAGATAGGGAGACAAACGAGCAGACGTTTCACCTGATGGTAAGTGATCAACGCCGCCCATGGACACCTGCAAAACCAGGGGCATCGCAAGTATGTTGCCGGCCTTTAAGGAATGAGTATGCTCGTTTCTTGAAGAATAGGACTAGTCAAATTGTTTTAAGGTGACAATATAACACTATCTTCATAGGTAATATTTAGCTACTATTGATACGCAAACCCAAAAATGTCGCTATTGTGATTTTGGAGCGATTTCAAGAGCAGTGCTTATTCTGTAGCTATTATTTGTCCGTCTTTACGTAGCCCTGTCTGTTACACTTGCCATTAGCTTGCGAAGGTCAAAGTCAGTAACTAGTTGCTACATATTATTATATTGTTATTAGGTAGATATGTTCCTAACAGATAATAATCTCGTTAGATCTACAGGGTGTTTCAGAAACAGTGTGTACTGTTTTTATATTTATTTATTTATTTTATTGCACAATTCTACATGAGTAAAAAAAATGTACAAAGGTAAGCTTAATGCCTCAGGCATTTTCTACCAGCCAACCTTAGAGTAATGTAGAGAGAGGAAAATACAAACAAACTAACTGTTTGCATGAGTATCTGGAATATAACTGAATGGTATTAAATTTCATCGAAATTCAACGATAGGGGCCTGCTAATATTCAGAAAACAGAACTTGAAAAATTCTCTTAGGACAAGAGACATTTAAAGTTTTTGTTATTGGCGGCGAAAGAAAATTTGAAGAAATTATGATCGAATATCTATAAAATCTTTATGCCGAGTATACCCGATACACATGGAAACAGACAGGTATTATTTCGGACTTTTGAAACATCCTGTATATTGCAAAAAAAAACTTACTTAAATACAATTAAAAATGCTCACTGGAACTGCAAGCTGCAATTTTTTTGCTTAAATAAACACCAACTTTATTTACTCATAGAAAAAGCTCATACTCCAACGTAATGTCATTGACTGCGCGAGAGAATTTTGCAGCGTGGTTTGTTTTTATCACAGTAATTTAACATTTATTAATATTGACACAAAGTTGGTTTTGGTGCTAGCAAACATTTTCACGCGCATTTTTGCGCATAAACTAAAGAGTATTTATGCGTCAAAATCGATGCCTACATCCCATAAACAATTAAAAATAACGATTGTTTCAATGATTACAAGTATTATTGTTTGAACCTTTATTCGACTCATACGCTAACCAGTATTTTAATATGCTAATACAATAAGAATGCAACGGTAGCTGGTGTTTGTTTGTTGAACTATTAATATTCATAATCTGTGTGAGAATGTTCTCTTGTGTGTTCGGCGTATGGTTTGTTATGATATCCACTTCGCCATGTGCGGCTGTTAGATTCAATCCATTACTGCTTTTGTGGGTTTTACTACTACTACTACTACAGCCCTTTTAACGTCCCACTGCTGGGCACGGGCCTCTCCACAATGTGAGGGGGATTCAGGCCATAGTCCACCTCGCTGGCCCAGTGCGGGTTGGCAGACTTCACGCATCTACCGAAAACTAGTCAAATTCCCTCAGACGTGCAGGTTTCCTCACGATGTTCGCACGTTCGTTTCACGAGGATCTCGGATGAAAATGAGATTTGCACATAAATCCGAGAGGTGCGAGTCGGGGTTTGAACCTGCGCACTTCGATTCGAAGGCGTGCGCTTGACACTGACTGAAACACTCGCTTATCGTAGGTGGAGCCATTCCTCAACTTATTCCATTAAATTACATTATTTCCCCGTTTTCGTAAAAATAAGAAGAAGAGAAGACGGCTTGTAGTACGTAAGTAGGTAATTAAGGGTTGACAAATTTTCAGAACGCCAATATCAGTACAATGCTATCGCGTTTACATAACAATATGTTACGCTCCATAAAAATAAATTTGAATATTCAAATCTTTTATTGATTACGTAACAAGGCGTAGAATCGCTTGGACGGTTAATATACCAACGGTAAATATAAGTTTGTGGTCTACCGTCTGGTCGATTCCCGATTTTAATGTAGCGCGGCGAATATTTACATTCCCTCGCAGGGCTATCACCCTTACTAACAATTTCAAATTACTTTTATTTTTTGGTCAGCATTGATGTATTGAGCCTGAAGCACATAAGGGCCTCAAGACGAGTACTGAAACATTTTTGTGAATACCAAAACGAACTGTATTGACAAACATAAAAAGTTCATTCTTCAATGAAATATCATCGGTGCTACGTTTGAATTTTGTAGCGTGGTGCCATGCCTTTTACAATAGAACTTTATTCTTTATGCATATTGATACAGAGTTTGTTTTGCAATTGGAAAAAATATATGTCGCGCCACTTAAAAAATACTAAAATTAAAGTATCATAAAAATATGGGATAATTTTCAAGACAAATGCAGTTTAATCGATAATCAAAATTTGAATCGATATATTGACAGCCCTAATTCGATTTTGATCGATTGCGGCGTCTTTGATCGCTACTTGGTGTCTATGGCAATTACCTAGTCCATTCACCGGGCGGCGTTAGAGAGAACTAATCTGTTTAATTACAGAGAAAGACGCCACACTATTTTGGTTGATTGAGTTAATTGGGTATTGTGCGATAGTTTTTATTTTACAGTTGTTTTGTATTTTTTCATACATTATGTACAAGTCAAGCAATCTTCATTGAGTGTCAAAATATTTACCAGTACCAAAATGAACTTTGGAATATACACGCACGACGCATGCAAGGCAATCCTTACATAAAATCGTGAAATGAGTTGATGAGTTGAGAATGAGAGAGATATACCGAACGACGACGCAGAAAATAGTGGCCGTTTGAATTTTACCTATATATTTAACTTATCTTACGATTTTTTGTCGCTTGGTAAGGATTACCTTTCAAGCGTTGACCTAGATTGAAAATAGGTTCTTCTTCTTTTTTACGTATTGAGTGAAATGATGATATTTTAATGGGATAGGATGAGGAACGGCTCCACCTGCATTTAGCGGGTATTTCAGCCAGTGTCAAGGCAAAGGAAAATTTAATAAATACACATCTATACATACATACATACATACATATAAATAAAATTGGAGTGTCTGTTTGTAATATCAAAATAACACTTTTTTACCAAATGCGTATGAAAGTATATACGATACCTATAACGAAAACGCAATTTTGAATTTTTTTGTCTGTCTGTCTGTTTGTTTGAGGTAAACTTCTAAACGGCTGAACCGATTTCAATGGGACTTTCACTGACAGATAGCTGACGTTCCAAGGCGTAACTTAGGCTACTTTAATTTTAGAAAAAGCATTAGGGTTCCGCGGGAAAAACATAATACCCATATTTCCGGGTAATCTCCCTAAAGTCCACGCGGGCGAAGTCGCGGGCACAGCTAGTTATACATAAAAATGGATGATGACAGTGATAAAAATGGCGGATGAATCAAAGAAAATTGGTTGTAAAAGCCATATCCCACGCCTCAAAATTCGCTGGCGCTGACGATGTCATTTAGATGAGGTTTGGCCATTTTGGAATAAAACAGGGGTGGAAGTCTGTAAACACTATCGTTGTGGTTTTGCTATGACTTCATATTTTAAGGCACGAAAACAACATGTTTTATCAATGGTAGATAAAATACTACCGATGGAGACATTAGACCTTGAAGCCATTGGACTAGTTATATTCTAGCTGAAGCTGGCCCTCAAGAAGGTACGTAGAAATCGTTTTCCCCGGAGAAGTGCGCGGGTGGGGGCTACCTGCAAACGAATGGTTCCGAAAAAGCGGATAGCCGCCGTTAGGTTGCGGAAGTATGCTACCGCGTTCCCGCGGCCTAACAACCAGTGGAGTGCTGGACACCAAGGGGTTTTAGTGAGTAGGAGTCTCACATCGCCAGCCTGCCGCCCCCGTGGCAGACTGGCATTCATGATGGATTTCCCCTTGTAAAAAAAAAAAAAAAAAGTTATATTCTAGCTACCCTTGATTTTTTTATTTCATAAATATGTGGTGTACAAGTGGTATTACACATAGCCCCACAAAACCGTACAATCGGTTTGACTGTGGGATCAATTGAGTCGATAGTCGAAAAGATGTTGTTTTCGTGCCTTAAAATATGAAGTCATAGCAATGTTTTATAAATGGTAGATAAAATACTACCGATGGAGACATTAGACATTGTCTCCTTGAAGCCAGTGGAATAGTTATATTCTAGCTACCCTTGATAAAAGATGTTGTTTTCGTGCCTTAAAATATGAAGTCATTGCAAAACCACAACGATAATGTTTACAGACTTCACCCCCAGGGGACTTACCAACCAGCTCTTAAAGTATTATTGTTTCAACAGTAATGTTAATTTTTGACATATTTTGTACTGATTTCACTGCCACAAACTGAAATTAATATTAAAAATATTACTGCAAGGTGCTGGTAGGGTGGTTCGTTTTGGTTTCGGCAAAAAATTCGCGTGTTTAGACGCTTCAGTGTACAGGGGGCTACACCATTTCTCCAAGCCAAACCATCTACAACGTAAAGGGTGTTGAAGCCTATTACCTGAACAATGGTAGGGCCAGTGCTGCCATATATAGCGCGATCTTTCAACATACTAATGCCGCGCCGCGTGTGAACGGAATCGTTAAGATTTATCCCCCAAAATGTATAGAAATATTAGCTGACCGGGCGAACTTCGTTCCGCCTTAGAATTAGTGACATACGAAAGCAGCGCCACCTATCGGGTCCAATTGTGAATCTAAACCATCCAGATTGTATAGGCGAGGGGTAAACCTGATTTTTGGCGTGGCGAGATTTGCCGCGCACAACAAAATGTAAAAATAAAAATATTATATTATTACTTAATATATAAAGTATAGTTTTAAATGTGGCCACGCTTCGTCCGCCGCTTAGACTCCACCCACCGGCTGACTCCGCTCACTCGCCGTTATGACTTTTATGTTTCACATCTGCCAGGCGTCCCGCGACGGCTCAGTTTTTTTTTTTGCCAATACCAAACCGACTCTGTGTCAATATACATAAAGATTGAATTGATTAAAGGCGTGATGATGATTAAAACATATCTGAATTCATAGTAGCAAGCCAGAGTTGAGACATCTACGCATACGATTCCTATTCCGCTAAACAGTCTTCGCTTCAGAACCAGTTACACATATTAATTTTAATTGCCAGAGAAATCGCGGGGCGAGTCCGCCGCTCGTAATATAACGCCTTAAATGGTTAGGAGGCGGGCAGCGGGGCCATGGGACTTGAAAGTGCAGAGCTGTGAGTTTATAGATCAAAGTTTGTACTACTTTTGTTTCGAAAATTGTACTAATTATTGTAAATGTATGATGGACAACGCCAACTTTCCTAGAGTTAACTTTGTTATGAAATATTCGCAATGTTGTTACAATGAGAGTCTTGTAACGTTAAATATTGTGTTAAGATATATCTTTGGTGTCTGTTGATTTTTTTTTTTTTTTTTTTTTTTTTTATGCGATAGGGAGGCAAACGAGCAGACGTTTCACCTGATGGAAAGTGATCAACGCCGCCCATGGACACCTGCAACACCAGGGGCATCGCAAGTGCGTTGCCGGCCTTTAAGGAATGAGTAGGCTCGTTTCTTGAAGATACCTTTGTCGCATCGGTCCGGGAACATTATTATCAGTAGACTATGGTATACCAAGTTTAGTGAATTACACTAAAGCTTTAAATATAAAAATGAATACCTATTTCCCTTGGTCACGCTTTAGGTAACTTAAGAACTTTTTTTTTAATATTTTTTAAAGATGTCTAATAATTTGTAGAAGGTTCTTAGATAAAAAGTTGAGGTTCCTAAATTTAGCGCGTACCTACGTATTCCTAAGTTCAGCTAGTTACATATATTTATTCTCAAAAGAGATGTTTTAAAAAATAATTCTTAAAAGAGGGAGTTTAACATTTTTCAAAAGAACTACCTACGATGCGCGGGCGCTCGAACCAGACGATTAAACAAATTGCCCCCAATCAACTATCCGCGTTTTTCCACATTCCTATTGATAACTTGTATTTTAAGCGTGAATTATACACGTACCTAAATGTATTACCTATTTGTTAAATGGTGAGAAGTTAAATGATGTTAATTTCGCTAAACTTTTATAAAGCCAAACAACATACTCATCGTATGATCCTAAACTAAGGAAAGCATGTACTATACAATGGACTGGGGGCCTTCCCAGTTACACTCAGATCAGGGCTATTTCCGAAATTTTGAAGCGAAATCGTGTGGCTTTAGCCACACGAGTTCAATCTTTATACAAGTTGACACAGAGTACATTTTCATAAAAAGTACTCCAGTGGACGCACCAGGGCGTAATTCCGTGTTAATATTCATACACTATCTGTTAACTTCTGTCATCTATAACCCGCCGCGTTGGGTCGCTGTCGCCGGTTCATTAGAAGACCATTACTCACAGCTAGCTTGCTGCAAATTGAACCATTTATCCGGCGTGCCCACGCGCATCTAGACCTGACAATAGCTTATGAGCAATTATTAGTTTTGGATTTTGCTGTGAATATTAAACATAAGTTTTGGTGCTAAGGTTTGTGAAACATTTTCTGGCCTTAAAGCATGAGTACTGATTTCACCTAACAGGCACACGCCTTCGCACCTATATTTCTCGAATGGTTAGGCAGAGATGTACTGCAGTGAATCAAAAATTCGCTAACAGTATTTTGGTTTCAATGACATAAGAGCCTTACAGTTAGAGAATAAGAATAAGAATGATGTTGTCATCATACTTCTCATTCTTGTTCTATGTTCTCATTAGGAACTCAAAATACTGGGAACGCCTAGTTTGGGGTTCACAGTAACACGTTGTGTAACTATTTTGGTGAATAATAAATTTTATTTTATTTATTTTTATTCTATATCATTAAAAAAAAAATTAAGCATCTGAATAGTAAGTCTATGGGTATCTAATCACATTATAAAGTTATTTTTAAATGTATTAGAATTTTAATAATGCAGATGTAATGTTTGCGTAGGATAAGAACTTCCAGTTGAAATAACTCTCGTATTTAAGTCCCGTTGCATTTCAATATGCATCTGATATTCTATGGTAATAATTTTATAATATCTCCACAATATTTCCTACCATTTGCACGTTTTCTACCATCCATAACTGTGCTATATATCAGTATGCTAATGCTAACAACCACCATACTTCACGCCCACTGGGGAACAGGGGAACAGGGGAACAGGGGAGATATTGTCCGTTTATCGATGTTCGAGGTGTGAAATCTTATGGCACTACTAGCCATGACTAGGATAACAAGCAATACAATTCATTTAAGACTAAATTATAATTTAACAATCAAGATTAAACTTGTCGTTGCAAGTAGAGTACAGATTTTGCCAATACTATAACGAATTATTTGCATTTTTTTTACGATTGGCTGATAAAAAAAGGCTAATTCCAAAACAAAATTTCATTGACAACGCTAGAGAATTTTAACCGCAGTGGCTTTTATCATAGTAACTCAATCATTATGTATATTGACACATTTTGTTTTGGTATTGCCAACTTTTTTGACACTTTTTGAAACTTCAGTGTTCCCTGGCTATGCATAGCTCATGGAACATTCTGCCGCTTGCGTTCTATGACAAATAGTAATGTCATTACCGTACCGGCATAAACTAGGGGCCGATAGCTCCCGGGGCGCGACACGACGCGATTATCGGCCCACGGCCCGCCTGCACCGGGGAGAGGCTAGTAACGACAGAATACATACTCTTGTAATATATAGATAGATCTTGAATTCCTTTAGTAATGTTGTACAAAACGGCCCACTGTTGGGTGAGATCTTTCCTTTGCCCGTAGCTTAATTTGTTCTGACTTTGTAATCTCATTTTGTAGAATGGAATGGATTTTAGCAACTTGGGTTGACTTGCCTTGTGTGTAGTGTAATACCTATACCTCTCATATGAATAAGGATAACATAAGTATGACTAAATGACTAAATGACCAAACTCAAGCTCAGAACAATGACAATAGGTTCTCCCTTTGCAGCAGCCAACATCTGCCATCTCTCAAAGGGAATGCATGCGTGATGGTGGTTATAGTAAATTTGGAACAAACTAGGATACCGAAAATTCATTTATAGAGTTAGACAAACTTAAATATATAATAAGAATGATTCCATTATAAACCGCTGAGAATCAAACAAAACCCGACCGAGATCACAATCATCCTCCAACGCAGCGATCATCAAGTGAAAAATGGTTCCTAGACACATGAATGCGCTAACTGTCCACCATTCAACTGGTAACACTCGTTACTGCTATAATAGTGGCCTAATGGGCACAGTTAAATCGATGCATAAATCGATCCTTAGGAGAATAGAACGATTAATCAGATACTCTTGAGTAATGTTGGCGACGATTCCGGATACTATATCGATACGATGTAATCGAGTTGATGTGTACTGGACAGCTCAGAGAGTAGTTTATAAGATGAGTTTAATATTATTATCTTTTACACATAAGATTTGCGGATAATCGTTTTTTGATACGGAATCTAAAGACTAGTTTGGAAGTGTTGGGTCAAGGTAATTGGTTTGGTTTTCCCTCACTGCTGCTGTGCTGCACTGCAATCAATGTAGAATATTATCTTGATCCAATAGCAAAGAACCCTGTTAAACTCGTACTTAATATCGGATATTTCGTGGTACTTTCTCGTGAACAGGACACGCCTATTTGTCTTGCTCATTACAATAAAAACTCACACGACTCTTCTCGGAATCTAGAACATGATCGGAGTGAAAGCTCCAATGAAATTATTAATGACATAGCGACATAACCTCCACCATTGTGGCGGCCATATACACCGCGACAGCGTTTCGTCATCCATTGTCGTCCGTTCTGTATTAATGAATTGCTCCACAATTCATCACCGAACAATGTACACTCAGATGCTTTTGTGGACCAAACCGCACTGTTATTAAGTTAGTGACCGTTGAGATTGATGGGAGAACAAGTTGAGTGAACCGAGTTCATGAGGCAATGTTTGCTTAATTTGCTAAGGTGTTTGGAATATGAATTCATCCAATGTTTCCCTTTCTGAGAGCACCAGAGAACGTGCTACTGGCTTCTATAGCAATGGCTTGGTCTGGTGGTGTGAGCGTATATCGCTCGGCTCACTAATCAGGATTTTTGTTGGTTCAGTTCCCGCGAGTGGCAAATTTCGGAATTTGCCCTGGTTTGGGTGTCACTGGAAACGCCCCAGTCCATTGTTTGGTATCCATAGTAGGTACAGGTTTGGGGTCATACGATGAGTATGTGTTATCTGGTCATATATATATTTTTTATTTATAATATTGTCAAAATTCTTTGCCAGTGTTTGTGGTGAAAAAATCATGTGTGTCTACCATTTCATATGACCTGATAGCGAATAAGCCTAGCTACCATCTTAGAAGCAATTGGCGACACGCGTAATGTTTTATATGCCTCGTCTGTTAAGGCTAGACTTAAAATAGTATTGCTCTTTATCCTAATAAGGATGAAAGCTAAAGTAACATAGTTGCAATGGTGAAACATACTGACGATCTTGATCATATTGCCGTTGCGGTTTGTCTGATAGTCCAGATTGGTGATGCTAAAATAGCTGAGAAAACTCCTTTCTAAATTGTTAATGATAAACAATTACAAGTATCAAACTTATTTTATACATATAAGACATCAGATAAAATAGCAGCTACTATTTAAAAGAATGATAAAACTCACAGGCTGCAACCATGCTTCGGAAAAAACAAACTGTATTAACTAAAAGCTAAAGAAGATTTTTCATAGAAAAGAACTTTGTGAATGAAGTCACGTGAACGCGTAGGTTTTGCCAAAGACTTTCAATCTTTACGTATATTAGTATAAAGTACATTTTCGCTCGCTCCGATATGTTTAGGGCGCAATACTTCCAGAACGGCCGTAGGTATATGTTTGTTCAGAGAATAACGGGTCCGTTGGTTATGCATTGTAGAAGCTCGCGATGGCCTAGACTAGCTAATGGGAGGCGGCCTTTTTGTCTAACCTAATGTATGACTTCTAAGTATTAGCTTCCCTACTCGTTTTTCCATGGACATATGGAAATTTATCGTCAATAGTATTACATGTTTGCATTTACGTAGATATTGTCTTTAAATGAAAATTAATGGTAAAAAAACTTTTTTATAACAAGCTTTTTTATAATTGCCCTTGGTTTTCGTGTTCTCCTCAAACCCGCAAACATTCTGTACAGTGAGCCAAATGTGAGCTCAAACCTTCGTCGAAGACATCGTCTGCTATCACCCCCTCCTTACCACCCTACCCCTTACTACCCTTACCACCTGTCTTGCTCCAATATTTTCAATATTACTTTCAATTTCTAACAGTTAACTCAGTACAAAACCTGTCAAATCTTGACAGTTACTATCGAAACAGCAATACTTTAAAAGGTGATTGTAAGGCTCCAGAATTTCCTAACCAAGGTTATGTTCAAACGTTATTTATATCCCTGAACTAATTACAAAAGAAACCTAATCATTTATGACTTCCTCTTCTGGCAGCGGAAACGGAGTCTCCGAAAATTTATATTTCCAAATAAATCTAATCGATATGGAATCGGGATTCGTCCCGCGTCGAGTGAACAGTAACGGATACCGTGGCATAAGCGACAGCATCCGTTATCTATTACAGAGGCAATTGGAGGCCCTGAATTTACCGATCACCTAGTTAAACGATAGGGCATTGAAGGTCCCTTGACGATGTTTATAATTTAGATAACCTTCAACTGTCGAGTCTGTTGAAAAATGTGCTTCTGCTATGTGTTAATACAGTTCGCTTTTATATTGGCAATTCGTGGCTTTACCATAACTATCACATTGTCAAAGTTGTGTGGTTACCTCAGTGCTGCGTATTAACACCAAAATCTCAGAAGCCATTGCTTTAAGCCTAAATCAACTCTGTGTTAATATGCATAAAGATAAAAATTCTCTGGTGAAAGCCACGGGACCACGCGAGAAAATTCACTCACACTGTCAATGGCAATTCGCTCTATGCTAAGCTTTCTATGGCTCAATCCAGTTTGTTTAAACACTTAGACGCGTGTGTCTTGACGCCCCAGTGTGTCCGAGGCTTTACTCCGTTTATATGTATAGTACATGAGTGCATCGATTATCTATCAAAAGTAATATTATAAAGCGAGGCGCTACTATATGTAGTAGCGCCTCGTTTTATAATAATACAATTGATAGACGGTATGCCGTCGCTGCAGGGGTCGCGTCCACCCTCCGTTACGGAGCGGCGCACGCGCATCATTTACGTAGAATTTTCGCGATTCTAACAAATTTGACGAAGAGGGTGGTGTAAGTAGTAATTTAGAGATAGCAAAGTTTAATTTTATACCATAACACGCTATATATATGGTGTTAAATTGAATACCGCTAGTAGGTTATGTCAATTCGGAGTTACGGATCATTCTCTTTAGATCTATCGATGAGTATGTGTTGTCTGATGATATATTTTTAGGGTTCCGTACCCAAAGGGTAAAACGGGAACCCTATTACTGAGACTTCGCTGTCCGTCCGTCTGTCTGTCACCAGGTTATATCTCATGAACCGTGATAGTTAGAGAGTCGAAATTTTCACAGATGATGTATTTCTGTTGCCGCTATAACACCAAATCCAAAAAAATGAATATAATAAATATTTAAGGGGGCTCCCATACAACAAATGTGTTTTTTGCCGTATTTTATAGGTACCCTAGGCGCGAGTCCGACTCGCACTTGGTTGGTTTTTTAAATTCTTTTAATTGGAACTAATTTCCAAAATTATTTACGTAGTCTTTATTTAGCAATCCTGTAACTATAAGTACCTTCTATTATGCTCTTGTCAAGACCATAATAGGCCTCAATAAATCTATCAAAATAAGCGTTTAAAAGCGTAATTAGGTAAGCGGGAGACACGCGGCAGCTTAAGTCCATTACTCATTGTCTGTGATTTATATCTTTTCGGGAATGAAAGTTAATGTTAATTGACCGATGTTAATTACCGGTCAAGGCAGATCTATCGTTGTAGACTTCAATGGTCAGTAGTGATCTGCGCGACAGGCTAGAGTTCCGTAGGTATTGTTAAGATTAATCCGCCATCTTTATATCACTGTCATCAGCCATTTTT
The DNA here is from genome assembly GCA_914767695.1 of Ptilodon capucinus. Taxonomy (NCBI): domain Eukaryota; kingdom Metazoa; phylum Arthropoda; class Insecta; order Lepidoptera; family Notodontidae; genus Ptilodon; species Ptilodon capucinus. The sequence goes on from OU611811.1 coordinate 12,227,718, forward strand.
ATTTGTGTGTACTAATTAAATTTGTCCTTGCTATTAATTACTCGACATTGGCATAAATACAGCTTATTGCAGGTACGTCCATTCCTGATTTTATTCCATTAAAATCTAATCATTTCATTCATTTCGTGAAAAGAAGATGCTAAATGAACTTTAAAAGCCCTAGGTATCGAAGCAAATATAAAGATAATACATACATGCTGTCGAATGTATATCAATATATTTGTCGACGAGTTATTAAATCAAAGAGGAACCTTTCCTAACATTTGATAGTATGGCGGGTCCAATTTTTATATCTAAGTCGAGTAGTAAATGAGCTTATATTAATAGTAGGTAATAATTATCACGAAATTTGTAGATATTTCAAACCATCCACAATAAATTATATATCTAAGTAGGTACCAAAGTTTAAGGCAAAAATTTAAATTTTCCATAAAAAAAAATACGTTGATTTTTGTACAAAATTTTATCTGTTCTCTTTTGTTACCGTACCCTAAACTAATGTTATATAGTAGCTGCGCCTACGCATCTGACCGTACCACACCACTAACGGTACACCTGTGTTGTTGTTTTTTTTTATTATGTTGGTCACCAACACTGCTTCCGCCATAAAATTAACGATTTTAATGTTTGTTCTTAATTACATTGGTTTCGATTGCAATTTATTAGAAAAAAGTATGATGTGAAGAGAAATTCTCGGTTGGTTTGCTCTGCGGACCTGCGATAATAAGGAATGGCCTTTCCAGAATGTATCCTGGTCTGGGTATAACTGGGGTTGCACCCAGTCCATTGTGATACCCATATTACAAGCGTTGCTTAGTTTGGGAACATACGATGGATATATTGCGGCCAACAGCTGCCCGTAATTCTTTATTGTTATTCCTTTCTCGTCCAAACTGGTTGTCTGGAAGAAATAGCTCTTAGCAATAATACCGCCCCATTGTACGTACATAGCTACTGTATTTAGACTGTACTTTTTTTATTGTTTGTTCGCGCGTTAAAATAGTTTCCAATACCAAAACGAACTCTGTGTCAATGTGCGTAAAGATTGCATTGCAATGATTGAAACCACGCAGTCACGCGACAAAATTTGCTCGCGCTGACAGTGTCATTTAGTTGAAGAACGAATTTTTCTATAAGTTAATACAGTTTGTTTTGGTGTGGCAAAAGAATTGTGCGGGAGGCCTTAAGAGTACTCTATCTATGTTTTGTGTGACTCGATTTTGTTGGAAAAAAAATAAAAAAAAAATATTTTATCTATACTACTACTACTATCTACTACTACAGCCCTTTTAACGTCCCACTGCTGCGCACGGGCCTTCCCTCTATGCGAGGGGGATTCAGGCCATAGTCCACCACGCTGGCCTGGTTCGGGTTGGCAGACTTCACACATCTATCGAGAACTGGTCAAATTCCCTCAGACGTACAGGTTTCCTCACAATGATTTCCTTCACCGCAAGTGATAATCTCGGATGAAAATGAGATTCGCGCATAAATCCCAGAGGTGCGAGCCGGGGTTTGAACCTGCACACTTTGATTGCAAGGCGCGCGTTCGACCACTCGGCTACCACTGCTATACAGTTAATAATTATTTTGAAAATATAAATATCTATTTAAGCTGTCATTTCCTCTGTTATAATATGAAAGTCGTTTGTATATATTTAAACAAGTAATTAGCAGCTAATAATGAATCCATTCACTAATGACCAGAACAAACAATCTTTATCGTAAATTTAATTGATTGATAATACTCGTGTGCGCTTACAGCCAATTAACTCTGCTTATTAACAGTAAAGATAAGGGCGTGATGATACTGGTGACCCTAATAGTGAGTAGGTGTTAATGAATGGAGACGTTTTTGTTTTGACACTGAGTCCAACGAAACAGTGGGTAACTAAATTAAACTAAAGTGAACCGGACTAAACTAAAATAGACAAAACCAGTACATATAGTCGTTGCTTTCGTCGTAATTTTTTTAACAAAATCCACAGCCCTTAAAGACATAACAAGTATTACATATATGATGGTTTAATAAAAGATTAACGTTATATGGCTAAGATCTTGGCTAAGATCTAAGATCAACCTCTATTTTTATTGATACAGAGTATATTGTGTGTGTGATACATGTGTAAGTGATATTCACACGCTCCAGTATCTTCAGGGTGTAAAAGGAACTATTGGAATTCACTTAAGTAAGATACAGAATAAAAAAACCGACATTTCTAAGTTGGCTTTCAGAGTTGAGTCATATTGTTTGCCATAATGCTTAATAAATAAAGTACAGTCGTGTTGAGCTCACTCAACGCCAAGTTAAGTGTGACTCAAAACAAAGAATCAAAGCCCTGGGCCCTGATTTTCGTGCGATCGAGATTCATCTCTATTCGAGATATCTCGAAACAAATGAAAAAATTACATACGATTCTCGAATAGATAGATAGATATCTCGAACGCACGAAAATCGGAGCCCTGGACACACTGGGGCGTTAAGACACCCGCGTCAACATTTTCGCCAATACGAACTATTTTACGGATTTTATAAAATAGTAAATATACGCGATAAAATCCGTAATATAGTTTTATTTCAATGTATATTGAACATAGAAAAATATCTTCTTTTTAATACGAAACTAGCGGCCTGTCCCGTCTTCGCACGGGTGGACATTTTTTTAAACATATTGGCATAAAAGGCTATGGAAAGCATAAATACACAGCATAAAAAAATATAAAAATAAAACAAAACATTACCCTACTATCCATTGCTGGTAAGGACTTAGACGCCCGTGCTTTGACGCTCCAGTTTGGCTGAGGCTCGGAGATAACGTCTATGGGAACCAAGCGAATATTTTCTTCGGCTCATTTCCACCGCATTCCAGGCAAATCGCCACGAATCGCCAGCAGTTGTCAAACGGGCCGGTATCGCCGTGAAATCTCTAAACGCAACGCAATTATTATTTTACATCGCTCAATGTTGGATACTCGTCACGCGATGATATTCATGTGATTCTTGACAATTATTATTGATAAAAGCACGCGTGGACGTACATCTATACAAATAAATAAAATTGGAGTGTCTGTTTGTAATATCAGAATAACACTTTTTTACCAAATGCGTATGAAAGTATATACGATACCTGTCTGTCTGTCTGTTTGTTTGAGGTAAACTTCTAAACGGCTGAACCGATTTCAATCGGACTTTCGCTGACAGATAGCTGACGTTCCAAGGCGTAACTTAGGCTACTTTAATTTTAGAAAAAGCATTAGGGTTCCGCGGGAAAAACATAATACCCATATTTCCGGGTAATCTCCCTAAAGTCCACGCGGGCGAAGTCGCGGGCACAGCTAGTTTTATGAATAAATATTGTCAGACAACACATAGTCAACGTATGACTAAGCAAAGCTTGTACTATGGGTAACATACTTTTTTTTTATCCTATTAGATGTCCCAATGCTGAGCAAAGGCCTCCCCCTCCCGTCTCCACATGTCCCTGTCCTGGGCTTCTTGTGGCCATGTTTCTGTCTTTTTCTCGTATGAAATAAGACAGAGAGAAAGCAAGAAAGCAAGCGAATACGTGGCAAAGATCTTGTCATACGTGTTAACCCGATTGCAGTAAGAATGCAATTTTTAATGAACTCAATATGTCGAGTGCAGGTGATTTGTTGTTGGTCCACATCGAAAACTCAGATATTTATATCGATACAATTAAACGACTCGGTCGATTCATTCACACATTATCGAGAGGTACCTACCGTTATATTTCGTCTCGACATTCGCTGAGCCGGTTGCGGTGTCCGCTTACAAATAACATTGACGCAGGGATGCGAAAATTTCAACCGATTTTAATCCATTAAAATGTCGGTTTATTTTCATAACAAAACTAAGACGTTTCATTAATAATGTGGTCAATTAAAAACTTATTGGTTCTTAGAAGTGAATGGGTTACCATTCTTGGTCTGGTTATTTTAGAAGGTGCTTTATTAGAGATAGTTTCATTTACTACTACAGCCCTTTTAACGTCCCACTGCTGGGCACGGGCCTCCCCTCAATGCGAGGGGGATTCGGGCCATAGTCCACCACGCTTGCCCAGTGCGGGTTGGCAGACTTCACATGTCCATCGAAAACTAGTCAAGTTCCCTCGGACGTGCAGGTTTCCTCACGATGTTTTCCTTCACCGTTTCATAGCAAGTGGTAATCTCGGATGAAAATGAGAATCGCACATAACTCCCAGAGGTGCGAGCCGGGGTTTGAACCTGCACACTTCGATTGCAAGGCGTGCGTTCGACCACTCTGCTACCACTGCTATTAATTAAAAGTTAATATTAATTATGCCCATCGTACATTTTTTATTCTTTAATTATAATTCCCTTTATTTCTCACTGCACTTGTAAATTACATTTTTAAATATAAATATAAACACAGTGCCTCACCGCCAACTGGAATAGGGATCTATTTAGCTGTAGTCAAGGCTTGAAATTGAAATCAATATATATTTTTTTTTATGCATTACCTACTGAACTGATTTCCTGGCGATCATTTAGGTATTTTTATTTAAAATATACATATTCTGCCTGAAAAATCGAATAAAATCGACTTATTGGAACGCTGGACATCTCTAGCCTTATGTAAACATTCTCGTTCCACGGAAACGCGACGACGACGTAGGCGAATTTTTTTAAAGCGAACATATTTTTTAAATATTTATCAATAAGTTTCGGCTCGCGTTCCCACGGTGGACTGATAACTGTTATCGGGACTTCCTCAATGATCCGATGATTTATATATGCATATTTTGGTATACACTTAAATTAACACGTACCTATTACATCAACGTAAAATAATCACACCCTGCATCCATTGGGCCGATCGAATCAACTTGAGTTTTATAAAAAACCAGATGATCTGGGGATTCTTTGATCATGTAGGTACCTACAATCAATTTATTCTAATCTACCAGTTTTCTGCTTCTTCTAATTTAAGGGCCACCCTTGTCGTTGCATCTGATGAAGCTCCCGCCGTCTGTGCAGCCTCCTTACTCTTCCACCTCTGTATTGCAGGGAACAAAAACAAAACAAAAAACAAATCACTCAAGCTGTTTTTGAGTTTTAACTAGACTATCGAACAGCATCTGATTAATATAAATGTACTCTGTGGCAATGTACATAAAGATTGAAATTCTGTGATAAAAGCTACTCGAGCACCCGCCAAAATTCGTTCGTGTCATCGTAATATTGCGTTGAAAAATTTACTTCTTGCACGAGTTAATAGAGTTAGTTTTGTGTAATCACCTTACCTGTGTTTTTTTTATATGTTAAAGGATACTTACACGTAGTGAGCCAACGTGGTGGACTATGGTCTGCATCCCCCTCGCAATAGGGGAGGCCCGTGCCTAGTAGTGAGACGTTAAAAGGACTATAATACTACTAATATTTTAAATGTCAATGTTTGTGAGAATGTTTGTTACACGTTCACGCAAAACATACTGAACAAATTTTGATGAAACTTTACGTTACTATTGTTTATACATCAGAATAACATATATATACTATAATTTATAACGATATTGAATAATTGAAGCCTGCGCGGACGAAGTCGCGGGTAGAAGCTAGTTATTATATATTTTTACATTGTATATGCTAATTCATCAAAGAGTGCAGGTTCAAACCCCGGCTCGCACCTCTTGGATTTATGTGCGAATCTCATTTTCATCCGAGATTAACACTTGCTATGAAACGGTGAAGGAAAACATCGTGAGGAAACCTGCACGTCTGAGGGAACTTGATTAGTACTCCATAGATGTGTGAAGTCTGCCAACCCGCACCGGGCCAGCGTAGTGGACTATGGCCTGAATCCCCCTCGCATTGAGGGGAGGTCCGTGCCCAGCAGTGGAACGTTAAAAGGGCTGTAGTAGTAGTATATGCTAATTATACTACTTAAGTATGTAACTGTATGACCAAAGTCGTTAAGTAGAAACTCAACTCCCAAAATACTGGAGAACATCGATCAAATTTCTTTAGGAACTTGTCGTCTGTACAGTGACGGACTTGGATCAAATAAATAAACTGAACTTAGAGTATTATCGTCGTCCTGCTCACGGCTGTATTGTATAAGCGAGATACCTCTATCTTTAGTGCTGTCTATCCTATTTTAGTCACAGTTGGATGCCAAAAATCTGCTCTCTTAGATTGAATTTTTGTGGTATAAACCACGGGACCGCGCGTGGTTTATACCACAAAATTCTGAGACCACCACATTCTGAGTCCTGACCCTCCAGCGTGCTTGGGGGTTAAAAGTGCTATTTGTGAGGAAAAACTGCCCTTTTGACATATTATTATAGAATTTCTATTAATTTTCCAATACGGCCCTGTCTATTCCGTTTGTAAAAACAATGAACGACCTTATAAGGTGATACACTCGTCTCGCCAAGTTTTTGCCGATGCGCCCGCGCACCGAAACCAGAAATTGGGAGTTATTTGCAAAAAGAACGAGATACCTCGTTTGGTACGAGCCGGATGTTCAGGTAGGCCCCTTGTGACCCTAGTGACAGAGTTACACCTTTTGAAGGTATATTTGAAAAGGTACTGAATGTATCCTTACTATAACATTATTTTAAGTCGCTTTTTGTCGAGCTAGCAGATTTGCGGGAAAAGCCAGCCTCGTAAGTAATGTTCATCGTATAAATTAATTCATTGTTATCGTATAAAATGTATCGTAAATGTTCCAATTGCAATATGTCCTAATTCCAATATGTGTTATTCGTAAAATGTCTTATTCGCAATATGTCATTTTCTTAAAATGTCCTATTTGCAATATGTACTTTTCGTGGTATGTCCCATTCGCGATATGTCCTTTCCTTAAAAGGTCCAATGCGTAAATTAAAAAATAGTCTAAATTGCAGAAATATGTGGTGGTAAGGTCTGACGCAAAACCTTTCCATTCGCAATCGATTTCAGACCGTATTGTTAGAGGAAGTTAAATTCCAAAACGTTTTCTCAGTGGATGAAGCGAAAGAGGTATGTCAGGATCGTAGCATGTGGCAAACGGTAGTCTCTGCCTACCCCCATGGGATACAGGCGTGATTATAGGTATGTATGTTTATCAGTGTTTACTGTAGTCCAAAATGTATTCCCACGCGCGGCCGTCAATCACACTAAATTAATATTTATTCTACTGATAACGTATCAATTTGGGCACAGCAATTGGGTAATTCTAGATCACTTCGCGGCTATTAGTTAATAGTAAGTCCAATTTCCTGTATTAAATTTGAGGAGAAATAATATCCTTAAGCAAACTATTGGGGCAGAATAGAAAGGTAGTGATTTTTTTTTATTGGGTCTTTCTAGATTTTTTTGCCAATACTATCTATCTATCTATCTATCTATCTATCTATCAGCCAGGGAGGTCCACTGCTGGACATAGGCCTCCCCCATAGATCGCCACAAATTACGTTCTTGGGCTTTATGCGCCCATCGACTCCCGGCGACCATGAGGTGTCCGTCCATCTGGTCGGGGTCGTCCCACATTCCGCTTCCCTATTCGTGGCCGCCACTCTAGGACTTTGATGCCCCAACGGCCATCCGTGCTCCGGGCAATACTATATTGAACTGTATTCGTAAATAGAAAGAGTTCATATTCCAACGAAAATTCATCGATGATGCGCGCGAATCTCTTCGCGTACTCCTCTGGATTTTGCGACAAATATAGAATCTGTGAAGTCCCTTCTGCTACTATAGTAAAGACTTATTGGAGTAATAAGGCGTGATATTTGAAAATAAAATCCTCAAATTTATAGACTTATATCAAGGGGTGAAAGGCATTTGACTTAAGCAACAATTTTGGGCGATATTGACTTAAATATTTGGAATCAGCGATTTTTTCTGCGTCCAATAAGAGTATGCTCTCCTGTAAAGTAAAAAACCGGCCAAGTGCGAGCTGGACTCGCGCACAGAGGCTTCCGTACCTACACTATGAAAGCACCGAACATTGTTCTAACAAACTTAACTTTGCAGTTGATATGGTGTCCCCATACAAACTAACTACAAAATAAGTTTGTAATCCGAAAAAAAAATTTCTAACAATAAATTTACAGCTTTCGGATTTATTCCTTTACTTGTCCTTTACGTTTCATGGTTCTAGGTCAACGGGAAGTACGGTTTTTGATTCCCGTGCAAATGTACTGAAAATGCAACATAAACCGCCGTATCTCTTGATTGCGTCAACTTAGAAGTTTGATTTTTTAGGGCACGATGGGACCGCAGATTAGCGTTTTCGTTATAAATTTCAACTTGATACCTCCACGCGTTTCTGAAAAAATGGGTCCTGACAGACAGACAGACAGACAGACAGACAGACAGACAGACAGACGGACAGACAGAAAACAAAGTGATCCTATAAGGGATCAGTTTTTTCCTTTTTAGGTACGGAACCCTAAAAAATGTCGCTTAGGTCAAATAGCCTTTCAGCCCTCGATATGTTTAATAGTATCACATAGTACCTATGTTTTGAAAAGTGATTTGTAAAGATGATGAGTGATTTTTATGTAAATTTAGGGATGTATTTGCCCACATCGTTACAACTGACCTCTGCACCTCATGTCTGGTTTGGTAGCAGATACCGTTTCTGTTTAAACACGCCTGAATTTCAAACTAACTTTTAGATAAGATCCAATTTGTTTGTTGAACTTTCAGTGATGTTTACACATTTACAAGTGCTATGTAAACTAGTAAAATTTACATATAAACGATTTTAATTTTAAGAAAATTGCTTATCGGATAAAAAAAGTCAATATCTAATATGTACATACTTACGTAAGTATTTGGCGAAATTCGTTACATTTTCCCACGATTGTGTGTTTTGGGATTAGTGTATAGTTTTTTTTTATTTATAAGTAAAATATTATCTACGTACCTACTTGTCGGTCGTAAAATATAAAGGGAACTATAGGACTCTACCACCTAGTTAATACATTTCGTATTGAGACGAATGGTCAAAAAAATCCATACATGATATTTTTAAAAAAGATAGGAAATAAGAAGTTTGAAACAAAATTCAAGGGTCTGTTTGTCATAATAAAAGCATTTTTAATAAATGCATATCATGATATAGATACGCTATCTATAATACAAACGCAATTTTTAAATATTGTTTTCTTATATTTACGCGAATACTATACATTGAAATAAAACTATTTTATCGGACCGCAAACAACAAGTAAATATGTGGGTACCCAGTTATTAACTATGACATCAGGACGTCTAACACCTCAGTCCCCCCGTGACCATGGTTGCTGTAAAGCATAATAAAATAGTAAATAAACGCGATAAAATCCGTAAAATAGTTTTATTGCAATTTTTTAATTCTGTCTATTTGGTTTCGGTAAACTCCCAAACGACTTGACCATTTTTGACGGACTCGCAGATAGCTGATGTTACAACGAGTAACGTAGTCTACTTTATTTTTGGCCTCCTTCGGTAAAGCTGTTAAGGCCACCTAACGGCCAACAGCGTAGTCTTTTTAAAAAAAAAAACTTTATTTTTTGGGAAAATAATGAGGCTTCCTAAATTCCGTGCGTACGAAGTCGCGGGCTCAGCAATTTTGCTTGAACCTGCTTATTTACCTAAATGTGTATATAATTACTAATTAATTGTATATAAGTAGCAGTGGTAGCCGAGTGGTCGAACGCACGTCTTGCAAATCAAAGTGAGCGGGTTCAAACCCCGGCTCGCACCTCTGGGATTTATGTGCGAATCTCATTTTCATCTGAGATTATCACTTGCTATGAAATGGTGAAGGAAAACATCGTTAGGAAACCTGCATGTCTGAGGGAACTTGTCTAGTTCTTGATAGATGTGTGAAGTCTGCCAACCCGCACTGGGCCAGCGTGGTGGACTATGGCCTGAATCCCCCTCGCATTGAGGGGAGGCCCGTGTCCAGCAGTGGGACGTTAAAAGGGCTGTAGTAGTAGTAGTATATAATTATGGTTTCCTCTTAATGTTGCGATCGATGTTTGGGTGGTCCCAATGCTGCTTGATCCATATATTTTGTGATTGCATCTCGATACCCGTATGTGTCGGTAAAACATCGGATGTTTAATTATTTTCGCCGGTGTCCTGTTGCTACAGTTTGTTTATCCGTGCTGTTTTCCGAATACATAATGCATTTGGTAAGCTACATTGAGCAACGGCAGCTATTTTTTAAAAGACAGTTGAATCACTCATAAATAATACAATATACAAGGTGTGTCAGAAGTCCGAAAGTATAATTTGGGTGCATATACGGTAGCTCATATGTGGATGCTCAGTGAAGACAGTTTATACCAAACTATCATAGTTTCGGAGTTAATGACCTTAGAATATTTGTCACAGGTATCGTGTTCTGGCGTTTGGGTACATACATAACCCTTTTCGGCAGTGTAAACTCCACTTATGAGGGGCGACTACCAATTTTCACAAAACAGAACCTACAAATTTAACACAGGGCTCGATAGAGTTATAGAAATTGTCTACGAAAAAAAAAATTGCATAAAAACACAGTTGGATTTCTATCGATTTATACCATTCACTTGTATACCCGATACTAAGGAGCGTCAAATTATTATTTCGGACTTCTGAAACAGCCTGTATAATATCGCTCGACAACACATTACATAATTACATTATTAATTACGTTGTAATAAACTTATTTTCGCGATTATTGAATTCTACGTTTTATAATGTTATTATTTAATCATGACTTAAGTATCTTTGTGACCTCGCAATTTTTTACTACACCAAAATAAGGATTCTAATCTAATTACAAATGTAGCAAACAGCTTTATTTGTACAAAATTAGGGTTGCTACATATACTCATGACATAATTGAATGGTTTTGATATTTTGCTGTTTAATTTTGACGATTTTTCATCTGTGTTCTAATCTTTTATGAAAGTGAAACGGCATAACATTATCACATTTATTTTCATATCAGTATAGTTGTCTATTGTTTGCCTGACTGAAGCAAAATTAAAAAAAAAGGCAAGCAACCAATAAGCAATATTATTATGTATTGTGGTGTGTGTGGTACTTATTCAATGAACTCGTGGCACTCATAGTTACATCCAAACCAGGAAAAATCAAAAAGGCCATTTCTGAAATTTATTATTGACGGGAATCAAACCCTCAACCACTCAATGCAGTGAGCCGAGCGAACAACTCACACTATACTATAACAAAAAAAATTTAAGCAACGCCTATACCAATATTAAAGCTATAACCAACTTCGTAGGATATGCCACAGGATATTTGCCAACCCTAATCAAGAATCGCGTCTAATTTATACCAAATTTTTATCTTAAATGGCTGAGTAGTTGACCCACTTCTCCTTATAAGGAGATGTCTAGTGGTTTCCATAGTCATATCGTTGTGTTGCTATTAATCAGACGAATTAAATATATATCATTTTTTATGACTAACCACTCGCTAAGAAATGACAGGCGAGTTTTAGGAGCTTGTGAAATAGTAATTTTGTAGGATTGTATCCTAAATATGGCTCTTATCGGTACGTACGTAGGTACTCAATCTCGTGGATCATTATCAATCAACAACGCTTTGTGAGCGCTAAAATAAAACCTATAGTTTAGTCGGTAGAACGCTCGCCTTAGAAGCGAGGAGTGCATTTATGAACTCACTTGTGGGATTTTCGGATTTCATGAGCTAATGTAATTTTCAATAATCATTACGGCTTGCGCTACGGTGAAGACACGCATCGCGAGGAAACTTACACCACTGTAGAAATACGTGTGAAGTTCACTAAAGCACACGTGAGGTAGCCCAAGTCTCCTTCACATTAAAGGGTACTGCGCCTAGTGTAGTGGCAATAGATTTAACCCTATTAGGGTAGCTAATTGTGACCAAAGATCCAGGCGAAATGCGGGTTCATTGCAGTGCACCTCTGTCTGTCTCTTTGAGGATGATGAGGCATAATGATGTTACATTGACACATGTAATTACATTATTGACACACGAATTATCTTTTTCGCAGGTTTCGTGTCGTGTTCACCGTCACCATGCAAGAACGGCGGGACGTGTCTCTCAACGCCGCGCGGAGAATACTTCTGCAAGTAAGTTGAATATAACTATAGACTACTATAACACTGGTCTGCAATGAGTTTTAAACGTGTTTTACGCTCGTATATTTTTTCCCGCAAGCAGTGGTAGCCGAGTGGTCGAACGCACGCCTTGCAAATCAAAGTGTGCAGGTTCAAACCCCGGCTCGCACCTCTGGGTTTATGTGCGAATCTCATTTTCATCCGAGATTACCACTTGCTTTGAAACGGTGAAGGAAAACATCGTGAGGAAACCTGCACGTCTATAGAAAGGCGTGTGAAGTTCACCAACCCGCACTGGGCCAGCGTGGTGGAATATAGCCCAAAAATCTCCCTCGCAATGAGAGAGAATGTGCCCGGTATAATGGCAATAGGCTCGCCCCCTATTACATTGGGACCAAAAATACATCGGCGAAGTGTGGGCGCACTGCAGTGCACCTAGTGCGCCCCTGCCTACCCCTTCGGGGAATACAGGCGTGATGATGTATGTATGATGATGATGTATGTATAATTTTTATTTGATAATTACTTATAGTGTTCAGGTTTTGTGTGGTATTTCATAGAAGTGTGGAAGAGAGAAGGGGAGGTCTTTGCCCAGGAGTGGGACACTCTCGTAGGCTAGAAAAAAAATCTTATAGACTTTGGTGGCATGTTACGGATCATAGGTAGATGTTAGCGATACCTAAGCGACTTCTTAAGAATGAACGGGAGTTACCGGTTACTCCTAAGCAAATGTTAAATCACGAGCAATTCTAAAGATTCTTTGGGGAGCCATATTTTCTGATTGTTTATACCTCTTACTTATTCAAGTTGTGATTTAATATATTAAATATATTAGATGTAGACTTCAGTACACGATGACCAGATTGTTCAATATGTATCATAACAACAAAGAAAAATAATCTTAATTTCAAAGACACAAGGTCTGTTTCAGAATGCGCACATGAGACGACAGATGTCATCCTGAAATGAATTGTGTCTCATTAATATAAGGTTTACTTTTCTATGTTGTTTTGATCATTTTGAACATGCTGCTCGTTCCATTATTTTTAAGGTTACTGTACAATAAAAAACCAGTAAGAAAAATTTTATCCAACTTGCTTTTCAATTTTGTACATGTATACAGATACAAAATACAGAGTTGCTTAAAATATACACCCTGTATAAACAATTTTGTCTATACCCTCTTTATAAAAGAATACGTTCATAATTTAATAATAAAAAGCAATCGATATCCTACCAGTCCATATGTTGTAGGAACCGTTAGAAATAACATCGCGCCCCATAGACCCCAACGACATCATTGTATGTGTGCGAGCCCCCTGTACGTGAAGTAATCGGAACTGATGCATATTATAGGGGATGTTTCATAAATCTGACATCATATTTTTATGTGCGCATGAGTATTTGGTAAACAACTATAGAGTATAGAAATGTTATCGAAATTCAACCATGGTTTTAAATTTTCTTCGTAGCTTATTTTAAAAACAATATTTAAAACTGTATCAAGGGATACAGTTTTAAATATTGGGACATAAAAATACCTATTTTTGTGATTTCGGTTAAAAAGTTATGCCAATATTCCTTTGAATATTGGCATAACTTTTTAACCGAAATAAACAAAAGCCTTTGCTTTTGTTGATATATAATAGTGTCTATATAGAATAATTACTTTAACATTATGATACATGCTGTATGGTAAGTATGTGAATGTGTGCGTAACTAATTGATGGTGTGTTGGTGTGTGTTTAACGAACAGATGCGCATGCGACCTTTTTTGAGTGCAGTAATACATTAAAAATAACGATATTGTTTGAGAGTTTCAATCAAATATTATCATCGTGCCTGTATTTACCTAGAAGTTTGGCAGAGGTGTACTGCAGTGTACCCGTATTTCGCTTACGTGTTTCGGTTCCAATAGAGGGCGAGAATATTGATTTTATGTGGGACACGTTCGTTCGCCAGGCGTGGACAATTCTGGGCTACAGTATATCACTTTGGCTCAGTGTGGGTTGGTGAACTTCACGTCTTTCGTGATAATCATTATTAGAAAATGACATTCACATGTGAAATTCGATCATCCCAAAGGCGTGAAGCAAGTGTTTCACACTAAAGAATAAAAACATCGCTTAAAAATATGGAACCCAAGAATTCTGTCAAAATCTGGTTCTGTCTGTTAAAATTATTGTTGTCTCGCTCATACTTTAGGACCTTGATAAGGATCGCAATATAGTTATTTAGTGTCGCCGAGACAATTAATTGTAAACCTTTTAGTTAAAAGCTACTATTAGTAATATAACCTTTCAGGTACATTTGTTGAACCAGTTTTGATAGTAATCAGTATTTCAGTTCAGTCTAGACATCCAGACATCACGTTTCGTTTCGTGACTAAATAACTGACAGCAGATAAATTACAAGAAGTTGAGGACTAGACAAAATAAGCAGCCCGTTTACCACCTGTCTTGCAATGTTTTTAAACCTTCAGTTTATGACGGTTGGACAAGGAAAACATCGTGAGGAAACCTGCACGTCTGAGGCAACTTGATTAGTTCTCGATAGATGCGTGAAGTCTGCCAACCCGCACCGGGCCAGCGTGGTGGACTATGGCCTGAATCCCCCTCGCATTGAGGGGAGGCCCGTGCCCAGCAGTGGGACATTAAAAAGGGCTGTAGTTATAGTATAGTATTATTATGACGGTTAATTTAATAAAACAATCTGTTAGAAATTTACAGTCAGAATTTATTTATTTATTAATATAATATTAGAACGGTCTATTAATTACCAATTACACTAACTATTTATATTTACACACACGAATTATCTATACATAAATCATAAAACATATACAAAAACCGGCCAAGTGCGAGTCGGACTCGCGCACAAAGGGCCATTATCTATAAAAACGGCAAAAAAATCACGTTTGTTGTATGGGAGCCCCCTTAAATATTTATTTTATTCTATTCTGTTTTTTAGTATTTGTTGTTATAGCGGCAACAGAAATAAATCATCTGTGAAAATTTCAACTCTCTAGCTATCACGGTTCATGAGATACAGCCTGGTGACAGACGGACGGACGGACGGACGGACAGCGAAGTCTCAGTAATAGGGTTCGCGTTTTACCCTTTGGGTACGAAACCCTAAAAATGATAGAAAAACACACATACTTCGTTGGTATTTCTATAAATTTTGAGTAATGTGTAGATTTACTGTTTTCCGTAAATACAATTAAATATCTTCATAAGTTTAGCAGGAGATACGATTTATAAGCAAGGGTATTGAGAGCTCATTTGATTATCCATAAAGGTCTTAACAATCGTAGAGGTGAACTCGATTGTTTCCTCGCTCATTAAAACGGCAACATCCTTTATATGGTAGCGGAGGTGTGAACACACCCTGTACAGTCACACGGAAATACCAGTGCAGCGTTTTATGTCATCATGATTTATAAACGTAGGTACGCGCATGTAGGCTAAATCTTGTTATAAGTTGTATAACCAAGAAAATATAAATTTTATCGCAGTTTTTTATGTAACAGTTTTTTATATAAAAGCAGTTTTTTATATAACAGCAGTGGTAGCCGAGTGGTCGAACGCACGCCTTGCAAATCAAAGTGTGCAGGTTCAAACCCCGGCTCGCACCTCTGGGTTTATGTGCGAATCTCATTTTCATCCGAGATTACCACTTGCTATGAAACGGTGAAGGAAAACATCGTGAGGAAACCTGCACGTCTATAGAAAGGCGTGTGAAGTTCACCAACCCGCACTGGGCCAGCGTGGTGAACTATAGCCCAAAAATCTCCCTCGTATTGAGGGAGAATGTGCCCGGTATAATGGCAATAGTCTCGCTCCCTATTACATTGGGACCAAAAATACATCGGCGAAGTGTGGGCGCACTACAGTGCACCTCTGCCTACCCCTTCGGGGAATACAGGCGTGATGATGTATTTTTTTTTGTATAAAATACAAGGCAAAGCTGTGCGAAACTGTGGTTTAGTTAGTATAAACCTACCTAATAATTTGTTTGATAAATTTTGTACTTGTCCATGATTTTTTATTCTTGTCTATGACACAATTCTGGTACCTTAGTACTCAAAAACTATAGATATGTATAAATATTAACCTAAATTTTTTGATAGTTTAATTTTATTTACAAACCATCTGCAATGGCGTTTTAAATAGAATATAACTCTCCATATATTTGGTAGTTTGTTTGGTGTAGCAAAAGCTATCAGTAGGGACTTATGCTGTGGAGTCCAAGCTGAAAAAATCTCGCAGTAATAATATTGTATTGTTAAAAGGTACAATAGGTACCCATACAATTGTCCACTTGTCTAGACGCGCTGCGCTAATGGAGGTGGGCGTGCGGCCCAGATTCCGCTGATGTCATGCGCTTGCGCATCCCGCCAGCGAGCGCGCGCGCCGGAGCGGTCGCCGCGTCCAGTTGCGCTGTTTGATTTTAAATGACGTCACCCTCGAGTCCTTTATCTGCAGTCAGATTAATAATATACATATATCATCACGCCTGTATTCTCTAAAGGGTAGGCAGCAGCGCACTTCAGTGCACCCACATTTCGCTGATGTATTTTGGTCCCAATGTAATAGGGGGCGAGCTTATTGCCTTTATACCGGGCACATTCCCTCTCAATACGAGGGAGATTTGGGCCATAGTCCACCTTGGCCCAGTGCGGTTAGATGAAGTTGACACGCCTTTTATAGACGTGCAGGTTTCCCCAAGACGTTTTCCTTCACCGTTCAGCAAAATTACATTTACACATAAAAATTATCTCAGAGGTGCGAGCCCGTGATTTTAACTTGGACCCTTTGCATTCAAGGGGGGTTTTCGACCGACGAGGCTACTACTGCTGCAGGGTGCAGTCAGATTGTCAATTGTTATTAATTAGGAATCACCTATGTCCGTTTAACAACTAGGAGATGCCTAAATATTAAGCAGAAGGCGTCTCCTAGTATGAAAAAAAATACCGGAATTACCTATAACACAAAAGAAGGAGGTTTGTTTGTATACATTACATAATTACATAGAATCGTTTCAATCAATGTTGTGCGTAAGAGTAATGTTGGATTACCGACAGGGCCACCCCCTTTTCATTAACCCCCTCGTCAAGGGGTCAAACCGTTTCAATGCAAACGATTTAATAGACGGCCCCAACAGCATAAACACGTGTTTAATTTGTAATCGTTTGATCACTGAGTGTTATAGAATACATAGCTGTAATGTAATAATAATAGAATAAATATATTTAAATGTATTTTATATTTGTAAATGTATTTTGTATAATTTATATTTTTAAATGTATTTTTATATATATATTTATAAATGTAATTTATAAGAAAGATAAGAAATAAATGAATAGATAATATTAATATAATATCGATGTACCCACGAGTGATAGCCTCGTCGGTAGAACGTCCGCCTTGAACCCAAGGGGGTGTAAGTTCATATCCCGGGCTCGCACCTCAGATATGATTTTCATGTGCGAATGTCATTTTCGTCAAAATTTTCCACTGAAGGGAATCGAATCCGCAGTCACCCCGTGCAGTGAGTCGAGCGATCTACGCTCGAACCGCGAGGCCTAGCCGTCTTCGATATTCGAAAATTAACTATACATTGTATAATATTGGCGGGTTTGTTTGTATTGGCGTCTCCATTTTATCTCCTCCAAGTATTTCATCCAAACCACGTCTCGTTTTGTTAAATAGAAATAGTTATTTTTTAAACATCGTATCAAATAATCCAAGTACCTACATAATACCTTATTATTTTGAATCCGGTTAAAATAATTGGTTGCTCAAAAATGCCGACACAAAGGGCTTCAAGAATCAATTTCCATACCGTACTATTATCGATATGAAACCAAAACGAAATTATCTATTTCGATTTGAATATCGAACGTGAACAATAGACCTTGATCTTATTGTTTTGATCGAGATGGACGGAATTTGGGTTATTATCTATACTATTATTTAAATGAATTTTAAAGTACTTGTATCAAATTGTTTTATTATTATGTTTTTAATGTTAAAAATGTATTGTTATTATCAATTAGGTCAACGACATTTTTTTTTTTCATATAATTATCTAAGTTTGTATTATGGGTCAGTATCATCGAGATATATATCGGAGATACCCTATCGACTCCGCCCTGCGGCAACTTTTTCTGTCATTTATCCAACAACCGCCATTGCAGTTGCTGTATACTACAGGTAAGTAACTACAATGGCGGATGTCAGATAAACATCAAAGAAATTGCCGCAGAGCCATACGCAGAGTAGAGTCGATATGGGTTCTCTAGTTATTCTATGATCAATAAACCATAGACAAATATGCAGAGGCAGCTGCATGCAATGTGAGTCTATGTCCAATTCTAGGATGAGTCAGTCTCAAATAATATGACGATATTTTTTAGATTTATATCAATAACGGTAGTAGGTACAACAGTTCAATAAACAAAGTCACAGGAATCTCAAAGCAAAAGTACCGAAACATTTTGAAGGTACCAAAAGTGCTTCGGATTCCATGAATTGCTGTTGAGATTGAACCCATGACCCGGGCGTTGGACACGTAGTGCTGTTGGAGTGTCGAAACGTACTACATGAGCGTTGACGAGTAATCTTGATACTCCGAGGAGGTCAGTTAATTTCAAATTCAGAATAATGAAAGATCACACGAGCGCCTTTTTGACAATACTTGCCGGACTTTACTTATCATTGAAATAAAAAATATTACTTTAAAAGTTCATGAGCAAAACTAAGAGTATGGAAAATCCACCAATCATAAGCCCCGAATAATTTGTCTGTCATACATTAAGTGATTCCATTGGTTGGTTTGCATAAGTCAGTTGATAAATTTTATCTGGATGACATTATACGCGGGATGCAAGTAAATAAATAAATAAAAATCACGTTAGACAAAGTTCACACGAGCGTTACGCAAAACGAGAGTCGATGTGTAACAAGGACATATTGTGTAACGATGGTATTACAGTGTTCTTGTACTGTAAATTAAAGCTAATAAGGTAATTGGTTAGTCACTGTGATTTAATATTTGTTTTCGTTTAATTTTCTTTTTACCGTTAAATATAATGAGATCTGTACATATTACACAGTTTTTTTTAACTATGCTTTGAACATATCTGTGGTTTTATCTGTTTATCCCTATCGTTCTTAACTTAATTGAAAATTTAAATTTAGAATATTATTCGTTCAACAAAATAATTTTGTTTCAACCATAACAAGTTGGTAACTTGAGATTTTGTTTGATTGCCTTTATGTTATGACTCTGAGTCACAGTCATTTAAGACATTCTGGTACTTGTTCTCTTCGTATTATAACTCATATTTTTACATCGACTTTTCGAGCGTATGCAACAGATCCATTAGCAAGTAGATGCGTTTATAATAAGGACTCCGGGAACGGTAAGAAGTGCATTAGTTTAATCGTACCCCGCCGTATCGAGCTGCCTTGTTACGCCGCGGCTCTGACAAAAAATTGTAAATAGGGTCCCGTGTAGAAAGTTGTATTTGAAGTTTTTTATACCACACTGTGTGGAAACATGCATGTCTATATAAAAAGAAGTGTGTAGTTCGTTACCATCTCGCAATCAGCTAGCGTGGTAGACTTAGTCCGAATAATTTAGTCTTTAGTTTAATAATTTAGTCCAAAAAAAATAAGGTGAATGTATCCGGTATAATGCCTTGCTCCCAATTACATTGGGACTATAAGTGCATAGATGAAGAGTAGGTGCACTGCATCGCACCTCTACCTATTGCTTCGGGGAATAGTAGTCCTTATTAGTATACAATATACTCAAACGCTTCTCTCTTACGTATATCATCATTTATAAGTAGTGAAGTGTGCTCGAATAATAATTATGTTCTGGATTATAGGTCAAATCGGACTTGAAAATCGGATACGCACTATAAAAATAGCCAGTTAGTTAAACATACAGAACCAGTTATATTGTCACACGCGTTAAACCACTCTCCGGGTTTGTTTGACTTACTTGAAAGGAGATAATGGCGGTCACTTCCTCAAATTCGTTTCGTGATGACTCGACAACGTCCGTGAGAAATAAAAATGATAGTTCTGTCTCGAATTGTTCCCAACGTCCCCGCGTCGTAGCGTCCGCGACCAGTGTGAAATCATTATGTCATCTAGGTTGTTCCATTTTTGAAATCTTTATTTATTTGTTTAAAAAAAATGCAGTGGTAGGTAATAATTTTGAATTTGAAAATGGAATTCTAAATTTAATAATTTGATTATTCCGTCTTGAAATACTATAAACAATATGTTTTTTTATTACACCAAGAAGATTATGGCCACTTACAACCATGATGATAAATATAACTTCACAACACAATGCGTTTCCATATAAACTTGATATACGGTCCCGGAACATCGGATCACGTATAGCGACGCAAGCGCATACGACCCGCGGCCATTGTCTCAAATTCGCCCAAACAAACCGGTCTCCGATATAATAGCTTGAGATTGTTCATACCAGACGTATTGTGAGAGGGCGATACCACCATTTATTTTTCTTTTATTTTTTTCTCGTGGTATATGATGAGTTTTGCCAGTATCTTTATCAAGTTTTGCTGTAATACTCTAGTGCTCTTTTTATTTTTCTGTTTTTTTTTTTAAAGTTAGTGTGTTGAAAAGTAGAAGCTAAAAAGATTTATAAACTTTATGGTTTAAGAAACAAAAAAAGTTATCTCGGAGCGACCTCGTTCAACAAAACTGACGTAATAAAATGTCTAACAGTATGGCTATTTGGGATCAATAAATTTAGCATATAATAATTTAGTTCGGAATACGATTTGAACTGGACCTAACTACCATGTGTATCTCCAACAGTTAAAAATATACCATCCAAAAATATTTCTGGTCCAAGCTGAGGAATCCTGTCTTCAAACATTCCCCGATAAAAACCTCAAGAGTCCCTATAATTTATCGCCTGTACAACAAATAAACATGTCCAAAATATAATGGATAGGGTTGCCACTGAAATTATTAATTATATACTTATCGGGAATCTAAGTGCTACTGGCGCGACGATGGATTTTTTAAATAATGGTATTTTAATTTCAATTAGTTACTTAATCTACACTTAGGAGTTTCATCGTAAGGTGTGATATGAAAAAGAAATAGTTTTATCTACTAATTAACTTGAACTTAATCAAATATAATAGCACACAATAGACTTACAAATGTTGTTTAGGTTCGCCCAATGATCCTGTTCTGTAAGCCAACTTATGGATAGTTTAACAAGAAACCCAAACCACAGATAATTGGTTTACCTAATCGGTAAGAAAAATTAAGTTAATAGAACAAAGTTTGATTTGGGAAGGTACATTTAACGATGCTAAAAATATAAATTTTAGACACCATGAAGATTAAAACAGTGACAAAAACGCGAAAGTGTTTGGAATGTTTTAAAAAGTAAACTAAGATACTAACTAAGATAAACAAAATAATTTGCAATATTAATTTAACACTTAAAGATAGATATAAGAGATTTTTGATAAAACTTTGTCGTTATAAGTCACGTCGCTGTACAGAACATAATATCACCTATAAAGCTCCAATGAATAATAATAAGTCGAAAGGTATTGAACCATGACTCTATGCAATAAATAATATGATACAATCTTTGCTCTCAGCCTCTATACGGACTCATTATAGACACAGCCAGCCTTATGAAGTCGGTCCGAGCAGATATGTGCTCCGGTACCTAAGATTCAATAGGCATTTAGCATAAGGACCCCATAGTTGGATCGCCAAAGTCTTCAATATGGGTACGACTTGGCATCTACAGTTCATTGTGTATCTGCAATGCAAAGCATACTTTTGGAAATACCCAGCATTGAAGGTTATAGTATAAGACGTGATTTGTAACTAATAAAAAACTAGTTTTGAAAATATTTTATAACATACCGTAAGCGATGAAACGCTTAGATGCCAAGACAAATGTAAACGCTCTATCATTGGTGAGATTAGACAAAAAAAAATGATGTGACAAATTTTTCTCTCCAAAAAAACTGTTGAAAACCGAAATCGGTAAGTTTGAAATAACCCGTGGTATGACAGGGCTCGTTTAGATAAAATTTAAATCGACGGATTAACGCTGTCGGTTTATTCATGGTGTTTTATTGAACATGTCAAAACACGGTGTTAATCATTTGATATATAACAAGAATATATCAAATATTTGAATAAGTAGAGAAAAAAACTGTTTAAAATAGACGCCGACTATGTCAGCTTGTGAGAAAAAATTATAATAGGCACAACACAACACAACACTATTTTGCGGCTATTTTTTTTATAAATGTTCATATCCTCTTTTTAGATGAATCTTTTTTTGTTTTGACAGTAATCAATTCAACAGATAAGATAGGCATAGACAATTTTTGATATAAATGTGACAGACATATTTTGAATCGATGCTCGTTTATTATAAATTTCTTATCCTCATACCCGTGACCCGTCTGCCAGACCAGTCCTCTATTGTCTATCACAAAAGAGTTCCGTATAATCTGAAATCGGGATAAATATTTTAAAAACCAAGCTCACTTTATCGGCAGATTTATATCGACAAAAAAGTGGGATCAGCAGATGCATTCCAATGGCCCAATTTACTGACCCACGAGCGGTCGCGAGCCTCGACTTTTTGCATCTTTTCTGGGGACTTATCACCCGCCCCTTGATTTGTATTCACATTTAGTGCTTGGCAGATGTTTTTGGTAGATTAGATTTGCATTGAAGCGCAATCTGCATGCGTGGTGCGATTTTCTACAGCTGTTAATGTGTTATTATCTTTGAATTCATGCTTGACTTGATTGAGAAGTTCACTGTCAAACATACATATTGGTAACGCTTTATCTATCGTATGCTGGTTTGAATCAAACGAATCGTTATCACTAAGAGCAATTGTACAAGTCGTAACTGGAACCTCGAGCGTAGCTTGCATATCTTTACCAGTTTGTCTTAAGTAAAATGCCATTACCTATTTCACCCTCATTACTCATTTTATTTTATTTTTTTTATTCTTTATTGACGTTGTTGATATTGCAGCCATGCCTTTCTTATTCCATTATATTTCATTATTTCGTACAAAACAGTGGTAGCGTAGCAGTGGTCGAACGCACGTCTTGCAAATCAAAGTGTGCAGGTTCAAACCCCGGCTCGCACCTCTGGGATTTATGTGCGAATCTCATTTTCATCCGAGATTATCACTTGCTATGAAACGGTGAAGGAAAACATCGTGAGGAAACCTGCACGTCTGGGGGAACTTGTCTAGTTCTCGATAGATGTGTGAAGTCTGCCAACCCGCACTGGGCCAGCGTGGTGGACTATGGCCTGAATCCCCCTCGCATTGAAGGGAGGCCCGTGCCCAGCAGTGGGACGTTAAAAGGGCTGTAGTAGTAGTAGTAGTAGTAGTACAAAACGAATTTCATTGCTTCAATTTACGTGTTCTGTCATCCACACTAAATATACAAATCCTCAAATTAAACGAGACACTTAGCTTGTTTATCGTCTTGGTATAAATCTATTTTATTAAAACCATTAACTGTGTCGTCCAATATGCGTATTCTAAAAGCTGGGAAAACAGTTACTCAATACCGCGATTCAAGCTGAAATACTACTTGTAGTGTATACAGAACATTGAATTCCCTTTACCGAAATGTAGTTGAACACATTTAGAACGTCTCGGTCCGTTCCCTTGTCCTTTTGCGAACTGGAGCACATGCGACCAGTTTAACGATTGTTTGATTTAATCCTTTAATTAATTTGACGTAGATTTTGTCTAGTGGGTTTTAAGGTGCTCGACTTTCTATACCGAATAGTCATGGGTTCAATTCTCATCAGAAGCTCATTTCGGAAATGATCTTTTAGGAATTGGGATTGCGCATTGTCCAATTGATTGGTTTGTAATCATTCGTTGAGTATATGTTAAAAAATGTCTTGCGAAGAGTTTGATTTGCCTTTGCATCCTTATAGAGGTTACTAGTTTTTACGGCTCTGTCCTTTGTACAAGACGAATTGTCGATCATTACTCTGGGGTCATAATATGGCCTTCATATGCTGTGTCTTATTGCTGGCAATATTTCAAACTGACTTTATTATCAATTGTTGCTAGCTCACTATTTACCTTTACTCAGCAGACCTTTTATTTTATTATTTTTTATATTTTAATAAGTACCAATAATGCTGTTTTGTAGAATTACTGGCACGTGGAATTTAGGAACCCAATTATTTATTGCTTACATTAAAGTAGGAATAGGAGGTGGGGGAGACTTTTGTCCAGCAGTGGGACACAAACGGTTAGAAAAAAATAATTAGCCAGACCTTGTAACATCAGCTATCTGCCAGTGGGAGTCCCGTCAAAATCGGTGCAGCCGTTTGGGAGTTTTTTAAGACAAACAGGGAGACAGAAAATCGTTTTAAAAATTGAATTTTCGTTATAGGTACTTTTATACGCATAAAGTTGTTATTTGGAAATTAAAAACAAACAAATTTTATTTCTGAAATAAAACTAAGAACGAACCATACTAATAGAAGGATCTTAAGAAACAAGGCGTATCCTACTCAGAACATTATAAAATCACCCTGACCATAGTAAATTTTAAATCTCGGACCATCAAGTCACAGTGCGCTAGTGTCGCCTTAATGAACCGATGCGGTCCCTCGCGCCGTATATGGCGTTCGTTTACCGCGACGTGCGCGCGCGCAGATCGCCTTACTTCACAGATATCTGTATCAAATCGCATTGTTGCTAACGATGCAACGTATACGAACATTGTAGATGGCGCTTGTATGAACATATTTCATAATTTTGTTGGGTGTGAGATATTTTCTGGATTAATGTTCTTCTTTTGTAACTTCTACGCTTGAAATTAAAACAGACGAAGTAGATTCCTCTGTAAACGATGAAATTACATAAGACGTCTTATGAAACCCCGAAAAAAGTATTTTATCGCTTTGTTATTCTTCTGTTTAAGAAGCAAAAGAAGTATGTCAGGATCGTAGCATGTGGCAAACGCTAACGTTTGAGAGACTAATTAGAGACTAATCTCTGCCTACCCCCATGGGATACAGGCGTGAGTATATGTATGTATGTATGTACGCCTTCTTGAGTAGTTAACACTGGTAATTGATTATGGCTGTGCCCGAAGGCCACAACATGATACCTGTGACAAATATTCAAAGGTAAGGGTAATCTTCCGTCATTTTGCATCTACATGTAAGCTATATACCCAAAATATTATTTCAGACTTCTGATACACGATGTATAGATAAATATCAGTATTGTGTCCGTATTGAAAATTATACTAATAATACATAATCACGCCTGTATTCCCCGAAGGGGTAGGCAGAGGTGCACTGCAGTGCGCCCACACTTCGCCGATGTACTTTGGTCCCAATGTAATAGGGGGCGAGCCTATTGCCATTATACCGGGCACACAGGTTTCCTCACGATGTTTTCCGTCACCGTTTCTTAGCAAGTGATAATCTCAGATGAAAATGAGATTCGCACATGGAACCCAGAGGTGCGAGCCGGGGATAGAACCTGCGCACTTTGATTGCAAAGCGTGCGTTCGACCACTCGGCTACCACTGCTACTAATACTACATCCTTAAAAATTAAATGAGTCATCAATGCTTGGAATTTTATGGACATTACAATCATTGAAATTTTATAACTCTTATTATTAATTTAATAACTTGATAGAAACCCTGATAATGATCGAAGCGTCCCGGATATTTAGTATCTATGGAATTAAACTAATTGTATTTGATCGTAGCGATAACTGTATTGAGATATTAGGAACCGGCCGTGATTGGGGCATATTGAGTCCTTATTAATAAAAAGTGGTTTATCTGTTTTGTGATCATCAGTATGAGTTTAATTATGTTATTCTGTAGTTAATTTGATTGTACGTTTATTATTTTTTTCATTTATTAACGCGTATTTGTGTGACTGGTATTATAACAGTCATAATTTTGAGACCTAATATTTATAATACTTTGAAATAAAACTATTTTAGCGCGTTTATTTACTATTTTACGTATTTTACGTTTCGGCTGCTTTACAGCAACCATGGTCACGGGGGGACTGAGGTGTTAGACGTCCTGATGTCATGGTTAATAACTAAAATACTATACATTGAAATAGTTTTATTTCAATGTATAGTATTCGCGTAAATATAAGAAATCAATATTTATAATACTTTGTTGTTACCATACAATATGAGGGCTACATTTCATTGCATTTAACGGAAGATGTACCTACTTAGTTAATGCCTTAAGAGAGCTCTTTAGGCACAGTGAGTTGTCAAGACGCGCGTGTCGGACTTTTTGCCAATAGTAAAACGAACTGTATTGACATATAGAAAAAGTTCATTCTTTAACGAAATATCATTGACAGCGGGAGAAAATTTTGACGTACGGGACATGGCTTCAGCAGTTCAATCTTTATGAATACTCACTATTTTTGTTGCCAACTATTTTTTTCGAAAATATAGTATTTTTTTGCCAGAGTCGCAAAATATATAGTACATTGCTCAAAAATATAGTACGTTCACAAAAATCCTACAAAACGTGTCAGTCACTCCAAAAAAAAAAAAGGTCTGGGCGACTTCACTTTTTTATCGAAATCGTTAATCCACACATCTCCATGCAAGGCAAAAAAAAATATAAGGATGCGTATTTTTTTTCGACAGATGTTGATAATTCATAAAAAAAATGAATGCGGGACATGTTGGAAAAAATATAGTACTTACTACAAAAATATAGTACTTTTGCGTACTATATATTTTTTCAACAGTATATAGTACGCAGAGCTAAAATATAGTATACATCATCACGCCTGTATTCCCCGAAGGGGTAGGCAGAGGTGCACTGTAGTGCGCCCACACTTCGCAATTGTATTTTGGTCCCAATGTAATAGGAGGCCAGCCTATTGCCATTATACCGGGCACATTCCCCCTCAATACGAGGGAGGTTTGGGCCATAGTCCACCACGCTGGCCCAGTGCCGGTTGGTGAACTTCACACGCCTTTCTATAGACGTGCAGGTTTCCTCACGATGTTTTCCTTCACCGTTCAGCAAGTGGTAATCATTGTTGAAAATGACATTCGCACATTAAAATTATCTCAGAGGTGCGGGCCTGGAACTTGCACCCCTTACGTTCAAGGCGGGCGTTCTTGCCCGCGAGGCTGCCACTGCTTTTTAGTACAAAACTATATTTTATAGTACGGTTGGCAACCCTTGTTCCCTGTGTAGCAGGGGTTTAACCTGTCTTGTTCTTTCTTAGAACTTAAAACAGTACTTTCAGTTATAAGAAACAGTTATAAAAACATGGTCCATGAACCTCACTACCTTTGTCTTATTATCGCAACGTATCTCGACGACAATATGAGTTATAAAGAGCTTGAACTTTACTAAAAAGAACCGACAAGTAAACAATCTTTTCAAACACCTCATCAGGCTAAAGTGAACTTTATTCACTGTTAATAATAGTGCTGTGGTCAGCAATGTTAATGTTGCATTTCATACGTGAAAATTCACCTGCCCTCGCGCCTATCTCGATGCATGAAGCACGTCTCATTCGTCCGCCTTGTTTTATCTCCCTGGCATACGTCTTAATGGTCTTAGAGACCACATGAGTGTATTCACGAAGGGTTAAATGGAACATGTTATATCTTCCATTCCTCGACTCTACATTAAGGATGTTATGGATATGAAGTTATTTCGGATTATTTGCTAGTTTCGGTTACGGATATAAGATTTTCAAATACTTTTCTCAAAGAATTATAAAAGTGAAATACTGACCTTATATCTATATTATAATTTGGCGGCCCGTCCCGGCTTCGCACGGGTGGACTTTTTTTTTAACATTTTGGGATAAATAAATATAGCCTATGTTACTCAGTGATAATGTAGTTTTCTAACGGCAAAATAATATATTGTTTTCTTATATTTACGCGAATACTATACATTGAAATTAAACTATTTTACGGATTTTATCGCGTGTATTTACTATTTTATTTTCCCGACGTTTCGGCTGCTTTACAGCAACCATGGTCACGGGGGGACTGAGGTGTTAGACGTCCTGATGTCATAGTTAATAACTGGGTACCCTCATATTTAGTTGTTGTTTGCGGTCCGATCCACGCAGAAAGTGCTTACGGTGTCTTGAGGTCTTGCAATGGTACACTTGGTTTTTGATTTAATCATATTAATTACTGGATCCCAACCCAAGTTGGTGGTAGCACCCAGCCATCTTCCCTATTGAAATTAGGATGTTTTTTAATTTCAATGGCCTCACGTATCATTCTTGGTCGGAGTCGGTGTTCTTTTGGGAGGATATGCGGTTTATCAAATCTGATATAATGGCGGGTGCGGTCCTGTACATGTTCACAGATTGCAGACTTCGTGGAGCGTCGGTGTTTCACGTCAGTTTTATTTCAATGTATAGTATTCGCGTAAATATAAGAAAACAATAATTTAAGTATTTTCTAGGTAGTCACGAATACAAAAACAATACATAGGCACATCTCATAACATGTATCATTTAGACTCCGGCCCTGTCCGAAATTATTCAAACTTTTATATCGATGTCGGTTACGATTAAATAGCTAACATCCCTGCTCTATATATCATGTTTATAGCTAAGTCTGTTTGTTTTGTATGTTGATTTTGAATAGCAGTGACCTGATTTCCTTATGGCGTTATTAGAGATTGTTAAGCGTGTTTACTTTCGTTAACTAGACACCGCTTGTTCGAGTGTAATTAGAGTAGAAGCAGGAAGTATAACATTAAAAAGTTGATACATCAGCTACTACACTGCTTTTCCAAATGTTTTTTTTTTATTGCATAGACAAAAATAATTGGAGTAATTGAAAAGAGTTTTCAATATATATATTTTTGAGTTCAATTGTTTAATTAGAAAGTAGAAACTAGTAGTATCCGCGACCCCGATCGCATTTTTATAAAATATAGCTGACCGGGAGAACTTCGTACCGTCTTAGAATGAGTGACATACGAAAGCAGCGCAACCTACCGGGTCCAATTGTGAATTTAAATCATCCAGGGTGCCACCCAAACGCATTTAGGAGGAGTTAGCTTACAACGAAAAGTGGCATTGATGTTTATACATATTGATAAGTAGTCTAAGTTACTCTCTATAACATGCATCTATCTGCTAGTGGAAAGTCCCGTCATAATCCGCCCAGCCGACCCGAAAATTTCGGAACAAATAGATAGGCAGGCAGACAATAAGACAAACAATAAAAAAAATGCACTAAATATAATGTTATATAAATAAATATATCATCACGCCTGTATCCCCCGAAGGGGTAGGCAGAGGTGCACTGTAGTGCGCCCACACTTCGCCGATGTATTTTGGTCCCAATGTAATAGGGGGCGAGCCTATTGCCATTATACCGGGCACATTCACCCTCAATACGAGGGAGATTTGGGCCATAGTCCACCACGCTGGCCCAGTGCGGGTTGGTGAACTTCACACGCCTTTCTATAGACGTGCAGGTTTCCTCACGATGTTTTCTTTCACCGTTCAGCAAGTGGTAATGATTGTTGAAAATGGCATTCGCACATGAAAATTATCTCAGAGGTGCGGGCCTGGGATTTGAACTTGCACCCCTTACGTTCAAGGCGGGCGTTCTTGCCCGCGAGGCTACCACTGTGTACATATGCATTGAGTAAAAACTGTTATTTTGGCATTACATACAGATACTTCAATCTTATTTAATTGTATAGATAACGATCACCCAAAGCACCTTTTAAGCAGTAATTACGCTTTTCGCAAATTTTGTTTGGTACAATAACTGTAACAAATCAAAGTAATATTGTAACAATACTGTTTAAGAGCTGGTGGTACGGCCTTTAACGTCATCGCAGCGCACACCTCAAGCCGAACAAGCACCACCTAGTTCAGTATGTCTGACGGTTAACACGAGCTATCAATCTAAACTGTATTACAACATTTGAAACTATCAATTATTCGTTTAATGAAATAATAGTGGCTGTGGATCACGACTTGGCTTATGTTCTGTGTATGTAGGGTTGCCATTGTTAAAATAATGTGTAATTTGGAAGGTTGTGGTGGTGAATGGTGACATTTTCTTTTCTTTCTCTCACTGTAACACCATAAACATTCATTTAAATGATGCTAATGCTGTAGTAGATCCTTGAAGATATTAAAAGGGTTTGGTTGCGATCTTATTTATTATCTTACTAATTGGACATACTCTAGTGTTAATTATATTCACAAACTGTCTCTTGAAAGATTTTATTTTTTATTTTTGTAAATTTCATACTAATTGCAGTGTAAAATTATGTCGTGCGACATTATTTCTTTTTTTTAAACTTATCATTTTATTTTTCACAAAGATTTCATTTTTTGACAACGTTCTTTTTTTAATTTCAAACCTTCATTCGTCTGTATTACAATTGTTTTTTTAAACCTGCCATTATTTTTCTCAATGTTTTCTAATTTTGGCAACGTTTATAAAGCGGTAACCCTACACGTGATGGATGCATCAAATCACGCGCATGTCTCGTCTGTGCCTACGGTCTGAGATCGTGCTGTTTGCTCTGGACTTTCGGTATTGTCCTCATATATCCAGCGGAGTTTCACTCTATTGTATGTCTAATCCTTTATGTTAGCTGACATAGTCATTAGAAAACCTAGATTCACAATATCTGTGCTCTTGTAATTCCATTAATAAAATATGCATACAAATATGCGCTGCTTACTTATCCAGCTAACTGTGAAAATGTATTTTTGATTTCATCACCAATCTTCATTGCTTTCATCACCCATGTTTATTTAAACTAGCTTCTATCCGCAACTTCATCCGTGCACACTCCGATGATTCAATATCGCTAAAAAGTAAAACCTATATGTTATTCTGACGTATAAACAATAATACTGTAAAGTTTCATCAAAATCTGTTCAGTATTTTATTTATTTATTTATGAAAAAACATTAACAACATCATAACAGTCTTTTACAGTGACCAAATCGATGCAGTAAGACACAGAAATAACATACAGGTAAGATATTAAATTGTAATATATAAATAATTTAGGACCTATATTCAGGGAAGTCCTATAGCGAAATTCCTTTTTCAACATTCCTTTGGATCGCTTCTGTGAGCTTCGTCAGGCTAGCGTGAAATATATCGATATCGTCTGCAAGTAGTAGTTTTTGCGTGAAAGACTAACAAACATCCATCCTTCCATCCTTTAGTCCATCCATTGGTAAGATGTGTTGATTGGATTTGTAATTTCGATTAATTACATGATACTAGTGAGCGGGTTCAAACCCCGGCTCGCACCTCTGGGATTTATGTGCGAATCTCATTTTCATCTGAGATTATCACTTGCTATGAAACGGTGAAGGAAAACATCGTGAGGAAACCTGCATGTCTGAGGGAACTTGTCTAGTTCTTGATAGATGTGTGAAGTCTGCCAACCCGCACTGGACCAGCGTGGTGGACTACGGCCTGAATCCCCCTCGCATTGAGGGGAGGCCCGTGCCCAGCAGTGGGACGTTAAAAGGGCTGTAGTAGTACTTGATACTGACAGAATACGCGCTAAACGCAAGTGGAGCCATAAACATCGTAATCCATAATTTGATTGGTTTCGTAAACGAAGAAATACAAGATGATCCAACATTCAACACATTCCATGTATACTGTAGTTGAGGTTTCTGTTCTCCTGGTCCCAACCCAGTCATAATCTATGATGATCTTAGAACTAAAATGAATGGTATTCAAATCGAAAACAATGGGCTATACGTTCTGTGGCAATACCGTTGCCAAACTCTAATAATGTCTGGACATCATTAATTAAGGTTTGAATGGGATTGTATGAATCGCAAGCACCGGAGGATGGTCCATCAATTCGCGAGGTACATGCTATTGTTCGATTTTTGTTTTCATTATGCTTCTAATTGTTGTCGATATGACTGATTGATCGCTGGTAGATACTGACCTTCCTTTTTATTTCGTCAGACAATGCATATTCATCGTATGAGCCCGAACTAAGCAAACCTTTCACTATGGGTTGGGGATATATACATCATCACGCCTGTATTCCCGGAAGGGGTAGGCAGAGGTACACTGCAGTGGGCCGACACTTCGCCCATGTATTTTGGTCCCAACCTAGCCTACCAGCAAAGCAACCTAGCCTAGCAGCAAAAATTAAAACAAGCAGTGGTACCTCGTGGGCAAGGATGCCCGCCTTGAACGTAAGGGGTGCAAGTTCACATCCCAGGCCAGCAACTCAGATAATTTTCATGTGCAAATGTAATTTTCAACAATGATTACTACTTGCTAAACGGTGAAGAAAAACATCGTGAGGAAACCTGCACCTCTGTCTACCCCTTCAGGGAATACAAGCGTGATGATGTATTTATTATTTTATAAGAATTATTCTGTTATGTAAAAAAAATATGATTATGTTTTAAAGCAAAGATAAAGTTAATGTACATCAAAATCTAAAAATAATTAGGCGAAATAACTTGACTTCATTTAACGCACTCTGTGTAAATATATATATAATTCGCCTTTGAACCGTGGTTATGTAATTTGATTGAAGTTGTTGGAAAATGTACTTTGTCTATGAGTTAATACAGTACGTTTTGGATATTAACAAAAAATGACATGAGCGTTCTGACGAGGCTTTTTATTTATTTATTTATTTATTTATTACTCTAGCACTCACAGTTTCCCAAACCGTGCTGAGAGTCATGTTAGAACATATCTGTATTAAAATAAAATTATATAATATGAAATTATTAATTGCATATTAAAATCCATTAATTATTAATAAAAATTAAATCTAATAAATTATTTAAAATTACATTAATAAATAATAATAAAATTTACCAGCCGACCGAGCCTATTGCCATTATTCCGGGCACGTTCTCCCTCAATACGAGGGAGATTTTTGGGCTATGGTTCACGCTGCCCCAGTGCGGTATGGTGTGAACTTCACACGCCTTTCTAGAGATGTGCAGGTTTTCTCACGATGTTTTCCTTCACCGTCTCATAGCAATTCAAAATCTCGGATGAAAATGGGCTTCGCACACGAAATCCCAGAGATGCGAGCCGGGGTTTGAACATGCTCACTTTGATTGTAAAGCGTGCGTTCGTCCAGCCGGCTACCACTGCTATTTTGTGCCAATATTATATACTATAATATTATAACTATAATAGTTTTCCATTGATGAGTCAGATCATTCATGTTTATATCCATGGATCATTCTGCATGCCCATAGATAGACACAGAGCCCAGATTATTGACCCTCACGTACGGATCGTGCAAATAGCGCACACCTTTACATAATACTCTTGAACTTTGCTTCGCAATAGAAACTTTATACAAGTTTCGTCATTTGTCAGTCATCGTATCATCAACATTTGAAGTAAATACCAAGCTGGTGCAGAGGTCGCTGACCTTTTTTTTTATGTGGCTTCTTGTCAGAAGTCTGTTATTATTTCTGACACACTTTCCTTTGTATATAAGGCTGTATGTTCTGTAGCTTCCGGTGATTTTCAAGATGTAAGGGAGAGGATGTAAGAAGATGAGCCTGAAAATGTTCAGTAATTAGTCTTAAAGCTTACGTTATCAGTAAGTTATCAGTCTTGCTAGTTAACTAGGCCACAAACAACTATGTTTTGAAAGCTGCGGTTAATATGATAAACAAATAATAAATGAGAATTAGGCAAAATCTAGAATCTTACAACTGTCACCTCTCTTGCAGTAATGTTTTTAACAATGATATAAGAAATTAATGTGTCAAAAAAAATTGGGCCGAAATTCGTCTCATTCACCATGGCAGTCCAGTCTAGTAAAAAAAAAAAATATTTTGTAAGAAAAAGAAGAAGAAGCAATACTACTATAAAAATAGTACTAGAGATGAAAACTATATTATAACAGATTACAGCATAAATCAATCTTATTTGCCTGTATTTTATTACCGTCATCAAGTTTCCACGACACTTTAACAGTTCCAATGTTTTATCGTTCTCAGACGTGATCGATGTACATTCTTTACTCTAACAAAAAACTCAACTAATTTTGGATTTAGATTACCCTTGGGCCGTGACAGAATGTTTTATAATATTGTTTGAACAGCGCTGGCCGTTTATTTACGCACGATTTGTATAAATGCAGGTAGTTGGAAGAGTTTGGTCAGTTTTTGAGATGACTTTACTAAAACAATGAAACCCCGCGCACACTGGGTCGTCTCTCTTGTTTGCCAATATCAAAATGAACTGTATTGGCACAAAGAATAAGCTCATTCTTCAACGACATGTCAGTCAAAGCGCGTGCCTTTTACTATAGAAATTAAATCTTTATGGATATTGATACAGAGTTCGTTTTGGTAATTACAAGCTGTATTTCATCAGCTTGAACAGAATCTATATTAATTTTTAGATGCGCTCTTCAAAGCATGTCCTCAAAATTAATTATCAGTGTACCAAGGCTTCACAAAGATTTTTTGGATCAATTATGCCTTGAAAATACATATTGAATCGATTGTAACTCTTCTATAAAAGCTTAGTCTCTATTTTAGGGTGGTGTGTTATCTAAAACATCTCTTAAGTGTTGTGCCTGAAAGTTCAAATTGGATACTCGAGATATCCAAGTTGAATCACGTCTCTTCACACAGAACTCTTCGCTCCGATAATTTCACAATAATCAAAACACCGTCAAATTATACCGATCCTTAAAAGGTTTCACTTGAAATTCTGCGTGCACGCATTACTCCCTGTCACCGATTAATCACACTGATTGGTGCTACGATTTAATAATTTACAATACTGACTACCGCAATAACTTCCAATTAAACTGGCATGTCCGAGATGGTAGTCAGTCGATCAGACAATGGCTGAAGTATCGCAGCAAAAACTGGAGATCCTGATACTATATTGACAATGTTGGACGACACTCGTGAGTGGAGAATCAGTGGGCAAGCTGCGTTCAACATAGTATATCTAGTCGAGTAGCTATTATTGAAGAAATAGATAATGGTTATATTGCCTATAAAATACTTAAGCGTATACTCATTACGACTTACGAGTAAATAAAGAGAAACCATGGAGTTGTTGCCCATAGGAAATGCATTCCGAATTAGTGGTAGAGTTATTATTATTATTATTATTTGTTTACTCATCATTCATAAGTGCCTGTATTGTTTTACATTAATAAAATTCTGATTAAAACAAAGTAACTTAACAATCAATTTGTAACATGGAAACTGTAAAATGAGATCTCGCAAAAGCGTTGAAGAGAGCAAAGAATTTGTGTGGCGATAACACTAAATATTTTATTTAAAAAGTGAGTAAAATTATCGCGTTTATACAGATTTCCAAATCTAAGTAGCTTGTTCTGACAGCTGTCATTTATTACATTTCGCTTTGGATTATAACGTGTAAATTTTAAAAAAAACTTAAAACAAGTTCCCACATATTATTTTACGCATGAAAAAAGGACGCGTTTTTTTTTACCCAACGAGTTAATAATTACTTTTTTTCTTAATTTGATGCTCAGTTACATTCTATTGTCATAACTAGTCATCAAAGTCGAGGACTGTAAGTACAAACATTCGCTTTTACACCAGTATAAATTGCATGATTGTCAAAATAACGCCTCCCATTCTCACGGCTTCGCTTACGTGGGTGTGCCACCTTCATAAACACTCGATTTAACGATCGCATATCTTTCCTGAATGGGAACATTGATAGCGAGTGATACAAAGGGATCGAGATTATTGAATTTATACTAAAAGCTTCTGGTGGTATACAATCATTCCTGTCTCTTGAATGGATCTTGTCAAGTATAGTTGCTATCAAATTCCTCAATTTCAATTTTGCAGCAATAAACTTTACTATCACGGTGTTTGCAGTATTTATTATTTCGATTACTTCCTGAGAGGTTACCTTGGAAAAAAATCTGTTAAAAAGAAAAACAATACTACTGAAAGTGGTGATGGTAAGGCACCGGAGGAAGCAATAAAAAGCATGAAAGATGCAAGGAAAGAAAGAAAGAAAGAAAGAAAAAACATTTATTCAACACAGACACAAAGAACACAGAGAATACAAAACTTAAAAATAGATACATAAAAAAAGAAAAGAGCTCAATGTGAACTGTGCCGAAAGGGTAGTGGCTCAGCATATGCTGGAGGGGCGTAGCTTCCCCCAGCGCTGATTTTCAGCCAAACCCTCTTAAATCTTAATTATAATAAATAAATACTCCTACGGGCTCTATTAAATAAAAAAATAAATAAATACAAACAAAAACAAAGATGAAAAAATAGAAGCAATATAAAATATAGATTTAATAATATAAGTACAAATACATAATACACTAAATATATTTGACTAATTATATAAATGAACAGAATAGGGCTATACGAAATAATAAAGACAAGACATCTGCATCCCGGCTGATGTCGCATCGTCATCGGAAACTGAGCTTGAGATAAAAAGAGAGTTCGGTGAACAATAAGAGTCAGTATTATGATATTTCCTAACAAGTGAAACTCGATCGAGATATCGTAGAGTGAAACGGAAGGGCACAAATTAACGATACCATGATAAATAGAAGCAATTAGCGCGAGGGAAATAGTACCATCTACAGTCAAAAGGAACACTGTACTTGATGGACCCACTAACAAATATATGGAGTGACATTTAGTGGTACTTAAGTTTAATAGGAGCATCACTTGAAATGCGGTGCAGCTGTTAAATATAGTTAATTAGTTACGCGACGGAATGTAGTTAAACGGTACGCATAAAAGATGATGTAATTTATTAAGTTTCGGAAGAAAAGTGGTCTCGCACGATGGTATTATGTTTGGTATATTGGTGTAATGGTCGCTTGGATTGAAGTTGGGCGTATTTAAACAAAAAAAAACCCGGCCAAGTGCGAGTCGGACTCGTGCACGGAGGATTCCGTGCCATTATCTATAAAAACGGCAAAAAAATCACATCTGTTGTATGGGAGCCCCCTTAAATATTTATTTTATTCTGTTTTTTAGTATTTGTTGTTATAGCGGCCAGAGAAATACATAATCTGTGAAAATTTCAACTCTCTAACTATCACGGTTCATGAGATACAGCCTGGTGACAGACGGACGGACGGACGGAAGGACAGCGAAGTCTCAGTAATAGGGTTCCCGTTTTACCCTTTGGGTACGGAACCCTAAAAATGATCCAATCTACATCAACTCAGTTTTGAGATATGGCAGCTTGAAGTATGATAATGTATTACATGTGAGATGGCAACCTTGGCTGTAAAAATGCTATTTGCTTTTATTTTTCTATTGGTTTTTTGGTATACTTAACACATTTTTGTCAATTTTGTGGAAATAGCCCCACCACGCTGGCCCAGTGAGGGTTGGTGAACATCACACGCCCTTTTATAGACGTGCAGGATCCTCACGATGTTTTCCTTCACCGTTCAGCAAGTAGTAATCATTATTAAAAATGACATTCGCACATGAAAATTATTAGGGGGTCGACACTGCTCGCGTCCGTAGGGTTTAGCCCTTGATGCCTTACACGTG
Source organism: Ptilodon capucinus (assembly GCA_914767695.1). Classification (NCBI taxonomy): domain Eukaryota; kingdom Metazoa; phylum Arthropoda; class Insecta; order Lepidoptera; family Notodontidae; genus Ptilodon; species Ptilodon capucinus. Next base: position 12,265,414 of record OU611811.1, read on the forward strand.
ACCCCTGGGTGGTGCCAAATGAGCAGTAACTTTCATGTGGTAGAGCCTCGCTGCTATCAGCAGCACACATGGGCTGGCTCGACCGGGGTAGTACCACACTCTCGCAGAAGACCGTTCGTCTGAGTGGCGGCTTTTGTCGTCGCGCTTCGCCTGGTTAGCGAGAGAGCCGGAGCCCATCTCCCCACCCCCACCCCTAAGTATGACAGCGGCATTTAGAAAAGACGTACCCCAGGAGGGTACCAGCACGTTGCGTGCTGGAGAATCCCTCCCTGAGCTTTTACGCTCGGGCTGCCCTGCGTACTCTGGGGTGGGCAAAATTCCGCTTGTAAACTTGACTTCTTCCCGTGGCAAGAGCAGAACCAAGGCGCCCCCTACCGCGCTTAGCGTGGACTTCTGCAACATCAGGGGTTTGCACTCCAACTTGAATGCCGTCCACTATCACCTTGAGGCGGCCAAGCCGGCCTTGCTCTTCCTCACGGAAACGCAGATATCGTCCCCGGCGGATACGTCATACCTTTATTATCCAGGGTACAAGTTCGAGCACAATTTTGTGCCTCGTGCTGGAGTATGCGTATACGTTAGGGAGGATATTTGTGTTAGACGTCTGGGAAATCTTGAAGGTAGGGACCTATCTACCATCCTGTTAAGCGTAGATTGCGTCGACCACCCCCGCGTCTATGCTTGCATTTATAGGTCCCATAGCGGTAACTCGGAGACTGATCGACTCATCGAGCATGTGCAGATGGCCGCTGATTCCGTACTCGAACGGATCCCGTCCGCAGAGATCGTGATACTTGGCGATTTTAATGCCCACCACGCTGAATGGCTTGGTTCGCGTTCCACCGATCATGCGGGCAGGTCTGTTCGCGACTTTGCTCTGGCCTATGGTCTGTCGCAGCTGGTATCCTCGCCAACGCGTATCCCGGATGCAGCAGACCATGTACCTTCCCTGTTGGATCTTCTGCTGACCTCTCACCCGGATGGCTATCAGGTAACCGTCGATGCCCCGCTTGGGTCGTCGGACCATTGCCTTATCCGGAGCAAAGTGCCATTGTCGCGCCAACTACGGCCCCGTTCAGCAGGCTGCCGCCAAGTCTGGCACTTTAGGTCAGCAGACTGGGACGGGATGCGGTCCTTTTTTGCATCCTACCCCTGGGGCAAGGTTTGCTTCTCCTCGGAAGATCCTGACGACAATGCCGAGTCTATCGCTGATGTGGTGCTGCAGGGCATGGAACTTTTTGTCCCATCCTCTGCAGTTCCCATTGGTGGTAAATCAAAGCCTTGGTTTGAACGCTTCTGTAAGGCGGTTTCACGCCGCAAGCGGGAGTCGTTTCAGGCTTGGGCTGCAGCGATGGCGTCCCAGGATCCTAATTCTTACCGCCTAAAAAAGGAGTACAATCATGCCTCCAGATCCTACAAAAGAGCCCTGGCCGGAGCAAAGAGTGAGTTCATCGGCAGAATTGGCAAGAGACTTATGCGTTACCCCTCGGGTTCCCGCGCGTTCTGGTCTCTTGCCAAAGCTGTCGAAGGGAATTTCTGTCGGCCATCTTTTCCACCACTGCGCAGAGGGGATAACTCCTTGGCCCAGACTGCGAAGGAGAAAGCCGATCTTCTAGGCTCTCTCTTCGCTTCCAACTCCAGAATTGATGACCATGAGATGTCTCCGCCGACTATAGCTCCCTGTGATTACTCCATGCCGGAGATCCGTTTTACACAGAAGTCTGTGCGTAGAGCGCTACTCTCATTGGACATCAATAAGTCGAGTGGGCCGGATGGTATCCCCCCAATTGTGCTTAAGACATGTGCTCCTGAGTTGACTCCGACCTTGACGCGTCTTTTCCGACTCTCTTATTCTAACGGCGTAGTCCCGGTCTCTTGGAGGACTGCTTTGGTACACCCGATCCCTAAAAAAGGAGATCGCTCCGAACCAGGAAACTACAGACCGATCGCCATCACTCCGTTGCTCTCCAAAATAATGGAGTACATTATAAACCGCCAGCTCCTTCGGTACTTAGAGGACCACCAGCTGATCAATGACCGGCAATACGGTTTCCGTCAGGGTCGATCGGCCGGTGACCTTCTTGCCTACCTGAGTCACCGTTGGGCTGAGGCGGTCGAGAGCAAAGGTGAGGCCTTAGCGGTCAGCCTGGATATAGCGAAGGCCTTTGATCGGGTGTGGCATAAAGCGCTTCTTTCGAAGCTTCCCTCCTACGGGCTGCCTGAGAAATTCTGCAAATGGGTCGCCAGCTTTCTCACGGATCGGAGCATCGTGGTCGTAGTCGACGGATCATGCTCGGATTGCAAGTCCGTAAATGCTGGCGTCCCGCAAGGCTGTGTCCTATCCCCTACCCTGTTCCTGCTGCATATCAACGATATGTTGCTTAATATCAGCAACTTCCGTTGTTATGCGGATGACAGTACAGGAGATGCTCTTTACACCGGTCGTGCTAATATTTCTCGGGCAAACGTCGATGAGTGTCGGAACAAACTTGTGTCTGAAATCGAGGCTTCTCTACATCTAGTCTCGAACTGGGGCAAACTGAACTTAGTGCAATTCAACCCCAATAAGACACAAATTTGTGCGCTCACCGCCAAAAAGAACCCCTTTGTCGCATCTCCTCGCTTCGAAGACACTCCCCTTAATGCCAAGCCAAGTATCGGGATCCTTGGAGTCGACATATCGAACGACGTGCAATTCCGCGGTCATCTGGAAAGTAAGGCCAAGTTGGCCTCCAAAAAGCTGGGTGTGCTCGGTAGGGCGAGGCAGTATTTCACTGCGGCTCATCGCCTGCAACTTTACAAGGCGCAAGTCCGTCCGCACATGGAATACTGCTCTCACCTTTGGGCCGGTGCACCACAGTACCAACTTCTTCCTTTTGACCGCCTGGAACGAAGGGCAGTTCGAATTGTCGATGACAAAAAGCTTACTGATCGGCTAGACCCTCTAGCGTTGCGTAGAGATGTAGGCTCTCTCTGCATTTTCTACCGCCTCTATCATGGAGAGTGTTCCGAGGAATTGTTCGGTATTATACCTGCCGCTGAATTCCACCATCGCACGGCTCGCCACAGACTGCATTACCATCCTCACCATCTGGATGAATGGCGTTCCAGTACAGTGCGATTTACCAGGAATTTTCTTCCTCGCACCACCAAATTGTGGAATGAACTTCCTGCAGCGGTGTTCCCGGACCGATACGACAAAGGTACCTTCAAGAAACGAGCATACTCATTCCTTAAAGGCCGGCAACGCACTTGCGATGCCCCTGGTGTTGCACGTGTCCATGGGCGGCGTTGATCACTTACCATCAGGTGAAACGTCTGCTCGTTTGCCTCCCTATCACATAAAAAAAAAAAAAAAAAAAAAATCTCAGAGGTGCGGTCCCGGGATTTGAACTTGCTCCCCTTGCGTTCGAGACAGACGTTCAGCCATCGAGACTACCACTGTTTTAATTTTATGGATTACTTGCTGTTTGCTTAACTACGTCCCGTTCATTCTGTTTACACTTATGATTCTTAGGTATATTATTTAATATCATTTGTGATAATGATGTTAATGAAAGCGTCGCTTGAACTAGTGGTCTGAGCGTAGCCTTCTTGGCTCACTCCACCGGGAGGTTGCGCGTTTGATTCTCACCAGCGGTAGGGGAATACAGGTTTGTTGATGTATATATATATAAACTAATTACAATTTACACACGACTTTGAAATTGAACATACAATTTAAATCGCTATTAGCAATCACAACTGCCAAATAGATTTCAATTACTAGTAGTATCAACTCTTATGCAAGGAAAGAGTAATAATTTACAATCATTTCGCCATTACTTTCTAATACCAGTTTGATTATTTGAAAGTCTATTTTGTTAGTTTCCTTCGGTTCAATTGCCGTTTCATCTTTTTCGTGTACTGTATCGAAATGTTTGCCGGCGGATGTCATCGTTTGTCTAAATAGTTAATCATGATACGAATCTGTATCTTCCTCAGTTACAATACGGTCTCCTTCACTTTGAAGATCAGTTTCAATGAATCAAATTGATAAACCCTAAAGGAATTTAAGCTTTATTATTTAAATGCCAGAAGCGATTATCGCGGTCAAAATGAAAATTGTAATCGATTTATTCAAATCGGACTGTTACTAAGTAAACACTCGGAGATGAAGTTCCGAATCGATTTCGACGAGTGTTTATTTAAAAAAAGAACTTCATGCTTTTTTAAAAAGTTCATCCGAGTCCATTGATCGTGTCCGTGGATCGAGTTTGACATCTAGTGCCATATCGAGATTGTGGTCGTTCGGACCACCAATAATAATATTGCTTGTATTGTAAACAAGCTGTGTATTTTATTCGTTGATTGTAATCGGCCAGTCATATTTTTTGTATTAAATAAATAAATACTTAATCACGCATGTAATCCCCGACGGGGTAGTTAGGGATGTACTGCAATGCACACACACTTGGCCGATGTGCCTTGACCTATTGCCATTGTACCGGGCCCCCTAAACGTGAGGTAGATATAGGATATCGATCACGCTAAGCAATTACGCGTTGGCGAACTTCACTCGCCTTGCTATACATGTGCAGGTTTCCTCACGATGTTTGCCTTCCCCGTTCAGCAAGTAATAATTCTAATTGAAAATCACATACACACATGAAATCTGAAAATCCCAGAGGTGCGTGTACCTCTTGCGTTCAAGGCAGGCAGGCGTAAATAAATAATCGGCAACTATATCGTTTTACATAAAAATAACAGCCTCCTTTCCATTGCCTGTCTAATAAGTAATCAAAGTAACATTAAAACAGTACTGCTAGTGAGATGATGTAAGGAGGTAGAACATTTAAATACCCACATCATCATAAGCGTGGAAATATAAATGCTACTTAATACCAAATCATCGTCAGTGGGTTCCGTGCGTTAATTATTTAAAATATATTATGCCCACCAAATTGGAGGTAAGTCCATTAGTAATTATGTATTCCAGATATCGTCCCATGTAACAAGTACTCTGCTTGAATTTTAATAAAATTAAAAAGGGTATCGGTAAACCAATATGAGATTCATTTGGTGCAAGGCGAATGGAGAAAGCGATGGATTTAAAATAAGAAGTATGCTTTTTGTGACTAAGCCCGCCACACATTCCTACCATTGGAATTCCTGAAAGCCAGGATCGACAGCAGTCTCCAATATATCCTGGGGTAAAGCTAAATTATCTTGAAACTAGCACGAATTTTATCAGAAAAGGTAGAATAGGTAGAAGGAGTTGTACTCTATCGTGATGGCTTAGACATGCTTGTAAGAACAGAGGTAGATCATGAGCTGGATGGTCATGGGTATTGGGAAGGTGACAATGAAACATGCTGGTCCAAATAAGCACAAGAATAGCAAGGATTGATAAAAGAAGAGGAATGCACTATTATTACTAGTTAACAGTATGATTAGGTTTCAAAATAGTTACTTAAGCAAAGTACTTTAGTAATGTTGACTAAAGACTGTAATCTTGGCTTCAATTAATAGTTTGAATGAAATTATCGTCATGGTTTGCTTAAATATGATGCTAACAATACGTTTACTTTCATTACTGAAGTATCATCGGTTGTCGCTTGTCTGTCATCAATTGTACCACTTGAGGGCTATAAAAAGCGTTAATACGGTGCCGTCGACCGATTACCTACCTCATTTGCATAAGCCTCTGCAATTGTGTTGAATTTAAAAAAAAGTAGAGTGGTATTTTCAAAAGGAATGTATCGATAAAGGACAAATCTGGTGGTGCTGACCAATCGGAAGGCGGTAAATTCCTCACAGCCTCGCTGATTGGTCGATCAACAGATAAATATTTAAATCTAACTTGTCTCTGGCTTATCATTGACTAATGCAGGTTCCGCTTTATCTTACTATTTATTTGTCACTGAGATTAAATGGGACACTTTGGGCGCTATCTGAATTTAAGATGATAATCTTTTAATGAATTTTCATTATGGATTAATAAAAAAGTCAATTGATATAGTGGATCGATGTTTATTATCTGAAGGAAATGTTTTAGGAGTAATATTTTTCTCTATTTCATCTAATGGTATATGTCGCTTTTAATCAGCTTAACTTAGCATCATGAGATTATCTTTAAACTTCACAGAAGACTCTATTATCGTGTTAAAGTTACGAAAATACGTTAAAATATTACCAGAACAAAAATTTCTTTCAGTATATCGAGTTATGCCATCAAAAATATGAAAATCAAAATGATTGTCATTAAAATATTCGACTCATCAATATACATCGGTGCTATAAATAAATTTGAATATACCTTTTGCTTTTTGATAGCCGCTTTTATTGATATTGGTCAATTAAAAGATTTTATTGATAAGAACCAGTTCGATGCACAAATTGGTCCTCGTGTGATAAATGAAGCTCTAGAGTTCATTGGTGTGTGATTTTATTACGGTATAAATCCCTGTGGCCACAGGTGCGTCAATACGCGCTCTGTTAGGGTTCCGTACCTAAAAAGGAAAAAACAGAACCCTTATAGGTTAACTTTGTTGTCCGTCTGTCTGTCATGACCCTTTTTCTCAGAAACGGGTGAAGGTATCAAGTTGAAATTTATAACAGAGACTTATGTCTGCGGTCCCTTGGTGCCCTAAAAAATCATACTTCTAGGTTAACGCAATAAAAAGATACGGCGGTTTATGTTGCATTTTCAGTACATTTACACTGGAATCAAAAACCTATAGGGTACTTCCCGTTGACCTAGAATCATGAAATTTGGCAAAAAGCAAGGTCTTGTAACACAAGTAAAGGAATAAATCCGAAAACTGTAAATTTATTGTTAGAAAATGTTTTTTCGCGATTACAAACTTATTTTGTAGTGACTTTGTATGGACACACCAGTATACCGACTGCCGTTAAGTTTGTCTCTCTATCCAGTTTATCTTTTCGATAGAATGATGCTCGGTGCTTTCACAGCTTAGGTACGGAAACCTTGGTGAGCGAGTCCAGCTCGCACTTTACCGGTTTTTTTTTAAATACCAAAACATACTGGACTGACAGAAGAAGCACATTTTTCAACCAAACTCCTTCGTTGATGCAAACGATTGTGGTTTATGGTCACGTGGATTTTACCAGAGAAAATCAATCTTTATGTATATTGTTCACAGAGTGCATATTGAAAAAAAGTTGATTCACTCTTCCCATTGGCCACAGGTCGTAGTTTCATAGCTTTTAATTTGTGTTGATACTAGTCGTGGTTTCGGCCTCATTATGACATCAAAATTGGAGTTAAATATAAGAATTTAGTTGTTATGCAAAATATGGTTTTGTGAAAGATTCAAATGACTTAACTTAAATTTTCCAAGCCATTCTTTAGGAAATTTAGATTAGCAGGATTTGTTTTTTCTTTGTATATATTATAGCATCGTTCCATTTTTAAAATTACAATCGTTAATTCAAATTAAGATAAATTCAACCTCACAAGTTCCATCCTACCCCTTCGTCCGCATTATACTAATACCATTTTATATCTCTATGAATTAATCAATCTCGCATCAGAGTCCTTTGGAGTATTAAAATCATTTTAAGCTTTAGATACGCGCTAATTACGGGCATAAAGCTCCAATCCTATTTAATTATGACAGCTTGAATGCTGGGCGTGCACCTGCCTCCCACTCTCTATTTAATACTTCGCTGCAGGTACGTGAATCATTGTATTGTGGCCATGTCTTAGAGACTTGAAAATCTGTGTAAAATTAATAATGTCTAATCTATAATTGTTTTTTAATCCAATATATTATGCCAATAATTTTGGCGTTTGAAGTGTTATTGATTATGGTTCAAATTTTAAATTCTAAGACATTCATCATAGGGTTTGAAATATCCGATTAATAGGTTTTTGGATTTAATCCGCCATCTATATCACCTTGGTCATAAAGCTGATGTATATCAATTTTTTTATTGTTTTTAATCATTTGACAGCTAGCTGAATACTTGCTATTTGCGGCTTTAACCATTCCTCACCTTATTCCAGTATACTTCAACATTTCGTAAAAGAAGAACTTCAATTTGAATAGTCAAAGCTCCAGAGAACAGCTTCAGCAGTTTTCGTTTTAAATGCAAATGGGTACAATGTAGATTATCATTGTACAAATCTAATCTGGTCCAAACAATCAGATGTACAAAATCATATCACCAAACTAGTTATGGTGGTCGGTGATGCAACTAGATATGCAAATTGTCCGGCGCGGGCGGGTCAACGACCGCCATGTTTGATCAGCATCAGTTGCGACGCGCCCCGATTGGTCCGCCGCGGAATCGATTTGTACCGTGCGCCCGCGCAGATAAGGTCAATGTCGATACGCTTTTGATCTGCTACCGATTTTTAAATTTGGTATTAATCTCGATCATGTTTTATTTTCAAGTCATTATTTAAAGAATTTTGTTTTATAGTGGTCAATTTTACACTTTCTTTTGTGTTATGGAGATATAAACGGGGTTTAAGTGTTTAGATCTATTATCAACTTTTAAAAATAAACTTTAAACAGTGTTGCTGTGATTTATTTTATCGCTGTGTTGTTCTTGGATTTTCTGTATAATAAAGTAATCCATGGAACTCTTGAAAGGGATCTTTCAAGTTATTACCGGTAACTTCGTAGCAGGTAAACTGTGATCGGACGTCATATTATACCATTATCTTGGATCGCATCTACACGTGAACCGCCCACGACCCTAGCGTTAGGTGCGCGCGCGCAGCTTCACCGCTCGCTAAGACACGCGTGCTTTCTAGTCCAAGCGTTTTACATGTGAAAGGGAATTAACAAAAGAGAATTGTGCATTGGGATCTTTTTGTTCCATATTTTCTCCTATAAATATGCCTATTAGTATGAATACAGAGCAGTATGCCATTATATAAAGCAATTGTCATCATAATGATTCTATAGATTTTCAATCCTGGGCATGGGAATTTAATTTCTGTTGTAAATGCCAAGTGTCCAAATTCGCTTGCGTCACCGATGACATGCTGTTGAAAAGTAAGCTTCTGACTGAGTTTAATACAGATCGTTTTTAAGTTTCCGTACCCAAAGGGTAAAACGGGAACCCTATTACTGAGACTTTGCTGTCCTTCCGTCCGCCCGTCCGTCCGTCCGTCTGTCACCAGGCTGTATCTCATGAACCGTGATAGTTAGAGAGTTGAAATTTTCACAGATTATGTATTTCTGTGGCCGCTATAACAGCAAATACTAAAAAACAGAATAAAATAACTATTTAAAGGGGCTCCCATACAAGAAACGTGATTTTTTTGTTCGTTTTTAGTTTTCAGGGTTCTAAATATTTATAAAACGTGTTTTTATTTTTATCTTTTTCAAATTCTAAATTAACCATTGATACAGTGCATAAATAATTTTCATAAATTGGGACTAAAATTTTGATGTATATACAAACTAGAAGCTTTTAACTCAAACTGAAAACATACTCGTTTTTTATAGATAATGGTACGGAACCCTTCGAGTGCGAGTCCGACTCGCACTTGGCCGGTTTTTATTTGGACGAGAACTATGACGCACCTGTACGCCCGGTGTTTTAAGCAGACACAGTATTGGATGCTAATATAAAATCGGCAATGATAATATTACAGACCACAATAGGCTATTGATTTCAACTTTGATTAGCATTTTATTATATCCTGTGGATGATCCTGCGCATATCAAGCATTGACGAAAATAATCCTTGAAAAATAGGCGCCATTCCTATTGGTAGGAAAACATGCGGCATATGTACTATTATGTCATTTTCTTTACTCTTCACACATTGTTGCTGTCGCATTAGTAGACCTTAGTTAAGACGAAGGATTTTAATAGTTGGAGTCTTAGTGCTCGCAGAGTGTTGACAGCTTTCTGTCAAGACTGTAGCCTTTGTAGCCTTTGGAAAAGTACAGGATTAAATTTCTCGCTCCAATATGTGGAATGGATCGCGAAATATAACTGGAGGAAACTTTTAATTCGTTGCCTATGTTTTATAACCGTTTGGGAGTTCTGTCCAAATTAGGGTTGAACAATAAAATCTTATTCGACTATTCCAAGAGCTCTTTTTTTAACTTTGTTATTTTCAATTTACTTACGCTATTATTAGCTTTGGCGTTTGCAAATTTAAATGTTTCCTCAATAGTTTCTGAAACCGGATTATAATTTTGACTATCATTATCGATTTAACATGGTTTGGTTCCTATGCGGGTTTAGATATGTTGTTTTATGTGGCTTAAAAATAATTTACCAACGTTTTTGATATTATTCCTATATTTTGTTGTCCTTCTTGTTTTAAGAACTTGTGAAATAAAATGGAATAAGATGAGGAATTGATGCCCCTATTATTCGCTGGTATTCTGCCAGAAGTTCAAACTTCGCACCTCTGGGCTTTTCGAATTTCATGTGCGAATATCATTTTCATTATTGATTACCGCTTGCTGAACGGTAAGGTCAAAGGCCGTAAGGAAACTTGCTCCTCTATAGAAAGACTAGTGATGGTCACCAACATGCACTATGGGATAATGGCAATAGGCTCGCCTCCTAAGTGTGAGTGCACTGCAGTGATCTTCTGTCTACACCTTCGAGGAATACAGGTGTGTTGATAATGATGATGTATGATATAGAATCAATTTAGACGTAGGTACATAGAAATAATAGCTTCCGTATTTTTTGTTAAATAAATCAATTGCTAGCCAAAATCCTAATACGTTTTAATGATAGAACAAATTTGGATGGGCTTACTCAAAATATTATGATGAAATCATAATTCATGATGACTGAATCAAATTAAATTTGAAATTGTTTTTCAAATTTTCAAACAAAGAGTCAATAGACATTATCTATTGCGTAAATTGTTATTGGATTTGTAAAAAGACGGGGGTAATGAGACCTGTGGTTACGGTTAGATCGGTATGGCCGCTCGGGGCGGTGGAGCAGGCGCCCGCGCAAGTGAACGTAGGCCTCGGGGGCTCCCATGCAAACCAACAGTCTTTCCCACCAATTGAACTAACTATCTACCTCCATTGTATGTACCGTATTGAACTTTATTTGATTGCTATTCTATGCTATTATCGAAATTATTGTTTGTTTTGTTTCAATCCATTACTGCGGCCATCTTGGACAAACAATACGTTATACTCTTCATCAGAAAATTATATTATCATCTTAGACTCACATGACATCCGTAAATCCCTCGTGTGAAGGCTTCCATATAAAATGTACTACTACTGCAAATTTGTTAAACCCATAATTTTCTTGGAGCAAGTATAAAAATAAATCTTATTCGTAACTAGCTGTTTTTGTGACTGCGCCCACGTGGAGTTTAGGGGAAAAAAAAGTAGCCTTATCCCTGCAACATCAGCTATCTGCCAGTCAAAATCGGTTCAGCCGTATGTGACTTTACCTCAAACAAACAAAAAGACATACGAAAAAAATATAATTTCGTTTTCGTTAAATCCTTTCATATGAAATTAGTAAAAAGTTACTTTGATAAAAAAAATATTAATTGATCATCTGCCATCTTTATCACGTTCATCACCCATATTTATTCATAATGTGTATTTATTGAATTTGCACTTGCTTTGAAATAAAACTATTTTACGTATTTTATCGCGTTTATGTACTATTTTATTTTCCCGACGTTACGACGAACTAAATATGAGGGTACCCAGTTATTAACTATGACATCAGGACGTCTAACACCTCAGTCCCCCCGTGACCATGGTTGCTGTAAAGCAGCCGAAACGTCGGGAAAATAAAATAGTAAATAAACGCGATAAAATCCGTAAAATAGTTTTATTTCAAAGCAAGTTCAAATTCAATAAATACACATTATAAATAAATATGGGTGATGAACGTGATAAAGATGGCAGATGATCAATTAATATTTTCGTTAAATAAATCCGTAAAATAGTTTTATTTCTATGTATAGTATTCGCGTAAATATAAGAAAACAATATTTGCACTTGATATTAATTACTTGACACTGGCTGAAATACCCGCTAATCGCAGGTGGAGCCAATCCTCATATTATTCCATTAAATTTCATAATTCCATTCATATCGTAAAAAAAAGAAGATATTTATTTTGATATCACTATCCCGCATTAAATTTAATCTGGGATCTATTTAAGTACAACACTTTGCTTGGCTACATTTCTAATCACAATTTTATCTTGTTTAACGGAAACCGCTTTCGCTCTGGACTGTTTACTTACAGATGTCTTTATTACAGTACTCGTAGTGTTAATAGAGTCGCTTTCTAACGTACAATCGCAAAACATAGTTCCCACATACATAATAAGATTGCTCAATTATTCGAGGAAATAATCTGGACAAATTCAAGAGGCGTCGAAAATGAAACAGCTTACGTTTGCAACGTGCCTCTCGTCCACAATAGGGTGACACGTGTTGCTCAAACGATATTTATTTAGAGAACTACCGGGTCATGGTTTGAGTCACTGACTTATGTATTCATATTTTGTACTATGGTCGTACAAAATAAGGTATTAGCAATCGAAGCATCCTTCAATGTCCTTCAACTATCCTCGTCAACAAATTCAGATCATCCAATGTAAAATAATATATTAAAGACTTTTCTTAACATTTTGACCGTTTAACACTCCCAATTTTGTGCGTGACTTTGACATCTCCGTATGTCGGATTGTCTATGTCAAGTCGTATAAGACTTGACATTTGTTCTTGATATTTATTACTCAACACTGGCTAAAATTTATATATATATATATATAGCTTAAAGCAGGCCATTCCTCATGATATTCCATTAAATTACACACATTTCGTAAAAACAAAAAGAATACTTGATATTGAAGTTTGGTATTTTTTTTTCAGGACGTATTTTTTTAAAATTTTGGTATCTATACTTGCTTATATCTTGTATAAGATATTACGTAGGATATGGATTATACCTGGTCGTCGCTACAGCCCTAAACTTGGGTCTTTATAATACGGCTTACCATTTACATATAATGCTTGAGCGGCGCGGCGCGACCACGATTCTGATTTAGAGCACAGATCTGTAGCGTCGTGCGGCACAGCCTCCCGCCGCTCATCATACCACCGGCTTACGATTCAATCCCAGCTTTGTATGCCTCGTTATTGGCTGTCTACATTTAAATCTAACTAACATTTATTAAGTACCTAATTCGCACGCAGCGTACTCCCTCAATTCAGCATAAGTTTATTGACTTAAAACCTTATTAAAATAAAGTTAGCATGAGTCACGGCATGGAGCTCCGTTAATGGGAAACATCGAGTTATATCATTACCCGCCACGGAATACGGCTCATAATAGAATAAAAACTGGTTTTGACAGCTGTACACATACCTACTTTGCCGTCCGATGGCCAAAAGGCACAGATTTGAAGACACAGATTTGTGTCTATTTATCTCAATAACTATAAATATTACAAAAATAAGACCGTAAGATAAAGCGTTTAGTTTTCCGACTGCAATGAAGGTATTTATGTGAGTACACCCAATTTTTAGTTACCAGCAAATCTGCAGAAAGTTATGCCAAGAAATTGTGCAAACATAGAGATTTGTCTCCACGTATCTTGGTAACACGTAATCACAACCCTCAGTAATGAGGAGCACGACGCGAGGAGGAGGATCTGGGTAACTATAAATGTTAGAAAAATAAAACCCAGACTGCCCGATAGCGAAAACGTCTTTCATGTAGTAATTTTTTTTTTTTTTTAATGGACTACGCTGTTGGCCGTGAGTTGGCCTTTACAGCTTCACCGGAGGAGTGGCGAGTGCAGAGTGCGACTCCAGCCTGTAGTAAATATAACTAAAATTAGACAAAATGTTATATAACGGCATTTTAGAAATTAGACGGCTGTACTCTAATGGTGACTACTGACTGGTCGGTTATTCGAGTTGTTGCGCCGTTTAGCACCGTGACCCGACCTCGGGCGTGCTCCGAAGACTCCGGTACAATCTCATTGATCCGATATGAGATTAAGCGGCGTCCGTGAATGTTTCCATTTTGAATCTCGACGATGCTCGTTTGATCTCGCACCCGGATGTCATGTTCGATTTACATTTCGCTCTTGTTGCCGCGGTTAACTACAATCGTGCTACAGAGGTATTCACTGATGCTGCTGCGACAGATGTAGACACAATCGTTACAAAACCGGTCTCGAATCTGGGAACATAAAAATGGAATTTAGAGTACGTCCCAAGGTCGATTCTTGCCCGAAGCCGATTAAGCGGCTGCTGAAATTCTTCAGCTGTAGCCGAAGCTGAAGGAATTTAGTGAAAGAATGGCTGAAGGCGCATAAATAAATTTTTTGTATATATTTTGACTGTTGTCTTGTTGAATTTAACTAAACATGATGGTGGTTTGCGAAACGCAGTATAATCCCCGACCCCTGCGTGTCACTTCCTCGATTGTGTTTTCTCGCATTTTTAACAGTTCGCTTAATCGTGGTGCCTGCTAGAAACCTCAGGCTTTGGCCAAAACTTCAGCCAAATTTAGCCTAGGCCGAAGGTTTGGCCGAAGCTTCGGTTGGACACTAATGGAATTCGATAATCGCAGTGATACAACCCACTCGCCGCGTGTTTCCCCGCGAATCAGTATTCAAGTCGTCCGCGCAGGCCACGTCTGTTTACAATCCGGGTGTCACACGTACGAACAGCCGACGGACAATTAAGCCGCACATTGGGGCGTCAATGTCCGCGCGTTAATTTTTTTGCCAAAACAAACTGTATTAACTCGTACAAAGAGCTCATTCTTTAACTAAAAGACAGCGCGAGAGAATTTTGATGCGTTTGGGCGTGATTTGTACCACAGTATATTTATCTTTATGTATATCGGCACAGAGTTCGTTTTGGTATTTGCATATATTTTGACGCGCGGATTTGACGCTTCGGTGTGCGGGGCTTTATGTTGCTAAACTATGTACTATTGTATTCGCGGGCTGTGCGACCGTTAGCCGCGGCCTTGAGACCGATGCGTTGAACTCGGAGTTATTAATTGCTGGGGATGAGTAAAAAACGGCCAAGTGCGAGAAGGACTCGCGCACTATGAGTTCCGTACAAAAGCAGGTATGTAAATAATTCGTCCATTACTGGAAACCAGTCTCGAAGTTTATATTTCCAAAAAAAGGGTTTTAGGGCACTTACGAGTTTCGGATTTTTCCCATTAGGTACTTGTGTTATAAGACATCGCTTCTTGCCAAAATTTCATGATTCTAGGTCAACAGGAAATACCCTATAGGTTTTTCATGCCTTGTTAGTCAAAATATGTGGATAAAAGATTGCATTCACTTAGATATTTGATTTTTTACAGCTACAAGGGACTGTGGACCCGTGTATTTGATATTAATTTCAACTCGACACCTTCACGCATTCCTGGCAAAAGGGGTCTTAATAGACAGTCAGACGGACAAGGAGGTGTTCATATAAAAGTACCTTTTTTCGTTTTGAGGTACGGATCCCTAAAAAAAACTGTCTTGGAAAGTGAAGTCGGGGATCCGGTCGGCGCGAGCGTGCATTCGATTCGTCGGAGCGCCCGAGGGCAATCATGTCTCGGCATAATAAAGGGTTGCGCGTCGTTTCGGCCCAGCTTTTAGATTTATGGGGCGGGCGGGCCAGCGAGCCGCCGCACCATACGTTTGTCACACCACTATCACGATCGAACTCACCATTGCCTCCAGTAATTGCTAACATGTGCTCAATTTCACCATTCTAAGAAGCGCCTTGGTTTGAATGGGGAATTAAAGCTGTGTATTAATCTTTCTAAGTGCTACATGGCGTTGCCACGCCCATATTTATAGTGATGCTGGTAGGTCTATGTTCACTGCTTTTGCTTTTATTATTTAGTTATGGGTGTCTAGATCCTTCACTATTTAAAAGTCAACTGCTTTCGCTACTGTTAATTAAACTGTCAATTGTTTGAATCCAATACATTGTGTACTGTTATTTTTTGTTCCAAATAAACGAAATATAAAAAAAAGGTTAAGAGGTTTGGGCGTAGGCCCACCGGTTCACTGAACACCGGGTGATTGCGGCTTCGATTCCTGTGAGCGTCACATTTAAATCCAGACTGGTAGAAATTCCAAAAAGCCCATTTTTAACGGAAAGAAATGACCTTTTCGGAATTTGTCCTGATCTGGATTTAACTGGGATTGCTACCAGTCCAGGGGTCTTATCACCAGCTCTTAAAGTATTGTTGATTCAATAGTAACTGTCGATTTTTGACAGATTTTATACTGAAAATTACCACCACATGTCTTGCAGCTATGTTTTTAATATTCCTTTCAGTTTTCTACATCTAACTCAGTACAAGAACAATCAAAAATCGACAGTTACTATATAAACAGCTATAATTTAAGAGGGGTTGGTAAAGCTCCAGAACTTGATACGTACTTAGCATATAAAAAGGCGTCTTCCGTAACACAGTGCTGGTACTATCCTCTGCATCAGCTTAAGTGCAACAGTTTAACATGATGTTATCTTGAATCTAACGCCGATGGTGCCCGCCTGTCCGCATTTCAAGCTTCGCCGCCGTTCTCTCCAGCCGTTAAATGGTCTGATTGATCTCGTTCACTTCGTTTAAGTTAAACAGTCTTGTTTGTTGGGAGTAAGTGTTTCGTTTGTGCAATTATGATGTTGATTTAGTGCTACTGATTTGGTGTGTGTATTTAATGATGTTCTTATTATACTATCAAAATTATTATGATGGAAAAGTTTTTTTGAAATGATGAATATGTCTGTTTCATCACCATGATCACGACTATATTCCCCAAAGGGTTGCATGTTGTGTTTACCTGTAATTGGTTGTGCAGTATTGTTATAAACTCTAATGTTTGAATATCAATCACTGTAACAACTGTTGCTAGACCCTAATAAATAAAATAAAATAAAGGGTTAGTGCACCTACACTTCGCGCATGTATTTGGGTCCCAATGTAATAGGGGGCGAGCCTATTGCCATTATACCGGGCACATTGTACTCAATACGAGGAAGATTTGGGCCATAGTCCTCCACGCTAGCCTACTGTTAATTTATTATATGTATGAACTTTAATTGTGTTTTCTTTATAACTTTGCGACATGGTAGCTAGAGGACGTTAAAATTAGTATACATACCGAATCTTAAGCAGTAACAAAATTACTTTCCTTAATTTGAAATGAATGCTCAACTCGTTACTCATCTAAGTACGCTTAAATTTTAGTTACATACCTTTTTATAATAGACATGCCATCCAAGTTAAACAGTAGAAGATTACCGAACCAGTTCTGCTCAAGTTATTAGCACGATGTTATCATCGGTTTTGTCAGTTCATTTGAGGCATGTTAGTGATTTATCAATCATCTATCGTTCATTCGGAATAATGGTAGATCAAATTTATTTGTATTTTATAATATTTTTGATAAAATGACTTCACCGCAAGTCATGAAATAGTTTTAAATGTGAGTACAATATCTCTTAAGCTTAAAAGAACATTTTCTTGTATGATTTTGGTATGATCTAAAAATTTTGTGGTACCTAAGATCTCGCTTTGTGGTAGGGAAGGAGGGGGCGGGAAGAAGTTGTCCATTTGTCTTGATTTTATTATTACAGATCTGTAAACTCCCATTTTAAGTAAAGAATACTTAGGTTAAAGTCACAGAAGATTTATTAGACCTTATTAGACCTTTTCGAAGGCCTGAAGCCGTTCTATAAAGAAATTAATGACATGATGCTATTAAAGCAAGGATAAAAAAATTGGTCATGAATATGATAAAGATGGCGGATCTACAATATAATTTGTACAACATAGTCGACATTCCGTTTACGGACCACATAAACAAAACCCTGACAACGACACATGAAACCTTAAACTTACTGTCATCTTGACATTCAGTCGTTAAACATCCCACGCTTACATAACCCAACAACCGGCCGTGACAAAACTGCATCGTGGCAAAATTTCCATCTCGCGCCTGCGTCTGCGCATATGACGGAGAGAGGGCGCCAGAGCGAGAGGGGAATAGGTGCACGTGTGTGCAGTAACCCGATCCCGATGTATAGATAATTCCATATTGTTTGGGCTTCAATACACCCTAAGGGGATGCAGGATTTATCGTTCATGCTCTGAGATCGAGATTATTATGAGGTTAATTTTCTTTTTAATTCTGTATGTATGGGTTTTATAGTTCAGATGGTTTTGGGAAAGTAATTTGATGCAAGAAATAAGTGCAATATCTTGTCTCCTTGTCATTATCAGTGGCATTCGTGACATTACATACTTAGTCAAATATCAATTCTCTGTAAAGTTATTGAGCAGCGAATCTTATTAATCGCCATCACGTTTATCACCTACTTTTATTTATGATATGTATTTATTGAATTTGCTTTTGCTAATAATTACTAGATGAAATATCCGGTAACTGCAGGTGGAGCCATTCCTCATTTTATTCTACTAGTACAGCCCTTTTAACGTCCCACTGCTGGGTACGGGTACGGGCTGGGTACGGGGGATTCGGGCCATTCTACTATATTTCATAAAAAAATAAAGAACAAGTTTGAGTAGGGGTACATTAGTATACTTTTGATTTCCTCATTACTTGTACTATGGTACCCATAATACAAGATTTGTTTTGTTTGGTCATACGATGTGTTGCCTGGAGATTTTTTTTGTTTGATCCGTAAGTCATTTGTTATTATGTACCTCACACAATTCGGGCGGCAGTTAAACTAATAACAAGCGATTGGTAGCTCGTTGCTTGCACAAAGCGGCGTGGTTCACCTTGACGTTAGATTTTGGTGTCAGCGTCATCTGACGGACGCGATCCGTTCAATAGGGAGCGACGGATGTTGTTCTGCGGGTACGGCATTGATTAACACCGCAGATGGGACACATCTGTTGGATTGATATGTTGTCTTCTTCGTTTTACGTTTTCCGATCTTCACTGGCTTTTACTATTCACGTGAGGCCGTTCCTAGCACAAATGTTTTGCTTAGATGGGCAAGGTAACGGGGCAAGTGATCTCTGTCTGTGTGTTTGTCCACGCCGATCACGCTGCAAAATTTTCTCGCGCCGTCAATGTAATGTCGTTGAAGAATGAGCCTTTCCTGTAAGTCAATACAGTTCGTTTTGGTGTTGGTATAAATGATGACTCGCCTGTCTTGACGCCCCAGTCTGCCCCGGGCGTCATCATTAATAACTAAGTTAATACATTTATTAATAAACAATAAAAATGGTAACTCTTGATTTAATTTGAAAATGGAAAATTAAATAACATCTTATTTTACAAGTTACAAGCTTTATATTAACTGGCAATGTATGTCCGGGTGGAATCTTGCAACTGAATTTTAAATCAGTTATCCGATTGGGCTGAAATTTGGTATACACGCTTATTTTGGTTGACAATGCATGCTAAGCTATGTGACGTCATTCTAATTTCAATATGGCGGACCATCCGCGGACTAGGTATTTTTTCTGCACTACCACAGTATGGGTATTGAATGAAAGGGCTTGCTGTGGAGAACACCAAAACTAAGGGCAATTAAATAAAAGCTTGTTTTTAAAAAGTTGATTTTATCATAAATTTTTTATCTACAAATTACACTGCTATTCCTCTAATTTGCACAACACATACGGGTTCCACAATATCAACATAAAAAACAACTTTACAAATCTGGAGGATCTACATTGTAACTTACTCTATGTAAGTCCGGAGCGCAAGCTGCGCGCGCGCCTCACGCACACAGGCGCAGGTGTGCGCGCGCGCGTGTGGGTGCGCGTGGGAACGGGCGCGGCGGACGCGTGCGCGAATTGTGACATGCACGTATTGTGCATTATTTAAACAAATCAACATTTTTTACCTTCTGCTGTGGGTTAAGACTGCTTTATTGTTATTGCACATGTTCAGGATCTTCCTTTTGGCTATATCTTGTTTGCAAGCTGGTTTCTAAATAATGGTAAAAAAACAAGCTTTTATTTAATTGCCCTAATTATCGTGTTCTCCTCAGCAAGCCCTTTCATTTGATACAGTGGTAGTGCAGAAAAAATAACTATTCCGCCATCTTGGATGATCCGCCATATTGGAATTAAAATGACGTCACATAGCTGAGAATGCATTGTCATCCAAAATAAGCGTGTATACCAAATTTCAGCACAATTGGTTAAAGATAACTGATTTATAATTCAGTTGCAAGATTCTACCCGGACATACATTGCAAGTTAATATAAAGCTTGTTATAATAAATAATAGTCCGAATTCTGTATTCTGAAGCAAGGTTGATTGCAAAAACTATTTTATAATATTTAGACTGCTATTCATACTATGAAGTAGACATAGAAATAATGCACCTACCTCTTGGAATTTAGGAACCCTAATAATTTTATAGCTAAAATTAAGTAGAACAATTTACTTCTTATAACATTAGCTATCTGCTAGTAAAGAGTCAGCCATCGTCAACAAGGAATGAGGCGAAAGAACAATGATTATCATTTAAAATTCAGAATTCTATTAACTTCAGTATTCTCAAACTGAATTTTCCCACGTTTCGTCTCAATTAATTCCAGAATCTTACATAAAAATAGTATTTGTGATGTCATCATTACACACGACATACTTGCCTAGAAAACTTCAGTATCCTTGACTAATATTCAAGCATCTATTTGTCCATCCTTTCTCTGCGTCAGAATTCAGATCCGATGTATAGATTAGGATGACTTGCACGATTGGACTGATTATTATTTCACGATGGAGATAGCGTCCATTTGTTAGCTGTTATGTTAAACGACATGATCCCGGTGCTGAGGCGCGATTAAATAATACTTTTTATACTCAGTAACGTTATGCAAAGATCTGAGATGACACAAGAAATCCATTTTGTAAATAGTCAGTTGAAGTTGTTCGGCGATAGCCTGGTAAATACTAGCTTCGTAGATATGAGCAGTGGTAGAACGCCTTGAACGTAAGATATTTTCATGTCAGCGACATTATTTAACTTTACAAGAGAGCATTACTCATTCGACGCAGAAAAATTGGCTGATTCCAAATATGTATATTAGTCAATATCGCCCAAAAGTGTCACTTAAGTGAAATAAATAGCCCCTCCATATATTGTCAGGAGTGCTTTAAAATTTATATAAGTCAAGTTGGGCAACTTGGTTTATAAGTTCTCGTTTAGACACATAATCATTTTAGCAAGTAGTTATCCACTGACGAATACCGATTTTAAAAGGGAAACTTAAAGCGTCCGTACCAAATGTTTCGTTAAAACTGTTTTCAACATCACACTAAAACAAATCACCGTCAGTGCAGTCATTATCATTCGCCGAAATATTTAGTGGGGTCACGATTTCGTAAGCCTCGCGCGAATTTCGCTGTTATTACGATAACCTTTACGTGTGTTGATGTCGAAAAAATCTGAATTTATATTTGGAGTAAAAGTTATTTTTTATGTAATTGTTACATAGAGGTCCATCTCCTGAATAGCATACCTTTATAGGTTCTTTTACCGTCTATGGAAAATCTTGAGAAGCTTATTTCATGATCGCGTAAATCTTATGTTCCAAATAATACTTTGCTGTTTGCATGAATGTTGGGTACTGAACAGCATATTTTTTGTACTGAAATTGGAACATGATTTATAAATATTTTTTCGCACTGAATTTTAGAACCTGGTCCTAAATGCGAAATTTTCAAGGTCGCGTTGATGTAGTTTACATGGTTAAATAGGGATAAAGGTGTGCCTTAAGACCACAATGCAATAGTTGTGACAAACACTCAAAGGTCATTCAGAAACCATGATAGGTATAGGCTGCCCCCATTAAGCATCTACACAAAAGCTATTGTAGATGTACCTACTTGAAATATTATTTAAGATTTCTGACCCTGTCTTGCACCAATATTTTTAACAATACTTTCAGTTTTTGACAGTAAAATCAGTGCAACATCTGTAACTATTGGAACAAAAATACTTAAGGAGTTGGTCGTAAGGCCCCAGATACACCTTGTACTATAAATATTGCTTGAGTGTATGATACAAAGATGTTTTCGTCTGTAGCAAAGACGAAGATAGTATAGCCAAGTGCATTGTGCACAGCGTATTGTTTTCAAAGCGCTCGCATCTTTTACATCTCGCGTTTTATTCACCACGGCGCCCACAGTTCTTTAACTATCTTTTGTTACTCCCTTTTACAAATAGTCATTAAACTTCACAACTTACGACTCCTCAATTTCATCGTTAATCTTAGTTTTAGAACTATTATTATCAGTTTTACTGTATTTTACTTTAGTATTAATTTGTTGAACATTACGTCTCAGTTTTATGTCATTAAATTTATGATTTGTGGGTTGTAAAGTTATTAATTGAATCTTGGGGTTAGGGTTATGGGTTTGGTATTGTTTTTTATTTGTTGGTTGGATTTAATATCTTGTGTGTTTATGAATAAACTGGCGAATTGACTTGTTCTATTACAACTTTTATCACCATATTTTTTTACATTATGATATCCTTTTCAAACTTCTTAGGATGTGTTGCACTCTGGTAATGCGAGTTTCGAAATTCGTAATTAGATTGTTCGAAATAACTAAATGTTTCACACAACCCCTTTTACAACCTTTCCAAGAAATACCTAGTTGTACAATATTTATTATGGAGGACATAGATTCATCAAGCAAAGTTTAAGCAGCATCATAAATCTGATATTCCTAGAAAAAACTGGAGATATAAACTGTGCAAGGTTCGTGTCGGTAAGTTGTCGGATCCCCTCCCGCGCCGCCGTCTACGCGTTGGCCACGCCTCCCGGCAAATTGTGTTCGCGACTGCGTCCGCGCAGGTCGCCCAATCACGTACTAACTTAGATCTGAATTTACCGATCTACGCTGAAAGTCTATAGTGTTTTTTAATTTGGAACTTTGCTTAAACTATAAAAAAATATTATATTATTTATTTATGGCCAGATATTTATTGTATGAATGTTGTCATCTATACAAATATATACAATTTAATTATATACAAAATGCGTACGAAAGTACATCCGCTACTAATAACGAAAACGCATTTTTTTGTTTCTCTTAAAAAATGTTTATGTCTGTTTGATTGGAAGAACTCCCAAACTGCTTGACCGATTTTAACAAGACTACTACTGGCAGATACTGTGCATTTAGTTTTCCCTTATTTGTATTTTATATTAATGTGTTATTAATGCTACAGTTTTGGATGTCCTGTTAAATAAATAAATAAATAGGTAGCTGATCTTACGAGTAATAACTTAGACTACTAAAATTGAGAAAAAGAGTTAGGTCTCCGCGGGTAAAAACTAAAACCCATTTTTTACTTAGGGTTCATGAACTCCGCGCGTACGACGTCGCGGATTTAGATTTCTAAAATTGTATATTTCCCACATTACCGTGCTATATTGCTTCAGTATCCCATAATCGTGGTTTATCTCATGAGACACAAAGTTATTGAGGTTCAAAAACCTTTACCTTTTCTTATTATGTCAATTACTTGGGTCTCGTGGGCTCTTATCGGCCTGTGTCTACAACGGCGCTATCTGGAAGATTTACAGGTAGTGGAAAGTCCGGCTCACGGGGAGATAGTATCCAGCCTTTGTGTATGTATCTTTAATTGTCCTTACGCTAATTAAATAATTTAAAACGTTTTGTTTCATTAAACATTTAATTTGTATGGATTTATTTATGCACGGTAATGCCACACGTTAGTTAAAAATAAACAAATGATAGGAAGCAGGAAACATCGTGAGGAAACCTGCACGTCTGAGGGAATTTGATTAGTTTTCGATAGATGTGTGAAGTCTGACAACCCGCACTGTGCCAGCGTGGTGGGCTATGGCCCGAATCCCCCTCGCATTGAGAAGAGGCCCGTGCCCAGCAGTTGGACGTAAAAAAAGGCTGTAGTAGTAGGAAGCAGTGGTAGTCTAGTTGGCAGAATTCCCGCCTTATACAAGTTCAAATCCCGGGCTCGCACCTCTGGGATTTTCGGATTGCATGTGCGACTGTAATTTTCTTTAATGATTACCACTTGCTTAACGGTGAAGATAACATCGTGAGGAAACCCGCACGTGTATGCGTATGAAGTTCACGAACCTGCACCGGGTCAGCGTGGTAGACTATGGCCCAAATCTACCTCACATTGAGACGGAATGTGATCGGTATAATGTGCAATAGGTCACAAAAGGACCCATTGGGACCAAACTACATCAACTTTGTATTAGATTCTTTTATTGTTTTCGGTAGCTATTTGTTGTTATAACAATAATCGTTAGGTAATTAAATCTGTCATCCCAAATCAACTAAGGTTCTACCACAGATTACTATAGGTATGCTGGTCAACGATTTTTTCCTTATTGTGAAAAGAGAAGATAAATTCTTATTTAAAAAAAAAACATCGATATTGTTGATAGAAAATGTAAAATTTTGAACATTTCATTTTATCTCACTTTTGTCTGTCATCACCATACTAAGTAGGTACCGTATGATAAAACATCAAACACCCATAAAATGAAGCGCGCATAGTCACACACATATTTTGGATGGGAATGAGGTCTTTCACATTGTCTATGCTTCACGCGTATAATACAAAATTGCGTTTAAAAATCCATCCACAAAATAAATAAGACGTCCCCACGCCAATTTGCATACAAAGCCTAGAGAAAATAGAAGTATTTTATTTTACAAGCGAGATGCAATGTTCGGTGCGCACGCGCAGCGATGAGCTATGGTCCTGAAATGCAGCTACCGTGTGTTTTATGTTGGAATTAATCTCTAAGGAACTTATTATGAATTGTAATATTACTAAATAAATTGAGGAATTTGTAGGTAGAGTAACGTCTATAAAATATGTTACGTTCTTAGACAGTGGTAGCCTCGTGGGCAAGAACGCCCGCCTTTAACGTAAGGGGTCCAAAGCCCAGTTCAAACCCCAGGCCGCACCTCTGAGATCATTTTCATGTGCGAATGTCATTTTCAACAATTATTACCACTTGCTGAACGGTTAAGGTAAACATCGTGAGGAAACCTGCACGCCTATAGAAAGGCGTGTGAAGTTCACCAACCCGCACTGGGCCAGCGTGGTGGACTATGGCCCAAATCTCCCTCGTATTGAGGGGGAATGTGCCCGGTATAATGGCAATAGGCTCGCCCCCTATTACATTGGCACCAAAATACATCGGCGAAGTGTGGGCGCACTGCAGTGCACCTCTGCCCACCCCTTCGGGGAATACAGGCGTGATGATGTATTATTATGTTCTTAGACCATAAGCTTGTTAGTTACCTAAAGGACCTTCTTAAAGTTCGATGATAAGCATATTTTTTTTTTTTTTTTTTTTTTATTAACCTATATTGTCCCACTGCTGGGCAAAGGTCTCCCCCATTTTTCGCCACGCTTCTCTATCTCCTGCCAGATCAGTCCATCTCTCCAGATAACGGTCCAAGTCATCGCACCACCTTTTCCTGGGTCGACCACGGCGGCGGTGTCCATCATCTGGGATCCAGTTGGTGCATAGTTTTGCCCACCGGGTGTTATCCATTCGGCTTAGATGTCCCGCCCATCCCCACTTCAGCAGAGCAGACTTTTCCCCTACATCCGCTATGCGAGTCATCGAGCGAAGTAAAGTGTTTCTCACACGGTCAATCCGTTTGAAACCCAAAATACTGCGCTCCATGGCTCGCTGACAGATCTTGAGCTTGGACTTTTGAGACTCGGTTAGTGACCATGTCTGAGCGCCGTAAGTAAGTACGGGCAGGATGCACATGTCGATGAGTCTGCGTTTAAGTGACAAAGGAAGGTCGCCCTTCATTAGCCCCTTCATAGACCAATAGCTCTTCCAGGCGTTATCGATGCGGCGATCGATTTCTTTGTCTTGCCTGTTTTCGAAGGAGACTAGCTGGCCTAAGTACACATACTCATCGACATATTCCAAGACCTGCCCGTTGACCTCAACTTTGCGTTTGTCACTGTTTGTCATAAGCTGTGTTTTGGACCGATTCATCATAAGTCCAACCTCAAGACTAGCCATGCTCAGTTCTTCGAGCATTTGTTCGATTTCGTGGGCTGTGGAGGCAAAAAGGACAATGTCGTCGGCAAAACGGAGGTTTGTGAGTCTCCTGTTCCCGACGACAATGCCCCTTGTCGCCCATGAAGCAGCCAAGTTACGAAATATTTCTTCAAGTATGCAGGTGAAAAGTTTTGGGGAGAGCGGGTCACCCTGTTTTACACCTTTTTCTATTTTAAACGAGGGTCCGGGGGAATTTAGCTTGATGGATGCAGTGCTTTGACTGCATATACTAGATTTTAATTTGAGATAAATAAAGTATGAAGTAGGAGATTAGAATGGTTAGGGCATGAGATGAGAAACTTTTGACTAAAGGGTGATGATTATGAATGTGGATGGATACAGTGAGAGAGAGAGATGCAAGGGAATATGATTTCAGTGTACGTAGAAAATAAAGTTGATTTCAGTATGATGGAAAAGCGCCGTGAATTGAAGAAAAAGACATAAGTAGTTAGTACTGTGTCGAGTACAGATAATAAGAAAATTATGAGTGTATCTGAAATAAGAGCTACTAGATTTTTTTGTGTTATCTTGTCATACAAACAGCTGTGTAGACGTTGTACAAATGAGTACATTGCACCCCGTACCGACCCGGTCGCGTAACTGCGCAAGCCCATAGATGCGCCCGCGCACCTAATGACGGCAGGAACTGAACTGGTCGCGACTGTACCTGTCACGTGTAAAAAGTGAGGAATCTCGCTGGTAAAACACTTTTTTTCTCGTTAGTACCATTCTAGGGTGACCGTTACGGTTGATACATAAGTTAGGTCTGTCTTGTCTCTGGTTGAAATTATAGCTGCTGCAATGTTGGATGGATGTATATTTCTGCCTGTTTGCGCGAATACTAGGAGACGCCTAAACTGATGCCTAAATACAAAGCGGTAGCCGGTTACAGTGTATTTGTAATTAGTTTTGGCGATTTAAAAAAATGATCCGCCCACTGAGTTTCTTGCCGGATCTTCTCAGTTGAGGTCGCGTTTCGATCCGGTAGTAGTATAAAAGAAAAAAAATGTACACTTGACAATTTGTAAGTCCCCCCATAGGCCTATACAAATAAAATAAAAAACTGTTAATTATTATTTAGGCAGCTCGTTGAAAAGTCTCCTTAAGCGATTGATGAAAAAAATAAAGAAAATATCAATTTGTTTATGAGAAGTGTATTTTTAAAATTAAAAGTGATTTGTGTTGTCGGTGTAGGTAAATAAATTAATTTGTAAGTTTTTATTATTGCGGTAAATGTGTGCCATTATCAAAAATAATTATTTTATATATAAGTTTTTGAGTACGTATAAATCTTGACATTATTTGTGCTAGCTTGTTTATTAATTTTAGGATAAGAATTTGAGTAATTTAAAAAATAATTACGAAAATGTCTTATGTAATTGCCTTGCTAACGTTGGAACGCAGCCACTGCGCGCACGCATGCCGTCAGCGCGCACCGCATCAGATACCGCGCGACATGCCCCGAGCTGCCAGCCTTAAAAAAATAATAATAGTAGGGAAGTTGCCACTTATATTCTATTATGATAATCTACAGGGTGTATGAGAAGTCCGAAATAATACTTTGGGTACATATACGGTAGCTCATATGTAGAAGCATAGTGAAGACAGATTATACCTATCATAATTTCTGAGTTCTCTGACTCTAGAATATTTGGTCAGTGGTATCGTGTTCTGACCTTTGGGTACATCCATAACTCTATTCAGCAGTGTAAACTACGCTTATGAGGGGCGACTACCAATATTCACAAAACAGAACGTACAAATTAAACTTAAGACTCGAGATATTACAATTTATAGAAATTAAATTTAAAAAAAAGTTGGAAAAACATGGTCGTATTTTGAAGAATGTTTACTACCATTCAGTGGTATACCCGAAACTGATGCAAACGTCAAATTATTATATCGGACTTCTGAAACATCCTGTATATTTTCTTTAGTTAGGGATAACTACACGTGGACAAATATAATGTAGACGTTGAAATGTGAAATTGGAATTATTGGTTGTTGCAATAAAGTTTTATCAAAAACCCTTATTATTTTCTGAAGAAGCGAAAGTTTACGACTAGAACATGAACTAGACATCTAAACGTTACAACGCTCTCTTTAAAAGTTCACAAACGTTACAGAATATCGTATAACCCTCGTTGTAACAAGGCGCACGCAACACTATTTATTTATTGCGCGCGCGCAGCGCCCGACGACACGGGATCTGCTGTCGCCAACTATAAATTATGGCTGGTGGCTAAGGCTTTCGCTGGTATGCTAGAGACGATGTGTTTTGACGCGATAGGGAAGAATCTGTTATCTTTATTGATGATAAGATAGCAAAAAGTGAAGTTAAAAGTAGCGAGTGATGATTTGTTAGTTTAAATCTGATCACTTATCTACAATTTGGACTTGCTCCGCCGTCCACCAACATTCAACATACCTACAGCAAGAACAACTTGCTCAAATTATCACCCTTGACACGTGCTTTATGGTTGATAAATGTAATTGCAGACGATATCGATATATTTCACGCTAGCCTAACGAAGCTCACAGAAGCGATCCAAATGAATGTTGAAAAAGGAATTAAAAGACTTGACCTATATGCACTTCACTGAATATAGGTCCTAAATTAAAATTTTTATTATAATTTAATATCTTACCTGTATGTTATTTCTGTGTCTCACTGCATCGATTTGGTCATTGTAAAATACTGTTATGATGTTGTAAATATTTTTCATAAATAAATAAATTTAGAAATACAAAACTTTTCAATCAACATTTTATGTAATTGTATGACATAGAAAAAGGTGTTGAATGCATGTTTGTTTAATACGAGAGTTTTATCCTTGAAGACGTTTAATTGGTTACTTTGGCAATTGAAGAAATATTTTCAATTGATTTTCTAGAACGCTCCCAACTACTTATAATGATTACTACTTTGTACCTGTAAGATATTTTTACTGTATTTTTATTACATTTTATAATCTTAAAGTGCTACTAGCAACATTGTTTAATAAAAGCGACATCTTAGGCGGTAGTAACCTATCGCACCGCTAACTACAATGAACGTCGCACTTTCCGCACATAAATACCTCTTTTCCACCCAACTTTATAATTAGATCAGCGATAATAATAAATTATTGTTCGTCCCATAATGAAGATTTAGCTTCCCGTCTTGTACCTGAACAAAGCCCTATTTTCTGCGGAGGGTCATAATTTCTAAAGATAATCTCTTGAAGCGCACAGCCATCTGGTAGTTTTATTTTTGTTGTATAGTTATTGAGGACGGTGAAGACCAGGTTAAAATTTGGTATACCCAATTATTTTCTGCCTTCTAGTATTTGCCCTATCTTCGTGTTTTCTAGGCCTTCTTCTCGTTCAATTTCAAACTTCATGGAATATTTGCAAATATAAGATAACATCATCTGAATAAGCTGTTCACTGCATGCACCCCTAGCTGGTGAGGTCAGTGCGTGGGCGCAGCCGAACAGGCTTCGTGAAGCCGCCCACACCACGTTAGCCGCGGGCACACAGCAACGCCTCAAGTTGATGCTGGAATGAAATAAGAACACGACGAACATATTCGTATTTGCAAGAAACCATTGTCTGAATCCAAAATTGCGAAGGAAATATTGTAACCAAAAGATTTTGTCTCACACACTTTTTTATTGTTTTGTCAAAAGAGAGGATAATTGTTAACACCAACAATATTAAACATACGAGTCGTTTAAAATATGAATGAATAATCATAATGTTCTGATATGATTTTACGACGTTTAATTTGTGTTAAACGTCCATGAATACGTTATGTCTCACAGTTTATTTTCCCACAAACGCCTGAACTGTTCGATAAATGAGATTTACTTCATTAAAGTGGGAACATTAACATGTTCGTGGGTGGGTACAACGAGGCGCTATATGGTAATGTAAACTAATATAATAAGACCGCAGTGGGTGTCTTTACCCTTTTACTGTCTTTTTCGTTAAATGTATCTGTCAACGTTTGAATTTTTAATTAATATTGTTCTGTAGTATACCCAATTAAAGCTATAAATTTAGCTAGCATGTATCTAATGTAGTTTTAAGTTTATTGTTAAAATAAACAGTGCTTATAAAATAATACAGATGTCTAATTAACTTTTAATTGGCCAATATTTAATGGTTGAATTTTTGGGCCAAGCACACATTGCTATTCTTGTACGTCTGGATCTTGTAAGAAGAAGCCAAGGGTTGGTTGCCGATAAGTCCTTGAAACTTGCAAGACTGTTAAACGAAAAAAGAGTACGAGGAGTTACCATGTCATGTTGTAAATTATATCATCTCGCCCTTTCATAAATTTAAAGATCCAGGATTTCGTGTCAGTCACAAATAAGTAACTGACACTGACTGACATGCATTTACATTATATTTTTATTCTTAAACTCTTCGGTTATCATGTTTCCATAATTTATCGTGGGATTATGATAATGTACACATTTGACTTGTCTAGAGGCGATTTTCTTTCTTTGTGTGGGCGTGTACTATGTCCGCTGTATCTCCAAGCATATTCGATGAAACGTATTTGAATATATTCTATTGAAATTGGTCAAGAATTTCATAGTTCTCATGTTATTTGATCTCCCATTTTAAATGATTCTATGAAAAATAGATAGATAGATAGAGTACTCTTTATTGCACACACCAAACAAAGAAAATAATACAACATTCTTAGTTCTAAATACAGTAGCTATATACAATTTGGCGGTCTTATCGCTAAAAGCAATTTCTTCCAGACAACCAATAGTTGACATTTGCACAATTTTTAAAACTTGTTTCAAGACCATTGTGTATGCAATAACACATAAAAACAATAGGTACTACAAGAGATTGTTTTCTCATAGTAACATAAAATATTTCAAGCGTTATACTTAAGTAACATCTTCTTACTTTCCTGTTAAAAATATATCCAAGGATCACAACCTAAGAATAATCAATGCATCCTTTATATTCTAAATTTAAACTCCATTGAAGGAATTCGAGCTGGCTAATACAAAGGCGAGTTTCGCCTGCGCTGCGCCCGCGCACTTCACGTGGTCGTGTCGGCGACGTATCTGCGTTATTTATTGTCGACGTCCGCCGACCAGCCACGATTGTGTTCGACTACGTACGGGCCTTTTACATGGTGCATACGGTGGCTGTTGGATGCTGCTTCTCGAGATGCTACTTTGTTGCGTGTATGCACGTTCTTGTTATACTCTGAGAGTACCTTTGTCAACTTTTAACTATCTATTATTATTGATATAGGAATGTATTGTATATAAATTTAAAAGTTTATTAAAGTAGATGACAATGTATAGGTTACACCTTAAATATTTGGATAGCAGGTTTTCAAAAATAAAGATAAAGGCACGACACGATCCATAAACATATAGAAAATTGTGTTTATTGTTACTCAATCATAATTTCCTCTTGTTCCAGCTGTACGTCACGATACGCCGGTGAATTCTGCCAGCATCTGAATCCTTGTCACAGCGAGTCGAGTCCTCGATGCCAAAACGGCGGCAGCTGTAGAGTCCGCCCGGGAGTTGGGGGCGGCCCGCCCTCCTTCGCCTGCGATTGTCCGCTTGGCTTCAGTGCTTCGTTATGCGAGATACGAATACCGGCTGCCTGTGACTCTGCTCCATGTCTGAATGGTGCCACGTGTCGACTGACGTCATTAGACACGTATGAGTGTGATTGCCCGCCGGGGTATACAGGTCAGTAATATTCAGTTTTTTTTAATGTATCTATGCATCTACCTGTGAGCTGGAGGACGGAAATTATTGGATAAAGACCTTTCGTAATGACTTCCCCAAATCACGGTCCTCCACTGCTCGCATCTACTACCTTCACACGATGCGCACGATGTCATCACTCCACCTTTTATAAAAATATTAATAATTTATTGATTTTTAATAAATTAAAAATAAAATATAAATTAATTACCATAACTAGTTTCCACACATATGCATAAGCGCCTCAAGATACAGGCTAAGTGCCTGTAGTGCCTTAGTTTTATTCTCAATAGATCTCAAAGCTTCTGCTTTTTCACAAGCTTCCTTATAATTAATAATTCCATCTAGAGTCACAAATTCTTCTGCTTCGGCTCTTAAGATAACTTGCGATGTCGACGCAACCGGAAATTATGTAGACAAAGAAACTTATACACGCTTTTATGGTCGTTTTCTATAAATGAATCCATTATTAATATACAATTATTAACCTTAATCGGAAATTCCGTAGATGTTATCGCCCTTAATTGTCCGTTTGTATCTTATATCCTTTATGAGTAATCGTTTGTATATTCTGATGAGTAATAAACATATGTTTGCTGCCTATGCTTGTGGTTAGTTTAGACATAGTAAAATTGTATAAAATACTTTAAAATAAATCAGTTAAGCCCCAGGAGCACTGGAGCTTCAAGACGCGCGCTGAACAAAACGAACTGTATTGACAAATCTCTTCTTCTTTTTTAGGGTTCCGTACCCAAAGGGTAAAATCGGAACCCTATTACTAAGACTTCGCTGTCCGTCCGTCCGTCCGTCTGTCACCAGGCTGTATATCATGAACCGTGTTAGAGAGTTGAAATTTTCACAGATGATGTATTTCTATTGCCGCTATAACAACAAATACTAAAATACAGAATAAAATAAATATTTAAGGGGGCTCCCATACAACAGACGTGATTTTTTTGCTGTTTTTATAGATAATGGTACGGAACCCTTCGTGCGCGAGTGCAACTCGCACTTGGCCGGTTTTTACAAGCTTTATATTAGCTTGCAACGTATGTATGTCCGGGTGGAATTTTGCAACTGAATTTTAGATCAGTTACCTTTAACCGATTTTGTTGAAATTTGGTATACACGATTATTTTGGACGCTATGTGACGTCATTCTAATTACAATATGGTGGATCATCGAAGATGGCGGACTAGTTATTTTTTCTGCACTACCACGATATGGGTATCAAATGAAAGAGCTTGCTGAGGAGAACACGAAAACTAAGGGCGTGTGGTTTTTACGACATAAATTGAATCTTCATGCGATTGGTTGATTGGATCCGCCATCTTTATCATCTTGAGTGTAAACACTGTCATTGCCCTTGCTGTTATTTACTTGACACTGGGTGAAATACCCGCTAAACGCAGGTGGAGCCATTCCTCATCTTATCACATTAAATATGATCATTTCATTCATTTTGTAAAGAAAGAAGAACTGTCTTTATTCATATTGACACAAAGTTCGTTTTGGTAATGTCAAACACTTTGTCGGGCGATCGTTGACGCTCCAGTGTGTCTAGGGCTAAAAGCTACTCATCTTAAATCCTCATCAAAAATATATGGAAATTGAAGTAAAACTATTTTACGGATTTAATCGCGTTTATTTACTATTATTGCGTCGGGAAAATAAAATAGTAAATAAACGAAATAAAATCCGTAAAATAGTTTTATTCCAATGTATAGTGTTCGCGTAAATATAAGAAAACAATATATGGATATTTTAATATTGTCGCAACGACATTAATAAAAGTCGATATAAATCCGTCATTGGTCGACACTGTATATTTTAATATCACACATATTGACGCAAACATCAAAATAATCATCCATGTATAGGAAGGCCAACTAAAAGCGAATTTCGATCAATCAGCGCTCCAAGCGGAACAAGTTTAAATTTATGTTATCACGTCATAATGATTTACAATCTATACATACAAATAAATAAAATTAATGTGTCTGTTTGTTACGTAAAAATAACAACTTTTTACTAAATGCGAAAGTATAAAAGTCACCTATAACGAAAACGCATTTTTTTCTTTCTCTGTCCGTCTTTTTGTTTAAGGTTAACTCTCTCAAACAGCTGTACCAATTTTGACGGGTATTTCATTGACAGAGAGCTGATGTTACAACTATAAACTTATGCTACGTTTATTTTTCCTCCTCCTCCTCCGCTAAAACTGTAAAGCCCACCACACGGACAACAGCGTAAGTCCTTAAAAAAAAACGTTTTTTTTTAATCACCGTACCGGGTATCGCGAAAAAAAAAACACTTTCCGTGTAATCTCCCACACGACTGGACTGATTTTGACGAGACTTTTACAGGTAGATGTCGAATGTTATAAGGCGTAACTTAGCCTAATTTAACACGTTCGCTGCGTAAGGATTTTAAGTGTACATTCAGCTGGTGCGTCATGAGGTTAAATTGACTTGTAGAGGTACTAGCTTTGTGAGCGCTGCGCATTGGATGAAAGTATGCCATAAGCCAAAATGACCTCACAACGCAGCAAACGTGTCAATCATGTGAATTTAATTTGGGCTCCCAAATTCTGCGCGTACGAAGTTGCGGGCTCAGCTAGTTTTATATTATGTCGTAAGCAGAGGAAGGAGTGACGAGTAAATTTGGAAAGTTGAATTTTGTCGATTTCCTTTCATAAACTTTATCTCTATTCGATGTTCTAGAATCGTTAAATGTCTCTTAATCTGTATCAAATAAAGTTTGTTTTTCATTAACTTCAATTTTATTAATAACCTTTGATTTTGTCACGTGTATCTGTGACTGGTTCTGTTTGTGGGTTAGAGAAAATAACGGTTATCCATTTTTGTGCCGTTGTGTGTGGAATCGATGGTTAATTGATTTTGTTATGTATTCGCGGTCAAATGTCTCGTGTAATTAAACAGTTGAGTATAAACATTTAGTGGTATGATTTCCTTAATTGAAATACTAATTTGGTGAAACACCGTTTATAATATTTTTTTTGGAACCGTTTCCTTATATTTTCATTAATTTGTCTTCTAAACGCATAGTGGCTACGTGTGACGTTAAATAACGTTAATACGAAAAAATATTTCACACAAACCTGTTTTTGACCAACATTTTATAGAGTCATAAAACACCATAAAGTCCTGATGTGATGTCATCTCTGTAATTTGCTTGTTTATCTATATTATCTTCATTCTTCAATAATATTACATTATCTTCAAACGACTTGTAAATCACAAAATATGAAAAACTATAACTAATTTATATTCATTAAGCCCCGGCCAGACTGAGACTGTATACTAAAACGAACTGTATTGACTAATAGAAAAAGTTCATTCTTCAACGTAAAGTCAGTGACAGCGCGAGCGAATTTTGACTCGTGGTCTCTTGGCTTTTGCCACAGAAATTAAAACTCTATGTACATTGATACAAAGTCCGTTTTAGTATTGGCATAAAGTTTGACGCGTGCGTTTTGACGCTCCAGTGTGAACGGAACTTTGAACATCATCACACAAAGTAAACTTGCAAAATCGTTGCAATAGTTTAAATTCGCAATTATCCAATTCACTACCATCCCACCCAAAGAAATCCAATCAGAAAATAACTTAATAACGAGAACGTCTGACCTCTTGAGGATAGAAGATTAGATGGTCACCATAAAAAGGCCCTTACAGGACCATATGGTGCGTAATCAGCGGAAGCTGGTAGCGAGATTGCGGAGATAAATCTTTGTTAATTGGCATTGCGCCAAAGAGCTTAGCAGTGGGGCAAAGTGTCCACTAACGCCACATAACAAGTGGCGGCTTAAGTTATAAACTGCCATGGTTGCCACTGTCAAGACTAAATAGGAGATGACTATTTTTTCAATTTTCTCATATTGGATTTAGGGACCCTAAATTAGTGTAATTACCTGGAAATTCTTGTTGGTTTCCTCTATTATCGATCAATTTACTACTACTACTACAGCCCTTTTTAACGTCCCACTGCTGGTCACGGGCCTCCCCTCAATGCGAGGGGGATTCAGGCCATAGTCCAGCACGCTGGCCCAGTGCAGGTTGGTGAACTTCACACGCCTTTATATAGACGTGCAGGTTTCCTCACGATGTTTTCCTTCACCGTTTCGTAGCAAGATTATCATCTCGGATGAAAATCTTCTTTATCGGATAAAAAAAAAAAAAAAAAAAATTCCATCGATCAATTTATTTGATTTATAATTTGGAATACTGACTATTCCAAGGGTGAGTGGTGGGTCCTTTTCTCCACAATTGTTATTTACAATGGATTTCCGCAATATTATTGAAACTGATTTTTAAAATAATAGTAGCTTAAATTAGTCTATGTGACATCAGCTATCTGCCAGTAAAAGTGCCGTCAAAGTCGGTCCAGCCGTTTATGTTCCTCAAAAACAGAGAAGAAAATATGCGTTTTCCATATAGGTAAAGTATATACTTTCATACGCAATTAGTACTTAATGGTAAAACAAACTTTTTAAAAACATGCTTTATTTAATTGCCCATAGTTTTCGTGTTCTCCTCAGCAAGGTAGGTACATTTGATAAGTACCCTAACTGTGGAAGTGCAGAAATAATAACTATTCCGCCATCTTGTATGATCCGCCATATTGGAATTAGAATGACGTCAATAGCTGAGCATGCATTGTCATCCAAAATAAGCGTGTATACCAAATTTCAGCTCAATCGGTTAAAGATAACTGATTTGAAATTCAGTTGCAAGATTCCACCCGGACATACATACATTGCAAGTTAACATAAAGCTTGTAAAAATAGGTGTTGTTTTGCTGAGCCTGTCCCAGTCTAAAGTTTATCTTCAATATCTACTATCTACACGTTCCTTGTTAATAGAAATCTAGCAAAAGGGCATGGTCCTCGCATCATATAAAAAAACAAAACATATACTTTAATAAAATATTTATGATAAATCTCGTATGTAGGTACGCGACATAGCATAGAGCAAAACATCAAGTGGCCACCATAAATAGGGAATTTGAGCAAAAAATCCGACGCTGCGCTTGCGCCGGTCCCCACCATCTATGGCGTTGCAATTATGGCGCGGCTCTAAGAGCTGAGACACTAATTTGTTTTTGCACTGTTTTGAAATATTAAATATCTCCAGACAACACATACTCATCGTATGATCCCAAACTAAGCAAAGCTTGTACTATTGGTACCGGTCGGTGGACTTAGTATGTAAATTGACCCTACGAGTTCCCCCCAGATTACAACGGAATCCGCTTTGTCTTGACATCTCGTCGTATAACCCATCGTTCTAATTCTTATTTTCTGCGCACTAACTAAATGTTTAATAAATTGTACAAATAATTTAACTTAGATCTCTTTCAGTTGACGAAACCACAATTAAGAACAATTATAACCAAACAATTCTTTACTTCTCAACCCATTGCTTTGAATACGTAGGTATCTTCTGAATTTGTATATGAAATATTGGTAATTTGTAATTTCCTGTTATTTAAATCCCATCAAAAACATGATGTAAACTGAGAGCTAATTTTAATATTATGATATATGCCTTGGTTGTCGACTTGAACGACAAAAGATGTGAGATCTAAACGGGCGCCAATTTCAGTGGGCAGTCCCGAAATTTATTTATAACAACATAAAATATTTCATCTCCATTATGTGACAGCCTGTGTCGACCCACTGCTGGGCATAGGCCTCTCCTCTTTCACGCCATCCGTTCCGGACCCGTGCCAATCTAATTTCATAACAACTTAAAATATAATTTCTTCTTAAACTTAGGATAATATATTGGCCTAAGGCCTGAGTTGGCTATAGTTCTAATGTACGAATTATAACGAAGTACCTACTAAAACAGTCCTGGAAGAGCTTTATGTTCGATGCCTAGTTTCTACCAGCAAGTCAAATTGTCGGAAAAATAAAATAGCTTCTTTAAATTATTTATCCTTAGTTCCTATGAAAACGTACCGTTATCGGCAAGTGCAACGATTCGTCTGTAAAGTAACTAATAACGAGTCATAATTTTAAATTAATCGAACAAAATCGACAGATTTCATGGAAAATTACCCATTATAACAACGACAATATCACACGGGAGCTGTCAGAGAAAGCGAATTGGATAGAAAGTCATAGCAATTTGTTATTTCCTGAATTACGGTAACGCTGCAATCACACGGTAACGCCGGGTGGTGGTTAACGATGGCTTGGTTTAGTGGTTGACGGCAACATGTTGTGACATAAGCAGTCGCGTGAAGAAGGCCTTTACGAAAAGTTCTTTTTTGCGAGGACATGTTCTGCTACCGCACATGTTCTGCCACCGCACGTGGGTGTCATTCAAACACGCAATTATCGCGTAGCCGGCTTTACCGTGATAATGAAGCTTAACATGTCATAGTTTTTTTCGGTTCCCCACTAGAACCGTGTAATTTGTCTAATTTGTTGTTTTATTGTGCCGAATTCACTATTTCAATAATTTCACTGTTTCAATTATATCTGCATTTTACTTGAAGTTTTTCTTGATAAAAAACCGTTATTTTGTTGAATAGTTGAATAGGGTCATTTAATGTATATAGTGACCAATGATATCAGAAAGTATAGATAACAAAATAAAAATAATAAATAATAAAACAAAACCAAAAAGACGTTAAAAAAATTGGACTGGAATTGCCCTCATTGATGCCACGGCCATCTAGTCTTATACGTCTTGACATAGACAATCAGACGTACGTAGGCTTTAAAGTCACACACGCATTCGGATTTTTGAAACTGTCAATTGTTAGAAATAGCTCACTCTTTGATATAATAAGTCATTAATAGTAATTAAAGAACATTTTCTCGCTTAATGAGTCGATCTAGCCATTCTGCGAGGGAATGCAGCCTGCGTGTTGGGTACGTTTCCGCAGGGACCACATATTTTACACATAAGAATAAATACATTTTAATAATATAAAAAAAACAGTTCCCCACCGGCAGGCATCTGGAAAAGGGTCCCAGTTACCAGCGGTTAGGGCTCCAGAGAGAGGAACTTTCTCACAATGCGCGCCGTCCCAGAAGTACCGCCTTCTGAATCTGTTCCTTGATCCAGCTGCCTATCGCGAGCCTCTTTAGGTGTTTATATTTTTTATTATTACTTAGGAAGGGTAAAACCCCCAGCTATTGGCACCCTTAGCGCCTACTCGGAGAAAATCAGTCACTAAAACGCTGTATGACCCGTTATTTCGCTAAAAAAGATAACAGATTATAAAATATCCTAGTTTTTCCTCGTTTTTTAATAATAATACTAGAAACATAAGTTTTTTAAATTTGTTCCAAAATTTTGCGAATACCCGGTTACTGGCACAAGTACCGGTCCTTAAGAAAATGCGTAAAAAAGGGCTTTTTAGTGTATGTCCCAAACAAACTTAAAGTTTGTACTCATTAAGTCTGAGTTTGAGGTTAAAGTTAAGGGTTTTAGATTAAAAAATTTACAATCTTTCAATCTTTTATACATACATACATACATACATACAAATAAATAAAATTGGAGTGTCTGTTTGTAATATCAAAATAACACTTTTTTACCAAATGCGTATGAAAGTATATACGATACCTATAACGAAAACGCATTTTTTTTTTTGTCTGTCTGTCTGTCTGTTTGTTTGAAGTAAACTTCTAAACGGCTGAACCGATTTCCATGGGACTTTCACTGACAGATAGCTGACGTTCCAAGGCGTAACTTAGGCTACTTTAATTTTAGAAAAAGCATTAGGGTTCCGCGGGAAAAACATAATACCCATATTTCCGGGTAATCTCCCTAAAGTCCACGCGGGCGAAGTCGCGGGCACAGCTAGTTTTTGACATAAAATCAGGAGTCAAAGTCATGGTTTTCTTGTTATTTTAACTTAAAGTCATGGGTGCCAATAAGTGGGGTGATGCCAACAGTGGGTATGGTTACCCTAATTATTATTTTTATTATTCTATGAGTTATATAGGTCTTAATAATTAAATTGAAATGTCTTGCTCAGAATATTTTAATAAGTGCGTAGTCTCATGAGTAAGCCTAAATCGAAATAGTGTCTGCACCACTAATTGAGCTTGTTTAGCAACCAATCAAACCGAATTCTTTCGTTAAGACGCTGACTGTTCAGCTCAGCATGCCTATGACGAATTTCTGTTTCGTTCGTTCATGTTTTTAAACGCTTAAAGTGCCATCAAACGTAGACAAGAATGTTAGTGCTAATAGATTTGTTTTGACAATAAAAGTATTCAACTATACAGGATCAGAAGTCCGAAATAATAGTTTAAGTACATTATGTACAAGTAGATGTATCGAAAAAGTGTAACATTTTGAACCGGTTGAAGATACATTGATTTAGTTAATAGAAGATAACTTTGTATGTGAATAGTCTCAAGGCTAATTCATAAAATTCACAGTCGTCATAAGTTTACGAGTAAATTAAAACCATAAGCTTCAAAGTGATGCCTTTATCGATAAATTCGCTATTATAATCGTTAGCATATAATTAGTATGTATGCAAATTGATGGCTAATGTGACTTAGCAATTCACACGTGGAGTTCATTAGACGAGACATCTTGATCATTAGAACGTTGCAACTCTATAAGGCCTATGAACTCTCAGCTAATAAATTGGGTTTTATTACTTATCAATTTTTCTAAATATTTAAAACTTTTTCGGATTAAACATGACCATAGCTAACTCAGTAGTTGTAGCATATGCGCCAAGACTAGGCAGAGGTTACGGCTTACCTTGATTTTGTCTCTTTCTCTTCTATGAAATAAGAAAGTGTGCGAGCGATTTAGTGCTTGACAAAGGTCTAGCTTTGGCAGGCGTGCTAGCACCATAGGGGATATATAGAGTCAGGAGAGGGGAAAGTGGCTTTGTCTGATCAAACTCCTTACCACCACCTGCAATGTTTTTAATATCACTTTCATTTTTGGACAGTTAACTCTGTACAAAATCTGTCAAAAATTTACACCTACCTACTGCTGAAACAACAATACTTAAGGACAAGGATCCTGTGCAATGCGACATTTAATAGGCAATTTCAAAAAAAGGTTTTTATCAGATTATTTGGTATAAAAACATGCTTATCCAAACTTGCTTCCTGTTCCATAGGTGACGAATGCTCCCACGAGGATCACTGCGCCTCCCAACCTTGCCGGAACGGGGGTCGTTGCGTCGCCGACAACACCATCACTGCTGGCTACTCCTGCGCATGTCCCCCTGGCTTCACCGGCTCCCGGTGCACTGAGGACGTCGCCGAATGCTCCAGCGGCTCCGGTCCCTGTCATCACGGCAGATGTTTCAACACCCACGGTTCCTACACGTGTGTCTGTGAACCTGGGTACACTGGCAGGGATTGTGATGCGGAGTATGTCCCGTGTGAACCCTCACCATGCCATCACGATGGGAGATGCACGCCATTAGACCAGCTGAGATACAAGTGTGATTGCCCCACTGGTGAGTGACCTTTTTTGAACTTATAAATCATAAGTCAAGGGGTGAAAGGCTTAAGGGATATTTCTTTAACTTTGCAAGAGAACATACTCATTCGACGCAGAAAAATTAGCTGATTCCAAATATGTAAAAGTAAACACCGCCCAAAAGTGTCACTGAAGTCAAAAAGCTTTTCACATATCGCCAGACATCACATACTCCTAAACTAAGCAGAGCTAGAACTATTGGTGTCATACAATGGAGTAGGGGCGATTCCAGCTACTGGTGCATCCAGAGCAAATTTCGTTACGGCCATTCCCAAAATTTCACGCTTTCGGGAATCGAACCCCGGTTTAGTGAGTCGAGCTGGCTATGCTTAAGCCACTGCGTCCCTGAGCTCCCTGGTTCAGTCTGGGGACCATCTCTCTGTCCAACCAAAGCATCCCTTGGGCAAACCGCGTCAAATATCTAGGTGTCACTCTTGACAAGTCCCTTACTTTCGGTCCCCACATTAGAACGGTGAGCAACCGAGCAGCTTTTGTGCTCGGTCGCCTTCACTATTTGATCTGCAAGCGGAGTAAAATGTCCCTTAGAAATAAGGTGACACTTTACAAAACATGCATCCTCCCCATTATGTCATATGCCAGTGTGGTTTTCGCTCACGCGGCGAAGACACACATCAACCGCCTGCAAGTAGTGCAGTCCCGGTTTCTCCGTAGGGCCGTAGGTGCCCCGTGGTACATACGGAACGTAGATCTTCATTCCGACCTTGGCCTCTTCTCAATTCGAAAACACTTAAAAATAGCGTCCGAACGCTATT
Source organism: Ptilodon capucinus (assembly GCA_914767695.1). NCBI lineage: Eukaryota > Metazoa > Arthropoda > Insecta > Lepidoptera > Notodontidae > Ptilodon > Ptilodon capucinus. Next base: position 12,307,482 of record OU611811.1, read on the forward strand.
TTAAAAAAGCCGCGTCGCATTTAAATCCTCTAATTGTCGCCGCCGGCAATTACGAGCCAGACCCCGCGCACACATCATCAACTCGTCGCCGCCGTCCGCGGCACGTGTTGATTGATCCTCCCGACACGATCACCGCCCTCCTCGACCCGGGCGTTGAGAGGGCCACCAACACACCTACACCAGCCTCAAACAGACACCGATCTCGCCGGTGAGGTCGAGGAACCCCCTCTTCCGCTCGTAGGTGCATCTTTGCACCTAGGAGTGCAGTCACTACCTCTCCCCTCACGGTAACTGCCCAAGCCGAGGTCGTGCCCTCTGTGGCGCCCTTGAGCTAGTTGCCACCCCTTTCCGCCCTTCAGGCCTTGGTTGGAGTGCACTCTGCGCTCGCCACTCTTCCGGTAAAGGTGTAAAGGCCACCTCACGGCCAACAGTGTAAGTCCTTAAAAAAAAAAACCACCAAAACCGCTTAAGCCACTAGACCAAGTCGCCGTCGAATGTATGTCTTGTTTGATAATCTTTTTAATGTTATCAAAATTAGTTCATCAATAAGTTCATTTGATATCCTAATTTTGGAAGCGCATGTAAAGTCCGTCAAGGATAGTAGTAGACTATGAAACGTAAAATTACATAATACCTACTCAATTTTTATTACGTCGCTACGGATAGTTACAACTGCAATTCAGAATATTATTCGTTCGATAGGATCGTTTCCTATATAAACACTTATATTATCTGCAATAATACGTATCAAAAGCTTTAGTGGCTTAAGATAAGATCGCAACTTAGTATGATCAGTTAATTGCAGATGTGACAATTTGAAAAGTTTGTATCAGTATTTTAGCTTTTGATTCTGTTCGCACCAAACTAAAAGATAACTAACGCCCCCTGCACAACCCTCGCGCCTCAATTTATTGCCAAAGCAAAACGAACTGTGTTGATACATAGAAAAAGTTAATTCCTCAACGTAGGGGGCGTCTCTTTTACCACAGTAACAGTCCGAACACGATCTAGTATTGACAAAAAATTCAACGCGTTCAATGGTGAAGGAAAACATTGTGAGGAAACCTGCACGTCTATAGAAAGGCGTGTGAAGTTCACCAACCCGCACTGGGCCAGCGTGGTGGACTATGGCCCAAATCTCCCTCATATTGAGGGGGAATGTGCCCAGTATAATGGCAATAGGCTCGCCCCCTATTACATTGGGACCAAAATACATCGGCGAGGTGTGGGCGCACTACATTGCACCTCTGCCTACCCCTTCGGGGAATATAGGCGTGATGATGTATTTCAACGCGTTTTGAGTGTTGCCCCAGTGTGCGTGGTGGGGATTCAATTATTTTGTTGAAAAAGAAAAAAAATGCTGCAATAATATTATTTGCAGTTATTATGTTAACATTCTTATACTCTTTTGATAACCTCCTCTAGTTTGAACCGATGCCGGTCCCTCGCAAGGCATGCGTGCGCGTAGGCAATCATCTCGACATTTGTAATGGCGTGTCTGCGATATTTACATCTCAGTGTTTGTCTGAAAGTCGACCGTGGCCCGAGGCGACCACGACTCGCTCGCCGGCCGTCTCGAAAGCGACCAGCGTTCATAGGCAAATAGTTTAGCTGCGGGCCATCGTATTTATAGTCTGAGCTAGATTTGTTTAATATTATGGGCACCTGAGAAAGTTTTAGAAGTCCGAACACGGCGATTCCTTCCCACCGTAAAGTAAATTAATAACATTAATTTATGATTATTTATTTATTTATCTGGTTTGACATGAATAGTCTACTCTATTAAATAAATTGTAAATGCTTAAGAATAATTCAGTTTGATGTTTTATTAGTGAGTCCACTCTTCGTACAGCTCTACGGCGATTTTTCCGCCATTGTTGTTAATTCATGTACCTGTAGTATGCGGCAACTATATGGTAAAACAACAATAGCGGAGTCAAATAAACCAGAAAAATTTACCGCAGCGCGGGCTCGAAATGTCATCTCCGTTGTAATAGCTCCCTGGTTAAACAACAGAAAATTTAATCAAGGCCCCTCGTACTAAAGGGTTTCATTCGCTCATTACTCATTGACAATATCACTCATAAAAATAGAATGTCATAGCTTCGTGATGTTAAGAGTTTCTAGACGACATAAAATAAGGATTACATTTAACACACATAACAAAATTGTAATTTGCGAAAAAAATAACAACTCTCCGCGCACACGCATTACGACATGTTACGTCACAATTTTTATGTTGAACTGGCACAGTGCGCTGCGCCGGCGCATCTAGCGTTAATTAGCATCATTACGCTATTGCGAAGTGGTGGTGAGCAGTTGCATTGCATCAACACAGATTGTGATGTGGAGTGTTCTATATTTTGAGAGGCTAGGTTTTGCGTGACTTAATTAAGATTATGTAATAAAGAAAGCTTAAGAACGTCTCCATTCTGCCGAGATGCGAATGTTGAGATGGGTGGGTGGAGTGACGCGAATGGATAATGCGAGGAATGTGTACATCAGAGGTAGTATAAAAGTAGCGAATATAACAGAGAAAATGAGAAGTAAGAGACTAGAATGGTTTAGGCATGTGACGAGAAAGAAGAGAAGCATGTTGCTATAAGAGTGATGAGTGTCAATGTGGATGGATAGAGATCGTGAGGAAGACCAAAGAAAAGATGTATGGGGTGTGTAAAAAGTAATATGATTGGAAGAAATGGAGATACTGCGCCGACTTTGAAATAATGGGAATAAGTAAGGCAAATGATGATGAATAACATTAACCAAATACCAAAGCCACGCCTCACGAGTCAATATTCGTTCACGCTGTCACTGTCATTTCGTTTCTTCTTCTTTTTTTACGAAATGAGTGAAATGATGATATTTTGATGGAATAAGATGAGGAATGCCTGCACCTGCGATATGCGGTATTTATGGCAATGTCGAGTAATTATAGCAAGGACAAATTCAATTAATACACATTAAAAATAAAAATGGATGGTGACAGTGATAAAGATGGCGGATGATCGTCATTTCGTTTCAAAATGAACTTTTTCTACCTGTCAATAAAGCTCGTTTAGCTATGGCAAAAAGGTGTGTAGGAGGCCTTAAATGCTTTAGAAATTGAGTCTTTGATGGTTGGACCTAAAATGTAATTTAAACACTTAAAAATCTCTCACTACACTTAATAATAACAAATTACACAAAAAAAAAACAATTTTGTTTCAGACTTTATTTATAATGACGATGACTCAAATGCTCCCTAAATGTGCTACTTAAATTAAGAGGTCATTCCCACGTTACCCCTGAAAACTTTTACATAACATTCTAAGGGGACGTATTGATGTAAATGCCACTTAAGCTATGACGTCAGACTACGCTTAAGTGTGGGAAATCGTGGTATACAGTTAATTAACACCAGAACTATTAGTTTATTGCTTCCGAAAGTTAAATTAAAGTGAGAAATGTGTTGCCCACTGGCTGTTGACAGCGACTGCTTATGTTGAAGCTTTTGCCAAATAAAAATTCCTATAGAATATGTATTAAGACATTCAAATGCCTGATTTTACTTCTTTTACGAAAATAATGGCTTGTAAGAAAATTTATTACCAGAAAAAAATCATCAGACTTGAGTTATTTATGGCCAGTGCTCGGCACAAAAGAGTATACAGCTATTTATGTTTTTGAAAATCGAAAATAGTTGCTAAATTAAAAAAAAATAAGTGTCTTTTTTTAAACTATTATTTTAGTGGGGTACTTATGAAGGCACCGTATACTATTCCTTTTCTACTTAATTTATTATGGTTACAAGAATTTCATTACCAAATGCCACGCTGATTGCTTGTCATATTTGTTTATGGTCTACAATATACATACCGGATCGTATTAATTAAAAAGATATAAATATTAATCCCATAATAAATTATTACACTTGTAAAACGCTGACAATAAAATTACCGATTTGATTAACAGTAAATTACGATGGGAGAAAAAATAATGTATGTTTTCTAATATTGACTTTGCTGTAAATATTTGCTTCTTGGCAGTATAAAGCCATGTAATTAAGAATTGATTAGTCAATGTAGGTAGGTATATCGTACTATGGACTGAAAAACATTGCATGGTAGATACTTCGGTAGTAGATACTACTTTGATGTTTTATTATTATAAAACTTTTTTTTCGTCGCAAATTTCTAAAACATGTAATATCTCGAGCCCCATGTAAAATTTGCATGTTCTGTTTTGTGAATATTGGTAGACGCCCCTCATGAGTGTAGTTTACACTGCTGAGTAGGGTTATGGATGTACCCAAAGACCAGAATACGATACCTGTGACAAATATTCAAAGGTCTATAACTCCTATGATAGTTAGGTATAAACTGTCTTCACTAAGCATCGACATTATTATGAGCTAACGTATATGTACCCAAAATATTATTTCGGACTACTAATACATCCTGTATAGTACCGTTCTAAACATCTCTATAATCCTACTTCCTGCTACGATTATAAATATGAAAGTTTGTGAGGACGGATGGATGAAAGGATTTTGTTGAAACTTTACAGTATTATCATTTATACATCAGAATAACATACAGGCTATACCTAATTGATAACGATACTGAATAATTGAAGTCTGTGCGGACTCAGCCGCGGATAGAAGCTTTATCATATCAACTGCTGTTCGTTAGTCTTGCTAAAACTCAGAATTGGCTTGAAAGATACGTGTTTTTTTTTTGTCCGCTCCAACATATATACTCTATGATATTTATATCGTTGTAAAATGAGCTTTTTATTCGAATTAATAAAGTTCGTTTTGGTATTGGCAAAAAACTGGTCGCGTGCGTCTCGACGTGCCCAGTTGCGCAGGGTTTTATGTGAACTCCAGCTAGTTCTCTCACGCTGCTGATAATATTATGTTAATATTATTGTCAATTTAGATTCAGTTTACGTAACCCCCCAATATTTGGTTGTGCCGTGTTTGTAAGTCATTTGTATATTCAATATGCGATGGCCGGCAAACAGAGACGGGGTTTTTGAGACGCCTGTTGATGGAATAAAATTGAATTTTTAATGAACAAAATGTACCTGCGCAATGTTCGGGAACGAAAAGTAATTTTGATACCTCTCTAAGCGTTTATAAATTTTTCAATTTTACGAGTAGTAGTGTACCTTAGGCGGCTACTTATATCATTACGCCTGTATTCCTCGAAGAAGTAGACAGAGGAGCACCGAAGTGCACCCACCCAGATTGTACGTAAAGTTGGTAATCACAAAATAGTTCCTATTTTATATTTCTCTACATAACAGTTACTTTTATAGTGTTTTAATTGACCGGAACATCAAGAATTTCAACAACCGAATCAATACCGTTCTAAAAAACCATAAAACTTCAAGAATTTTGTCACAAAACACATAAAATTCACATCACACGGACGGCGTTATAATAAAATCTGCGTTTGCGCATCTACAAGCGACAGTTTTATATTGATCTGAGTTCTACAGTTCCATCTCCAAACTCTTTTCAATCTTATTAAGTGCTAATTAGGATTATATTCAATTAAACCGTTCAAATACTCGAAAACCGGTGTTTTTATTGACACGTTGATTGCGTTTTTCTATTTTTTAATTTCGAATGGATATAGCCATACGGTTGTTAAAAAAAAAATACAGTCGGCGCTATCTTCATTTTTTTTTAAAAAGCTTCGACTTGCTTCATCGGTAAATTGCTGAAAATGCCTTTTAAATAAATTTCCAGTTGTTCAGTCTGAGAATCTACACTAAAATATTTCCAGTACAGCGTAGATAAATTGGTCTCATCGCACTAAAGTTACCGCCTTCTAAATATTTACAGTGAAGCCCCTGCAAAAATATCCATCTCTCCCTCCGAATGTCCACAAAAACGCGTTGAAAGATTTAAAACGATCGGCGCCATTACACTGTAAACAGTTGCACATGTGTCCGTGGGAACTGCCTTGCCCCGCACAAACTTGGGCATTTACATATCTATTTTCTAAAATGTACTCTAGCACAATATGTATAAAGATTGAATTACTATGTCGAAAGCCACGTGACAACAAGTCAAAATTCGCTTGCGTCATCGATAAATAAATAAATATCGCCAGACATCACATACTCATCGTATGATCCCAAACTAAGCAAAACTTGTAGTTACTATGGATCGCATCTTGTACAAATGGATAGAGGGCAATGCCAGTACAGTAATACCCAGACCTGGGGCCCGATTTTCGCATGATAGACTTTAATCTCTATTCGAGATAATATTATGTCGAAAGAAAACGTCAAATTTTTCGTATATCTCTAATAGACATTGATGTCTATTTAACAAACATCGGACTGCTGGGATTATGGGGCGAAACGCCCCAGTACCTGTTATTTTGAGTTTAAAATCATAATAACTTCATCGTGACAACTGTTCTAAGACAATGTTCCGTTACAAAAAAATGCCGTTATGAAGTTTATTTTTTATTGTTTTCATATTTTTATTCCTCACAGCTGTCATGGCTTCCTCATTACTTATATCAAGAACATGTATAAATATGTTACTGGTTGTATTTTACACCCATTAATCTTTTGACTAAGTCACACCACTTTTGCTATAGATAGAACCACGTGTTGTCAACGCGTTTCGTATTCAGTTAAGACGTCTATCAAATTTTGAGAGTGTTTATGACTAATTAATTTGGGAACTGTTTGTAATCGAATCTCTCATGATGACTCACGCAACAAAAAAATATAAAATTGTTTACTGTCCCAACAATCTACCAGCTACATTTATTAGTAGTTATCCCTCCTCGCGTCGTGCTCCTCATTACTGAGGGTCGTGATTCCCCCATGGAATTATTTTCTCCTTGACTGTCTTGCGCCACCTGTGCCTGTCTTTGGCGACGTGGAGAGCTTCGTGGAGATGATTTGCGGATCTGGTCAGACCATCTAATGGGACTTCGACCTCTGGAAAATTTTTCCGTAGATTTTTCCGGTAACCATTAGTAGTTATAAGTTACAGTTAATTTATTGTAAGACGGAGAATCTTTTATCTAGGAGCAAATGTGCAAATCAAACCTTGGGCCATACCACCAGCTCTTAAAAGTATTGTTGTTTCAATTGTAACTTGACGATTTCTGACACATTTTGTACCGACTTAACTGTCAAAAATTGAAAATAATATTAAAACATTGCTGCAAGACAAGTGGTGGGCTGATCTATTTCATTTTACAATCTTTATATTAACTTGCAATGTATGTATGTCCGGGTGGAATCTTGCAACTAAATTTTAAATCAGTTATCTTTAACCGATTGAGCTGAAATTTGGTATACACGCTTATTTTGGATGACACTTTAGCTATGTGACGTCATTCTAATTACAATATGGCGGATCATACAAGATGACGGAATAGTTATTTTTTACTGCACTACCACATTATGGGTATCAAATGAAAAGGCTTGACGAGGAGAACACGAATGCTAAGGGCAATTAAATAAAAGCTTGCTTTAAAAAAATATTTTACCTTTTATTTATTGACATCCTACGAATATTTTAATTGTGAAAGTTTGGAGGATGGATGGATGTTTGTTACTCTTTCACGCAAAAACTACTGAACGGATTTTGATGAAACTTTACACTATTATTGTTTATACCTCCGAGTAACATAGAGCCTAGACTCTATGCCCTAGAGGCTATATAATAATAAGCTAGTTGTCTATAATCTATAATCTTTTCCACAGGCTACCGCGGGCAGAACTGCGAGATTGATATTGACGACTGTTTCGGACACTTGTGTCAGAATGGGGCGACGTGCATTGATGGGCTCACCACGTATACCTGCGAGTGTCCGCCCACCTTCACCGGGAAGCTGTGCGAGATCGACGTGGATGAGTGCGCTCTGAGGTAAGTCCAAACCAATGGAATTGAAAATTTACTTAAATGTGTTAAAAATACGTCCGAATTTAGCTTTTACCGAAATTGGTATTTAGTGCCTTCTAGTCTTATACGTCTTGATATAGACAATATTACGTACGTAGACGTCAAAGTCACACACAAAATTAAACATGTGAGTACAAAATTGAGCTTCACAGTAACAAAATAAGCAAGTAGCTACTTCTTTACCGAAAAACTCTTCAAGAGTTAAGGATGCAAGTATTTTGTGGTCAAGGTACAAGGATCATGCGCCATCTTTATCACTGTCAATAACCATTATTATTTAAATTGTGGACCTTTTATTGAATTTGTCCTTGCTGTTAATTGCCATAAATACAGCTAATCGCAGGTACAGATATTCCTTATCTTATTCCAGTAACATATCATCATTTCACTCATCTAGTAAAAAAAGAAGAAGTATTTGAACAGTGTTAGAGGTATCCATATTTTCATAAATGTTTAAGTAGACAAGAGTTACTCGAAACATTTAACTCGAACTCTATTGCAGCTGAAACTGAAACGAGAACCAACTACACACTTAATTACAAGACGCTTACCTTCTGCATCATGCCAAAGTCAAAATGATACCAAGGGATTACATGCAAAATTCTGAAGAAAATCCACCAAGATTATCTATTGTTTAATTAACCAGTACCAATGATGTAGTCTGGTATTTCCATCTATACAAATCGTATAGGACATATAGAATGACTGACGGAATAGATGTAGCGTTGAAAGACAGCATAATAGGCCAGTGATGAATGATGGAACGAGATGAAATAATAGCCTTTGTTGCTAAATAAGAAATTTCAACATCATTAATAACTATGTCGTGTACATTTTTATACAGAACTCCCATTGTGTGTATAAAAGAAGCAAGTTGTACTTATATTTCATTAGGTTTAACTTCAGTTTTGGATTAAACGGTTAATACTCTTAAACATGTATAATCGTCTCCTCTTTATCTTTAATCAAATATAAATATTACCAGATAAAACACCATCAACGTATTCGATTAAATTCGTGGGGGTTCCAAAAGAATTCAGCTTTTTCTCCGGGACTCGCCGAGGGTCAAACCTTTGTGTCTTCAATGGACACCTCTGTCTATCCTGGCTTACAGAAGTAACAGTGGTTGTGTTGGCGATCACTATGCAGCGGCCTAGCAACGATGGATGTCATCATCGCGGCGGCGCTGTATGAATGGGACCATTGATCCTAAACACTTGATAGGCGTATTTGGCCGGAGTTGAAGAGTAAACAAAAAAATAACGTTAGGACCCGTGTTAAGCAGTCGCATTTTGAACGTTGACAAATGTACTCGTTGAGCATTGTGTAATTGATTGTATTTAATTATTATAATACTATTTGAAACTGCATATGCGTGTTTTAGTCAAGTATTCCATTAAATTAGGCCTCGTCTAACATCAGAAGGGGCATTGACCCATAAAATGGTAAAAATATTGAAGAAAAACCATGGGTATCTTAAACAAAGTAATTAAATAACACACGCGAGTAAAAAAAATATATTTAGTAGTGGTTCTAATCAGGATTTCTTCAAGTCTACATGGACAAAGACGTATCAGGTATCACGTAAGGCTGATAATTCCATTAAATTAGGCCTCGTCTAACAGTTGTAATGTAAGACGGGCTTAGTCCCAAAAAAATATACTCATCGTATGATCCCAAAGTAAGCAAACTTTGTACTACGGATACAATACAGTTTGAGGCTTTCTCAGTTAGACCCAGACCGTTGCAAATTCTATTACAGAAATTTATCAGCGAATCGAACCTGCTAAAATAAGTTGCAGTTAGCCGAGACGGGTACGCTCAAACCACTAAACCAAGTCGTCATCAAAGTATAGTTCAAGCTCCAATAGGTGATAAAAAGACATTCTGCACCTAGTAGGTGAATACATGGTGAGTAAGTCACTTACCATATTGGAAATCTTCACTTAAATCAACAAAACAAGTGCCGTTGCTTCACCACAATGGCGTTCCGCGAACAAGACCAATTATCTCAGATTAATTGTCGGTCTCCACAAAAACATTTCAGCTGTACTGTTCAACCAAAGCCAATAGTGTTAGTTATTGAATTGTTTGAAAAAAAATAACAGTCTGCCAAAGAATGATGACTCATTTCGTAGATTTTACACTTACACCCGAGATAGATTGGGGCGTCAGATAGCGCGCGGCAATTTTTTTACATACATCATCACGCCTGTATTCCCCGAAGGGGTAGGCAGAGGTGCCCTGCAGTGCGCCCACACTTCGCCGAAGTATTTTTTTCCGTTACTAAATATTGAGGCTAAAATACTTCGACGAAGTGCACCCACTGCAGTACATCTCTGCTTACCCCTTTGTAATTATGATATAAATGAACTGTGTGTCAAAATACTTGCTACCAAGCGTCTAAATTAATTCACGCTGCCAAAGACATTTCGTAAAATCATGGGATTGTTCCCTGAGTTAATAAAGTTAGTTTTAGTACTGGCCAAAATTATGACGCGCGCCATTGGACGCCCCGGTGAGCCCAGTCCTTAACAATTAAACTTTCTCACTCAGTTTTGTTTACTGTTACGTTAGATCCATTCGTTTCGTTGCCTACTCCTCCAATATCTGCAATTGATAAATGAAATTATGATGTAAACACGATACATTTTCAACTTTATCACTCTATAATTAAAGTCTGAAAGCATTTTGCGACTAAAATAAATTCCAAGATATTATTTGGCTGTCGAGAAATCGCCGCGGCCCAATTAAGGCAGCATCCTCTAAAGGAACTCTGGAACGGATCGGCCGATTAAATATCCGAAAAAAATAGATTTATCCAAAGATTACACATTCTTTATTCCAAGCACGCAACTCTTAAATTGTGAAGGGTTATAATTTTATAAACAACACCGTGTTCCAATGTCCGCTTCGGACCGGACGCCATGTTGGATAAAGTAGCGCCATTTTTTCAGGTCTCATGTTCTGCCGCCCGATGGCTAAAATGCCGTTAAGTGAGCAAACCCAATTTTGAACAACAAGCAAAAATGCGAAAATTAATCTTGCTAGAAATTATAAAAACACAGATTTGTTTCTATTTATCTTAATGAATATAAATGTTTGAAAAATAAAACCAAGACTGGCCTATAAAGAAAATGTTTGGATGTCATGTAGTTAACATAATTGAATGTAACCTAATGTCACTTGTCTTTTGGACATTAGACGGCTGCGTAAAAAAATCGACAAGTATAACGAATGAAACACACTAGAGTATATTCACGGCTTAAAATCATCCATCACAAAACACAATATTAAACTAAAACAATGAGTTACTCAGAATCAAATAATAATTATAAAATAATCAACCGACAATAATAACAAAACGCGATGCGCACGGAAAACTCTGCGGGGGGGTCCGCGCCTCAGCGTCCCTCGCTGGCGCGATGACGGTCGCCGTTACCACGCATGCGCAAAACAGTAAGCCATCGAAGGAGTCAGCATATACTAGGCTCAGCACCATAAATACACCGCGCACACGTCACGCAAGTTAATAAAACGAATTACTGCCAAATGTTATTGTAAATCTCTATATATAAAAATGAATCTCTATTTCCCTTGGTCATCGCATCACGCGTGAACGGATGGGACAATTTCGCTAAATCTTTTTTCTTGCGTTTGTTATTGTCAGGAGAAGGTTCTTATGAAAGAAAAAAATAAGGAAGTTGCGCGGGAAATTAGAATTTTTTTGAAAACTTAACGACAATATTAATTGTACTTAACTGTCAGTTGTTTGAAATAGCTGTCAAATAAGACGGGACAACGTCTGTCGGGTCAGCTAGTGAACTAATAATATCTACATCTGTATTGAAGGTTTTTTTAGTACTATACAATATCATCACGGCTCCGTCGATGTATTGGGCGTTAATTACTAAATAACTCGTCAAGATGCCAATGGCCTTTCGTCACAAGTGACGGCTAAATAGCGGACAAATATATTTTCCTAAACGACTCCATACTGTTTTTAATTATCTCATTTACGTATCTCGGAAATTGGCTTATAAGACTTATTGATATAGAATTGATCAGAAATAAAATAATATATAAACACAAGCTTTTATTTAATGGCCCTTAGTATTCGTGTTCTCCTCAGCAAGCCCTTTCATTTGATGGGCATACTGTGGTAGTGCAGAAAAAATAACTATTCCGGCATCTTGGATGATCCGCCATATTGGAATTAGAATGACGTCACTTAGCTAAGCATGCATTGTCATCCAAAATCCAATCGGTTAAAGATAACTGATTTAAAATTCAGTTGCAAGATTCCACCCGGACATACATACATTGCAAGTTAATATAAAGCTTGTAAAAAAGCCTCGTCGAATGGTCAATGCCTGCAAAAAATAATGTCACAGCATTTTTTCTAGTTGTATCAAGTAAGTAGTATGAATTTTTGAAACATATTTTCGGCTCTGGTATAAAATTGGATATTTCGAGATACTACATTTTCGCTCTCTGCCGTATATCTTCCGCTATATTCTCATGACTTATATTAAGATCAATGTCCTAAGTCGCCATGTGCGATGCGCCGGCGTTCCTACATTAATTGTCGGCTAATGATTGGCTACAAAAAACCTCCTGTTATGTTTCTCGGTTCGCACGGTAATAGTAAGATGCTTGGTGTATAGCCGTCGCGACTTTGCATGCTAACGACTTTTTTTTATAGTAATTGACTTTTAAATTAGTCAATTTCTATTAAGATTTGAATTAGTGAAATAAATATAAAATACATAATCATCATCACGCCTGTATTCCCCGAAGGGGTAGGCAGAGGTGCAATGTAGTGCGTCCACACTTCGCCGATGTACTTTGGTCCCAATGTAATAGGGGGCGAGTCTATTGCCATTATACCGGGCCATAGTCCACCACCCTGGCCCAGTGCAGGTTGGTGAACTTCATACGCCTTTCTATAGACGTGCAGGTTTCCTCACGATGTTTTCCTTCACCGTTCAGCAAGTGATCATCATTGTTGAAAATGACATTCGCACATGAAAATTACCTCAGAGGTGCGGGCCTGGGATTTGAACTTGCACCCCTTACGTTCAAGGCGGGCGTTCTTGCCCGCGAGGCTACCACTGCTACTACATTAATGAAATAACTTGCTAAAATTCTATGTACTTACAATGCATTTACTCTGTTAATCGATAATAACTTGACCATAACGCATTATTAATAGGGGCGTATACATTGTGATTCAAAATCGGAACACCTCTCAAAATCTTGATTTTCTAGTTTACCCTAAACGAATATGTCAGAATACATGACGAAAGGTGCAGGTTTGTTAAACCCATTCTGAATCACTAATTTGTATTTATATACACCCATATTGTACACAAATACCTACTGAGACTATTCCCCCAATTTTACACAATATTTTTATACAACCTTCTCTAGTAAAGGTTTTAAATGCAATTAAGATATAATTCGATTCAATTAATTACGAAATCCAGTGTTACATCATTTAATTTGAATCTCATTATTAATGGGCACTCTGATATAAGTAGATTAATAAACTCATGATAGTCGTCAATGCTCTAGGGGAAAAACTAAGCAAATTAAAGGTTGCGTGTATGAAAATGAAACTATTGACGAGATTCCATCCCTTAAACAAGCATGTAAGTTGGGGGGCTACTACTACAACCCTTTTAACGTCCCACTGCTGGGCACGGGCCTCCCCTCAATGCGAGGGGGATTCGGACCATAGTCCAGTTGGGGGGCTTACAGATAAAAAACACATGTGATCTGAAGATACCATAGAAAATGAATGTTCACAAACTTTTTCATTACTATATCCAATTCACATCCGCTTCAGATTTTTGCAAGCTTCGTAAGGCTTCCATATGTCCGGAATCAAAGGTTTCTCTGCGCATTTAATTAAACCCAAATCAGCTGGAATTAGACTTATAAAGTAAAAGTTGTTGTGTGCACACTGTCAAATTGTAAAACATTATGATCGCATTAAAAGCGATTTCATCTAAACACAAGCAGAATTAGTTGGTAACTAAGTGCTGTCATGTCTCGCAAGAAATTCAGTCTCCTTACATGACAGATGACAGATGCTAGTGATGTTACAAGTAAACACTGCACCATCTAGTAAGTATATATGTAAAATTGTAAAAAATGTTATTACTTATTACGGGCCATAATATTGTTGATACAATCATGTTTATTCAGTGTTTATATTCAACATCGTACCTCCTAGCGGGGTTCCTAGCGATCACCAATTAAACAAAGTATGATCATTACAAAATTTCAAAATCATATTCGAGAATATCTCTCTCATTTTGTGTGTACTTTGATATATTGTGTGTATCATAAAAGTAATATGATTATAAAAATGAATATTACTGTCCATTTCTTTTGAATTAATCGGCTCCACACAAACTATTAATATTTCGATATTCTATGGATACGTTGGACCTCCCGCTGCAAAGGTCTCTGACGTAACAACACCAACACCATTTTCCATCAACTCACCATCATCGTATCCTCTATCACGATCGAATAGAGCTCCGTTTGCTTCAACGATACGTTTCATAACCGAAAAACTAAGTTTGTACGGACACACTTTGGCTTAGCGTTGTCGCTTATGTTTTGTTTTACTTAAACCGTGTACGGGCAAGGTTACACAAGTTAATCAACTTTGGACTTTGTTCGCGTGTGTATTAGGTTTGTTTTGTGAGTTTGTATCGTCTTATGGGATATTGTCATAGGATCTGACTGGGGCATTCGACGCACCAGATAAATGCGTGCCCAATATCAAGTTACGTCTTTGGTGTAGGTTTTTTTACCTTCAAAGCGCTGTCGAGTAGAAGACTTATTACTTATTTTTTTGTCTTACGCTAGATCGCGTCAGGATTTGGGTGTTAAATCTACTGAAGCGTAAAAAGTCGCGCGTCTAAATATTTGCCAATACCAAAATGAGCTCTGTATCAATATACATAAAGAATGAATTTCTGTGATACAAGCCACGTCTTCATGTGTCAAAATTCGCTTACGCTATCAATGTAGTTTCGTTGGGGAATAAACTTTTTCTATGTGGCAATACAGATCGTTTCGATACTGGCAAAATACGCGCGTTTTGTAGCCCAAGTGTGTTAAAAGTTTTTTAATACCAAAACGACCTTTATTAACTCACAGTAGAAGTGCATTTTTCAATGACATATCGTCAATGACGCGATCGAACTTTGCACGTCATTTACCATTGAAATTCAATCTTTATGTAATTTGACACAGAGTACATTTTCCTAAAAAGTCAAGTTGATTGGCTCGCTCCAGTGGGTACCGGGCGAATGCTATGTAGATCGGTGTCTTCGTTTTCGTTTAAAAAAAAACTCGTTACAAATTTTATCTATGCTTCTATTTAACACCTCATTATTTAATAGAGTCTATTTAGTAAATGAATTGTTCTAATGAGTTTACGGTTTTTAAACTTATTCCTATGATATTTATGTTTTATGTTTCACATCTGCCAGTCGTCCCGCGACGACTCAGTTTTTTTTATAAAAAATATTTGTTTATTGTCATTCACAGTTATATGGTTGTTAAGAGCCTTGTTCAAATTTTCTTTTTAGGTCGATATAAGCATGTTAAACAATTCCACCAGTTTTGAAATCATAATGATTTTGTTATCAACATTCTAGTCTAAATGTTGAACAGAATCAAACATATCTATGTTAATTACACACCATGTATTTCAAAATCACGTAACCAATCAGATGCACCCATCTAAATGGACGGTCAAATTCCTTTTTTGAATTAGCGAATAGCAACAAATTCCAAATTTAAATCTCAATTAAAATATTCTATTCTTCACTCTGATTGGTCGGAAATGCCTAAAGTGTGTTTGAAAATTCCTATATTTTGAACATGTACCTAACCTAAGACATGTTTATTCATTAGCTACCTTCGACTGTTGTCTAATTAATTACATTGTGAGCGTAAGTTTTAATGAATTAAATTGGGTATGTACATTGATGAAAAACGATTATGGGTTCTTCTAACCATCTTGAAGGGAATAAAAAATTTGGACCGTTCTTACTTCTTATTCTATTTTTATGATACAATGAAATTTTAAAGGAATAATATGAGGACTGGTTGCACCTGCGATTAGCGGTAATAATTAATAGCAAGGACAATTTCAATAAATAAACAATAAAAAATAAAAATGGGTGATGAACGTGATGAAGATGTCGAATTCCAGTTATTTTTCATACGCATTTAGTAAAAAAAACTATTATTTTGACATTATTGCAAACAAACACTTCAACTGTATAGATGAATCTTAGTACTTAGGTATTTCCAATAAACTTCAAGTAGATTCCCTTGCGCCATGATACAGGTGTCATTTTTAAAACCAAATAAAAGCTATTTGACTTAAGTGACATTTTTTTTAAACTTACAGGAGAGCATACTCATTCGACGCAGAAAAAATTGCTGATTCCAAATATGTATATCAGTCAATATCGCCCAAAATTGTCGTTTAAGTCAAAATCAAAATCAATTTTGTTTTATTCGTGTAAGCCAAAAAACACTTACAAATAGACAGATTCTACCACCGGTTCGGAATGCTGCTTCCACTGAGAAGAGCCGGTAAGAAACTCAATGGTTACTCTTTTCAAAATGATAATTGCGAGTAATACATTCTCAGGCGCAGCAATGCCATGAGAGCAGACAGCACCTTTGCCACAATACTAGAGAAGAATTATACTCACAGCAGTCTAATATTAAATAAAAATATAGTCTTTACGCTTAGGAAGCTAGTACAGTAAGGTGCGTCTACTCCCATTTACAATGAAGGGATTATTCTAAACCACAGATGGTTATAGAAATAATTGCTCGGGTACGATGCCTTCAACGCAGTATGGAAGAGAAGATGGTAAGTCATTAAGAGGAAAGTCAAAAGTCAAATCGCCTTTCACCCCTCGATATATCAATATCAATTTTCTAATAAAATGCTAGTAACAGAATTACTACCGGAATCGAGATGCGACTAGTCCTTTGCGCGCAACTCGAGTAAAATAATCGATTACTCGATGATTTATAGCTTATCGATGTTCAAATTGAATTTACCATCGTAGGAAGCCGGTGTGAGTGAGACATGATATATGTTGGTCCTCCTCGAGTTAATAAAATATGCAAATTGTTTATTTATTGTTATTAGGTCGTGCCCTTTCGATAAATTGATATAGAATTAGTCGTTCAGTTGTTTAGAACTTTAGAAGTATTGCCGACTGTATTTTTTCATTATATAAAATGGAAATGGATAATGTACAGCCTTAAATTAACATAAAGTTATGATTAATTTCCATTATCGTTGAACACTTATTTTAACTGAAAAATTCAAAATTTGTCTAGTTCCAAAATGTGATTTCCTTTTCTTTTCTTTTATGTTCTTTTCTTTTCTTTTCTTTTCTTTTCTTTTCTTTTCTTTTCTTTTCTTTTCTTTTCTTTTCTTTACTTTTCTATTACGCTTCCTTTTGCCAGACTAATTAGACGTTAACAATTCTTGTGTTATTTATAACGACATAAGTGCTAATTAGGTACTGTTGAAAATGTACAAGAACAATGACGAATCGTCTTACAGTTAAAGACCGCTTCGGCTTAGTCCCTTCCAACAAATTATAAATACGGTCTTAAAATATTTTTTGAAATAATTTTCTCATGAATGACTTCCCACTATGTGCTTATACGGTACTAAATAATAAAAAAAATCTTTTATGCAATACTTATTTCATTATATTGACCTTTCTACACATCCTTAGCGATTCATAAAAAAATATTGATACTTTATGAAATTGCGTTCGGTAGTCAATTTGCGATGAACGAGCGGTGTCCGTGATGATCATTAAGCTGCGCGAGCGCATGTCGATGCTACCGCACTCTGGCGGGGTGCCGCGCAGGTTATGTGCGCATAGCGGTTTTTATCGACGGTTAAAAAGCGAACTGACTCAAAAGACGGAAAGAAAATAGCTGATTCCAACGATATATCGAGGGGAGAAAGGCTACTTCACTTACTACTACTACTACTGCTGCCCTTTTAACGTCCCACTGCTGGGCACGGGCCTCCCCTCAATACGAGGGGGATTCGGGCCATAGTCCACCACGCTGGCCCAGACTTACTTACGTTTGCAGACTTCACACATCTATCGAAAACTAGTCAAGTTACCTCAGACGTGCAGGTTTCCTCACGATGTTTTCCTTCACCGTTTCATAGCAAGTGATAATTTCGGATGAAAATGAGATTCGCACATAAATCCCAGAGGTGCGAGCCGGGGTTTGAACCTGCACACTTTGATTACAAGGCGTGCGTTCGGTCGCGCCACCACTAATTACTATAGCCCTGTATGGTGTCTCACTCACTCAGCCGCCAGTCCGGCCGCCAGTGACGCTCTCTATCTCTTTTCCTACGTACATACAGCAGTAGTGCTATCTCTTCCGGGATCAATTTTGATACTGTCGCTGTTTGGTGTAGCGTCTCTGGTGTCTGTGTGGTGTCTAGTTTGGTAGCTTACGGACACTACGGTGCCGCGACGGGTTGCGCTGCCATGGTGTCCCGGTGAAATCTATATTTAGGGCTATCCCGTAAAGTAGTGTTGTTTCAATAGTAGTGTTGTTTTGTGCAGATTTTTGTTCGTATCCACACCCCAGTCTGCCTGTTACAGTATCCAACTCTAAACTCAGTAATGTACCAGCAGGCAACTCTATAGTTTCACAACAGCACATTACTTGCTTTCTATTCAAAAACCATCATTACTCTTGAACAAAAATGCAATGGAGTCGATTCTCAATCATAAATAAAAGCTGCCGCTGAACCGCGCTGTGGTACGCTCGGCTGTCTTATTAC
Source organism: Ptilodon capucinus (assembly GCA_914767695.1). NCBI lineage: Eukaryota > Metazoa > Arthropoda > Insecta > Lepidoptera > Notodontidae > Ptilodon > Ptilodon capucinus. The sequence continues at coordinate 12,326,294 of OU611811.1, forward strand.
GGTAACATCGCTTGAGGTTGATAAAGCAGGATATGGTGATGTAATAAATAAATATTTTATTACAAGCTTTATATTAACTTGCAATGTATATGTCCGGGTGGAATCTTGCAACTGAATTTTATCTGAATTTAATCAGTTATCTTTAACCGATTGAGCTGAAATTTGGTATACACGCTTATTTTGGATGACAATGCATGCTTATCTAAGTAACGTCATTCTAATTCCAATATGGCGGATCATCCAAGATGGCGGAACAGTTTTTTTACCATTAATTTATTGCCAGACAACACATACTCATCGGATGGTTTCAAACTCAGCAAGGTTTGTACTATGGGTACCGTACTGGAGTGATCATAATGACACCCAGACCAGAGCAAATTCAGAAAAGGCAATTTCCAGAATTTGCTGCTCGCGGGAATTGAACCCACAACGACCTGTGTCTGGTCCAGTGAGCTTCGGCCTACGCTGACGCGACTCCAAGCCGTCGTCGACATGAATATTATCATCATCACCTTACTTCAAACGTGATGATGAGACACCTTAAAAGCAGTTTTCAATGAAAAGGAAATATCTTTGGCAGATATATTTTGTAACAAGTTATTGTAGGACAAAAGGTGAAGTGACTCAAGCACCATATAAATACATCATCACGCCTGTATTCTCAGAAGGGGTAGGCAGAGGTGCACTGTAGTGCGCCCACACTTCGCCGATGTATTTTGGTTCCAATGTAATAGGGGGCGAGCCTATTGCCATTATACCGGGCACATTCCCCCTCAATACGAGGGAGATTTTTGGGCTATAGTCCACCACGCCAAGCGCCTTGTTGGGCGATATTAAGTTATATATATCTTTGGAATCAGCACATTTTTCTCAAAATGGCGCTTGACTGAATTCGCCTTTTAACTGTCGATATGATTTTTTTCTCCTACTATCAGCTGAAATATTCTGTCTAATGTGTATATTTGATATTATTGATGAAATTATCTGTATTCTCTATTTTTGCGTCCAAACATTCAAGTGAGTTTCAAGGGAGGTTTCAATTCAATGGAGGGCTGACAAAGCCATCGTTCCAATATTATTTTGATGACAACTGACATTTTGGTTATCCACAAAAACGTCTAGGTTTTACTACCGGTTCGCTTACTATCGCTTGTCTATGCCAAAAATAAATGTTAAAAAACTTTTTAAAAACAATCTTTTATTTAATTGCCCTTAGTTTTCGTGTTCTCCTCAGCAAGCCCTTTCATTTGATACCCATAATGCGGTAGTGCAGAAAAAATAACTATTTTGCCATCTTGGATGATCCGCGATATTGGAATTAGAATGACGTCACTTAGCTAAGCATGCATTGTCATCTAGAATAAGCGTGTATACCAAATTTCAGCTCAATCGGTCAAGGATAACTGATTTAAAATTCAGTTGCAAGATTCCACCCGGACATACATTGCAAGTTAATATAAAGCTTGTAATAACACAGGTTTTGTATGAAAGTAAAGGACAAACCCCGTGTATGCCCGTAAAGCTGGATACCGTACATACAGAGTAAAATGTGATTGATGATAATGACCACACCTATCACCGGCCGGTCCACTTCCGCGGCGGAGCCACTGGTCTTATGATAAATCGATCACACTCCAACAATCTGAATAGTTTCGTTGAGTTTTAAGGTGCGCTTGCGCATCATAATTGTTGCCAATACCAAACCTCATTCTATGTCAATATCGATAAAGATTAAATTTCAGTGGTAAAAGCCACGCCTTGATGTTGTTCACATGCCTTTAAAATGAACTCCACATACAAAGTGTAAGGGGACATAGGGCCCCGGTCTTATGATCTCGCTAACCCTAGAAGATGCCTTAACATTCAGGCATCAGGTGAAGGCGTCTTCTAGAGTTATTATAAACGGGCATAACTCTTTTTTTTATAGACTATTAAATCTCCCACTGCTGAGCAAAGGCCTCCCCCTCTATCTTAGTTAACACGTTCGCTGCGTAGGGATTTTTAGTGTAGGTACATTCAGCTGGTGCGTCATGAGGTTATATTGACTAACTTAATGAGCGGTGCGCACTGGATGAAAGTTTGCCATGAGCCAATATGACCTCACAAAACAGCGAACGAGTCAATTTCGCCAATGTTAATTTACCATAAATTTACTTCGTTATAATCCAAGAGTAAAGGTTTGGCAATATTCGCATTGTGATCTGATATGCGCCCGCGCACGCGCTGCGGCCGCGCCCGCGATCTCGGCGGATTGCAGGTAACCCCTGGTATAAATCTTTCGTAATGCGGCACTGATTTACATTGTACCTTAACCTTTATTGTTATTTATAGTTAGTTATACTATTTTAAGTAATCTAATGATCTCTGGAATTTGTAAGCTCAAAACATTGTCATTTAATAGTTAAGTTAAATAAGGAAATTATGTCCTAATGATACTGAAGAGTTGCTATTTAGTCTCATAAAAAATATCATAGTTTGGCCCAGTAGTTTTCATTTTATGAACATTTTCAACTTTGTTGATTGTTTACACTAGAAACCGTGAAATATAATTATTTTATACAAGAAACAAAAGCCGACTTCAAAATCCTAGGTGCACTAAAAACCTACAAATAACCTTATAACTCATTACATTTGGAGTAGGTGCCAATCTACATCAGACTAGGTAAATACACACATGAATTTCGGGTGATATCAGTCAGTAGTATCTTAAACGGTATTTTTTACAGATTGTCGTATAAAATTCGTAAAAGACGATATAAAAAAAATTGCTTAATATTTGGTGGCAGTTTCTACTTAATATGAATTCTACGGTTTAAAAAATCAGTTACTGGTTGTTTTTGCATTGTTCAAACAAATAAATTAATTATTAAAAGCAAATTTATGTAAAAAAGTGCCGACAAAGCATTACATGCGAAAGTTACTCCAATTGCAAAATAATAACATTTATCAACACTAAATGCATTTTAAATTCATCTGGACGCTCTCATTAAACCGAATTAAAATATGGCGAGCCCGAAGAATCTCTTGCCAAAATGCCTCCCAACGAAATTACGTTTTCACAAGCATTTCAAAATACACTAATAAGCGATATTAAAATGGTCTTAAAAGCCTCGTGCACAGCAGGTGCTTTTTGCGCAAAAATATTGTCATATTATGTGCATTCTCTTTATTTTTTTTACTGTTTTTGGACGGGTGTCTTTAATTTTATGGCTACGGTTTTAGAATTTCATTTGTTGGATAATTGAGCAATTCTTTAGAAACTTAACCCCAGTTTAAAGTGCCCTTAACTTGCCTGTGACAGTAACTTAAACTTAACTTGAATTCTTTGATCTTGAAAGTTACTTCCAAATTGTTTATCTCTAAACAACACACACTCATCGTATGGTCTCAAACTGTATGATGCTTTTTCTATGAATAGGTACCATGTAATAGACTAAGGGTGATCCCAGTTACATTCAGAATAGGGTACATTCTGAAAACGACATTTTCAAAAGGAGAACGGCCAAAAATGTATGGAAGCTTGTCTAGGAACCAATAACAACATGCTATATATTATTGGAAAGGTTTTTTTAAGTACTTTAACTTTTGTTATGACAGGAAGTCCCAAATCGCTGTGTGAAAAAAGTTATGGTGAAATAAAGTCAGAATTCATTCACAAAAAATAAGTGTTTATTTTTGTGTTTATCATTAATATTAAGATTTTTTTGTATACAGGGTGTATCAGAAGTCCGAAATAATACTTCGATGTTTGCTTCAGTATCGTGTATACAACTGAATGGTATCAAAATTTGATCGAAATTCGACCATGTTTTTCCAACTTTTTTTTCGTCGTCAATTTCTATAAATCGTAATATCTCGAATCCTATGTAAAATTTGCGTGTTCTGTCTTGTGAATATTAGTATTTGCCCCTCATAAGTACAGTTTACACTGCGGAATAGGGTTATGGATGTACCCAAAGGCCAGAACATGATACCTATGACAAATATTCAAAGGTCCATAACTCAGTAACTATGATAGTTTTGTGTAATCGGTCTTCACTAAGCATCCACATATGAGCTACCGTATATGTACCCGAAGTATTATTTCGGACTTCTGATACACCCTGTATAGGGTTTGTTTCGGTATTGCCAATAAATTTGATACTTGATATTAATGCTTCAAGGTTATCTAATCTCAAACTCCTTTTCAGGCCTCTAGTCTGTCAGAACGGAGCTACGTGTACGAACACAGTGGGTGGGTTCTCCTGCATATGCGTCAACGGCTGGACGGGCTCGGAGTGCTCTGTGAACATCGACGACTGCGCCGGCGCAGCATGCTTCAACGGCGCAACTTGCATCGACAGAGTCGGCGCGTTCTACTGCAAGTGCACTCCTGGGAAGACAGGTTTGTGCCTATCATATGTAACTGTGTGGCGATAAAGAAAAAGGAAATTGAAAAAATGCCCTATTAATATGCCCACTGAGTTTCTTGCCGGATTTTCTCAGATGAGGGCGCGTTGCGATTCCGTAGTAGCATATAAAGAAAAATATGTATAGTTCACAATTTTTTAGTGCCTCATAGACCTTAAAAAAAAAAAACTTTGCAATTGATTTTCAGTACAAATCCATCTGATGTAGGTTCATCTACGTAGTGTTGAGCTAGATGCCTACACGTCTAGCATGTGCGTCAAGACAAGATTTAAGTTACAGATCATGTCACACCGAGTCGCTCTCGAGCGAGAAAATTTACTTAACTTGTTTTGAAAATGTACTTTAAAGCAATAAACATAACGATTTAATTCCAGTCTCGCGAGGACACGGCTACATTTGCTCGCGGCAACGATGAAATTTCGTTGCAAAATGTACTGTTTGCATGAGTTAATAGAGTTCCTTTTGGTATTGGCCAAATTCCGCTAGCGTTTGAATATGTTTTGTGTGACTAGTGAGTGAGTTTGTATCCAACGAGGTTTTCTTCCAGGTCTCCTTTGTCATCTGGATGACGCGTGCACCTCAAACCCTTGCCACGCGGACGCGATTTGCGATACCAGCCCCATCAACGGTTCCTACACATGCTCCTGCGCATCCGGATATAAAGGGCTTGACTGCTCTGAAGATATCGACGAGTGTGAACAAGGTAGTAAATGTTATATTTTTTTTTACCTAAATTGTCCCACTGTTGGGCAAAGGTCTCCCTCATTTTCCACTACGCCATGTCATTGTTATAATTATGAAAAAATAAACTTCTGTCCGAAGCAGACAGTTACGGTATTTTACGAATAGTAAAAATATAACATAAAGATCCTATAGAGAAGAATGGATACGATACTTCATAGTTTTTAAAAGTATCATGGACTGAAGTTTATAAAATCTTCGTAGCGCATCGTCACTACTAAGCTAATTGTATTGTTGTCTTCGTCATATAATTTGTTTACGAGCAAGAGAACAAAATTTTAGTGCCGTCAAATCTAGTCAGGAAATGTTTTGGTACCTATCATGTTTTTAATTTTTATTATTGCAACGATAATTTGAAATGTCATTCGCAAATCAATTTGAAATGGGAACGTAACAAGTGCGTGAAACCAAACTAAAGCTTGCATTCAATTTGAAAATGGAACGTAACAGTCATAACCTCACAAACTAATCGACAGATTATAACCTCCTTTCGTTTTCAAATATTTATAATCTATGCAATCTGAACAGGGTCACCATGTGAGCACGATGGTATCTGCGTGAACACGCCGGGGTCTTTCGCCTGCAACTGCTCGGTTGGCTTTACCGGACCGCGTTGCGAGACCAACGTGAACGAATGCGAGAGCCACCCGTGCAGGAACGACGGCTCATGTCTCGATGATCCTGGTACCTTCCGCTGTGTCTGCATGCCTGGTAAGTGCTGCCACAATATTTTTAATAAAAAACAGTAATCATGATTACTTTTGGTCGCGATAACCGAGATCCACGCGGGCGTAGCCGCGGGCATCAGCTAGTTAGGAGCTACTATATATATCTAACTGTTATTTGTTTTTATTACGCGATTTCCTTGTCCTGCGTACGCGCAACAGGTCTGACGTCGGTAAGTTACAATTTGCTCCCTGCTTGACGGCGGCGGTGGTGATGATTATCATTAACTGCTATTAGAGCGGGACAGGCGCGGGTGACGAAGACGGCTATAGCCAAGGGCTGGCCCTATACCGAAAAGACCATTTCTGAAATTTGTCGCTGGCGGGAACGGAACAGTGACTGGTCTTGTGATTCAAGCGAAGGCATGATTCACTACACTAGGTAATTTCAGATTCGATTCCTGTCAGCGAAAAAAATTTGGAAATTTCATTGGTCTGGGATCGCCCACAGTCCATTGCATGGTACCCTACAAGCTTTGCTTAGTTTGGGGTCATACGATGAGTATATGTTGGCTAGAGATATTTATTTGTGTCTACGCGGTCAAAATGAGCCTGCAGTACCCCTTGCTTCCAAGGTGTGTAATTTATTATCTAGGCTACATTTGATGTGTAAAATATCAGAAGTAGAACTCGGTGGCACCCCTACACGAGGCCCGGTTCCCATGGCGATGAGAGCGGCGCCCGCGCATTGTCCGCGACGCGACCCGACGCGGAAACGATTGCGCGCGCGCAACGCTCGCTATCATCGCGACAGTTAGCGTAATATTTACCGGGGAGACGTAAGAACCGGTATATTATGATAACCATAGACTTAGACCGCAAAATAAAAAGGGTTTTGGTGATATTCAATGTTGGGAGTAAGCAAGCATGAGGCAAAAACATTAGGAGTTGACTTTAAGGCGGAAGAAGGCTCACTGTGAAGTTTTAGCCAGTAGGAGTCATCTCATCCGCCTCACGGCGAATCGATGAGGATTTGCCTGCCCACGCATAAAAATAAGGGTGTAATTCGAAGTTATGTAATTTTGTATAGAACTTAGTATTGCCTATAATTTATTTAGTTTTTTTAACTACCCGTGTATTAAAGAGAAAGAAAAAACAAAGACATTTTCAGTTTTAGCGAGACTAACGAACTTTTATATGTATAGACTAGCTGTGCCCGCGAATTCGCCCGCGTGGACTTTAGGGAGATTACCCGGAAATTTGGGTATTATGTTTTTCCCGCGGAACCCTAATGCTTTTTCTAAAATTAAAGTAGCCTAAGTTACGCCTTGGCACGTCAGCTATCTGTCAGTGAAAGTCCCATTGAAATCGGTTCAGCCGTTTAGGAGTTTACCTCAAACGAACAGACAGACAGACAAAAAAAAATTAAAATTGCGTTTTCGTTATAGGTATCGTATATACTTTCATACGCATTTGGTAAAAAAAGTGTTATTTTGATATTACAAACAGACACTCCAATTTTATTTATTTGTATAGATAACACTTACAAAGTTTCATGAATAATTCATTTTCTTGAAATTCTTCGACCACTTCGATGTTAAATAAAAACAGCATAAGCCCAGCTCTCTGCGATCATACCACTACAAGAAGCTAAAAATACCACCGTCAAGTGACTGGAACATGTTGGGACATGTCTCAGAGCAATGGCGCTTAAGTATGCATCGACCAACAAAAACATAACTGCATTTCAAAGCGATTTACGGATAAAAGCTAATTTCCAAGGATTTATATAATTCCTTTTATTTCAATGTAGCTATTGTAAAGTTTCATCGAAATCCGTTCAGTACTTATTGCGTGAAAGAGTAACAAACATACATCCATCCTTACAAACTTTTACATTTGTAATATTAGTAGGATATTTCAATAATCCCATAAAGTTTATGTCAACCTATACGGCCTTGTGGTAATATTATGTAATTAACACAATATCCAAGTCATAACTCAGTACACCAGCCAACGCATCTTGTTTCGACCGCACGAAGAGACGCTCCAATGATTGCGGAGTCGTCACGCAACTACGATTATGGGCATACGAGCACCCTGTATGACAACATTACAATTTTTTATAGACATACACGCCCCAAGGTCTTTGATCTTTGTCATTTATAAAAAAAAAACGCCGTTGACGATGCGTTCTTCATTTAATTTTAAAATTGTTTTCCGTTAACACCATAGATTAACGGCGAAAGAATTTTAAGTCTGTGGTTAGTACTGTGTCACCTTAGATCAACGAAACATTTTTATTAGATGCAGTCAGTATGTTAAGTGCTCGCAAAACGTACACGGCTTTCTGTCCAAAGTATAGCTATTGTCAACATGCTAACGAACTGATTTTAGTTCATATATATGCCAATATATTACCAACCTTAATACTTTTGTATGTGACTGCCAATGATATAAAAATTACAAGTATCTAAATGTGTCCAAAAGACGTCCAAAATAATTATACCTAAATGGGTGCAGTATTATACGTCTTAATATAGACCTTATATCTGGCCTAAGTAAACGTCAAAGTCGTACACAAAATTGAACGTGTGAAATGATATAAAAGCTTCCTCTTTAATATAATAAGTCGTTAGTGCACGCATTCTGACTTTAACTTGTTCGTTTAGAAACATAATAAAATATAAAGTACCCTTGAACAGTGTAGGGGGGCATGAATCATACGTTTAAAAATCGAAGGTACTCAACAAAAGTGACTCGATCCAAAGGAATTTAAAACCTATCGCCTGCGTGCTTCCCGAAAATGCCGATAGAACTCACAATATTTGAGGCACCCGCCACCAGCCGGTCACATACACGAGACTCGCATTAAACATTCATTTATGCATATAAAGACTATATTAGCATGCGCTGGACATTCCCATTGCGGCTTGTGATCTGAAATCGTGACACTAGACGGTGGTTTAAAGAGAAACATCGAGCTATGTATTAGATAAATACATTAATAAAATGTAGTAATGTCTTTATCACGCATACTTGAGACACGTACAAGAATTTATTTATGTTTTACGGGAATAATGAAATTGTGGATGGATCTCGTAATGACAAAGGCAATCATTTACAGATGAACGAAGTCTTTAAATAAGTTAGTGGAGTCTCAGTACTCGCAGAACATTTCATACTTTCTGTCAAAAGTGTAGCTTTTATAGTGTACCAATTTATATTGTCCGCCCTATGAGATACTCCGTGGATCTTTCAGTCAATAATGACGTCCTTAAAAGTGAACGCTATTTTTTTAAAAAAGCAACCATGGAGTTTCTTGCCCATTCTTTTCCATAGGAAATGCATTCCGAATGGGTGGTAGAGCTACTATTTTTACTATTTATTGACGATTCATAAGTGCCTGTATTGGTTTATATGAATAAAAAATATTCTGATTCTGATTCTATTGGTCAACATAGCATCGTTTGCCAAAAACATATAAAATTTTTTTTTTTTTTTTGTTTACGTCATGGATTATGAATGTATTTATCTTAGAGGTAATCATCTAAAGGCATTATTGTTTAGTCTAGCTAGATAGTATTAACAGCAAAAATACAATCGCTTTCTCTCATGACTTGCGACCGTTCTTGCGCCGGCGCACCAGGGCGTGGCATCCCCACCCCTAGCTCCGTTTAGGCACCTACTTTCAATAGGCCATAACGACTATAAAAAACGCAAGTAGGTATCGTCGTATATTAAAGAAAAAAAATGTCTGTGAGTTTTTTTTTACCATAGACAAACTTTTTGTTTTTCGTATAACTTCACGTTTCACTATTTATAAGGTTTATGGGATAAGAAGATGTAGACTACTTACCATATAGGAATATTATACACATTTACAGTTGTCGAGATCTAAGAAGTTCGTTCTGACTCCTAGTCGTGACAATATCGAAGGGTGAAAAGCTATTTGACTTGAGCGATTTTTTTTAACTTTACAGTGGTGTCAGCACGCATGTCAAGACAAGACCTCTGTCACGGATTGGCTCGGTCGCTCTCTGTCTAATTTCATAAGAGTGAAAGAGACAACATCAAGATATTTCGTGACATACGTCGAATCTTGGCGCTCATACTACAAGTGCAGGAGAGCATACTCATGCGATCCAGATAAATTAGTTGATTCCAATATCGTAATATATATATTTCTTCTATACGTGTGTATGTCACTGAACTCCTCCTAAAGAGCTGGACCGATTTGAATGTTTTTTTTTGTATGCGCTTGGGTGGCGCCCTGGATGGTTTAGTTTCACAATTGGACCCGGTAGGTAGCGCTGCTTTCGTATGTCACAAATCTAAGGCGGTACGAAGTTCGCCCCGCCCGGTCAGCTAGTTATAAAATAAATACAATAAATAATACATCATCACGCCTGTATTCCCCGAAGGGGTAGGCAGAGGTGTACTGGAGTGCGCCCACACTTCGCCGATGTATTTTGGTCCCAATGTAATATGATGTATGATTTGTGCCACAGTCCCACCGACTGTGGCACAAATGAGCCAGCGCGGTGACGCTGGCCCAGTGCGGGTTGGGGAACTTCACACGCCCTGCTATATAGTGCAGGTTTCCTCACGATGTTTTCCTTCACCGTTCAGCAAGCGGTAATCATTATTGAAAATTACATTCGCACATGAAAATCATCTCAGTGGTGCGGTCCCGGGATTTGATCTTGCACACCATGCGTTCAAGGCGGGCGTTCTGCCGACGAGTCTACCACTGCTTTAATAATAACTTTATCTTCATGTTAATTATGTGTATAACTAAAATTTGGTCCAAAGCAATTGTTTATTCTATTTGAAGGTTGAACTGTTTAACTTATAACTGTATTTTATCATTTTATGTTTGATTAACTGTCTTATACTTTGGTAATATACCTATTCCAGTCATTAATAGATTCTAAAGACCACTCATAAAGCGGTTAAAAGATGATGGTACCGTTCAATAGAATCAATTTTAAACTTTAGGTGTATAGTAATAAGGACGGTTACAAAGGAAATAATATTAAGTTTTTTTGCATCCGGACCACATTCCAAATTTGGCTGGATAGTGATTTTCTGAAGAAGTTATTCCCAAGTTAGGGATGTCCTCGCACTAAACAAAAAGTTACTTTAACTTTACACGCATAAGGGTCAATAGGCTGCAAAATTATGTTTGTTTCTCTAAAAGGGCACCGCTGGATACTCGTCCGAGCTAGACTGTCCTGCCTCAAGCGTTTAAATACGAACCTATTCTAATCTCAACTTTAATACCTTGTATCAAATATCATTTTCATTCGCCAGTATTAAATTACAGAGTCCCGCAGAGAAATATGAGCATACAATTTTGATCTTTATGAGCATCCGTTAGGGTTGTAATTTCAATGGTTTGGTATCATGGTATGGTTTTGATGGGGCTTGGAGCGTTGACATCAATTAGCATTCTTGGACGCAGACGGGTCTCTATGGTAGACGCTAAATCTGTTTGTTTGTGATAATACATTTCATGCCAAAGAATTCGGATATCACCGTAGAAGTAGCGCTGCCTACTAAAGATATCACTTTTTGACGTACACTTTTCAAGACATCGTTGTTAGCCGAAAGGCATTTAACCAAAGAGTACCTAATGATCCGCCATCTTTATATTTATCATCAATTTTTATTTATAATGTGTAGGTATTTATTGAATCTGCTCTTCCTATTATTTACTTGACACTGGCTGAAATAAAATAAATACATACATACAGGCAAGTAAAATAATCTACGTAAAATACTTTTTTGTGTATTTTATTATTCTTTGGTACTGGAACGAAAGAAAAAAACGTTTTCAAATTAAGAACAATAATAAGTGACATTGTTGTAACTATTACGTATTCAGCATTACGAGCCGCACGAAGTTAACGCTGTAAACACTGGTGCGAGTGAATTCACTCAACTTTTTTTGAAAATATACCTATGGTAAAATACATAAAGATTGAATATCTGTGCGGTTAAACCCGCTCACATCATCGGTGGAATTTCGTTGAAAAATTTGCTTTACCCATTAGTTGATTTAGTATTGATCAATGATTTAGAAATTAAACGTAAGTAAATATGTCGGCTGCCTAGTTTTGACACAGATAATCTAACGTACGTAGACGTCAAAGTGTGGGACTTTGACAAAAATGTGAAACTGTCAAATGTCAAGAAAAGCCATATAATAACAACCATAACATAACAACTCCACTCTTCGTATAGCTCTGCGGCGATTTCCGCCATTGTTGTTATCTCATGTACCTGTAGTTTACCTGTAGTATAGCAACTTTATGGGAAAACAAAGATGGCGGAGACAGATAAACCAGAAAAAAATACCGCAGCGTGGGCTCGAAATGCCATCTCCGTTATAATATCTCCATGGGAAAAGCTCTTTGGTATAATAACTCTTTTGTTTTGGTAAAGAATCGCGCGACGTTTGACGCGCCTACTTGCTCAGGATTTTAGGTATTACGAGCGTCACTTGAAGTTAACAGAGATAACTTAACTGTGGCTGTTACTTCTACAATGTTCTGTCACTGAGTGCAAATAGCGATAAATAAAATTGTCATGTTCAAGTATTTATGGCCGTTTGTCCCTTATCTTGAGTTCCATTTCAGCTTTAAAATGTTTTAACTTGCAAGAAATGTTATATTATAATGAAATAAATGTTATATTATGTAAGGGGTCACTTAACAGCATGATCCAAGTCTACATTTGCAGTCGGTGCCAATTCATGTGTGTGTTTGCCTAGTCTGACTTAGATTGGCACCTACTCCAAATGTAATTAATTGTAAGGTTATTTGTAGCTTTTTAGTGCACCTAGGTTTTTGAAGTCGGTTTTTGTTTTTTTTTAAATAAATTTTTTGACAGTTGACTGACAAAAATTTACAGTTAAGGTGGTGATAAAGCCCCATAAAATCATGATTGAGTCATCCGCCATCTTTATCACTGTCATTATCCATTTTTATTTATAATGTGTATTTATTGAATTTGTCCTTGCTATTAATTACTTGACATTGGCGAAATACTAGTCGCAGGTGATGCCATTCCTCATCTTATTCCATTAAATATCATCATTTCGCTCATTTCGTTAAAAAAAAAAACATGATTGAAACTGATTTTTTTTTTCAGGTTTCACGGGTACGCAATGCGAGGTGGAGATCGATGAGTGTGCGAACAATCCCTGCCTCAACAGCGGCGTCTGCCACGATATGATCAACGCGTTCCGATGCACCTGTGTCATTGGGTAAGTCATTATTGCCTTTAGTACCTCCATTCACTGCATTATCAACCTTACTGACTGTTGTTAGATTTCCTTTTTCATTAATATTAAAGGCATTATCAACTTGATTGATTACTGTAAAATTTGCTTTTGGATCATTATTGCAAGTGTCTTCTTACAACTGGTTGAGGCATTATCAACCTTATTGTCTGCTGTTAGATTTACTTTTACGTTGTTATTGCAAGCGTGTCCCACCAACTAGTTATGGCATTATTAACCTTATTACATAACTGTTGTTAGATTTGCTTTTACATGGTTGCAAGTGTCTCCCTGCAACTAGTTAAGGCATTATTGATCTTATTGACTACTGATAGATTTGCTTTTTCATTATTATTGCAAGTCAGAACCTGAAAATTTCGCATACGACTCGAGATATAACAAGATATCATAATGGGCTACGAAAAAAATGCCGAAAAACATGATCGAATCTCGATATTTTTTATACCATTCCGTTGTATACCTGATACTTATGCAAATCGTCACGTATTATTTCGGACTTCTGATAGATGTAGACTGACTGTTGCCATGGCCGTATATTTAGTAAAACAAAACTTGAGAGGTGTCAAGGGACACCTGGATGGAACGAAGTTCCTTTTGAAATAAAAAAGCAAAAAAATTGTACATATACATACACACACACACACACACATCGAAAACGGAATCGGAATCGAAACCGAAACCGGAACCGAAATCGAAATCACACACACATTTACAAAAGTGTCGTTACAACTTTTACTCTCACACACCCATTTACAAAAGTGTCGGTCGACACCTTTAGTCTTAATTTTTTCCGTCTAGCCCCCTTTCGCAACGCGCCATAAGGAACTACGTTCCAATAGTCTAATTATTGTATTATTCCAGAAACCATTTCTTCAGTATCATTATATTGTTTTTTTTTTGTTCTCAGATTCACCGGAGCGAGGTGTCAGGTCAATATAGATGACTGCGCGTCGAGTCCATGTCGTAACGGTGGTACTTGTCACGACTCCATCGCCGGGTACACTTGCGAATGTCAGCCCGGTTACACTGGTAAGAATTAACCACACTAGGCTGCCAAATTTTTCCCAATATCAGTGGTGTGGCAGTGGTCGAACGCACGCCTTGCAAATCAAAGTGTGCAGGTTCAAACCCCGGCTCGCACCTCTGGGGATGAAATTAGACAGAGATCGACCGAGCCAATCCGTGACAGAGATCTTGTGCGTACTAACACCATTACTACTACTACTACTACTACTACTACTACTACTACTACTACTACTAATACTACTACATCCCACTGCTGGGCACGGGCCTCCCCTCAAAGCGAGGGGGATTCAGGCCATAGTCCACCACGCTGGCCCAGTGCGGTAGACTTCACACATCTATCGAGAACTAGACAACTTCCCTCAGACGTGCAGGTTTCCTCACGATGTTTTCCTTCACCGTTTCATAGCAAGTGATAATCTCGGATGAAAATGAGATTCGCGCATAAATCACAGAGGTGCGAGCCGGGGTTTGAACCTGCACACTTTGATTGCAAGGCGTGCGTTCGACCACTCGGCTACCACTGCTATAGCCTCATTAACTTTATATTGTACTAGCTGTGCCCGCGGTTTCACCCGCGCTAATAGTTACTTTGGCGTAGAGTGATGTTATAAAGTCTATGATTATAAGTCTATAATACCCGATTCATGTTCGGGAATATTCCCGTTTTTGCCACATTATTCGTTGCTGCTCCGCTCCTATTGGTCGTAGCGTGATGATATATAGCTTATAACCTTCCTCGATAAATGAACTATTTAACACAAAAATAATTATTCAATTCGGACCAGTAGTTTCTGAGATTAGCGCGTTCAACCAAACAAACAAACAAACTCTTTAGCTTTATAATATTAGTATAGATTAAGAATAAATTAATTGTTAATTAAGAAAAACACAAAAATGTAAATCCTCAATGGAAAAAAGCAACCACGGAGTTTCTTGCCGATTCTTTTCCATAGGAAATGCATTCCGAATGGGTGGTAGAGATACTATTATTATTATTTATTGACGATTAATGGTGTCTGTATTGGTTTACATGAATAAAAAATATTCTGATTCTATAAATTTCCTGCAGGTATGTCATGTGAGACGAATATCAACGACTGTTTGTCCGCCCCCTGTCATCGCGGGGAATGTATCGATGGGGACAACAGTTTCACCTGCAACTGCCATCCAGGGTACACCGGCAGGGTCTGCCAGACACAGATCAATGAGTGCGAGTCCAACCCTTGTCAGTATGGAGGTACGTTCTGAAACTGTCGAATAACTTTAATTTTAATATATTATCCGACTATGGCGAACCCAAAAGGAAGGGTTATGATTTTAGCAGTATATGTATGTATTTACGTATGTTCCTCCGTAGCGCGTAAATTATTGATCCAATTTTGATGAATTAGGTGTCAATCTATTTGTTATTATAGCCCGGATAACATAGGCATACATACATACATTTAACTGACTTCAACAATAGGAAGAGTAGATTATACCTTGTTCCGTAGTCGGGTTACAGTTTTTGTAAACTTTTTTCTTGTTCTTGTATGGTAGAAATCTGTACTTTACGCTTTACAGGGAAGAGGGCGCTGACATTGCAAGACAGTTTTAAACGTTCGCAATTGTCATCGTTTTCATGGAAATCTTCGTTATTTTGTACCAATTTTTTTTAAGTGGTAATTTCATATGGGAGGGTAAACCGCTTAGTTACGTAACGCGTTACGGCGCCAGTCTGTCTGGCTCCTTCTCTCTCACTAACCCACAGCGTTAGCCGTATTTCGGACAGACGCTTCCCTCTCTCTACTCAGTGTTTAGTGTTCGATAGACATATACTGTTGACAGTGAGCGTATAAAGTTGAACAATTTAAATATTAAACAGTTCAACTTCGATTAGTTTAAGTTATCACTTCCGTCGGGCGTCCCGGGAGGCACACGTTTTTTTTATTAATATTGGACTAGCGGCTGAATCCGCGTGCATTTTAGGAACTCTACTTACCCAGAAATAATTCTCGAGTCTTTGTTGATCAGGTCACTGCGAGGACCTGATTGGGGGGTACCAGTGTCGCTGTAAGCCGGGCACTTCGGGCCGAAACTGTGAGATCAATGTCAACGAGTGCTACTCCAACCCTTGCAGGAATGGAGCCACATGTATCGATGGAATTAACAGGTATTTTTGTATGTCTTGTAACATTTAATATGTAAATAAATACATCATCACGCCTGTATTCCCCGAAGGGGTAGGCAGAGGTGCACTGTAGTGCGCCCACACTTCGCCGATGTATTTTGGTCCCAATGTAATAGGGGGCGAGCCTATTGCCATTATACCGGGCACATTCCCCCTCAATACGAGGGAGAATTGGGCCATAGTCCACCACGCTGGCCCAGTGCGGGTTGGTGAACTTCACACGCTATAGAAAGCTATAGACGTGCAGGTTTCCTCACGATGTTTACCTTCACCGTTCAGCAAGTGGTAATCATTGTTGAAAATTACATTCGCACATGAAAATTATATCAGAGGTGCGGGCCTGGGATTTGAACTTGCACCCCTTACGTTCAAGGCGGGCGTTCTTGCCCGCGAGGCTATCACTGCTTTGTATTTGTATGTATTTATATCGCAACTAAATCTTATATACTCTTGTACATTACTATAGGTAAGAACTACCTGCTGCATATTGTAAAACCTTGTAGTAATTTGCGTCCCAATACGTCCCAAGTTCCCTAACACTCACGTTGTGGAGTTTCTATTACTTCATTTTTGGGTTCCGTACATACTACTACTACAGCCCTTTTAAGGTCCTACTGATGGGCACGGGCCTCCCCTTAATGCGAGGGGGATCCGTACATAAAAAGGAACAAAGGATTACTTTGTCGTCCGGCTGTCTGTGTGTATAAGGAATGAAAAAATCAACTTTATTTAATGGTAGTAAAATTATGACCAGCTTACACATTAAACATTGTCACTTTGAAGCGACTAGTCTAAACTAGTCATATTCTAGTTACCATTGATAAAATGTTATATTTTCATGCCCTAAAAAAAAATCTGTTAGGGGACTTGGTGCCCTATCATGGGCCTCGCTTTAATGCGGGGGGTTTCAGTCCATAGTCTACCACGCCGGGCCCGTGTGGGTTGGCAAACTTAACTGTAGTTTTGTGTCTTGTTTATTATTCGACTTGCTTTTCATCTTCCATCTTGCTTCTAACTTTTCATCTTGCTCCTCACCTTTCTTCTTGCTTTTCTCCTTTTATCTTTATTATTTCTAAATTGTATTTATTTTCCTTACACGCAGCAATTATTTCGAGTAAGTGCACTTTGATATTCCTTATTTTTATATCAAAATAATTAGTTTACCCAAAATTAGGGTAATTAGTTTACCCAAAATCTAACCCTTTTTCACGCTTATATTATAATCTGTCGTCTTCATCGAGTTAAATATACGTACATACTTAAGCCCCCCGCACACGTCGTACGTCAAGACGCGCGTTGAATCTTTTGCCAATACTAAAACGAACTGTATTGACTCTATGATAAAGATCATTCTTCAATGAAATAGCATTGACAGCGCGAGCTAATTTTGACTCGTGGGAGCATGGTTTTTCTACAGTAATCTTTGGTGTCGTAAAACCCTTTAGGATCATGACTTTGTGTCACAACTTCACTGACGCTAAATAACTT
The DNA here is from genome assembly GCA_914767695.1 of Ptilodon capucinus. Taxonomy (NCBI): domain Eukaryota; kingdom Metazoa; phylum Arthropoda; class Insecta; order Lepidoptera; family Notodontidae; genus Ptilodon; species Ptilodon capucinus. Next base: position 12,344,103 of record OU611811.1, read on the forward strand.
TATAGAACAAGTCGCATCCTCTTCAAGTTCCGAGTCCCAAAAGCTACAACCTCAACCTCACTTCGTTAACAAATACTGCCCATAAAGCGAGCGAATTCACTTCACTTGAAAATGTACTCTGTGTCACACACGTAAAGATTTAATCTCTGTAACCAAAAGCCACAGCCAAATTTACTCAAATCATCGTTTACATCTCATTGGAAATTGTACCTATTGTGACAGTTAATACAGTTTGTTTTGGCAAATTATTGTTTCTAAAAGATGACGCCCTCATTGTGACCTTCTATCCAGGTATACCTGTGAGTGCATCCCCGGCTTCACCGGCCAGCATTGCGAGACGAACATCAACGAGTGCCTGTCCAACCCCTGCGCGAACGGCGGCAAATGTGTCGACAGAATCAACGGATTTCGGTGTGAATGCCCTAGGGGATATTATGACGCTAGGTACGCACGGCAAAATAGACGCCATAATGATATATTTTGACTGAAACCGCTGTTAGGTGCCTTAGGAAGATGCGTGACGACAAGGAAAGAGACATACAAGGGAAAGACTAAAGGGTAGGAAAGGGATTGACGGAGCGGAGAGGCCTGCATTGCCCCCCGTCTCGTCACGCACATACCTAAGGCGCGGTTTCTGTCAAACTGTAGTAACACGGAATAATCTCATAAAATGGGTCGTCGTGAATGAAAAAAAAAAGCCGCCATATGACGGGACTTCATGGGTAAAAAAGAACAATAATCCTACGGCGTTTCTTGTCTGATCTTCTCAGTTGAGGTCGCGCGCTCATATCTTATATTTGGTGAAGTGGTATGAATGAGCTATGGCTGGTGGATTACCATGAAAATGTATTTGAGGATTCCATACCATAAATTTTTACAATAGACCATCTGATCAAGGGTTGTTGACCTTTCCACCCACAGACAAAAAATAATTAAAAGTATTTTTTTTTTCTGTTGTAAATTCTTACCTAATGTACTTTGCTTACAGATGCTTATCGGATGTGAACGAGTGCGCTTCGAATCCTTGCATCAACGGCGGCTCCTGTGAGGATGGAGTCAACCAATTCATATGCCACTGTCTGCCGGGATATGGAGGTATATCTTTTTATTTATTTATAACTAGCTGTGCCCGCGACTTCGCCCGCGTGGACTTTAGGGAGATTACCCGGAAATATGGGTATTATGTTTTTCCCGCGGAACCCTAATGCTTTTTCTAAAATTAAAGTAGCCTAAGTTACGCCTTGGAACGTCAGCTATCTGTCAGTGAAAGTCCCATTGAAATCGGTTCAGCCGTTTAGAAGTTTACCTCAAACAAACAGACAGACAGACAGACAGACAGACAGACAAAAAAAAAAATTGCGTTTTCGTTATAGGTATCGTATATACTTTCATACGCATTTGGTAAAAAAGTGTTATTTTGATATTACAAACAGACACTCCAATTTTATTTATTTGTATGTATGTATGTATAGATGGCCGTACCAGTTTTTTTCTCTTTGGCAGTGACTGACAAGAGATGGTTAGGGAACTGGCGCTCGATTTTCGTTTGAAAGACGTCATCTCTATTCAAGATATGTCGAAACAGTACGACCAATTAGACGTTTTGTTTTGACATTTCTCAAATAGAGATTGATGTATATCAAGCGAAAATTGGACTCCTGTTAGTAGGTATAAGTTAACGTTTCCCTTCTTCTTGATCGATGTACTCTTGGCAGAGCAGTCGTGGTCATGTGCAATTGACGACAGATTTGATGGTCCTCCTCCACCGATCCCGAATGGATGTCTGGCGGCCGCATTCATTAAGAGGGGTCTTAGTCAGCGCTTTACTATGGTCAGTCCATCGCATGGGGCTACGTCCGCGAGGTCTGTTACCATTGACCCTGCCCTGGACAACAAGTCTTTCCATGGTATCTGCTGGTCGCCGTGACACATGGCCAAAGTATCGGAGGATCCTGAGCTGTACTGTGGATGATAGTCTCTCTTTTATTCGTAACTCGTTTAGGATCTACGTTTCTTAAACGTTTCTATGAATAACCAACATGTTAGTTATTACGCAAATAACGTTGGGACTATTGCTCTGTAATGTGTAGATATTAAATTTGTCCTTGCTATTAATTCCTTGACATGGGCACAAATACCCGCTATTCGCAAGTGTAGGCATTCTTCATTTATTTAATTAAAAATGTATTATTTCATTCATTTCGTAAAAAAAAGATACATAAGAATCAGAACCAGATTTTTTATTTATTTATTCATGTAAACCAATACAGACACATATGAATCGTCAATAAATAATAATAATAATAGTATCTCTGCCAATACCATATATAAGGACGATTGTTCTATTATTTTAACCCGTAAGGGAATCGTAACCTATAGGGTACTTCCCGTTGATCCAGAATCATGATATTTGGCAAGCAGCCATGACTTATAGCGCTCGTAAAGATAAAAATTCGAAAACCGCACATTTTTGGTTACATCCCTAAAAAGAAACCATTTTTTATTTTTTCTTCAAAAGTCCCCGATGGATTCCCCATACCTACAAGTTTGTACGGAACCCTCGGTGCGCGAGTCCGACTCGCACATGACCGTTATTCTTTTATTCAACGAATTAAATTATACATATTATTATATTAATTGCAGGTCAACGTTGCGAACGAGATATTGACGAGTGCAGTTCGAACCCTTGCCAACATGGCAGCACTTGTCATGACAGACTCAACGCTTACAAATGCGACTGCGTTCTCGGATACACCGGTAAGTACAATATCTAATAATAACATCTCGCCTGTACTCTCTAAAGGGGTAGACAGAAGTACACTACAGTTCATTAACACTTCGCCGATGTATTTTGGTCCCAATGTAATAGGGGGCGAGTTTATTGCCTTTATACCGTTGCCATTCCCACTCAGTACTAGAGGTCACAATTCACCACGCTGGCCCAGTGCGCGTTGGTGAACTTTGCACGTCTTTCTATAGACGTGCAGGTTTCCTCATGATGTTTACCTTCATCGTACAGCGAGTGGGAATGAATCAGAAATTTTTACTCATGTAAACCAATACAGAATGAGATTTATGAATCTTGAATGAAAAAAATAGTGATTATTGAAACTCACTTTTGCACATAACACACACACACACACCTCTGGGCTTATGTGTGATTCTCATTTCCATCGTATTGAGGGAGAAAGTGCCCGGTATACTGGCAATAAGATCGCCCCGTATTACACAATGATTACTGCTTACTGAACGGTGAAGGAAAACATCGTGAGGAAACCTGCACTTCTATAGCTGGGCGTGTGAAGTTCACTAACCCACACCGTGCCAGGGTGGTGGACTGTGGCACAAATCTCCCACGTATTTAGGGGGAATGTGCCCGGTATAATGTCAATAAGATCGCCCCCTATTACATTGGAACCAAAATACATCGGCGAAGTGTGGGCGCACTGCAGTGCACCTCTGCCTACCCCTTCGGGAAATACAGGCGTAATGATGTACTTTCGCACATGAAATCCAAAAACCACACGAGGTGCGATCCCGAGGTTTGAATCTGCAGCCCTTGCGATCAAGGCGAACGTTCTAACAACTGCGATACCACTGTATTTACAATTATGATCTTCCTTTGAGTTTAATAATACCTTGTATTTTGTAGGTGTGAACTGTGAGACGAATATAGACGACTGCGCGGGGAACCCGTGCCTTCATGGTGGCTCCTGCATCGATCTGGTTAACGGATACCGCTGCGTATGCGCACCCCCACACTCCGGACACAACTGCGAAAACACACTTGACCCCTGCACGCCTAACCAGTCAGTATTATTCTATGAACTAGCTTACAACACTCATGGACATATAAAAAAAGTAAGACTCATCACCGCTCACTTTGAAAGTGAAGCAACGTCTGTGTGTGTGAATTGGGACATATATCTAGAGGTGAATGAATGGTGAAAATATTTGTATTTGAGATTTATGTTTTTTGTAGGCGTTAACCATATTGGGGCGTCAAGTTTGTCAATACGAAAACGACCTCTGTATCTATATGCATAAAGATTAAACTTCTATGATCATTCACTTGCGATACCAGTGTCATTTAGTTGAACAGACAAACAGACGGACAACAAAGCGATCCTATAAGGGTGCCTTTTTAGGTACGGAATCCCAAAAATGAATTTGTTCTGTGCCAATACAGTTTGTTTTGGCACTATATTACGCACGAGCCAGTGTCGGATTAAGGTAACTTGATGCCCTAAGTAATGTTCTTCTGTGCCCCCCCCCCCGTATCTTTCATTAAACGACAATTTAAAACGCCCGAATTTTGAAATGACTTTAACATTTTTGTGCTCGTTTTTTTTCTCGGTCGTCTCTGGTGCCCCCCTAGACGGGACTAAGCATAGCTTAAATAGCTTCTAGGCTATAGACTGGCGCGAGGGTCACAGCCACAGTGCGTGACCCTAATAATTTTTTGATGTGAAACATCTAGCGAGGGGTAAACCTGATTTTTGGCGTGGCGAGATTTGCCGACGCTTCGCCACAACAAAATGAAATTAACCTTATTACTTAATGCATAAAGTATAGTTTTAAATGCAGCCACGCTTCGTACTCCTCGGTTCTTTCCGCCGCTTAGACTCCGCGCACCGGCTGACTCCACTCACTCGCTCATTCGCCGCCTAGACTACTATTTTATGTGAAAAATCTACCAGGCGTCCCGCTACGGCTCAGTTCCTTTTTAACCGACTTCTTATATCAGGGATTGTAAGATTTGATTTTTGTTCTAGATGTAGGCATAGCGGTCGCTGCATCGCGGAGGCCTCGTACGCGGAGTTCAACTGTCAGTGTCCCGTGGGATGGACGGGGGCGCTATGCGAGCGAGATGTCGACGAATGTGCTGTTACAGCTCCTTGCCATAATGAAGCCACCTGTATCAACACTGAAGGGTCCTACGCGTGTCTTTGCGCTCGAGGTTACGAGGGCAAGGACTGCGCTATCAATACAGACGACTGCGCTTCCTGTGAGTATAAAACTGCCCTTTAGATAAATCCAGTGGTAGCCTTGAACGTGAGGAGTGCAAGTTCAAATCCTCGGCTCACACCTCTGACATTTTCATGTGTGAATATAGTTTTTAATCATGATTAACACTCGCTGAACAATGTAGGAAAACATCGTGAGGAAACCTGCAGACCATCAACCTGCACTGGGTCAGAGTGGTGGACTATGGCCCAAATCTCCCTCGTATTGAGGATGAATATGTCTGGCCCAAATACATTGGGACTGCAGTACACGTCTGCCTACCCCTACAGGAGATGCAGGCGTGATGACGAAGACGGCTTGGCCTAGTAGTTTGAGTGTAGGCTGTGGTTTTGGGTTCAATTCCCACCAGCGGCAAGTGTGGTCTTTTCGGAAATAACCCTGGTCTGTGGAGTTAGGACGCATGTCAAGATTAGACGCTCTCACAGATTCGTTCGCTCGCTCTCTCTCTATTATTTCATACTATAGAAAGAGATACAAGCAACATATTCCGTGACATAAGTCTAGTCTTTGCGCTCATGCTACTACCACTGGATGTAAATGGACTCGCCTTCAGCCCATTGTATGGTACCCATAGGTACTCATAGTTGTTAGTTTTTTTTATGAGATAGGGAGGCAAACGAGCAGACATTTCACCTGATGGTTAGTGATCAACGCCGCCCATGGACACCTGCAACACCAGGGGCATCGCAAGTGCGTTGCCGACCTTTAAGGAATGAGTGAATGAGTTAGTTAATGTATGATTATAATCATTGTTGTTTTTCTGTCCGTAGTTCCGTGTCAGAACGGCGCGACGTGTTTGGACAGTATTGGCGATTATAACTGCCTGTGCGCAAGTGGATTCGCGGGCAAGCATTGCGAGGTGGACATCGACGAATGCCAGTCTAGACCTTGTATGAATGGAGCTACCTGCAACCAGGTAACTAACTTTCTCATAAATATTACGGTTTTCGCGCGACCAAGGGGGCAATACTCGCAAGATCGAAATATAATATGACGAAACAAAAGAATTGCGACCAATTTGTGGTTCCATTTCGACATATTTCGAATTAGAGGTCATTGTTGGACATGCGAGAATGGGGCCCCAAGTTTTAGCCCATACCAAAATAAACTTTATTTACTTATAGCAAAAGCACATTCTTCAACTAAATGTTGCATCGACGACTCGAGTGTATTTTGCAGCGTAATCGCGTGGCGTTTAATATAGACGTCCAGTCTTTAAATATATAGGCGGAGAGTACATTTTCAAGCAATTAAACTTTAAATGCAGCCTTCCTTGTTTCTTTTAGATTTCGATAACACCTATTTTCCACGACTATTCATATTAGATTGGTTCTAAATAACATTCTGAAGTAGCGTAGGTAATAGAATTTTTTGCTAATATTTATGAAGAGTGCCTCTAGCGGCATTGTTAAACTGTACCATAGCAGTTAGGATATTAAATACCATGCAGGAATTTGGTAATTTAGTTGCAAACAAGTTTCAATCACCTTCCATCAAAATAGCTATCAAAACGTATTCAAAATCCGCCATGTTCTTTGGTTTCAAACGTAAATCGATAGCAAATAAGGATTTGGCGGAAAAGGGAAGATCCATGCCAGGCGGGTGGTATGCCTAGTAGGGTCCGCTACGCCCCGCTGATATTGTCGGCGAATTCGTATACCTATATAGTTCAGATCGTCAAGAACTTCGGTACCGCGAGCTAGGATTTTCACAGTATGGCGGTTAATTACTTGAACGCGTAGAATTTCGATGTGTCGGTAGTCGCGCCATCTATTGCCGACTGGTGGAAGTGGCGAGATATTCGCCACAAGTTACATAATCTCATAGCTGTATGTGATTTGTTATTTCTAGTACGTGGCGTCATATACCTGTACGTGTCCGCTCGGCTTCTCCGGCATCAACTGTCAGACGAACGACGAGGACTGCACCGAGTCCAGCTGCATGAACGGGGGCACCTGCATCGATGGCATCAACTCTTACAACTGCTCCTGCCCGCCTGGGTAAGTCTAGCTTCAACTAATACCACTGCTCCTGCCTGGAGACATAGAATAAAAGAAAACATCAGAACGGCCATAACGATAGTTTCGTATGAAGACCGGTGTCACTAGTTGCCAACGAATCGAGTCATAGAACATAAGAAAAATATCAGAACGGCCGTTACGATAGTTTTTATGAAAATGAGTGTCCCTGGTTGCCAACCAATCGTGCCATAAAACAAAATAAAAAGGTCGCAACGGCTGTAACGAAGATTTTGTATGAAAACCAGTTGCCTGTTAAAGACAAGTTATCCATAAACAAGGAATCCATTCCATTCCTCTGCATCTATTATTAGCTTAAATTTCAATAATTCATTTTACACTAATTTAATTATAGTCTCCAATAAAGAAAAAGTTTGTGAGTTTCGTATGAATGAATTACATATAGATGTAATTCGAAGGAAAAAAAAATACATTTGATCGATTGCTTAACGTTATTTAATATTTTGACAATAATGCTATCATACAGCCTTGCCTGGTGCGTCAGTTTCGCTCACATTAGACTCATTTTTTTAAATTCATCTAAATCATTACAATGTAGGGACTCCACATCCTTCGTCACTCTAATGTTTTCTTAAACTCTTTGATAAGCCTCTATAACCTTTTTATTAACTGTAGATACACGGGATCCAACTGCCAGTACCGCATAAACATGTGCGACAGCTCTCCGTGCGACAACAGCGCCACCTGTCACGACCACGTGACATATTACACCTGTCATTGTCCATACGGGTACACCGGAAAACACTGCGAGGCATTTGTCGAGTGGTAAGTACAAAGAACTCGAATATCACCTTAGAAGTAGCGCTATATAGTGAATTAATACTTACAATTCTGGGGCCGTGCATTAATCCCGCAATTGCAGCCATTCCTCATCTTCATACATACAATACATTTCATGATTTTCTAATTTTCCTAAAAAAACCCACCAAATAGTCAAAATATCAAAAAAAAAATATTCGTGTAGGCCAAAAAGCACTTAGTCAGATTCTACCACCGGCTCGGAATGCTGCTTCCACTGAAAAGAGCCGGTAAGAAACTCAATGGTAACTCTTTTCAAAATGATAATTAAGAGTAATAGATTCTCAGGAGCAGCCATGAGAGCAGACAGAACCTTTGCCACAATACTATAGAAGAATTATACTCACGGCAGTCTAATATTAAATACAAATATAGTCTTTACGCTTAGGAAGCTAGGACAGTAAGGTGCGTCTCCCATTTAGTGACATTAATTAAATACTATTGTGATAGGTGTGAGGCGAACCCGTGCGATAATGGAGCCACGTGCTCGCAGAAGGGCCCGCAGTACTCCTGCACGTGTGCGCCGGGCTGGTCGGGCAAACTCTGTGACGTTGAAATGGTGTCTTGCAAAGACGCTTCCATCAGAAAAGGTAATCTTAAGTACCCACTTTAATGTGACTTTACCACGTTTTGGTGTCAATACCCTAGCCACCAACTCTTGTGTGACTTTACCACTTTTTGGTGTCAATACCCTAACCACCAACTCTAGTGTGACTTTACCACTTCTTGGTGTCAATATCCTAGCCACTAACTTAAGTGTGACTTTATCACGTTAATAACATAATCACCAATAATTTCTTTCCAGGTGTAAAACTAAAACAGCTATGCAATAACGGTTCTTGCGAGGACATTGGTAACTCTCACCGCTGCCATTGCCTCGAGGGCTACACGGGCTCCTACTGCCAGAAAGAGATCAACGAGTGCGAATCAGCTCCGTGCCAGAACGGAGCCGTGTGCAAAGACCTCGTAGGGACATACCAGTGTCAATGCGCCAAAGGTTTCCAAGGACAAAACTGCGAGTTGAACGTGAACGACTGCCTACCGAACCCCTGTCAAAATGGTGGTACCTGCCACGATCTGATCAACAACTTCTCGTGTTCATGTCCTTTTGGTACTCTAGGCAAGATCTGCGAGATAAACGTCAATGATTGCAAGCAGGACGCGTGTCATAATAACGGTACATGTATGGATAGAGTTGGCGGGTTTGAGTGCAAGTGTCCACCGGGTTTCGTTGGGCCGAGATGTGAGGGTGACATCAATGAGTGCCTTTCAAACCCTTGCTCGTTACCAGGAACACAGGATTGCGTGCAGCTCGTCAACGATTACCACTGCAACTGCAAGACGGGTTACATGGGGCGGCACTGCGACGCCAAAGTGAACTTCTGCGCGAATTCCCCATGCCAGAACGGAGGAATATGCACCGCAATCCAAGGAGGTCACGAATGCCTTTGCAACGAAGGATTTTACGGCAAAAACTGTGAATACTCCGGATACGCGTGCGATTCAAATCCATGCCAGAACGGAGGGTATTGTCGGACATCAGAAATTGGTGGTTACGTCTGCGATTGCCCCTCAGGGTTGTCCGGCATCAATTGCGAGATTGACTCAATGAATGAGTGTCTAAGCAATCCTTGCAAGCACGCCGAAGCTAGATGTATCGACAAACCCGGTGACTACTTATGCTACTGCCCAAGACAGTGGACCGGAAAGACCTGCAACATCCACGACCCTCACTCCAGAGGCGGCTACGGGAGTCCCATCAACGGCGGTTTCAGCTCAAACAATCCAGGCTTGACGCTACAGGAGTTAGACCTAGCTTTCCAAAGAGAACAATGCGTTCAAATGGGCTGCAAAGAAAAGCAAGGAGACTACCATTGCGATGAAGAATGTAATACTTACGCTTGTGATTTTGATGGAAACGACTGCTCTTTGGGTATCAATCCGTGGGCGAACTGTACAGCGCCTATCAAATGCTGGGAGGTGTTCAAAGATGGTGAATGCAACGAGGTCTGCAATACACAAGCTTGTTTATTCGACGGTAGAGACTGTGAGAAATCTCTGCAACGCTGCAATCCTATTTACGACGCGTACTGTCAGAAACACTACGCCAACGGTCATTGCGACTACGGATGCAACAACGCCGAGTGCAACTGGGACGGTCTGGACTGTGAAAACGAACCCCCGCACATAGCCGAAGGCGTCATGTCTGTAACCTTACTTATGGACATGATGACATTCAAGGAAAACTCCGTCGCGTTTCTAAGGGACTTGGGACATCAGTTGCGGACTACTGTGGTCATAAAGAAGGATCATTTGGGTAATGATATGGTGTTCCCGTGGAAAGGGTCGACCGACGTCGGATTACAGGACACGGAATTTGGAAAGAAACATAACATAGTCTTCACGGAACGGGCGCAATCAGGCGTGCAAGTGTACTTGGAGATCGACAACCGAAAGTGTACAATGACGGCGGGGTCCGAGTGCTTCTTCTCAGCTCAAGAAGCGGCCGAGTTCTTAGCGGCAACGGCGTCCAAACACTCCCTATCACCCGACTTCCCAATCTTTCAAGTGAAGGGGGTGAAGCCGCCGGAAACTCCCCCCGGTCCCACCAACTCTAAATACGTTTTCATCGGCGTGATCCTGGTACTGCTGGCCGGTCTACTCATCGGGGTACTGGTAACGGCTCAAAGGAAACGCGCAGCGGGCGTCACGTGGTTCCCTGAAGGTTTCATCCGCAATAATTCTTCAACGAGACGCAGATCGCGTCGTCGTGTTCCCGACGGTCAGGAGATGAGGAATTTAAATAAAGGGTCCATTGGTTGTATCGATTTGGATATCAATGGGGGGCATTTAGGGCCTCCCCATCACTGGTCGGATGAGGATGACGATGGGTCGGCGCCGCCCAGGGCTAAGAGGGCTCGCGGGCCGGGGGACGCTAACGGAGCTCCGGGAGGGTACGCGTCAGACCATACGGTCATCACGGACTACGAAGAAGCGGCGCATGATTCGAGAGTGTGGACCCAGCAGCATTTGGACGCGGCTGACATTAGAGTACCGCCGAGCATGATGACACCGCCTGCTATCGTGAGTATCTACCTTATACAACATCCTAATTAATTATCTAAAAGCCAAAATCGTACACTTCTTTTAAAAATGCTGTCTTAGTTATGTTATGAAAGGATTGAAGAAACTTGTGCTACTATCTATGTATTTCGGAAAGTATTTTAATTTGAATATTTGTATGTGACATCATGATGATAGAGACATATTTAGCGTAAGACGATTAGGTATCGTGTTAAATTTTATTTATAGCATTTCGACACTATTTATTGTAAATGTTAGCTCCACCCCTTGACTTCATCCTCTTAGTTAGAGAACTAAGGTGAGGAGCGGATAACTTTCTAGGGTTGCGGGTTCGATACCCGCCAGTGGCAAATTTCAGAAAACGTCTTTTCAGAATTTGCCCTGGTCAGCGTATAACTGGTATCGCCCGCAGTTTTGCTTATTTTGGGATCACACTATGAGTTGTTTGGCGATATTTATTTATAAGCAATCGTTGTTGGACCCTCGATCGTTGTTGGATCCTCAATCGTTGTTGGACCCTCGATCATTGTTGGACCCTCGATCGTCGTTGAACCCTCGATCGTTGTTGGACCCCCGATCGTTGTTGGACCCTCGATCGTTGTTGAACCCTCAATCGTTATCAGACCCTCGATCGTTCTAACTATCGGTGTATTCCAGCACGACCACGTGGACGTGGACGCGCGCGGGCCGCTGGGCATGACGCCGCTGATGGTGGCGGCCGTGCGCGGCGGCGGGCTGGACACCGGCTCCGACGCCGAGGACGAGCAGACCGCGCACATCATCTCCGAGCTGGTCGCGCAGGGCGCGCAGCTCAACGCCGCCATGGACAAGACCGGGGAAACCAGCTTGCACTTAGCTGCCAGGTGAGTCCCCTTACGAGTAGCTTGTGACGTGCAGCTCAACGTGGAGCGGGGAGACCAGCTTGCATTCAGCTACTAGGGAGATTATAACTGAAATGAAAACCATTTCAAAGATAAGCAACAACCACACCCCCAAATAAATTGACTTAAAAACAAACCTATATATACAAAGACATAACTAATCTCGTACCGAACTATGACCTAGAAGTTATGTGGTTTGTAAATATGTCAGAATTTCCATTTGACACTTTGATATTATTTCAATGGTAACTAACTTGTAATGATTTTATAGGTACGCCCGCGCGGACGCAGCTAAGCGTCTTTTGGACGCAGGCGCGGACGCCAACTCGCAAGACAACACGGGCCGCACGCCGCTGCACGCAGCTGTCGCGGCGGACGCGATGGGCGTATTCCAGATACTGCTCAGAAACAGAGCAACCAACCTAAACGCTAGGATGCACGATGGAACGACACCACTCATTTTGGCTGCAAGGTAGGCTTACAACCAGTGGGGTTAACAGGTTAAGACTAGACGAGAAGGATTCGCTCTCGCCCTCTGTCTTATTTCATACGAGAAAAAAAGACATCAACATATTCCGTAACGTAATTCTAGTCTTGGCACGTAAGCTGCAACTACTGAAGACTTATCTACTGCAACCACGATATCTGAAACAAGATGTCCCGAGTTTAGTCGTGTCGACTCACGCTCTCACTTCATATGAGAGATATTATATTAGTTTCATACCTTAAAAAACTAAATAGGACTTAAATTAACTAATTTGCTTTTGTTTTGAAATTTATCGCTTTTATCCTTAACGGGAATATAACACGGTATGCATGATACGACAGAAGAAAGCTTAACAAAGACATAGATAATAGAAATAACACTTAATTTTGTCTATAGGCTAGCCATTGAAGGCATGGTGGAGGACCTGATCAACGCCGATGCAGATATAAATGCAGCTGACAACAGCGGCAAGACCGCGCTACACTGGGCGGCGGCGGTGAACAACATAGATGCAGTCAATGTGCTGCTAGCACACGGAGCCAATAGAGATGCACAGGATGATAAGGTTCGTAAAATAGACATGCTAATATACTAGTATCTATATTTTAAATAAAATTTAAGTCTGTTTGTAATATCGAAGTAACACCTTTTTACTAAATGCATGCCGAGGGTTGAAAGGCTATTTGGCTGTAGCGACATTGTTTTGACTTTACAGGAGAGCATACTCATTCGACGCACAAAAAATTGCCGATTCCGAATATTTATATGTCGGGGCAACAATATTCGTAGGATCAACACCGTCTGACATTATATGGGCGTAGATGTTTCTTGTGATATAATTGAAAGGTTTACTTGATTTATTCACTTTAACACAATTACTCTTATTACAACGAAACGTGAGACAGTTCCTAGTGAGGGAGCACTAATCTCGCTGACAGCTGAATGCGAACCGAGCCTTGTTCCCGCGCTCCTCACCAACTAGGCTCGGTCGTAGCACGAAGTTGCCGAGTATCAACATCATCGCGACAGTGTCGCCATCTCTCGGAATTCGTGCTGCGCTTCGTTTGGTGTCTAAATTATTAACTGTTTCCGACATATATAGGTCAATATTGCCCAAAAGTGTAGCTGAAGTCAAATTGCCTTTCACCCCTCGATATGAATGTATACGCGTTACCTATAACGAAATTGCAATCTTTAAAATTGTTGGCTGTACGTCTGTCTGCTTCGGGTACGCTTCCAAACGGCTTGACTGATTTTGACGGGACTTTAGCAGATGCTGATGTTGTAGGCTACATTTATTTTAGAAAAAAAAATAGGATTTTGTGGGAAAAACATAAAACCCATTTTTTCGGGTAACCCATCTCCCTAAATTCGCGAACACAGCTAGTTGTAATAAAAAAGTATATAAACATAATTGGATTTGTTTGCGGATGAGTGGGCCAAGATTTTCTGGATGCGTATTAGGTTATGCGAGCAGGATCTTTGAATAGTTGCCAGACCAACAGACATTTTTCATTTCATTGCGTTATAAAATAAGTTATAATATAATAATAAGTTATAAATGCGTCATAAAATAAGTTACTTATAAAATAACGTTTATTATTCTCTGAATAGGACGAAACGCCCCTCTTCCTTGGCGCCCGCGAAGGGTCTTACGGCGCTTGTAGGGCGTTGTTAGACGCGATGGCGAACCGCGAGATCACAGACCACATGGATAGGTTGCCGCGCGACGTGGCGCAGGAGAGGATGCACGATGACATCGTAAGGCTTCTGGACGAGCACTGTCCTCGACCCATGGCCCAGCATCATCATCTCATGCGTGAGTATCGTACCTTAATCAGAATAAGATATGTTTTGTACATATAGTCATTTTAGTGCTCTACCTCTCAATCGGAATGAACTTCTTATATGAATATAACATTCGTTGATTGAAACCCAAATTCATAATTATTTTTATTGTTATAATGATTGTATTATTTTGTTGAGCAGCGTCTCCGAACCCTCATCCTCAACTGATCAGCCAGCCCACGGTGATCGCGACGGCGGCAAAAGGGAAGCAGAAGAAACGTGCGAAACCCGGCCCCGAGAGCCCGCAGGACCAGCCCTACGACAACAACAACCTGCAACCATCTCAGATCAGACGGTACGCCCTCGATTTGCAACCCACACACATAAGACGGTACGCCCTCAACTTGCAACCTTTTCTCATAAGACGGTACGCCCTCAACTTGCAACCTTGTCTCATAAGACGTTATGCCCTCAACTTGCAACCTTGTCTCATAAGACGTTATGCCCTCAACTTGCAACCTTGTCTCATAAGACGGTACGCCCTCAACTTGTAACCTTGTCTCATAAGACGGTACGCCCTCAACTTGCAACCTTTCACTTATGACGATACGCCCTCAACTTGCAACCTTTTCTCATAAGACGATACGTCACTAATGTACAACCCTTAGTAATAAAACGGTACGCCCTCAACTTGTCAGTAGTGGGACATTGAAAGGGGGCTATTTATTAAATATTGAAGTGTTATTTACAGGAAACCGAGTGTAAAAAAGAACAATAAGAAAGTAGCGCAGGAGGTGCCGCAGAGTGTGGAGAGTCTCGGCTCCAGTCTCAGCCCTGTAGAGTCACCGCTGCAAAATTTACAGGTACACCTAGCTTACATAAGCTTTACTAAACCTGTACAACTTACCAAGTTCTCACTTATAGACACATACTTTTAGTGACAGACGTATAGTCCTATAAATCCGACTAATATTATAATTGTGAAACTTTGTGAGGATGGATGGATGAATGGATGTTTGTTACTCCTTCACGCAAAAACTACTGAACTAATTTTGATGAAACTTTACTATATTAGAATAGGCTATAATTGAATGTAGGCTATAATTTATAACGATATTGAATACTTGAAAAAAAAAACGAATTTCAATAAAACAATTAAACCATTAAATTTATTTGTGGGCAAATCTCTGATCGCTTTGGCATGCACCGCGACGCTCCAATTTTTTTTTTTTTATTTATTTAGGATTTCCAACAACAAGTACACTGTGTGAAATAACAAGGAAACATGCATAGGTTTTAAGCTAAGTGCCCTGTCAATTATAGGAAATCACAGCATGCATAAATAACAATAGGTAAACTACTTAAGGCTAAATTATATAAACACAATATTACCTAATCATAAAGGGATACAGTAACCAAGCAAAAGTAACAGTAAGCAGCGATGTTTTTTTTTTATCTAAGGACAATACTTTTAAGATTAGCTGTGAAAAACAGGTTACATTCATTTTGGCAGTCTTCATACAATGAGTACATACGAGGTAAATGGACAAAATTTCCTTAAATTAGTGCGTGAAACCAGTTTCAGTATGAGAGAACAACTTTTTCCTACATGATCTTGGAGTTTTAGTAGGTATATTGAATCCTTGCTGAGTAAATTGGGAATTTTTTGTCTATTATAGAGGAGACTCCAAATAGGATGAAAAATAAGTTTGTTACATTATTGTTTTGATGATAGGACTTGCCGTCGCCGTACGACGCAACGTCCCTGTACTCGAACGCGATGGCGCAGTTCGTCGGCATGGAGCAGCTTGTTCAGCACAAACAGCCGCCCAGCTATGAGGACTGCGTCAAGGTGAGACACGCCACACCGTCACACGTCACGACTAAGCGTCACCGTGACGTCATCCATCGTTATTTTACGTCACATAACGCAACTCGTTTCAGCACGATTTTATTCAACGCTACTTTGCGTCATACGGCGCAACTTGGTTGCGGAACATCCACCATCTTATTAGATAGATAAATAGAGTTGAGATAAATAGAGTTGAGACCTACTGTTTATTGTAAACCAAATAGAGAGAGAAAATCATATGAAACAAACAAACATATTACATTCTTAGGTCTAAATAATACTTCACGTTCATCAACCATTTTGATGTGAAACATCTAATGGCATGCTTGGCGAGTGACAGCGACTGCTGATGCCGCGATGCCGTGATCTCAAAACTTCGAGCAGCTTCGTGGCTCCTCGGTTCTTAGACTCGCTCCGCCGCCTAGACTCCGCCCACCGGCTGACTATGGTCACTCGCTCACTCGCCACTACGTTTATGTTTCACATCTGCCAGGCGTCCCGCGACGGCTCAGTTTTTTTATTCATAATGTGTATTTATTGAATTTGTTCTAGCTATTAATTATTCGGCATTGGAATAAATACCCGCTGATCGTAGATGCAGTCATTCCTCCTGTCATACCATTAAAATTTTAAAAATTCATTTTTTTTGTAAACAAAGAAGGTAATGAAGGTCACATGTGAAGGTTTGCTGATGGCTTGACCTAGTAGTTTGAACGTAGGCTCACTGAACAGGAGTTGCGGGTTCGATTTCCGCAAGTGACAAATTTCGGAAAAGGCCTCTTCAGAATTTGAAGTTACTGGGTGTACCTGAGATCGCCCCCATTCCACTGTATGTTACCCATAGTACAAGCTTTGCTTAGTTTGGGATCATACGATGTGTATGGTGTTGTCTGGCTATATTTCAAGGGCACAGCTAAATAACAGGGAAGGGAGTGTCACTACTTTTTTTTTTTTTTTAACGAAATGAGCGAAATGATGATATTTAATGGAATAAGATGAGGAGTGGCATCACCTGCGACTAGCGCGAGTATTTCGCCAATGTCAAGTAATTAATAGCAAGGACAAATTCAATAAATCATCATCATCATCATCACGCCTGTATTCCCCGAAGGGGTAGGCAGAGGTGCACTGCAGTGCGCCCACACTTCGCCGATGTATTTTGGTCCCAATGTAATAGGAGGCGAGCCTATTGCCATTATACCGGGCACACAGGTTTCCTCACGATGTTTTCCGTCACCGTTTCTTAGCAAGTGATAATCTCAGATGAAAATGAGATTCGCACATGGAACCCAGAGGTGCGAGCCGGGGATAGAACCCGCGCACTTTGATTGCAAAGCGTGCGTTCGACCACTCGGCTACCACTGCTATTCAATAAATACACATATTAAATAAAAATGGATAATGACAGTGATAAAGATGGCGGATGATCAGTCACTACTTTAAATATGTTTTATTTATTTATAGAATCATAACTTTGTCTATGGTATTTTGAATACTAATCATTAGAAAAAGTTAACAGATGGCGCCAAAAATGCAGTAATGTTTATGGCCAAAACGATAAGTACTGGGAATGTCCATGATTAGTCAGTTCTAAGCAAAAATGATTGCATGCAATATCTCAATAAAATTAATATACTTTTAAACTTTCAATCGGTTTTTTCTCAAAAATAATTAATTAGGTTACTCCCTGTTATTTGCCATTTTTTTTTGTAACATGGGAAAATCCTTTATGGATACCCCTTTATCTTGGGGGAGATGAAAGGATTATGTGGAAGTCCCAGCGAAGCCGTATATTCACTAAAAAACCATGGTGATCCAATCACCCGCCATATCGGAGGGGTCACGGGAACGCTTTCGCACACATCCGTTCCTTCATTTAATATGTTTATTTCAGACGGGACAGACGCTGCAACAGTCGTACGGTGGCGGCGGCCTGGGCGCGTCGCTGTCGCCCCCATATTCAAACCATTCGCCGACGCATAGTAACCACACAACCTCACCACACGCATACATAGGTACGTACTTTACTATCCATATTTCACTTAAATTAGGACACTCCTTAATATGTCTAGCGCAAAATCCGTTTTATCAAGTCGACCACTAAGTGCCTTTTCAAAGTAGTGTTTTATACGATCGTTTAGAAGCTTGTACGAGCGTTGACGTGCTTACAAGCTCGTATACCAAGCCGCGATTTTTCAATTGTTTTTTCGTCAGAATACATATTGCTACAGCTACTCGCCACCACCAGGTCGAGCGTACACGCCGTAATACTCCTGTGTAGGCGGAGCCGTATCACGAAACGACCGTATACGCGCTAAAAACGCTAGTTTGAAAGCGCTCTTAGGATCCTAGAACCGTCTTAAGTTACACACCGAGTCGACGCGTAAATGTTAGGCAACTCTAATTTTTTGCATGTTTGACAGTCGAAACATCGAACAAGTTGTCAACTGAATTAAGACAAACTATCAATTAGAGACGCCTGTTGCATGGGAGTCGCCTTGCATTACTTGATTTGGCGATACTGAAAACTAGTCCTTATTGATTCTGTTATAAAGCTTATTGATTAAATGTTAAATAAAATTGATTAAATATTAAATGTGGAACAAAAGAACTGCATGAACACATAACATATTTTGGTAAGTACGTTTTAAATTCAACCTTATCTCATTTATATTAGGATCTCCGTCACCTGGCAAGTCGCGGCCGTCGCTGCCGACGTCGCCGGCGCACATGGCGGCGCTGCGCCACTCGCACCAGCACCAGCTCGACGCCGCCGCCTACTCTGCGCTCGCGCATCTCAGTCAGTATTACGCTGTTTTACATCCGATTATCTCACCATCGATGATATTTCACTGAATAAATGTACTATGTGCAAGAGGTTTGACATGCAAGAAGCTTGTTTTTCAAGAGGAGTGATATGCAAGAAGCTTAACATGCAAGAAGTGTGACACAGGAAGCTTGAGATGCAAGAGGCTTGACATGTAACAGGCGTGGCATCTTGAATGTCATTGATTTGACATTCGAGAGGCGTGACATGCATGAGTCTTGACATGCAAGAGGCGTGACATGCAAGAGGCTTGTCATGTAACATGCGTGTAATTAAAGATTCTAGACATTTTAGGGCTGTGACACCTAAGATCCTTGACATGCAAGAGGCATCATACGCAAGAAGCAAGCACTCATGTCACACGTCTTAAATATCAAGATATTTAAGTGGTTCGATATGCAAGAAACATCATTCGCAAGAGGCTTGATATTTAAGAAGCGTGACATGCAAGAGGCGTGACAGGCAAGATTTGACTTGTGTTGATAGTAATAGCTGTTTGTCCCCGCAGGTGCGAACGGCCAGCACAACGCGCAGCTTCAAGCTGTGATGACGCACGCCGCCGCGCTCGGGCAGGTGCAGGGCGCGCAGCATCCCGCCATTACAAATCTCATGTCGGGTAAGTGAACAATTAGTTAATTTAACAATTTGAATATGCCAAAAGCAGTGGTAGCCGAGTGGTCGAACGCACGCCTTGCAATCAAAGTGTGCAAGTTCAAACCCCGGCTCGCACCTCTGAGTTTATGTGCGAATCTCATTTTCATCCGAGATTATCACTTGCTATGAAACGGTGAAAGAAAACATCGTGAGGAAACCTGCACGTCTGAGGGAACTTGTCTAGTTCTCGATAGATGTGTGAAGTCTGCCAACCCACACTGGGCCAGCGTGGTGGACTATGGTCTAAATCCCCCTCGCATTGAGGGGAGGCCCGTGCCCAGCAGTGGGACGTTAAAAGGGCTGTAGTTAGTTGTATGCCAGCTACTGTAAAGTTACCCTCATAGAAAGTCACAAGAGTGAGGCCACGTTATTCCAACAAATTGTTTTTCCTCTCACTCTAAACTCATCGTACGTTACCA
Source organism: Ptilodon capucinus (assembly GCA_914767695.1). Classification (NCBI taxonomy): domain Eukaryota; kingdom Metazoa; phylum Arthropoda; class Insecta; order Lepidoptera; family Notodontidae; genus Ptilodon; species Ptilodon capucinus. Next base: position 12,363,960 of record OU611811.1, read on the forward strand.
AACCAAGCAACCTTTGTACCTTGAGCACCATACAAGGAATTGGGAGCGATCTTACTTACACTCAGACCAGTGTAAAATTCCAAAATTTGTCGCGAACGGGAAACGAACCCGGAACCATCCTATATCTTCGAAATTTTGTAAATACTTACGTTTCCAATGACAACACCCAGCGATTTCTCTTAAAGAAATCAATTTCAGATCATATAAATAATACTTTTTTTTTTTTTAACGAAATGAGCGACATGATGATATTTAATGGAATAAGATGAGGAATGGCATCACCTGCGACTAGCGCGAGTATTTCGCCAATGTCAAGTAATTAATAGCAAGGACAAATTCAATAAATACACATTATAAATAAAAATGGATAATGACAGTGATAAAGATGCCGGATGACTCCTAAATAATACTTAGGATTTTATACAACAGTATAATTAGTAATTTTCGATCTTATGGTGGATGTATTTAAGTTGCAATATTCAGTAACAAATACTCTATACCCAGGATCATAAGATTGCCATATTAGGCAATACTTAAACTATTATTTTTATCTCCGCAGGTCTGTACGGCGGTTGGGGTATGGGTGATACGTTCCCGACGCCGTCCCCGGAGTCCCCGGACCACTGGTCGACGCCCTCCCCGCAGACGCCGCTGACGCAGTCCCCGCACTCTGATTGGTCCGACCGCGCGGCGCTCTCACCGAACGAATTGCAACAGTCCAATAAGGGCGGGACTGAAGCGATATATATATAAAGTTTAAATTAAGAATCTGTTTCTAGGTTGAATATCGAAAACTTATCTTGATGTTATGTTGGCGAATTTTTGTTGGAGTCTTGACAATTTGAAATTTGCAGTTAAACCTTTGTTTTGAATGAGCGTCGCAGATATCTGTAGCTTAATGATGGTTGAAATGAATAATGAGGTAAGTGAGAATTTTCATTCCATAGCTTGAGTTGTTTTTGTACTCTTTGCTTGTTGAACATTACAAGATGTCAAGACGTAACAATAAATAGCCAACATTTCACGAAATGAGTTGAAGCAGCAAAGATTCGAAGACACTGTACAGGATTGTTGGAAGGAAAGTGAGAGAAAGAAAAAAATGCAAAATGTAAATTATTTTTAAACGTTCGGCGTTGAAATGGCGTTGTCGAGCTGTTAAATGCCGTAGATATAGACTGATTTGTACAGCCATGACGAAATGTATAGGTAATAACATAGTGTAGAATACTACGATGCACTAACATTGACACACTCGTGATAATGACATTTAATTTATCGGTGTATTTTTATACTGTGACAAATTGAAAATATGCATTTAATATGAATACGAATAATCATTTTTGATGATAAACAAAAGGAATTTAAAAAAATTGATGTAAAAAAAAACAAAAAATGTACGATGGTTACAATGTGTTACGTTTTTCACGTGCATAAGAAAACGTGGTAAATGAATTCCATTTCCATATTGTTTTTTTTTTTCTGTAATTTAATTTTGTTCAGTAAAATAAAAATACATCGGCAGATTTCAAACCACATTCGAATATTACTCTTGTTACGTTGTTGAAGTTGTTCTTTTTATAATTATTTTCTCGTATGTAAGCCCGTGTTTTTGAGCATTGACACAATGAGGCGAAGTGTGCTAATGAGATTGTTAAGTGCGGTCGACTGTGATGATTGTATGTAAAACCCTCCCCCCTCACCACTGCCTGTCTTTGCAGCAATGCTTTTTAATATAACATTCAGTTTTTGACAGTTAAGTTCAGTTAACTCAGTATAAAATCTGTCAAAAATTGACAGTTAACACGGAAACAACAATGCGTTAAGAGGTGGTGTTAAGGACCCTGAAACCGTAAATTACAGTAATATTTTAATAGTCCTTTTTTGTCTTTTTTTATATCAGATTTTACATATTTTTGTAATAAAATTATAGTAATCTACTACTCATAGACAGTTTGAGGGTTCACGAACGGTAAAATATCAAATGAACATTGAAACAATACTGCTCGGGGAGGGAGGGGGGAATGAAATAATACGTCGACTGTACAATGTACGGAAATTATTTATGTGTGATTCTGTGGCACTTTGTATTATAATGTGCTTGTAGAAAATTGTTTTCTAAACCGATTTCAATAAAGCCTCGTATTCACTAGAAAACAAAGTTATGGGAAATATCGCACTCATCGTTCTATACTGCTTTTTGAGCGGTAGTCGAAGGTTAAAATAAAAATATGCGTTCGATTTGATGTCTCCTAAGAAAGGGATATATCACACTTTAAACTTAAAGGGAATAATTATTCATTTAAATTGTGATTACAATGTGCTAATGCTGTTATAAATGGTTTGTAGAGGGATTTGAATTGATTTTGACACTCGGGCGTGTGGTAATTGATATCGATTTTAAAATATCGGTTCTATAGTAGTATGTGTTTAAGTGTCCCCGTTTTTACCATTATAACCTAAATTTATAGAAAGTTATGATCTAGTTACAATGGAATTGTAAAACACGTTTGTATTGAAAAAGAAAGCTCCCGAAGGTGGTTTGCATTTTCTATAAATTAGGGGTTTAGATTTAACGTGGTATTTGTTTTCTAGTGAAACAAGACAATTTGTACTAAATTAAAATTAGTATAATATAGCTAATCGCATTTCTTACATTTTACACAAACCCGCGGATTCGAGTTTCACCATTTTTTTCATTACGGTTTTTTAGTAATAAATTATTTTATTATAGTTATTTTAAAATTATGATATTCACTGAGATTGATGCTTGTTTTAGAATTTTTAACTGTAAATTTGAATTTTAATTGCCAGAGTCTTGTTTTTTCTTTATATTATTGATAAGCAACAATCTCAGTTGGCAATATTAGGTACATATCTTCCGCTTACACAAATCATTCCATGTTTGCTTCCTTTGCAATGCTAAAGTACCCAGAAAATGGTATTCAATGTATAATAAATATTTTATTAAAGCATATTGATTCATTTTAATTAAACTTTCTTAAAATAGAGCGATATAAATTACTACTTCAGCAAAAAAAAAACAAAAAAATAAGAATTTTTTTTTATATAACATTTCCATTTCTGATGTACTTTAGCATATATTTTTTAATCAATTTATGTAAGATCTCATCCATTCCATGTATCGCTTTAAATGGCAATTGTTTTAATTGTTTTATTATCGTTATTTCGGGACCATTACATGCTCAATTTACTCAATTCCATACATACTCTTTTATATTGTAATATATTTTATATAATTAAGTATTTTAACGTATTTCTATAGCTTCCGATATTGTATTGTCTACATTATTGTAAATATTTTTATATTTTTTTTTGTAGCGTAAATAATATTTAATGCTGATGAAATAACTGATCTTCGTAGTTTTATTAGTATTTAGTTTATTTTTTTGTTTGTGTCATCGTGATGTGCCAATGAGCAGATTTGTCAAAAAATACTGTACCCTTTCGGATAAAAGACAGATTACATTGTTTAGTGATAATGTGTATTACTAGTTATAGAAATAGGAATACTAATAAGCGAAATGAGCTTCCTTTTATGCTTACTATTATATTGTAGGCTTCATGTAAAGAATTGTAATACATGGGTCATTGGCTGAAGTACAACAGGAATACAAATACAAATAATGAAACGTTTTTTTATCTGTAAAATGCTCATGAAGACTGGAAATTTAAATGACAATTTATTATAATATTTTAAAAAGCATCTTATTTAATTTTTTTATGAAAAAAAAAGACTCATATAATGAATCTGTGGCACATTTTAAATGCATGCAAAAAAGGCACTTACCGCGTTATGAATTAGGACATGATCTTCTCTACGTGTGCCTTTTTAGTTTAATCGTAGCGATGTTTGTAATTTAAAACTATTAAATTTAGTTTTAGCTTTTAAAAAATAGCGTTTAGAAACTGTAAATATAGTTTTAAAACAATTGTTTTCATTGAAAATGATTGCATTTAAGTAAGGAACAAAATGAAATTTTAATAAATGTTCTCCATTAATGACAATAAAGGAATGAAATAAACAAATGATTATTTTAAATTAAGAAAACAACCCCGTCCAAAAGTATTTTATAACAATTTTTTCATCTAAGAATCAGAAAAAAACACATCGAGGGGTGAAAGCTGAAAGTCAAATTAGTCTTTCAACACTCGATATGCAAACAAGTTCGACGCATATAATAACACCAATTTTTAATTACATAAATAATACAAGTTACATTGAAAAAGTAATTAAAATAAAATAAAATAAAATAAATATAATAACTACCCTTTTCTACCATTTTTACCATTTCTACCATTTTATAATTTATAAAATGAGGGTAGTTTATTCTACCGCTTGGCGGTAAAAATATGAATACTACCTCCAAAACAATTTATAAAAAGAACTTGATTGTCGCGTGCGTAATAATATGGACATCTTGTAAAACGTTTATTTAACGAATAAAACTGTGCTATCTTGATAAAATTATGAAATTTTACAGTAATTTACTAGATTTGACAATCGAGAAGTGTAAACTTGTGAAATTTACAGCTAACTCCTGTTTTAACTAAAAGTGTTTAAGTAAGTAAGTATCTACTTGTTTCTTTTTGAGTTATAATATCTGTAACAGATGGATAGGTGAGCGTAGTGAAAAGTCTCGGTTCGTAAAAATGGGTGTGGCGTCGGTACGGGCCGCTCGCGCGCAGCTGTCTTGCGTGGGATTCAAAATTCGACTGACTGACTGACAGGTGTAAAAAACATGGCGCCCGGGCCCGCGTTCCAAGCTTGCCCTTGATTGGTGCGTGCGAGCGGCCCCCCGCCCGCGCCCCACCCCGCTTTATTTCGTTCTACGTAAAACATTATACAGCGCCTACATTCCCCCCCCTAGTGCTGGAACAGCACTCATCATCCATCAGTACAGGCGCGACGCGTGTTGCTGGTCTTCGTAGCAATCCAGACTTCGTTCTTATGTCCACGACTCTTATACGGGCATCTTTTCCGGGAATCACGGCTTGTACGATACCTCGTGGCCACACGTTCCTAGGCGAGTTGGGATCGACCACCAGCACAAGGTCACCAACCTTGAGTGGCCTCGTCTCTTCGCACCATTTTCTTCGAGGTCGCATATCTGGAAGTACCTCGCGAACCCACCGTTTCCAGAACATGTCGGCCAGGCTTTGGGATATCCGCCATTGCTTCCGTAGGCGCGCGTCAGAGGCGTCAAAAGCACCCAGAGCAGGCAAACCCGAAGACGCACCCAAAAGGAAATGGTTCGGGGTCATCGACTCGTCACTGTGGGGCTCTACCGTAACATGGGTAAGGGGGCGACTATTCACCATGTGTTCCACTTCGGCCATCAGCGTAAGGAGTGTCTCATCACGTGGCGCTCGCTCTTTCAATGTCACTTTAAGTGCGCTCTTGATGATTCTTATTAGGCGCTCCCATGCCCCTCCCCAATGTGGACTGGCAGGAGGGATGAAGGTCCAGGTCGTAGCGGTGCTGTAGGTCATTATTTCATGTTGAAGTTGCTGTTCGTCTAGTTCCCGTACACATCTCTTTAACTCGGTGTCGGCTCCTCTCAAGTTCGTGCCGTTGTCCGAGTACAGGTATCGCGGCCATCCTCTTCGGGCCGCCATGCGTCGGAGAGCCATTATTAAGGCATCAGTGGTAAGTTGGCTCACAATCTCAATATGTATGGCTCTTACGGTGAGGCAGGTAAATATGACACCGTACCTTTTTTCTCGTCGACGTCCAACTGTCACTTCCAGTGGTCCAAACAGGTCGAGGCCAGTGTAGGTGAACGGGCGCTGATGGTGGGCCAGTCGCGCTTCAGGTAGGTCACCCATTCTGGGCGGACTAGGTTGGGCGCGCTTGATTCGACAAAACATACATTTGGAACTTATGTATTTTACAGTCGGGCGTAATCGTAGTATCCAATAGCGCTGTTTCAACTCATTCACGACCATCTCTTGGTTTCCATGACATGCTCTCTCATGATGGTACTTCACAATCAGATGAGTGATATGACAGCGTCCGTCGAGTATTACAGGTCGCTTCACGTTGTTCGGAATTCCAGAAGCGGCATCAATGCGACCGCCCAAGCGAAGAATTCCGTCATCATCCAGTATCGGCGTCAAGGTAAGTAGTCTACTCTTTTTGTCTAAACCTTTTCCTTGTTTCAGGTTGTGCAGGTCATCAGGGAACGACTTCATCTGCGAGTACTTCATCAGCAAGATCTCTGCGCGCTCCATCAATGCGGCATCTTGGACACAGGTATGCTTTTTAAATTTTTCAACATAGGTAAGTACCACACAGGTAGTTCGTAGTAGGCGGAGCCATGAAGAAAATCTCTCGGGTTCAGGAACGGTAGGTAAGCACGTAGGTGTGACGTGAATATTGTTAACACATTCTAGGTCCTCGTCACGTACATCAAGTTGCCGTATCTCTGTTTTATCCGGCCAGCAGTCTTTCTCTTCGTACAAAAATGTCGGCCCGTACAGCCAATCGTTTTGTAATGTTTCTATATCGCAGGATTCGCGTGTACCGATGTCGGCGACGTTCATCTTCGTAGGTATGTACCTCCACTCATTAATTTTAGTCAATTCATCTATTTCCCCGAGGCGATGAGCGATGTAAGGTTTGTAATTTCGGGCCTCGTTGTTTATCCAGTGCAGGACGGTTGTAGAATCACACCACAAAAAGCGTTTCTCTGGTTTAATTCTGTGCTCTTGGTTTACAGTGTCGATCAAACGTGCAGCCATAAGGGCGGCCTGCAGCTCTAAACGCGGCATCGACACATACTTCACAGGCGCGACTCGACATTTGCTGGAGATAAAAGCAACACATATTTGCCCATTAGAATCGACCCAACGCCAGTAAGCGACGGCGCACATCGCTTTCGTCGAAGCATCACAAAACACATGTAGTTGTAAGTTCATATAGCGCGCGGCGGTCGCGTGACCGGGCTCGCTCTCAGTCAGCTGTTGCGGCGGTGACGGTGGCGGCGCGATGTTCGGTGCGCGTGCACTTGGTTCGTGCGTCTCGCTCTCACTCTCGGCGCGAGCGGGCCGCGGTCGCGGCGGTCGTTGACCTCTTATCGCCGACGCGTAATATCTCGGTAACCGTATACTCTCAATAGTCTTCATAATTTGTAGCCAGTTTAACCATTTTGTGAATATTGGGTCTGGTATTTTATCGTCCCAGTTGATACCAGATTTCCACGTCTCTTGTAACATAATTTTTCCTTTAATAGTTATCGGTGATAGAAAGCCGTAGACATCGAATATAGACATCAATACTCGTAGCATCTCTCTTTTTGTAGGTCTCTGTTGTCCAGCCGTTATCAACGTGGGAATTCGCTTAAGTGAGACGTCGAATCCCAGTGTGTCTTCTGTAGAAAACCAGATGAGGCCAAGTGTGCGTTCGCCGTCAAGTTGTTGTTCACTTTTAAATGAAACAGCTGATCTTAAACTTTGGTTTGATAGATTGTTCAATACAGTTTGATTGTTTGACGTCCAGTTTCGAATTTCAAATCCACCTTGTTCGTGTATATGCGTGACGTCATTTACTATTTTTATAGCCAACTGTTCGTCTTGTATGCTATCAATGCAGTCGTCCATGTAATGTTGCTTGTATATCGTTCGTACGGCGTCCGGCATTGACGACTCAAATCTTTCGGCATTCTTATTCTTGATGAACTGAGCAACGAAGGGAGAACAGTTCGCGCCGAATATTAATGAACTCATGGAGTATGTTTTCAATGGCTTTTCGGGTGTATCCGACCACAAAAATCGTAGAGCGTCTCTGTCTTCCTTGTGAATTTTAATTCGTAAAAACATGTCTTTAATGTCTCCGGTCACTCCTATTTTATTTTCTCGAAATCTTAGCATTATTCCGTACAATGAAATTAGTAGGTCGGGTCCTTTCAGTAAGTAGTTATTCAGACACATGCCTTGGTTGCAGGCGGCAGCATCAAACACTAATCTCAGTTTCTGTTTGTTGGGGTTATCGACCCCGAAGTGTGGGAGATACCAGATTCTTCGCGGAGGCTCATTGTCGTCGATTTCAGAGGCGTAGTCATTACTGAATAGGTGATCGATTCTTTCCTTGTAGCGTACAGCGTAGCCCGGGTTGGCCTTCATCTTCTTCTGGACGCCTCTCAGACGTGTCAAAGCATTAGAGTAGGAGTCAGGCATTCTACTGTTCGTGTCTTTCCACGGCAACCCCACGTACCATCTTCCATCGGTTAGCTTCGCCGTTTGCTCGAGCTGTGTACACGCTCGCACCTCTTCAATGTTTTGTCTAGGTTTGGTAGACACGCCCACGGACTCGATCGCGAAGGACTGACGCATGTCTTCATGCATATCTCGTAGAATGCGCTCAGATTCGGTACTCACAACGGTTTCTTCTTCGGATAGGAACAACGTAGACTGCAGCGACGACGAGGCGGGCGACCCCACGTTATAGGGTGCCTGCAGACATCCGTGGATACACCATCCCAGCACGGTTCGCGTGTAGTAAAGTTCGTTAGATTTGCTCTTAATTATTTCCAACGGTAGGAGCAAATCATAATTGTCTTGTCCTATCAAAAGTTCGGGTTTACATTGTCCACTACTAATCACATTTTTTATTTCAGGTTTCATCAGTTCGCAGTTAGTAAGTTCATCGGCGGCGACACTTTGCACTGGTAAGTTTAGGTTGTTTACACTTCGCGCGCGGATCGCAAACATATTACCGTTCTCGTTCGATAAGTTCAAGTCCATTACTTCACTGTCACACACAATTTCGCTACTGTTCCAGGCACCGCACACGCGCATGGATTGTCTTTTGCCGCGCAATCCAGCCCTCGTCGCGAGCGCATTGCTTATTAATGTCACAGTTGACCCATCATCGAGCAATGCCACGGCGCGTACCGTTCCGTTAGGTCCGTGTAGGTAGATAGGCACTGTTTTTAACAAGACTTTGCGGGTGTCGCGATTAATGTTCATATGAGTAACTGTTTCCGACGGGTATTTAGTATCTGTTTCGTTCGGACATTCAGTCTCCGGTTCGGGAATAGCTTCGCGTGTCTCCTGACGCGGTACATAATGCAGCAAGCGATGATGAGCTTGACCACAGTTATCAATATCACAACTAGGTGCTGGACACGTCTCTCTGCGATGATGTGCTACTAAACACTTATAACAGATACCGAATCGCTTTACGTAGAACCATCTATCTTTGCGCAGCGATTTTCTAAATTTTTTGCACTCAGTCAACTTGTGTTTAGCACTGCGACAATAACGACACTTTTGTTCACTTTGTTCGTCGTGCACCAAAACAGTTTGTATATTGTTCACTTTGTCGCATTGTTTACGCTTATGATTGTTCATTAAATGTTGTTGCACGGTAATTGCACTACAGGTAGATATCTTCACAGCTTCTTCGGTGAGAAATGTTGACAGCATTTCTAATCTAGGTATAGGTGAACCGGCGGAGATTAGCGGGTAACTATAATCCGCCCATTTCGAGAGGAGTGTAGTAGGCAGTCGGGATAAAATGTTTGTAGCCACTTCCATTCCTTGTAGGTACTCCTCGCGGCCCAGGGCTCGTACTGCCGCCACATAATTCTTTACTTTAATAGAAAATGCCACTATTTGATTATAGTAATCTGAAGGCAGGTGGCACATCTTTTTTACATCTGACAAGATACTAGATAGAATGACGTCGGCATTTCCAAATTGTAGCTGTAATGTCGCTATTACGACTGCGGGTGAAGTGGCACTAATAAGCAGAGAAGTAACTGCGTCACGGGCGGCACCACGTAGGCATTTCCTAAGTCTCCAGATATTTTCCTGTTCGGTGAAGGTACAAACTTCAGTGGATTCTTCGTAGGCCTGTTTAAACTGCAGCCACTCCATTGGGTCTCCGCTGAATATAGGCAGCTCTCTTGGTGTGCTAAGACGACTAAGTAGATTTTTATTTTGCTGGAAGGTGGAGGTGGTGACCAAATCTTTAAGCGCGCTTGCCAATTGTTGAACTGGTCCAACTGTGTCGGTGTGATTCGACGTGTGCGGCTTGCCATTTTCAATTACAGTAGCGTGCTGCAGCTCCAGCTCCTGTTGACTGCGCTCCACCCACTTCTCGATGTCACTTCCAACATGACGTTTGTGCTCCGATGTTTCCGATGGTGGACTGTATTCTTCTTCAAGGTCGGCAAGATCAGCCGCTAACTGTTTATCTATAAGATCCATTTCTATACGTGCCTTCGCCTTGGCAGCTTCCATTTCTAGCTTCCTTTTCTGGGCTTGTATAGATGAAGCCGATGAGGATTTCTTTGTCTTGGCCGAGTGACGTGACGTTTGTGAAGGCGGTTGATTTTGAACAGAACGTTCCGATTTCACAACGCTCCCGGTGCAAGGTTTATCCGTCTTGTTCTCATCCTGCTTAATGCTTGTCCCAGGTGTAGGCGGTGGCATTTCCTGTGCTTTTATTGCCATTTGTAGCTTTTCTCTTTCCAGTTTGCTCGCGGTACTACGCGTGTTCACCATTGTTCTCTTCGGCGGTGGCGTGGTAAACATGAATATCCGGCACGACAGGCCACTTTTGTAACAGATGGATAGGTGAGCGTAGTGAAAAGTCTCGGTTCGTAAAAATGGGTGTGGCGTCGGTACGGGCCGCTCGCGCGCAGCTGTCTTGCGTGGGATTCAAAATTCGACTGACTGACTGACAGGTGTAAAAAACATGGCGCCCGGGCCCGCGTTCCAAGCTTGCCCTTGATTGGTGCGTGCGAGCGGCCCCCCGCCCGCGCCCCACCCCGCTTTATTTCGTTCTACGTAAAACATTATACAGCGCCTACAATATCTTTACAGTGGCATTATATGGTGGATTGTTAGTACATTGAGACAGCTGCTTTGATAGGTGTTTGAAATTTGTTTGCAATATTGCTATCACCACATTCCGAAGATCGTATTCGTATCGTATCGATGCCGCACTCACCGATTGCTGCAAGCCGAGCAGCCTACATTAAAAACACTAGACCAGGGATTCCTAAACTATTTTGGGCAAGATACCTCTCTTCCAAAACTATCTGTTACCTCAGATCTCCATAGCCAAATTCCTTTAAAATCCAATCTTTAATTCTCTTTTTCCTATTCATACAAAAAACATTGCGATTGGTTAACACGTCTGCTGCTTTTTGAGGTCATAGTCGCTCATGGCTAAATTTTATCCAGTGCGTAGCGCTCACTATGTTAGTATCTCTTTGAGTCAGAATAACCTCATGACGCACGAGACGAACGTACACTAAAATCAGCAGGCGAAAGTGACCAATCGCAAAGGGACGATATCTTCCACTTTGGGAATCTCTATATTCAATTTAAGGTTACAACGTTGTTGGTCCGCGGCGTTTTGTCGTGGCGGTGGTGGGGCGCGGTGGGGGCAGCCGCTGGGCTGGGGGCAGCCACCGTGGCGGTTAACTCAGTGGCCCTGGTGGCTCTGTGGCGCGCACGCACCGCCCCCACTCACTACCCGCTGGCCAGCCTCGCAGCCGCTGACCTGCTGGTCGGACTATTCGTAGTACCGATCGCAGCCGCGAGAGAACTGTTCGTGTTTCATTTGCGTAAGTAAACAAGTAGGTAGTGACGCCAATCCCCATTTTTATGTTCGTAAACGACGAACGTACGAAGTTCTGATTCTGAAATTTCAGCATCGTAAATGCATCACCCAGTGAAATTTTTAATCACATAAATATAGGCACTTTTAAATCATCAATAAACAAGAAATAAGAATCTAGATTTCTATTGTATTCGTAATGCATTTCCTACAGAGAAGAATGGGCAAGAAACTCTTTATTTTGCAAGATAATTTAAGACGGTAGTTGTTGATGTATTAAGATTGAAGAATGAATATTGAATCTTAATTACAACTTGATACCTCCACGCGTTCCTTAGAAAAGGGTTCTTGTCCTAGACAGCGAAATTATCCTATAAATCACACTAGGGCCAACCCCCGCGTATTTTTTGCCATACCAAAATGAACTGTATTGACTTATAGAAAAACTTTAATTTTCAACTGAATGACACGGACAGCGCGAGCGAAATTTGACAAATTTTGATTCAGAAATTCATTCTTTATACATATTGAAACAAGTTCGTTTTGTTACTGGCAAAAAAAAATGCGAGAGGCTTAAGGGTTCCTTTTTTCGTGATGAGGTACAAAACCCTGAAAAAACAATTGTATCAAACTCAGTCAGACCAGCCACTTAACCTTATTATTAATCTGTGAAATTCCAGACTGGGTAGTATGCTCCTGCTGGAATACGCTGGACGTGTTATGCTGTACGGCATCCATCCTGTCACTGTGCGCGCTCGGCTGGGAGCGCTGGTCTGGCATCACGGCTCCCCTGGCTCGCGCCAGACGTGCCAGACTCGCACGGCTCTACGCGGGTTTGGTCTGGCCGATCGCGTCTGCTGTAGCACTGCCGACTGCCTTCATATCCACACCGAGGCATCACGAAGGGGAATTAGTGAAAGCGTGCCCTGATAATACTAATGTTGCGTAAGTGAAATCTTAATCCTTATTACGTTTTTATTATCTTATCTTTATTATTAAAAGTAGCTCTAAAGGCAACACACTGGAGCTATAGTATAAGTTTTGGCGATTTAAGAAAACCGGCCAAGTGCGAGTCGGACTCGCGCACGAAGGGTTCCGTACCATTTTCTACAAAAACGGCAAAAAAATCACGTTTGTTGTATGAGAGCCCCCTTAAATATTTATTTTATTCTGTTTTCTAGTATTTGTTGTTATAGCGGCAACAGAAAAACATCATCTGTGAAAATTTCAACTCTCTAACTATCACGGTTCATGAGATACAGCCTGGTGAGAGACGGACGGACGGACGGACGGACAGCGAAGTCTCAGTAATAGGGTTCCCGTTTTACCCTTTGGGTACGGAACCCTAAAAAATGATCAGCCTACTGAGTTTCTTGCCGGATCTTCTCAGTTGAGGTCGCGTTTCGATACAGTGGAAGTATATTAGTATATTATAAGAAAAAAAATATTCAAACTTGACAATTTGTAAGTGCCCCCATGGAGTTTCTTGCTCATTCTTCTCCATAGGAAATGCATTACAAATGAGGTGGTAGAGATACTATAATGCCGTGTGAAGTTTACCAACCAACACTGGGCCAGCAATATCGAGTATGGCCTGAATCTCGTACTGAGTGCACCTCTGCCTACCCCTTCCACAGGCGTGATTATGTATATTTTTCTAGGTACGTGTTCTGCAGTACAATTCTATCATTCTACCTGCCAGCGACAGTGATGTTAGTGCTGTATGCTCGTATTTTGTGCGCACTATCATCGCCCCCCGCCATCCGCTCGCATAGAGGGCGGTCCCCGACCACAGAAACGGTACTTGTACTTATTCCTTTACTCCTTACTATGACCTTTAGGGCGTCGTTGCGTACGTCTAGTGGCGTCGTGATGCTGTTCTAATGGCATCGTGACGCTGGTCTAGAGGCGATGCGACCCTGCCTTAGTGGCGTCGTGACGTTGGTCTAGTGGCGTCGTGATGCTGATCTAGGAGCGTTGCGACGCTAGTCTAATGGCGTCGCAACGCTAGCCTAGTGGCGTGGCGACGCTAGTCTAGTGGCGTAACGATGCTAGCCTAGTGGCGTCGCGACGCTAGTCTAATGGCGTAACGACGCTGGTCTAATGGTGTCGCGATGGTAGTCTAGTGGCGTTACGACTCTGGTCTAATGGCGTCGTGACGCTAGTCTAGTGGCGTCGCGACCCTGGTCTAATGGCATCACGACGCTAGTATAGTGGCGTCGCGACCCTGGTCTAATGGCATCGCGACGCTAGTTTAGTGGCGTCGCGACACTGGTCTAATGGCATAGCTACCCTAGTCTAGTGGCATCCCAACGCTAGTCTAATGGCGTCGCGACGCTAGTCTAATGGCGTCACGACGCTGGTCTAATGGCGTCGCGACACTAGTCCAATGGCGTTGCGACGCTGGTCTAATGGCGTAGCGACGCTAATCTAGTGGCGTCACGACGCTGGTCTAATGGTGTGGGGACGCTAGTCTAGTGGCGTCGCGACGCTGGTCTAATGATGTCGCGACGCTAGTCTAATGGCGTCACGACGCTGTTCTAATGGCGTCGCGACGCTAGTCTAGTAGTGTCGCGACACTAAAATGTATTAATTACCTACTGGCTACTACTCCATATTTAATAGTGTTTTATATTATTTTGTGCAGAGCAAACATCATCCAAGGAAGATAATAGCTTCGATATCAAAACGCGGCTCTGAGATGCTGCGTAGAGATGCACAAGGCTCACAAACGGATGCGAAGTTAGTACATTATTATTACGACTTAAGTTGTGATTTTTATCATACATTAACAAGTTTTGGAAAATGTACTCTGGAGCAATGAAAATTAAGATTGAATTTCTTTGGTAATGTAAATGCCACGCGACTTCGCATTAAGCACACTGGGGTATCAAAACCCTATCGTCAACATTTTGCCAATATCAAAACGAACTTTATTAGCTCAGTCAAAAAGTTTATTTTTCAACAAAATTATATTGACAGCGTAAGCGGATTTTGTCGCATGGAGCGTGGCTTTTACTACCGAAATTCAATCTTATTAGTAAAGTAGAGTTCGTCTTGGTATACTACTACTACTACAGCCTTTTTAACATCCCACTGCTGGGCACGGGCCTCCCCTCAATGCGAGGGGGATTCAGGCCATAGTCCACCACGCTGGCCCAGTGCGGGTTAGCAGACTTCACACATCTATCGAAAACAAGTCAAGTTCCCTCAGACGTGCAGGTTCCCTCACGATTTTTTTTTTTTTTTTTTTTTTTCGCTAAGATGGCGCACGTTCGGTAACACCGTATTTAACTGCTCCGTTAGTTTTAATTCAATAACTGTGGTAAATCTGCTTATTAATTCATAAACTATATATCAGTGTAAAGCCTGTGATGTGTACAAAACAATAGTGATTGTGCAAGATCATAATAGTGCATAGACCGTAAGATATCAACATAAACATTTTAAAAAAATATTATTAACGGTCGCAAAGTTAAGCGTCCCGCCCGACCGTTGCACCTTGCGCAGCGCACACAGCGTCACCGTGCAAAACAGCGCTTGCATCGCTTCACCGCTATTTCCGCTGACTACATTATATTTAATTTTATTCGCAATTTTTTTTTTTTTTTTTATTATTATTATTGTCCTAATACATAAACAATTATTACTGCATGATGCCTAATGCAACGGGTGTTTGTTCTGGCTGCCGCAACAAGATTATTAACAAGGACTATCTAATATGTGCTTACTGCAAACTAAAGTATGACCTTCACTGCGTAAACGTAACTGAGAAACGTTTTGGTTTGATGAATACTGAGTTAAAGAACAAATGGAAGTGTCCCGGTTGCCAAGCTAAACAACCCAAAATTGATAACAGCAACACTCCACTTCGCCCTGTTGATAGATCTGACAAGTCCCTGATTTCACCGATTTCAACAAACATTACGTCAAATTCTCCGGCAAAAAGTGAAAATATAACTCTTAGAACTAAACCATCACACACAACACAGTCCGATAACGAATATTCTAATTTGATATCTAAGGAAGACGTAAGACATATTTTTAAAGAAGAACTTCAATTGATGAGACTGGATTTATTACATGAGTTTGAACAGTCGCTTAAGCAAATGGTTAAAACTGAACTTCAATCTATGACAAGTGAAATAACTACTTTGAAGAATAGCGTTCAGTTTTTAGACGATAATCTTGAGTCCACCAAAGCTACCATCAGCACTTACCAAGCTTCACTAACCCAGCTTCAAAAAGAAAACTCCAATCTGACTGTCACCATTCAAGATCTTACAACTAGGCTCCAGGTTATAGAACAGCTTAACCGGGCCAATAATATTGAAATACAGTGTGTTCCTGAACACAAAAACGAAAACCTAATAACAACTGTAATTCAGCTTTCTAAAGTTGTGGCTTGCAATATTAAGGAAAGTGACATTCATCACTGTACACGGGTGGCAAAAGCTAATAAAGACGACAAACGCCCTCGTTCGATCGTAGTCAAACTTGCAACTCCGAGACTACGTGACACACTTCTAGCCAACTGTATCAAGTTCAATAAAACTAATCCTGGCGATAAGATCAACACGAGCCACATTGGGTTTGGAAACAACAAATCCCCAATATATGTCACTGAACATTTGTCGCCTGACAACAAGAGATTGCATGCAGCAGCCCGTCTAGCCGCTAAAGACAAAGGCTACAAATTTGTGTGGATAAAACAGGGAAGAGTTTTTATGCGGAAAACTGAAACTTCTGAATACTTATATATAAGAAACTTAGGCTCACTAGATAAGCTCCAATAACTTTACTTTGTTTTAAATTATCATTATTTATATTTTTGTATTTCTTGTCTGCCGAATATTCTATGTTATCTACTACAAAATTTACTGGCTTAAACGTCTACTATCAGAATGTCAGAGGTCTTAGAACGAAAACTCACGAGTTTCTCTGTAATATTGCTTGTGTCGATTACGATCTTATCATTCTGACGGAAACATGGTTAAATAATAAAATAATTGACGCTGAACTATTTGATAAACGCTATACTGTTTACAGAAGAGATCGTGAAACTACAGGTTTTCATGGTAATAAAGACGGGGGTGGTGTACTTATAGCCGTGGCAAACAGATTTAACTCGTCTCGCATAACCTCCAATGAGAGCTTATGCGAAGACCTTTATGTAAAAGTAAACATTACCAATAAGAAATTCATTGTATTCTGTGCTGTTTATCTACCTCCTCCACTTAAAAGCAATTTATTGGAGCATTTCCTGGATAAATTTAATAGTGTATCCGACAATATGCAAAATGTTTGTCTTGTGGGCGATTTTAACATGAGCTTTATAAGCTGGGCTAACATAGATAATGCTAATTATACGACACCAATAAATAACAATAACTCATCTCTTAACCAAGTGCTTATAGATTTTTTATCTCTAAATAATTTATGCCAATATAATAACATTTTAAATAATAGAAACAAAGTTTTAGATTTGGTTTTGAGCAGTACGGCATCCACGAATGTTACAGCTGCCTCCAATTCTTTGGTAGATGTCGATCCACTTCATATACCGATTGAGATATCAATAGGGATTGTTACTAACATAAATTTAAAAACGAATACTAATAAACACAAACAAAATTTTTATAAAACAGACTACGAAGTAGTTAATGCAGCATTGCTAAATGTTAATTGGATTAAGGAGTTTTCACCGTGTGTAAGCGTAGATGAAATGGTAAACAAATTTTACAACATTATAAACAAAATAATAAATGAATACGTGCCTAAAGCGAGGATGGATAAGGGGAAATATCCGATTTGGTTCAATAGACAATTAATTAACTTAATCAAAGAAAAAGGTAAATTACTTCACCGATTTAGAGTTTTTAAAAACCCCCTGGATGAGATTTCACTTAAAATTATAAGTAAAAGATGTAAAACATTGTCGACTGCGTGCTACAACGACTATATTTTAAAATTAGAAAACAGTATTAAAACCAACCCCAAAGTGTTCTGGACCTACCTTAAAAATAAACGCACTGACATAGCCCAATTTCCCCATACTATGTCGCTTCATGATAAAAGTGCATCAGAAGGCTCAAGCATATGCAACTTATTCGCAGACTACTTTTCCTCAACATTCTCTTCTGGTGCAATCAGTAAAGCCATATCTTCGTCAGATAATGACGAAAGTCCCATACACATATTAGATAAAATTTACATTGAAAAATCTACTATAACTAATTATTTAAAAAACCTTGACTGTAATAAAGGCGCAGGACCAGATGGTATTCCGCCCCATTTCATTTCAAAGTGCTCCTCCTCTCTCAGCTTACCATTGTTTATATTGTTTAACAATTCTTTATCAACCGGTGTATTCCCCACAGCATGGAAAACTGCCAAAGTTGTTCCGATACATAAAAATGGCGACACTAGTGACATATGCAACTACAGACCCATCTCCATATTATCAACTTTTGCTAAGATATTCGAGGCCTTGATGCATCCATACTTGAAACACCACTCCAGTCATTTCCTAAACAACGAACAACATGGTTTTGTTAAATCTCGCTCCACTAACACCAATCTTGCCACTTACCACACTAAACTCGTTGAAGCTGTTGATGCCGGCATTCAGGTAAATGCAATCTATATGGACTTCGCTAAAGCATTTGATAGAGTTAACCATTATATTCTTGTAAAAAAATTGGCTTTATCCGGCGTCTGCGGCCCTTTACTAAACTGGTTTATATCTTATTTACAGAATAGGACCCAATATGTAGTCGTCAAGGGATTTAATTCCGAAACCTACACAGCTACCTCTGGAGTGCCCCAGGGCTCTCATTTAGGGCCCTGGCTGTTCAATTTGTTCATAAATGACATAGTTTCGCATATTAAACATAGCAGCACTTACCTTTTCGCAGACGACATAAAAATATGTAGACCTATAAAAAGTCCGTTCGATTGTGCTCTGCTTCAGGAAGACCTAAATTCCGTGGTTAACTGGTGCTCTGCAAATAACATGGCCTTAAACGCAAAAAAATGTAATCATATAATTTTCACTCGTAATCATAATATAATTCGTACACAATTCCATATAAATAGGACGGATATTTCTGAACAACCAATATTAAGAGACTTGGGTGTCTTATTTGACACTAAACTCACTTTCGTACCTCACATAGATAACATCATAAATAAATCGTGTAAAATGTTAGGTTTCATAATTCGTAATGGCAAATTCTTCCGCAATCCTACAACAAAAATAACTATCTATAACGCTTATGTCAGAAGTAGTCTCGAATATTGCAGTTCCGTATGGTCCCCACACTATAATGTTCACCAGTTGCGAATAGAACGCGTTCAAAAAAGATTCTTAAGGCATCTCTCCTTCTCTTGTAAATTACATAGACAACTACTGACTTACACTGACAGACTGAATTATTTTAAAATGGATACCCTTATGGTCCGCAGAAAACTCCTAGATATGTTGTTGCTTTATAAGTTAATTAGGAATAAAATCGACTGCCCAACACTCTTAGAAAATGTTAAGTTTCGCGTACCGCGTCGATTGCCGATTCGTAAGACGCGCTCATTCGGCCTTTTGCACCAACCAGCAGCTAGAACCAATTTAAAACAATATTCGCTTATATCCAGATTTTCAAAAATATATAACTCAATTGGTGATGAAGTGGATGTGTTTAATGATTCACTACCTCACTTCCGAAAGCTCGTGTTAAGCTCGTTAAAACGATAGATTCGTTAATACATTAAATTATTAGTTTTTTCGGTACTGGGTTTTTTTTTTATATATTAAATTTCTTGTTTTTTTTAATGTAAATATTTTCTATATTTAGCTTTTTTATTTTTTATTTAGCATTTTAACTCTGAAATTTTAGTTTTATTTTATAAATTGTATCTTTTAATTTTACGTATATATAGATATTTATACATTGTAATAATTTTAATATTAAGTGCAATACCTTATTTCTAATTATTGGTTACCGTAATATTATTGCATGTTGTGACACCTTAAAAAACTGTACATTTAATTTACTTTAGCATACTTTATTCTATATATGTTTACAATGTAACAGTTACTGGTTTGTCCTATATAAATAAATAAATAAATAAATAAATAAAATGTTTTCCTTCACCGGTATAGGACAAAAAAAAATATACGCCTGACTTTAGACGTTTAGGTGTGCTAGGGGTTTCAAATCCACTAGCGTCATCGTTGAAATTTCGTTGAAAGATGTGCTTCTTCTACCAGTTAACACGTCCAGTGCAGAACGAGGTTTAATACGCCTCGTCTATCTTCCTTGCGGTGCAGCTAAAAAAAACATAGCCTTCTCTGCCGTGCGGAGGCCGTAACTTAAATTTGATGTAGTTTAAGAAAGAGATGACTGTATCTATAATGCCCTATAAAAAAAGAATGCAGTGTATCTACTTTAATTAGTCCCTTACTGCCATAATTATAGTTTTCAAACGAGGTCTTAAACGCCCCGTACCGAAGGTATGGAAAGAATACAAAAATGAGTGTCGCTCTCAACGTGTAAATGCAGTTTGGTTAGATACTTTTATCGGCACTTTTTTATTGTTTTTTTTTTTAAGTTCATTTTATTTTATTGAAAGTTTTGGTACTACAATTGGTCGAGTTCGTTTTGAAGCGCCTGTGGGCCCTGAAAGACTACTGCCGATTCTCAATTGTTTTATTAATTATTTCAGAGGCGGCATAGTGTCTCGTCAGCGTCGCGCCACGAGGACTATCGTGAGGCTGATGGCCTTATTTTTGTTCTGTTGGACGCCCTTCTTCGTCATGCTGCCGCTTGGTAAGCCTTGAAGACCTCAATACATAAATACAGGGTGTATCGGAAGTCTGAAATAATACTTTGGGTACATTTACGGTAGCTCATATGTGGATGCTTAGGGAAGACAGTTTATACCTAACTATCATAGTTACTGAGTTATAGACATTTGAATATTTGTCAAAGATTTCGTGTTCTGGCCTTTTGGCACATCCATAACCCTATGCAGCAGTGTAAACTACACTTTTGAGGGGCGACTACCATTATTCACAAAACAGAAAATGCAAATTTAACATAGGATTCGAGATATTAAGAGTTATCGAAATTGACGTCAAAAAAAGTTACAAAAACATGTTCGACTTTCGATAAAAATTTGATACCATTCAGTTCTATACCCGATACTGATGCAAACGACAAAGTATTATTTCGGACTTCTGAAACACCTGTATATACATCATCACGCCTGTATTCTCACGATATTTGCTTTCACCGTTCAGCAAGTGGTAATCATTATTGAAAATGACATTCACACTTGAAAATCTCAGAGGTGCGAGCTCGGGATTCGAACTTGCACCCCTTACGTTCAAGGCAGTCGTTCTACCACTATGCTACCACTGCTGATCTTAGTAAAAACAATATCACCAGAAAACACATACTCACGTGAGTCATCGTATAATCACAAACTAAGCAAAGCTTGTACTATGGGTACCATACAATGGACTAGAGGCGATACCCAGGGCAAATTACGAAAAAGGCCATGCCCGAAATTTGCCAGTAGCGGGAATCGAACCGACAACCACCTAGTTCCGTCAGCCGAGCGGCCTGCGATCAAAAAACTAGATCAGCTATTGTAGCATGAGCGCCAAGACTAGACTTATGTCACAGAATATGTGGATTATATCTCTTTCTCTCGTATGAAATAAAACAGAGAGCGACCGAGCCAATCCGTGACAGAGGTCATGTCTTGTCGTGAGTGCTGACACTACAGGGGCCGGCAACCTGCGGCTCGTGAGCCAAATGCGGCTCTTTAGTTCGCAAATATTACCCTACTAATATTATAAATGTGAAAGTTTGTGAGGATGGACCACAGAGTATTATAATGACGTTTGTTAGATACTCTTTCACACAAAAACTACTGAACGGATTTTTGTGAAACTACAGTATTATTGTTAATACATTAGAATAACATATAGGCCATAATTTGTAACGATATTGAATAATCCAAGTCTGTACTGAGGAAGTTGCGGGTAGAATCTAGTTTCATTTATAAAAAAAACCGGTCTGAATCGATTAATAAGGATTAGGCACCATTTCTATTTTGTTGTTTATTTAATCAAAAAACTTTATTTATGCAAGTATCTACTATTTATTGTTGGCAAATAAAATTGTGGCTCTTTAATACTTTGATATGTTGTAAACAGGTTGCGACCCCTGGCCATGTAGCATGGCCGCGTAGACATAAGTATTATCTCTTTTCCTATTAGATTCGTCGAGAAAATGACGTCACACCGAGCCTTGTCCAGTACAAAAAGTGACGTCATTTTCTCGACAAATCTGACAGTTGAAAGATTAAACTTATGTCGACGTGTTTATGCTAAGGGTGCTGCATTAGACCGAGCCGTGTTTTCTTTCATTTTCAGATTCTGTATGTGATTGCATTGACGATACTGTGTGGGAGTGGTGCACTTGGCTTGGGTACGTCAATTCCGCTCTAAATCCGCTCGTGTACGCGGCCGCCTCGCCCAGTGTGCGCCGAGCCTTTCGAGCGTCACTCACTTCCAGCTCCACCAGAAACACTGACGTCCCCATGTCACCTAGTGGACGGCGAGCTTAAACGGTGAGTTTGATATTGTTTTCTTATATTTACGCGAATACTACACATTAAAATAAAACTATTTTACGGATTCTATAGCGTTTATTTACTTTTTTATTTGTTCCCGACGTTGCGGTCCGCAAACAACAACAAAATATGAGGGTACCTAGTTATTAACTATGACATCAGGACGTCTAACACCTCAGTCCCCCCGTGACCATGGTTGCTGTAAAGCAGCCGAAACGTCGGGAACATATAAAAAAGTAAATAAACGCGATAGAATCCGTAAAATACTAATTTTATTTCGGTAAGTTTGAAAGCAATCAAAATTCGCGAATCAAATCGTTTGCCAATAGCAAAACGAACTCTGTGTTAATATATGTATAAAGATTGAATTTCTGTGGTGAGAGCATTGAGTAAATGGAGAAAGTCCTGTGGCAATTTTTACGACGGTTATCTAACATCCACCATTGAAGTTGCCGGATGAAGTAAGTACCTAAGGTTTCATCCGCCCTCTTTATCACTGTCATCATCCATTTTTATTTATAATGTGTATTTATTGAATTTGTCCTTGCTATTAATTACTTGATACTGGCTGAAATACCAGCTAAACGCAGGTGGAGCCATTCCTCATCTTACTTCATTCAATATCATCATTTCATTCATTTCGTAAAAAAAATAAGTACCTAAGGTGTCAAACAATATATGCATGCTGCGTATTTACATACGTTTTAAAGCGTTTTAATACCATTTTTACTGTAGCTGCAGCTTACTTGATCTGGCGACTACAATGGCGGATTTCAGATAAACGATTTGCCGTAGGGCGGAGTCGAAAGATCTTCTCTTTTTACTCTATGGGTGAGAGCCACGTCCCCATACTTCAAAATTCGCTCGTTCTGTCAGTGTCATTTGGTTGAAGAACTTTTTCTGTCAGTCAATTGAAATTGTATGACACAGTTTTTTAATATATATACACTTCTCATCAAAAAAATCGAAACACCTCGCAGTTTATGATTTGATAAGGATTATCAGAAAAATGTGTATATTTAGGAATAAATGTAAAATGTCATTTAATAGTGAGTAGTATGAGGTTTATAAATCCTAATGTTAATGTTCTAAATTCAAATTAAGTCTTCATAGGTTTCGTATTTTGTATGATGAGTAATTTTAAAAATTAGGACAAAAACAATAAAAACGAAAGTGTTTCGATTTTTTTGATGAGAAGTGTATGTTGTATAGCAAACAATTTGACGCGAGAGGGTCTACGTCGGTCGACTGTGAGTTATCTTTTTAACCGACCTCATCCGCCATCTTTATCACTGTCATCATCCATTTTTATTTATAATGTGTATTCATTGAATTTGCCCTTGATTACTTGAAACTGGCTGAAATACCCGCTAAACGCAAGTGGAGCCATTCCTCATTTCGTAAAAAGAAGAAGAACCGACCTCAAGAAAAGGAGGAGGTTCTCAATTCTCAATACGACCAACTACTCCTCAGTTGCTCTTTGTCATTTAACTAGGAGGTTCAATACGACCAACTTAGTCAATTGCTCTTTGTAATTTAACTAAGGATTTAAATTCCACGTGGACGTAATCTCAGTTAACATCTAGTCGGCAAAATAAAACTAAAGAGTTGTTTAAAATAAATAATATTTAATTACACAATACATTCAAAATATTTGTGTAAGTACACTTCTTTGGCATGGGACACTACTCATTCGATTAACTACTCATTTATAACATTTACAAAATTGCACTCGCTAGAAAATACTGTTCAAATTTTTAAATGGAATAAAACATTCTTAAATATTACAGAAAGTTCAACAACGAAATATAACAATTTATATTTATTTACAACTTAATGATGTCAATCCTGTTGTTCCAAAACTAGGACTAAACTGTATTTGACAGCACTGATATAAATATGTACAGCACAACCGATTGTGACAAGACAAAATGTCACACACTTATATCGAGGGTGTAGTGCACCAGTGCACACAGTTATGCCAAAAAATTAAAAATCGTTTTATTGGTCAATCTTAGTGCATTTTTTATGTAGTATTTATGTTTATGTACTTTAGACTAACTACATAAACATAACTACAAAAGACTACTTTTCAGTGGTGTAATACACTTTTACCACAACATACTTATTAAAACGATATTATTCGAATAAAATAGATATTTTGGTATTTGGATATTTCAAAAGTAATAATGCTTTTAGCCCTATACCCTCGATATTTTGTTTCTGTCACTCGCATCCATCAAGAAAGCGACTCGATTCGATATAACCTGTTGATATATTCCATAACTAGGCGTGCGTGCTTGCTATGCTGCAGGTTTAGCTGATTCGCGTAGACATTAATTTTATTTCTTCCAACTGTCAGACTGATCGACAATACTAGACATAGCTTTGTCTCTTCAAGCTTGGGAGAGATACAAAATTGTATGTCTTTGTCGTCATTCTGAGCTTGCAGCTAATATATGAAGACCATAGCAGCTGTCTGTCTATTTTAGTTTAGTCTGGTTTAGTTTGGCGCCAACAGAATCGACAACAATATTAAATATAAACTAATAATATTTAACGGCGTAACAACTAAAATATTGTGCAATATAAATATTTTTTCAGTATTATTGGTAGTTCGTTTAACTACGTATGTTTTTTTTTTATAAAAATATATAGAATCGTGTCACAGTGACTTTGTAAAAATGTTTTTTAACTTATTAAAAAACGCCTTCACAAATGGTTTGTAGATGGTAATTTAAATACATTTTGGGGTAAGATATCCGTTACACAAAC
The DNA here is from genome assembly GCA_914767695.1 of Ptilodon capucinus. Taxonomy (NCBI): domain Eukaryota; kingdom Metazoa; phylum Arthropoda; class Insecta; order Lepidoptera; family Notodontidae; genus Ptilodon; species Ptilodon capucinus. The sequence continues at coordinate 12,388,969 of OU611811.1, forward strand.
GAGATGGCGATTCTGTGGAAAATATCAACTAAGCTATATTTGATAGCACTAATAATATTGCCATCTTGCTTATACATTACTGCTGTGAGAAGGACGGCAATACGCTAAAGCGGCTTTTAGACTACGCTATATTAAATAGCACAACAATATCGCGCACCATACAAAGCCAATAATATATAGTACAGTACAGTGTGATCGTGGACCATAACAATGTATGGAGCGCGATATTGTTGTGCTATGAGCTATATACTATATGCTATTATATTATAGCGTAGTCTGAAACCCGCTTAAGTTTAGTGTGCTGGCAATAGAATTAACATCATTTATTAACCCTCTTTTTTAAAATAGTTTCTATAACTAATTATTAGTTGTAGGTTGTGGGTATATATAGTTTCTCAAAATAACCTTTTATATATTTGTAACAAATAACATTAATAATATCTATTAGGTACATTAATTATGGAGAATTTCTTAATTATCTACTTATATTAAAAATATATTTTTTTAAATGTATACTGGATCGATCCTATTTTTTAAATATCGGAACCTTATCTTATTATCCCAAAGCAAAGACCATGGGTAGGTACCTAATATACAGGGGGTCCCACCCACGGATATGCCACATGGAGGGAAAGTACCTTGAATGTTGTAGATGGAATATTTTACTGAAAGAAGACATCATTTGAATTTAAAAAACAATTTAAACTGCATTCATAGATATTTAAATAATTACATGGTTGAACCGGGAATCGAACCCGTTACACGAGAAAAATAATCACCTGTAGCTTTATCATACCGATCGAAAGGTGATTATTTTTCTCGTATAACGGATTAAATTGTTTTTTAAATTCAAATAATGTTTTCTTTCAGTAAAATGTTCCATCTACAATATTCAAGGTACTTTCCCTCCATCATATCCGTGGGACCTGTATAATGGACTGGGCCAGTTACACCCAGACCAGACCAAATAAGTACCATATGCGATTCAAATGAGAATAGGATCGACTTTGCGCCATATTGTGACGAACGAAAACGAATTATGTATGACTTTAAATAATTAAATATTATATTATGACAATTTACTACTAATTTTAACGTTTTTATTTAAATTTGATGTAAGACTATTAATAGTGATATGCAAATAAATTATTTGCAAACAATACTTTGAAAGTGACATTTGACAGAGAGGTTATTGACATTCCTATTCTTATTTGGATAGCATTAAGTAGGTAATTTTCGGAATTTGCTGATGACGGGAATCGAACCCGGAACCTTCCAATGCGGCCTACGCACAAATCACTAGACCTAGCCGCGGTCATTACTAGTTCCATATATATACGATAGGTCAGTAATTACTATAGACCGAATCATACGTAACTATCAAAGTTTCCAAGTTCTGTACTTTTTGAATATAATTAATATTTTTTTGGATAATTCACTTACCATTTCAATATGAAAGTATTATTTTGACCTTCTAAAACATTCTTTATAATTAAAAAATGTGTTTTCCGTTAGTGTCTCAAGATGGCGGCCAGAGACAAGATGGCGGCGGCGACGAGCGGCGGGCGGGAGAGCGTGCTCGCGGCGCCGAAGTCCCTTGCGTCGGGAGAGCAAGTCTTGCACGTACAGCGGCCGTTCAAACAGTAACCAGGCTCGTTTTCCTCGGACACGCACTCCTGAAATAATCATATTATACACTGTAGTAGGAAGATTTCTCATAGACTAAAAAACTAGCCATAGAGAGAGACAGTCGGGACAGACAAGAGTACTTATATGACAGACACACTCTTGACTTATAAATTTTATAACATACATTCTCGGGTTGATCCATCATTTTTATCACATCCATCACCCATTTTTATTTATAATGTGTATTTATTGAACTTGTTCACGCTATTAACTGCTTGACACTGGCTGTAATAATCCGCTAATCACAGGTGAAGGCTATTTAGATATTAAAAAATATAAATCCTCTAAACCATCTCAATATGTCCATGGGCGGCGTTGATCACTTACCATCAGGTGAAACGTCTGCTCGTTTGTCTCCCTATCTCATAAAAAAAAAAAAATCTACCCTAACTTTCCTATCCTGCTATCGACTATCTTATCATCAGCTGTTTTAAATCCACTTAATTATAATGTACCTTTAATTTTCATTTCATTATACGTATTTATGTTTTCATTTAAGTAAACATTGTTTTATGTTTAAGAAATATAATTACCAAGGAGCACTGTAAAATAGAATAAGGCACAATGGGGCGTCAACCCTCGAGCGACTATTTTTTACCATAGCGATACGAACTGTAAGTATTGACCTTAAAGCGGGTTTCAGACTACGCTATAATATAATGGCATATAGCTCATAGCACAACAATATCGCGCACCAGACATTGTTATGGACACGTTCACGCTGTACTGTACTATTTATTATTGGCTTACTGTACGCTATAAATTGGTGCAATGCGCTGAGTTCATGCTATGCTATATCGCGGCCCTTTTCCTCCTCACTCAACCCCGGCCGTCCCGTCAACTGAGCTTGCTATATACTATAAATGCTTGCGATAATATCGCGTAAAGCGGCTTTCAGATTACGCTATAATATATAGCACAACAATATCGCGCACCATACAAAGTCAATAATATATAGTACAGTACAGTGTGAACGTGTCCATATCAATGTATGGTGCGCGATATTGTTGTGCTATGAGCTTTATACTATATGCTATATTATAGCGTAGTCTGAAACCCGCTTAATGTGAAGGCCATGCTATGCTATACTAAATAGCATCCTTTTTTGCTTATACCTACTATATAGCACAAATAGTATACAGTTGTCTGAAACCCGCTTTAGAAAAAGTTCATTCTACAATGAAATGACATTGACAGCGCGACCGAATTTTGACGCGTGGGGGCGTGGCGTGGTTATTCCGACAGAAATTTAATCTTTATGTATATTGACACAGAGTTTGTTTTGGTATGCGCAAGCATGACACGCGAGCGTTGACTCCCCAGTGTTCGGGGGCTTTACCCTGAAATTTATAAAAGTTTGCGGGTAAATAGTAAGTAAGCATGGGGGTAAATAAAGACCAGTGGCGTAAAAGGCCCGTAGCAAATTCATTGGATGGGTCCGCAGTAAAAAATGACACGATGTAATTTAATTTTAATAAATCAATGAAGTATATCATTATATATTTTAATAATCGTGAGGAAACCTGCACGTCTGAGGGAACTTGACTAGTTTTCGATAGATGTGTGAAGTCTGCCAACCCGCACTGGGCCAGCGTGTTGGACTATGGCCTGAATCCCCCTCGCATTGAGGGGAGGCCTGTGCCCAGCAGTAGGACGTTAAAAGGGCTGTAGTAGTAGTAGAACTGACCTCGTCTCTACGGCACTCCTGGCCCGGGCGGCGGCGGTGCCAGCAGCGCGGCGGGGAGCCGGCCGGGCGCGCGGTGAAGGAGCACGCGCACGCGCCGCCCAGACACAGCGCCGCGCCCGGGGACGGCGCGTCCGCAGACCCCGCCAGCGCGTCGCACTGCACGTCATATGTACAGGGGTCCTCCAAAGCTTTCACAGCTATGTAACAATAAACAAATACAGATTTCATTAAATAACTCATACGCAATCTAATGGTCCCTAATTAAGTTAGGTTTATACCAATGATTATTAAATGTGACAAAACTACATTTAAAAAAAAGTAGCCGCCGCGGGATGCTTGGTTATTTAGAGTAGAGAGAGAAGCGTCGTAGCGGCGAGTGAGCGGAGTCAGCCGGTGGGCGATTTCTAAGCGGCGGAAAGAACCGAGGAGCACGGAGCTTCTCGAAGTTTCGTCGCCAAGCGCGCCATTAGTTGTTTCACATCAAAAATACATAGGTAATCACGCATGAATACCCCAAAGTAAGCCGAGGTGCATGCACTGCAGAGCACCCACACAGTGAGACGTTAAAATGGCTGTAGTAGTAGTAGTAGTAAAGGAAATATGATCTGTTTAATTGGCTACTAATTTCATCAAATACCAAATTAAGGGCACAAGGGCTTATAAATTAGCGAACCCTTAATAAACGTCCTACATGACATAACAACGGTATTGAAACGTGTTAATATCATTAAACTACTTATGTCGGTAATCATGCCAATAAGCAATTACAATGGGACCAAAAATACATCGGCGAAGTGTGAGAACACTGCAGTGCACCTCCGCTCACCCCTTTGAGGAATACAGGTGTGATGATGTATTTATATGTTGGTAATCCAGGCGTAGGTCACTTTGGGTAAATTGGATTTTTGTCGTTTGACGAAATTATTGACGAGGGATTAGTACACTGTTTTGAGTTTAAACAGCTCGGCTCACTCAACGGGTTGGTTACGGGTTTCATTCCGGTCAGGGATACATTTGAAAAAATGCATTTTTGCAATTTGCCTCGGTCTGGGCGTAACTGGGAACGCTCCAGTCTATATTATGGTTCCTATAGCAAACACGCGATGATGGTTTAAGTGGTAATGCAGGTACTCACATTCGACGCAGGAGTTGGTGTCGTTGTGTGCGACCCAGTTCTCCCGGCAGCGACAGGTGCCGCGGCACTGCAGGCCTGCGCCGGCGCACTGCAGCTGATCCTCACACACCTCGCCCAATGACGCGTCGCGCACGCATCTGATACCACAATAAATTGAACAATATAAAATCTCCGAAGTAAATTTCACTAGCGCGTTTTAGACTTGTATGGAGATTTTGCAATTTGGTTCGGGCACTTTTGAAATAGGTCTAGCGCCATCTATCGACTATGTGGCGACACTAAAGTGTTTCATGTTGTTTGTTAGTCGGCAGTTTCAAAAGCTCGTAAATTCTTAGTTTAGTCTTCAACGCCATTTATTATCGTATTGTAGTAGTTCAGTTTTGTGGCGAGATTATCGGGGTCGCCATAGACTATTCAATTCAACAAAGTTATGCAACATTAATTTATTTTTTTTATGTTTTATTTGACAACATCGCGACTAGTAACGCGACTAACATTTATTAGACAAGTGACATAAGAAATACGATTTTGTTTCTTTGTCTCTTTGAAATAAGACAGTGAGTGAGCTTCTCGGTGCAACATAATTGTCTCACAAGTTAAGAGGGGTTACAGGTCTCGTAAGATCTTTTTTTACGAAATGAGTGAAATAATGATATTTTGATGAAATAAGATGAGGAATGCCTGCACCTGCGATATGCGGTATTTATGGCAGTTTCGAGTAATTATAGCAAGGACAAATTCAATAAATACACATTTTAAATAAAAATATATCGTGCCAAAACGAAAAAATATGACTAATGTGACGTTTTGTTTCAACATATGTCGAATCAGACATAATGTAGATTTTGCGACAATTGGGGGTTACCGATTGTTGCTGTCACACGAACCTTGTGCCGTTATCTCTGGGGCTGAACTGCAGTTGGCACGTGCAGTACCCTCGCACGCAGAACGCCTGCCTCTCCTGCCCCTGCTCCTCCAAGTAGCAGTTCTGATCAACGACGCACCGCTGGCCGACAACTATAATGATACCACATATTATCTTAATAGATTGATAAATTAAGAGTTCATTAAACAATAGTTTTAATTTATTATTCTTAAATAAAATAAAACCAGCCAAGTGCGAGTTGAACTCGCGCACGAAGGGTTCCGTACCATTATCTATACAAACGGCAAAAATATCACGTTTGTTGTATGGGAGCTCCCTTAAATACTTATTTTATTCTGTTTTTTTTTGTATTTGTTGTTATAGCGGCAACAGACATACAACATCTGTGAAAGTTTCAACTCTAACTATCGCGGTTCATGAGATACAGCCTGGTGACAGACGGACGGACGGACGAACGGAAGGACAGCGAAGTCTTAGTAATAGGGTTCCCGTTTTACCCTTTGGGTACGGAACCCTGAAAAACAGAATAGCTAGTCTGTGACTTGTTTGTTTTATATTCCTTTGCTATGTCTGCTACAAATCCTACAACTCGGGGCGTCTAGTAGCAAAATCGATGACGTCATGACGCCATCATCAATGCCAAAAGGAATAACATTGAAACTATGTTAGCGAGAGTAGCCCGCTTACTGCCACCTGTCTTGGGAATGTTTTTATTACTTTCAAGCACAAAATCTAAAAAAAATACAATACTTTAAGAAGTGTTGATAAGGCCCCAGACGAAAAATATTTTAGACGGAGTAATATTCTTTGCTATAACTGACTTGCGTCTAGAGCAGTGGTTCCCAAACTTATTTTGTATACTGCCAACTGAGAATAAGAATAAGTCGCCGTCAACGATAACGAGATGACGGCGGCGAAGTAGCGATACATAAGACTACTATAGCCGCGTGTCCACCGCACGTCCATCACCCGAGCACCGTCATCCCGGCCGACGTAGCTTAGAGTAGATCGGCATGACCGCTAGAACGGCACGGTTTTATGACGGGCCGATGTGCCGGCAATACAAAACACATACAAAACACATACTACCGTCGCACCGCGCCGTTCGCCCGGTTTTTTTTCTAAGCCACCGATATCGGCGCGGTGGACACACGATCGCCGTTACGTCATCTTAAACTCGGCCCGAAATAATCTCGTTGTCACGGACGGTCCGGTGGCGGTGGACAAACGGCCTGAGAGTCCTCATAGCTAGATGAAATTAGAAATCGCCCCCCAAGCCTCTACACAACGCCCCCATTTTCTGGGTCTCTTACTGCCCCCTTTTAGGCTTGCATCGCCCACAAGAGAGCGTTAGCCTACTATGGGAAAGGATGGTCTAGAGTCTGTACTAATTGAACCAATAAGAAATTGAGGTCAGGTGGAAATCGCTAATTATCAGTATGGATACTCGTTAATTGGCGGACAGATACGTACCCGAGGTTTCGTAACACCTGTCGTCCTCGAAGTGCGCGGTGGATGCGCACGCGCAAACGCCATTCGCGCACTCCGAGTGGATGCCCGTGGTGGAGTGGCACTGGATGTGTTGGACACACTCCTCGCCAATGCGGGCCTCTATGGATCACAAACGATGATAACTTATTTGTGGAACTTTATTTCAAAGAAAAAAAAAATGTTACATTAATAACATTTTCTTTTAAATAGCATATTGTCTGTGCCACTGCTGGGCAAAGGCCTCCCCCTCTCGTCTCCACATGTCCCTATCCTGGGCTTTTTGTGGTCACGTTTAAATATATAGATATAACATACAAATAAGGTAAAACTAAATGCACAATTAATAAAGGTGCTACAACATGCATAATTAGTAACAAATAGGAATAACTACATTGATGACAAATTAGAATAACTACGATAATAAAAAATAAATGTGATGAGTGACTAGCGGTTGGTAAAAAGACGTAGGAGTGAGTGACACCACTGTTATTGACCCAAGATCTGGCGTTGTAGTATGATAATGCCTCAACTTTATAATGCGTGAAACATCTATTCTTCTATTTTTTCATCATTTCATTCATTTCATCTATTTTTTTATCAATGTCAAAATTCAGTCTCGCTTTCAATTTGGTTGAAGAATCAGCTTTTTCTGAGAGTCAATACAGTTAGTTTTCATATTGGCAAATATTTCCTAGAGTGTGCTACACGCTGCTCGCAAAAAATACCTCCAGACAACACACTCATCGTATCTCAAGCGGGTTTCAGACAACGCTATAATTTAATAGCATATAGTATAAAGCTCATAGCACAACAATATCGCGCACCATACATTGTTATGGCCACGTTCACACTGTCTTCTTCTTGCTCGGTGTACTCTTGGCAGAGCAGTCGTGGTCATGTTCAATCGACGATAGATTTGATGGTCCTCCTCCACCGATCCCGAACCGATGTCTGGCGGTTCACAATGTACTGTACTATAAATTATTGGCTTTGTATGGTGCGCGATATTGTTGTGCTATATATTATAGCGTAGTCTGAAACCCGCTTCAAAGTAATCAAAGCTTTTACTATGGGTACCAGACAATGGACTGGGGGTGATTTCAGTTACACTAGATCAGAGCAAATACCGAAGAGGCCATATCCAAAATCTACTACTAGTGGGTATCGAACCTACCACCACCTGGTTCAGTAACAGAGCGGTCTACGATCGAACCTCTAGACCAAACAGTCGTTGAGTAATTACTAGTGTAGCGACATCTACCTCGCCGCGTACGAACTAATCCTGCATCGCGATATTAAAGTGATCCGAGCGATTGCACATATATACAAGAACCCGACAACAACCGTCAGGCAGTAACCCACCAGACACAACACACGTCTGGTCGGAGGATCCTCCCTTTTCCGCCAAACTAGCCTAGTTATTACTAGTTACTAACCTTTTAAGCATCCTTTATTTGTGCTGTTCACTGCCGCGTACACAAACCCATCTTTGCAGACACAGTACATGCTCTGGCGACAGAAGGCATTGTCCGGACAATCGATGTCCACACCGCACACGTTCCCCGTGCGACCTGGTCAAGGAAAATGAGGAGTTATCCACTTGTGAAGTCTACGCGTCACCTCAACACCACCTCTCAAAGTATCGTTGATTCAATAATAACTGTAAATTTTTGTTATTTTTTTACCGAGTTAACTGTGAAAAACTGAAAGATATATTTAAAAAAATGCTGAGTTAAATAATAAAAAAAAAAAACGTGTAGGCCAAAAAGCACTTACAAATAGTCAGATTCTACCACCGGTTCGGAATGCTGCTTCCACTGAGAAGAGCCGGTAAGAAACTCAATGGTTACTCTTTTCAAAATGATAACTGCGAGTAATACATTCAGAGGAGCAGCAACGCCATAAGAGCAGACAGCACCTTTGCCACAATACTAGAGAAGAATTATACTCACGGCAGTCTAATATTAAATACAAACATAGTCTTTACGCTTAGGAAGCTAGTACAGTAAGGTGCGTCTACTCCCATTTACAATGAAGGGATTATTATAAACCACAGATGGTTATAGAAATAATTGCTTTGGTATGATGGCTTCAACGCACTATGGGAGACTAGATGATAAGTCATTAAGAGGAAAATGGTTGGACCAGTCCGGTGGTAAGGGGGCATAACTGTCATTGACTCAGGCTTTGATGTATTGCGATTGAGTATCAATCTTTGTAACACTTAATTATCATGGAAATGATTACTGTCTGTGACAAAAGAACGCAATGAAACAGAAGAGTAACGCCTGTGTTTTTATAGACATTTATTCTTACTATAATTTGTAAAGACAACAAAGAATCACTTAGAAACAATAGATACGTAATGGAAAATTGTTAAAAAAAATAAAACATGAAAAATAAATTTAAATTTCGAACAGCTGTCGATACCCATCTGTTCGAAATTTAAATTTATTTTTCTTTCAGAGTTGCCAGTTCTTTTTTTTGTTATTATAGTTGTCAGAGTACATTTTTAATAAGAGCCGCATTAGAACGTTTTTTAAAAGAGGCCGTTAAACGAAAAAAATCTTTCAGTTTTTTTTTAAATATTGAAAATACAATTGTGCTGATGTTGTTGGCTGAAACTAAGCGAAAATTTTTTTATTATTGTGCTTGTCATGGTCGTGAGAAAACTATTGAGCGTATTGTATTTTTTTTTTATTTAGCTGTTATCAAAATCTGCTGTTATCAAAAAATGTCTGGCAAACTTTGCACGAATGACGTGTAGTTACCACGCCGGTACAATGAACGTATAAGACAATAGCGATATATATAATGAGTAATATCACAATATTTGTCATGTCTTAGTTATCTTGAAGCCTTTGATATTTGATTTCACGCTGAGGACGTCAGCGCAGAAAAGCAATGCGATTAAAACCTCCGCAAATACGCGCCTCAAGACGCGCTCAAACTTTTGCTTTTATCAGAACGGACTGTAGTCGGTAGAACCCCTTGAATGCAAGTGATGCAGGTTCAAATCCCGGGCCCGCTGCGCTGGGATTTTGAGATGTCATTTGCAATCATCATCGTGAAGGCATCTTGAAATCGTGAGGAAATCTGTACGTCTATAGAAGGGCGTGTGAAGTTCACTAACCCACACTGGGCCTGCGTGGTGGACTATGGCTCAACTCGAGCTCGACTTCCTCGTACTGAGGGAGAATAGGCGCGGTATAATGGAAATAGCTTCGCCCCTATTACATTGGGACAAACATAAATCGGCGAAGAGTGAATGCACTACAGTGCTTACTCTTTCGGGAAATATGGGCGTGCTGATGTATTTATTTATATTTAAAGATATTCTATAGCAAATACTCTTGTATTATTCTTATAGTATCTATTCATAAACAAATAAGTATAGACAATACTATTGTTTTAGGAAATTGACAACGAAAGTGTATATATTTTATTTATTTATCAAGATCGATCGCTATTGTCTTATGTTTTGAATTAGGTACCTACTGTTAACGCAAATAAATTGGACGCGTCATTTGATCATATTGTTGAACGTTTTCAAATAGTTTAAAGTTTGATTGCAACGAATTATTATTATTAAGCTTTATATTAGCTTGCAACGCATGTATGTCCAGGTGGAATCTTGCAACTGAATTTTAAATCAGTTATCTTTAACCGATGAGCTGAAATTTGGTATACACGCTTACTTTGGATGACAATGCATGCTTAGCTATGTGACGTCATTCTAATTCCAATATGGCGGATTATCCAAGATGGCGGAATAGTTATTTTTTTCTGCACTACCACAGTATGGGTATCAAATGCTTCCTGAGGAGAACACGAAAACTAAGGGCAATTAAATAAAAGCTTGTTTTTAAAGAGTTTTTTTACCATTAATTTTAAGCTATCATATTATTAGCTTTTCATAACATTTGACAGTAGAGTACAAGCGTAGAGATTCAGATTAAGTCCTGGGCACATTGGAGCACCAAAAGTCACACGTCTAAATGGTTGCCACTACCAAAACGAACTCTGTGTCAGTATAAATAGAGATTAAACTTCTGTGGCCACGCTCGACGCGACCAAGGTGGGCCAAATTCGCTCGCGCTGACAATGTAGTTTCGTTGAAAAATTACCTTTTCATCCGCCATCTTTATCATTGTCATCATCCATCTTTAAATGTGTATTTATTGAATTTGTCCTTGCTATTAATTACTCGACATTGCCATAAATACCACTAATCGCAGGTGCAGGCGTTCCTCATCTTATTCCATTTAAATTTCTATCAAAATCTTATTCCATTTAAAAATTTCACTTATTTTTTAAAACAAGAAGTAATTTTCTATAAGTCTCTATTTCTATAAGTGTTGGTATTGGAAAATAATTGACGCGCGTGTTTTGACGCCCACGTGTGCGTGGGGGGGCTTGCGTCTCAAGACATCTACATAAAAAACTGAGCCGTCGCGGGACGCCTGGCAGATGTGAAACAAAACAAACGTCGTAGCAGCGAGTGAGCGAGTGAGCGGAGTCAGCCGGTGGGCGGAGTCTAAGCGGCGGAGAGCACCAAGAAGCCGAGGAGCCGAGGAGTACGAAGCGTGGCCGCATTTAAAACTATACTTTATGCATTAAGTAATAAGGTTGATTTCATTTTGTTGTGTCGAAGCGTCGGCAAATCTCGCCACACCAGAAATTATTTAGATGTTTCACATCAAAAATGGAAAATAGCAGTTACCTCAGTCAGGTGCATCTAAAATTATCAACGGTTGTTCATCGATTAGCTTGGTCGGTGGGCAGTGGAGTGCGACGACGCGGGTTCTCTCCCGGGTCGGTCGCGTCGAATCGGCTGAGCGTTGCGATTGGACATAACGGTTATATGATTATTGTCGGTCGGCTGAGGTATTGCGAAATGCCATTTGTTTATTTGCGGTGATTTGTATAAAACGCAACAATCTAAGTAGTGAAAGTCTGGGATCAGCCCTCAAGTCTTGCAGCAATGTTACTCAATACAAAATCTGCCAAAAAAATTATAGTTACAATTGAAAAAACAATACTTTAACTACTACTACTACTACAACCCTTTTTTAACGTCCCACTGCTGGGCACGGGCCTCCCCTCAATGCGAGGGGGATTCGGGCCATAGTCCACCACGCTGGCCCAGTGCGGGTTGGCAGACTTCACACATCTATCGAAAACTAGTCAAGTTCCCTCAGACGTGCAGGTTTCCTCAAGATGTTTTCCTTCACAGTTTCATAGGAAGTGATAGGTAATCTCGGATGTACATGAGATTCGCACATAAATCCCAGAGGTGCGAGCCGGGGTTTGAACCTGCACACTTTGATTGCAAGGCGTGCGTTCGACCACTCGGCTACCACTGCTATCTTACTATTACTATAACAGGTGGTGGTTAGACCCCAGAGCTCCAAATCTACTATCTCAATCGTTGTGAAGTTGCTATGACTTAATTTTTGAAGGCATAAAAACAACATCTTTCATTGATAAAAGGCAGCAAGAATACGACTAGTCTAATAGCTTCAAGTTAACTATATCTAATATCTACACTGGCCATATTCTAACTACCATAGACAAAATATTGAAAGACAAAATATTTAACGGCGAAGGAAAACATCGTGAGGAAACCTGCTCGTCGGAGGGAACTTGACTAGTTCTCGAAAGATGTGTGAAGTCTGCCAACCCGCACTGGGCCAGTGTGGTGGACTATGCCTGAATCCCCCTCGCATTGAGGGGAGGCCCGTGCCCAGCAGTGGGACGTTAAATGGGCTGTAGTAGTAGTAGACAAAATATGAGGTTTTCACGCCTTTAAAAAATTAAGTCATAGCAACTCCACGATTATTGTGTTAGTAAACTTGAAGCCCTGCACCCGTAGCATGACTGCGTAGCCATAAGTTTTATCTCCTTCAACTGTCAGATTTGTCTAGAAAATGACGTCACATTGTGCTTTTTGTACATGGCTCGGTGTGACGACATTTTATCGTCGAATCTGACAGTTGAAAGAGAAAACTTATTTCTACGCAGTCATGTTACAGGGCCTGGTCGATACCGGATGTATAATATTATGTTTGCATGAGTATCGGGTATACAAAATATCGAAGTTCGATTTTTTTTTGTTTTTTTTTATTCGCCATTTTTTTTTATATATTTCAGCGCACGTCTTGACGCTTCAGCGTGCCCAGGGCTTTCAGCATCAATCTTTTCAGTGACTTTTAATGTTCACTGTACATTTTTCCATAGTGACTATCTGATAACACATGTTTGCAAACACTACGCTTATCTTTAAGAGAATACGCTGTTGTTTGTATATCTGTGCTTCCTTGTAATATATCATACGCAACTAACGTGCTAACTCACTCACCTATTGTGGGTGTCCCTAACATATTAGTTGGCCTTCTGATACACCCAGTATTGTGAGGTCATATTGGTTCATACCCAACTTCCATCCAGAGCCCCAAGTCCCCACATGCCTTACAAAACGAAGTCATAGCAACTCAACAACGATAGTAGGCGACTTGAGGTTCAGTGCGCAGCGCTCACAAAGTTAACACCTCTACGAGTTAATATAACCTCATGACGCACCAACTGAAAGTACCTACACTAAAAAATCTTGCGCAGGGAACGTGGAAAAATGTCTGTGACACACATTTCTCATCTGAATATGGATGATTGCGTGATAACGATAAAATTATTTTTACACTCCACGTCACAATTTTGGCCACAACTTTTCACGAATAATAACCAAATACAGGGTGTTTCAGAAGTCCGAAATTATACTTTGGGTACATATACGATAGCTCATATGTGGATGCATATGAAGACAGATTATACTTAACCTTGTTTTTGTGTTATAGACCTTTGAATACTCGTCATCGTGTTCTGGGCTTCGGGTACATACATAAAGGGATAAGGGATAAGGGCATAGGGATTCAGCAGTGTAAACTACTCTTATGACGGGAGATTACCATTATTCACAAAACAGAATATGCGCATTGACGACCACAACAATTTTGAAAAAACATGGTCGAATTACGATCAAAATTGTATACCTTTCAGTTGTATGCCCGATACTGATGCAAACGTCAAAGTAGAATTTCGGAATTCTGAAACATCCTGTATATATCACACACATATCGTGTCCATCGTTCAAGGTCTTCAATAAAGTCACATCAGTTTTCGTATCAGGTGTTGACATACAAACAAACATTGTAGCCGATCTATTCATAGCTTTATGCATGTGCTTAAGGTGTGTGTACATATTGGTGAGGCCAGTTTAAATGAGTGATTACCTCAAGTGTTCGCCTTATCTGATGCGTAGTGACGTAATGAGGGCAACATGTAATTCTTTAAGGACATAACATCTATGGAAAACATGACATTATACAGGGTGTTTAGTAGTCCCAAAATAATACCTTGCTGTTTGCATCAGTATCGAGTATACAACTGAATGGTATATCGCAATCCGACCACGTTTTTTACAGCGTTTTCTTTTGTCGTCAATTTATATAACTCTTAATATCTCGAGTCCTATGTAAAATGCGCATTTTCTGCCTGTTTGTTTGAGGTAAACTCCCAATCGGCTGGGCCGGTTTTGGACAGATTTTGACGAGACTCACTAACAGGCAGGTCACAGAATATGTTGATTATATCTCTTTCTCTCGTATGAAATAAGACAGAGCGACAGAGCAAATCCGTGACAAATGTCGGGTTTTATCACGCGTGCTAACACCACTAATGGTACAAGGAGTAACTTATGCAATATTTTTCAGCTGGTTATAAATAAAAACCGGCCAAGGGCGAGTTCCGTACCATTATCTATAAAAAGAGCAAAAAAACACGTTTTTTGTATGGGAGCCCCCTCAAATATTGATTTAATTCTGTTTTTTAGTATTTGTTGTTATAGCGGCAACAGAAATACATCATCTGGGAAAATTTCAACTCTGTAACTATCACGGTTCATGAGATACAGCCTGGTGACAGACGGACGGACGGACGGACGGACAGCGAAGTCTCAGCAATAGGGTTCCCGTTTTACCCTTTGGGTACGGAACCCTAAAAATGGCGGATGAATCTCAATGTCAGTTGTACCAATTGGTAAACGAAATAAGTCCTTTAACGGGACATACTCTGTAGTCTTGACATTTTTAAAGGCATAAACGGTGTCGTGACTGGAATCTAGATGTTATTGACAATACATCTCATATTTCACGAGGTAATACCTACTAGTTTTTGCTTAGTAATTACGTAACTATAGACGGGCCACTTTTTGCTTACACCGTACTAAGAATATACAAGTTGACTTACTTGTTAGATCTTTTACACAAATTATGGAAACACATATTTTTTACAATTTTAGTTTTAAATTTATAATTTTATAAAAATAATAAATAATAAATTAATAATTTTTTCAATGTTTATTTTATTTCAGTCCACGATAATGTTTGTAAACATTATCGTGGACTGAAATAATAAATTTGTTGCAGACAAGTAAATTAATACTGACGTTATCTTTAACAATTAAAAAAAAAACGCGCACCGAGGCTTCCGTACCTAAGCTATGAAAGCATCGAGCATTACACTAACGAAAAGTTAATCAGGATAGAGAGACAAACTTAACTTTGCAGTTGGTATACTAGTGTCCCCATACAAACCAACTACAAAATAAGTTTGTAATCGCAAAAAAAACCTTTTCTAACAATAAATTTATAGTTTTCAGATTTATTACTTTACTTGTGCTATAAGACCTTGCTTCTTGCCAAATTTCACGATTCTAGGACAACGGGAAGTACCCTATAGGTTTTTGATTCCAGTGCAAATGTACTGAATATGCAACATAAACCGCCGCCGTAAATTTGGATTGCGTTAACCTAGAAGTTTTATTTTTTAAGGCACTTAGGGTCTGTTTGTTTTAGGTAAACTCCCAAATGGCTGAACCGATTTTGACGGAACATTCACTTTCCGCGGGAACAAAGAAAAAAAAAAATATTTTTTCTGGTTATTAAAGGTACCTAAATTCAGCTCGTATCGCTCGCGACCTTAGCTAGTATGTACATAAGATAGCTTACGTTTCTCCGCTCCTTGACCCGTGGCTAGTCCCACCAGCGCCAGCAAGAACAGACCCCATCCCGCCATCTTGTGACCTCACAGGAACCAAGACTTCGGCAACGTTCGGCTCTCCTCGGGAACCGTTGGGAGTGACTCGCGCGCACGCTCTCAAGTCTACAACAAAAATGTTAAAATGTAATTACACCAGTTAATGTTAAGATAAGATACTTTTATCTCATCTGATTAATTAGGAGATAGGAAAAATACATTGGAGTCACGAGATGAAGGGTCCGTGGTGGGGAGTGCGTGTGATAGTACGTTCGATGGAGATGGAAGATTTTTGAATGGATGATGTTGTAGGTTGGAGGGAGATAGCCATAGTTTAAAAAAAATACGAAGCCTCTTTAACTGACAGTAATAGTTCTTTTCACGTCATTAGTTAGGTTTGTCTATGAATACGGGTTTTTTTTATTCTTATAAATATTTATTTAATTGGAAAGTATTATAATGTCCGTCTGGTAGCTATCTAATTTATTCACTTTAACACACTAAAACAATTAGAGTACCGTCGTATTATACATTTTAATCATTTTATTTGCATCTCGTCTGGGTTCATTATCTCTGCGTTTGTAAAATCATTTTATTATATTTGTTGCCGGATTATTAAAATTGGTGTTGAGGCCTATTAAGATGCTCCTGCGCAAACAGGGGCGTTAATCCACGAATTCTTTATAGAGTATATTTGTTAAAAATAGCAGTGGTCGAACGCACGCTTTGTAAGCAAAGTGTGCAGGTTTAAACCCCGGTTCGCACCTCTGGGTTTTCATGTGCGAATCTCATTTGCATCCATTATTATCAGACTTTTACTTGGTAAGGTACGGTGAAGGAAACATCGTGAGGAAACCTGCACGTGTGAGGAAACTAGACTAGTTCTCGATAGAATTATGTATGCTAGTCTCTAAGGTATTTATTTTAACATATTTGTGACGTCAGCCCCAAATCATTGTATGGTGTCCATAGTACAAGCTTTGCTTAGTTTGGGATCATACGATAAGTATTTGGGTGTCTGGCGATATTTATTTATTTATTCCTATAATAGTTACCCGGCGTATATTGTATTGTATTACATAAGTTATTTATTGAATAAATTGAACTGAATTGAACTGAATTGAATTGAATTGAGATGTGTGAAGTCTGCCGACCCGCACCGGGCCAACGTGGTGGACTATGGCCCGAATCCCCTTTGCATTAAAGGAGAGGCCAGTGCCCAGCAGTGGAACATTAAGAGGGCTATACTAAGTAGTAGATATTTATTTTCATACCACGATAATTGAATTCGACTTACTACATTAAAGTGTTCTCATTCTAATTAGGATTTCGTACTCTCATCGTAGTACTAACATATACTTTGGGACATTGACATACGTACTATTGAGAATCAGCGAGTCCTGTAAAGTTAACAAAAGGGCTAAGTGAAATAGCCTGTCACCCCTCGATACCTACTCACAATAAAGAGTTATTTCCTTCCAAGCAGTGCATCGCTAGGGAAGAATGCATTCCTTGAGATCTTTCATCTTTCATAACAATTATTTTTTTCCAACTACTCAAATCGCAATTAAAGTGATTTCAATCTACTAACTATTCTTATCGACTATTTGATAATCGACTAATCATAATAATAGTACAAATGATGGCCCAATATCTGTAATTTCTACATCTATTTGTGTGATCCGCTCTACTGAACCCGACTGTTCTCACGACGAGCAGCGTTGCGTTGCAGGTAAGTCGAAATAAACTATACAGGTGTTCAGAAGTCCGAAATAGTACTTTACCGTTTGCATTAGTATCGAGCATACAACCGAATGGTATAAAAATTTGATCAAAATTCGATAAAGTATTTTTTGATAACTTTTTTTTCGTCATAATTTCTATTACTTGTAATATCTCGAGTCCTATGTAATACTTGCAGGTTCCGTTTTGTAAATATTGGTGGCCGCCCCTCATAAGTGTAGTTAACACTGATGAACAGGGTTGTAACGCCCCCACTCTTCATATAAACTAAAGTCACGATAAGAACTTAATAACTAAAAAATAATGGTAAAAAAACTTTTTAAAAACAAGTTTTATTTCATTGTTCTTAATTTTCGTGTTCTCCTCAGCAAGCCCTTCCATTTGATACTCATACCGTGGTAGTGCAAAAAAAATTACTATTCCGCCATCTTGGATGATCCGCTATATTGGAATTAGAATGACGTCACTTAGCTAAGCATGCATTGTCATCCAAAATAAGCGTGTATACCAAATTTCTAATATTCCAAAGTTTAAGATAACTGATTTAAAATTCAGTTGCAAGATTCCACCCGGACAGATATTGCAAGTTAATATAAAGCTTGTAAAATGGACTAAATTAACTATATGAACTAAAAACTAAACCAATCTAAATAAACTTAGTTACCCTACATAATGTTTGGTTATATTCTGGAATATTTAATTTGTTCTGAAGTATTTAATTGGCCAAGTGATCGTGTGTTTAGTCTAGTGGTTTTTTAGGGGTTTTTATAGGTTTTAGTGTCCATATTTTAATGAATAGCATGTTTTAATGAATAAAGAATATAACGGGACTTCTGTAATGGGTAGTTTAACCAAAGTTATCAAATCTCCTCGCTCAAGATGCAAGTTGATAATCCAGCGATTGACTAATTAGACAAGCAACTATGATCATCGTGCCTAGTGATTGAAAGTCTGGGCATTTTTACCTTAGTATAGCCAAGTTTATCAAAATGTAGGTAGGTACACCAGGAGTAACTATTTAAATTAAAAAATAAGTCTTATCCGACAGAATACAACCATCCAGAATCAACACCGAATGATTGGATTATATTCTTACATCGAATATAACAAATAGTCAAATGTTTAAATGTTTTTACCTCCCATTCGTAAAACAAATACTATGAAGAAGAATGGGCAAGAAACTCCACGTATTTCCAAATATCACCTGCCTACCTACTAATTCAAATGACCTAAATAATTTATACGCCAACTACCTACATTATTTAAAATCCGTAGATCTTTAGTCGACCTACCTATAAATCTTAACGCATATTATTTTAACGTAGTGTACCTACTTTCGAAGCCGTCAGTTACGCACCTACCTATCTATGAATGCATTTACGTTGCTACCTAAGACCACATATTACGCACCTACCTTCCTAGTCCGCATATTACGTACCTACCTACCTAAACCACATATTACGCACCTACCTACCTAAGATTTCATTTACGGTCTGCCTAAGGATCCTTTTCTTAATACGCAAATCCGCCATCGAACGATATTCATTCTAAACGACCTACCTATCCTACCTTAATCGTACTTCAGTTCCCCTGGAAAATACACAAGGATATACAAAAAAATATTTTTAACAAAAACCGACTTCAAAAACCAGTAGAGGGAGTAGATGCCAATCAACGTCAGACAAAGCGTATACACACATGAATTGGCACCGACTCCAAGTGTAATGAATTGTAAGGTTATTTGTAGCTTTTTAGTGCACCTAGGTTTTTGAAGTCGTTTTTTGTTTTTTGTTAAAAAAAAATTTTTTCACGATTTTTTGTGAAAAATTGAAAATTTGCAAATATTATCACCTTAAAACAACCCTAAAAAAGTTAAAATTTACAGTCAAAAAATAAACACCGCCCCTAACTACTAATAAGTACTAATTTGGGCATGGTGATCCCCTATTATCCTTGTGACTTCTCCAAGAGGCGTGAAGATCTTCCCGACGAGTTCTCAAACCAGCGATTACATCTCAAAAGCCTCGAATCTTCCTGCCCCACGTCTTTTATATCCAACGTATCCACGCGTTTCTACCAATTTCTACCCGCATTTCTCAACTTCTCCAATATCATGCGCCGATAGTGATAATATAATGCGATCCAAAAAATAATAGGAACGTCAATAACCTCTATGTGTCAAATGTCACTTGAAAAGTATGGTTTGCAAAAAACTTATTTGCATTATCAATAATAATAGTCTTACATCACATTTAAATAAAAATGTTAAATTAGTAGTAAATTGTCTGAACATAATATTTAATTATTTAAAGTCTTAATTCGTTTTTTAAAACCATACCATAACCTTATTTTCATTATTGGCACAAAAGCCCAGAAGCCATGCCAAAATTATTAAAGAAAAGAAAATAAGGACGCCAGTCGCCCTTTTGTCCACATCAAACACAAACGAAAAACATTTGTAAAACAAAAGAGAGACAACACTGCCGCCAGTATCAGAAAACGTAAACAAAATGCATACGTATATGACGACACTCTTAAACACGTACGA
The DNA here is from genome assembly GCA_914767695.1 of Ptilodon capucinus. Taxonomy (NCBI): domain Eukaryota; kingdom Metazoa; phylum Arthropoda; class Insecta; order Lepidoptera; family Notodontidae; genus Ptilodon; species Ptilodon capucinus. The sequence goes on from OU611811.1 coordinate 12,409,241, forward strand.
CAGTCTTAAACAAAACAAAGGCAATTTAACAATAACTAATGGGGTTTAAAAAATTCCTTCTCTTTTATTCGCTCTATATAGTGTTTAAGATTTTAATATCGTTTTGAATAATATTAAGGCAGTGATATTTTTTTTTATTATTCGGCGCAAATCTGCTCTCAAATCCACTGTTACTTTTAAAATTACTTTTTATACATTCCGCTCCTGTTTGTAACATGCTTCCAATGCACTCGGTATTAAGTTACGCAACCGCTTACGAGGTATTTTGCTTTAACTGCATGCAAATTGCAAAATTACGTATTATATTTAGTCATCACTTGAGCTTTCGAATGCTTACATACATAACAAGAATGGTTTAGTAAAGCAAGACTTACTTAAAACCTAATACATCATCATCACGCCTCTATGCAGTGTGCCCACACTTCGCCGATGTATTTTGGTCCCAATGTAATAGGGGGCGAGCGTATTGCCATTATACCGGGCACATTCTCCCTCAATACGAGGGAGATTTTGGACCATAGTCCACCACGCTGGCCCAGTGCGGGTTGGTGAACTTCACACGCCCTTCTATAGACGTGCTGGTTTCCTCACGATGTTTTCCTTCACCGTTTAGCAAGTGGTAATTATTATTGAAAATGGCATTCGCACATGAAATTTATCTCAGAGGTGCGGGCCCGGGATTTGAACCCGGGATTAAAACCTAAAAGTTATTAAATTTTTCATCTCCCGAGCCTCCCTAACGGTCAAGGGGAAGATTGTAGTTTTTACAAATATATATTAAAGTTATCAGTTAGTTGCAGTTAAACTTACCTACAAATAATAATAGGTAAGTACCTAGGTAGTACTTAGTAACGTAGACTATCACAAATATGCCTGTGTCTTTTAATAAAAGTGATAGAATCCACATTCGCTGGAAACTATAAATAAATAAAAAATAAAAAATAAAAAAATAAAAAAGCCTTTTATTCCCAAAACCATAAAAAGTAATCAAATAAAATAGTAAAAAATAAATAGTAAACTTATAAATGATTTAGGACCCCTCTTGGGTGAAGGCCTCTTCCAGCTTCTTCCATGTATCTCTCTCTTGTGCTGTCTCTATCCATTTGGAAACTATACGACAATAATTATCATGAACAGTTTTCTGACAAAATTACGAAATGATAATGTACAAATACATTGTACCGACACACAAAAGAAGAAGTTGTGCATCACGATAGATCGTGACCGGAGATGAGATGCGCGTGCGCACCGAGAGACCGTCTTCGAGCTGTTACAAAAAGAGACCGATCAATGCGGTCGGCACGCGCGCCAAGACAACACTTGGGCCACGGACTATGTCACACCAAGTACCTTTGACACAGTCGTAATTCTGACAAAAGATAGAGAGATACAGTGTAAACTTCATGTCAAGTTACTCGATTTGACGATAAACTCCCTACTAAAGCGTCGAAATCACTTGGCTTTGGTTGGCCTAACTTGGCTTCCATACAGTGACACATCTACATATCCATACACTCCATCTAGGTATCATTACACTCTCTCAATAACGACAATTTGCCAATTTTATCACCAAGGCGCCTCAATATCGCGAGATGTGAATAAAATAAGCAAAAAAAATACTGAAAAATTACTGGAGCAACAAAAGATGTCAGACAAAAATAACAGACTATACGCAATAGCGTTAAAATAAGATTGTTTTTAGGGTTCCGTACCCAAAGGGTAAAACGGGAACCCTATTACTGAGACGTCTGTCCGTCCGTCCGTCTGTCACCAGGCTGTATCTCATGAACCGTGATAGCTAGAGAGTTGAAATTTTCACAGATGATGTATTTCTGTTGCCGGTATAACAAATAATACTGAAATACAGAATAAAATAAATATTTAAGGGAGCATTCAAAAAACGTGTTTTTTTTGCCGTTTTTATAGACTCGCACTTGGCCGGTTTTTTATGTACATAAGTACTAACACTAGTCTGAAATAAACTTTCTTTTTCTAATTCTGATTTTTCTTCTCTCCATTGAACGGCAACTCTCTATAACGTCTTAAAATGCACAGTCTCTTCAGTGTCGTTATATATAGTTTACACTGTATTTAATGGCCTTGTTATGACAAGGTGACAAGGTGACAAATAACTAGCTATGCTTCGATGCAGGGCCCAACGTCTACGAACATGGCCCTAAATTCCATAACTTTTTTAAAACAAGCTTTTATTTAATTGTCCTTAGCTGTTGTGTTCTTCTCAGCAAGCCCTTTCATTTGATACCTATACTGTGGTAGTGCAGAAAATATAACTATTCCGCTATCTTGGATGATCCGCCATATTGGATTTGGAATGACGTCACATAGCTAAGCATGCATTGTCATCCAAAGTAAGCGGGTATACCAAATTTCAGCTCAATTGGTTAAAGATAGCTGATTTAAAATTCAGTTGCAAGATTCCACCCGGACATACATTGCAAGTTATTATAAAGCTTGTAATAATAATAAAATACGACCAATTTGTAGTTTTATTTCAACATATTAAGTCGAATTATAGATGATGTCGATCATACGATGGGGCTAACCCTGCGGTGCGATTTTCGTGCGATCGACAACCATCTCTATTAGAGATATATCGAAACGAAACGTCAAATCGGTTGTATTTTTAACCGACTTCCAAAAGGAGGTTCTCAATTTGATTGTTTTCTTTTGTTTTGACATACCTTTATTAGGGATTGATGTAGATCGCATGAAAATCGCCCCGCTGGTCTTGTGTTTTCTTTCCCAATTTAGCAAGTAGTCATTAAAATTAAATTAAATTATTTATTAGAGACAACAAACAACAGTACATAAAAATTAACAAATGGTATTACACAAAGTTATCTCAACCCAGTACAGTCCACGGCGTTGTCCACGGATTAATTACATAAAGTTGCCGCAATATAGATTAATATTATACAAATAAGTAAACATAACATTATATTGTAACAAATTATAACAAAAGAAAGAAATAACGAAAGAAAGAAAGAAAGAAAGAAAGAAAGAAAGAAAGAAAGAAAGAAAGAAAGAAAGAAAGAAAGAAAGAAAGAAAGAAAGAAAGAAAGAAAGAACATAGAAAGAAGAGTAGATAACAAACTTATAAATCATTATGGTAAAAAAATTTTAGAGCATAATTTATAATAATCGTTATTGAAAATTACATTCGGACATGGAAATCTTAAGTTCAAAGCAGTCTTTCTACCAACAAGGCAACCACTGAATTACTCGATATAAGTATTGGTAACTTCATTTCCATCCTTCATTTCGAAATAAGTCACAGACCAAGAAATTTATGCAACTATTCAAGATATTGTTATAAAAATTGAGTCACGATTGACTTATTTCAAAGTTCAGTTATTAGATTGCCGTTACGGAAATAATGGAGCGAGAAAATTGTTTGAACAGGCAAAATGTCATACACAATCTTCAGTTGGTTAAAGAAACAAATCATTAAAATATATATCCTATAGGTTTTTATTCCCGTTGCGAATGTACTGAATATAAAACATAAACCGCCGTATCTTTTGATTGCGTTAACATAGAAGTTTGATGCTTTTAGAGCTTTAAGGGACCGCAGATTAGAGGTTTTGTTATAAATTGCAAATTAATATCTCTACGCGTCTCTGAGAAAAAGGGTCTTGAAAGACAGCCGGGCAACAAAGTCATCCTGTAAGGGTTCCTTTTTTCCTTTTTAGGTACGGAACCCTAATTTAAAAATTATTGTTAAAAATTCTTTTTAAAAACAAGCTTTTATTTAATTGCCCTTAGTTTTCGTGTTCTCCTCAGCAAGCCCTTTTATTTGATACCCATACTGTGGTAGTGCGGAAAAAATAACTATTCCGCAATCATGGATGATCCGACATATTGGAATTAGAATGACGTCACATAGCTAAGCATGCATTGTCATCCAAAATAAGCGAGTATACCAAATTTCAGCTCAATCGATTAAAGATAACTGATTTAAAATTCATTTGCAAGATTCCACCCGGACATACATTGCAAGTTAATATAAAGCTTGTAATAAAATACGAGGACGTTGGCTGGCTCTAGTGGTGAGCATAGGCCGCTTAGCTCACAGCACGGGGGGGTTGCAGGTTCGATTCCCGTCAGTGGCAAATTTCAAACAGCTGTTACGGAATTTTCGCTGGTTATGTTGTAACTGAGGTCACCCTTATTGTATGGTACCCATAGATCAAGCTTTGACCGGTTTGGTCATACGATGAATATGTGTGGTCTGGCCTTATTTAAATAAATACATCATCACGCCCGTATTACTCGAAGGGGGAGGCAGAGGTGCACTGCAGTGCGCCCACACTTCGCTGATGTATTTGGTCCCTATTTAAGCCTTCAACCAGCTCGGACAACGAGACCAAGCTGCTATCAGTTGATAAAAGACCAAATTGTGATGACTAAAACAAGCTGAAACTTGGTGAAATTTTAAATTTATTTATTATCATTATTGTTGATGTGACTCTACAAATATCCAGTTCACACAAATCCAGTATCTATCAGTAGCTCTACCATGGATTTGAGGCGTGTTTTACGCTCGCTGCTTTCAATCGTTTGCGTAAAATGTTTGAATGAGAAATTGTGCATGTATATGGTGCACCCAAGGTGTTACATTAATGCTTTACGCAGACGTGAGCGACTGGCGAACGTGTATATCAATGGTAGAGTTAGAATACCGGTCAGTCGGACAATAGTATTGTGTACAGTTACCGACCGTGACGTATGGGGCTCTATATAACACAATTAGCTAACTCAATTAATGATATGTAGGTTGTCGACTCTACCACGAGTTGGAAATCTATTTATTTGAACTTTTTTGTATTAGACCATTTGGTCTAGTGCAGAGGTCGGCAACCTTTTGAGTCGAAGAGTCAAAAATTACAATTTACAAAATTTCAAAGTTTTTAAAGAGCCACAAAGTTTTTTCTTGCTAACAAACAATAAATACTTGCATAAACCAAGTTTATAGGTGAAAAATATCAACAAATAGAAATGTTAGTGCTTAATACTCTTTAATCAATTCAGAACGATTTTTAAATGTTTTTTTTTATAAAATAAACAATATTTGCGTATGGAACTAAAACACCGCAGCTTCGCATCCAAAGAGCCGCATGTGGCTGGACCAGGTGATTTCGGGTTCGCTTACTCATGGGGGGTAATATCGGAAATGGCCTTTTTGAAGTTTACCCTGGTCTGGGTTACTGGGATCGTCCCCAGCCAGACCATTTCATGGTACATATAAGTGATAATACAAACAGGTGCGCTAAAACGTAAGCTATTTTCTTTCCAATACAAAATAAACTGTATTTACTTACAGAGGAAGCACATTTTTCAACGACATTGATGAAGCGAGCGAGCAAGCGCTCGTCGCGTGGTGTCGTACCATAGAAATTTAATCTTTATGAATATTCTTACAGAGTACATATTCAAATGTCAAGTGAAACCGGTCGCCTCAGTGTGTTCTGTAAAACCTTAGCAGCATCAGAGCAGTGATATTCTATTCGAATAGTAGACGCCAGGCCCAGAAGTAAGGAGTTCAACCCGCGACATGCTCATCTGTTTTTTTTATTACGAATGTAATTTGCCCAGCAGTGGGCCTTTGTCCAGCAGTGGGCCTTTGCCCAGCAGTGGGACATCTAACAGGCTATAAAAAAATAATGTAATTTATAATAACGAGTGATACGATGAAGGTGAACATCGCAGGACGTGCACATCTACCAAAGGCGTATGACGCTCATTTTGAAAACGTACCCTATTTTAGTTTATATAAAGGTCGAATATCGTTGGCACAAGCCACATGAATATTATACTTTAGTATTATGTAAAAGTATTATTTCGGATTTCTGAAAAACCTTGTTACGTGCAATTGATCAATTGGTCGAAGATTCAATTGTTTTCCATTTGGTGACGTCTGCGCATCGTCAATTGTTTATCCGTGGATCACACCGATGTCACACTGCACATGACTCACGAGTCGCTGAGTCAGAGACAATTCGCACGGTAAAGTCGGCTGCCCGGAAGAAGAATACGGGTTTAATAGCAACAAATGTTCGAAGCCCTACGCCTAGCCGTATCTGAACACACGCAGCATTTTTTGCATATACCAAAAGGTATAAAAAGTCCTTAAAATTTTATTCATAAAATCCTACTAATATTAGGTTTATATTATATTATAAATGTGAAAATTTGTTTGTTACTCTTTCACGCAAAAACTACTGAACGGATTTTGATAAAAATTTACAGTATTATTGTTTATACATCAGAATAACATATAGGCTATTCATAACGATATTAAATAATCAAAGTCTGTGCGGGCAAAGTCGTGGGTAGAAGCTAGTATACCATAAGTATACCTGATAGTAATACCTGACAAAAAAACTAAACTTTGTATTGGTTCATAACTTTTATTCAACTTACCTACCTTGATATTGGTAATAATAGTCTAACATTATGCCTCTCACTTTTAAAGTGTACTCTTTTTTAATACAAATAAAGATTAATTTTGCATAGCCACAGAAACAAAATTTACACGCGCCTTAGAAGACATTTGAATATGTGCACACATTGAAATATGTGCTTTATCCATGAGTTAATATAGTTCGTTTTTATATTAGCAACAATTGGTCGCGCGCAGGGCTTTCATTATTTAACATTTATCTTAAATCATATCTCAATGGTGGACCGTTCATTAGGAGGTTAATATTTAATTTGACCCGACTCTACATAAAAATGTGTGCTTCAACCTAGATCTGTCGATATTAACATCGTTAATCCAGCTAACTCTATTAACGTATCGATAACAACGAAGTTAAAGGATGCTCTATGGGAACTCTACCATAAAACTCTAGTATTCGTTGAATAAAACTAGACGCAACAATAGTGCGTAATCTGGTTTTTACTATAATCGCGTTTGTGTAGGTATTTGTATACGTAAAGCCAAGATATTACTGGTTTATACCAATGTAGAGACATAAATATACGTATTTATAAACTTTGTATTCGTTTTGTAAGTGCATGATACAGTTACAAACGATTTTAATTACGTATTATATGTTTTAAAGTGTACAATTTATTTGTGAACTCATCGGTAAATAAAAAAAAAACAAAAAAATACGTTTTAACACAAAAATAATATAAAATTCCAAACACTGTGACATTAAATAAAAGTACACAGATAAGATAAGATTAAAGTATTTTAACTTCAACAAACCCTTCACACCTTAACACAATTTCCACACACACAAAACAGTAACAAAAAATAACACATAACTCACCAAAACGAAAATTTTACTTTACAACTTCGAATCGCAATCAACATAATTGTTATCACTTATCGTTATCGCGATGTTGTTATCAGGTGTCGGAGTGGTCGCGGGCGGCGTCGGTCGCGGTCAAAAACGCACTGACCGGTACTTCGGTGACTTGTATGGAGTAGACTGTATATACGCGCGGCTTCACTCGATCTTACAATAAATAAATACAAGAATTTATTGAATGGTGAAAGACAGTTAGCAGAATAAAGTTTGCTTACGAATAGACTTAATATGAAGTTGTCGAATATATTTTTAGTGTTCCGTACCCAAAGGGTAAAACAGGAACCCTATTACTGAGACTTCGCTGTCCGTCCGTCCGTCCGTCACCAGGCTGTATTGTTACAAATACAAAGCTCGGCTACTGAAGACTCTACACATCAACGGAAGCAATAACCAATCAGTAGAATATTTAATTATGTACGTCTAGGGATTAGTCACTTTATTTAGAATTATTAATTTGTATAATCGAGTATATTATAAACTAGTCGATTAATTTAATCAATATCAATATTTCATGTTGGCAACACCAATCGATGTGAGGATATAAAAATACATGTAAAGCCCCTCTGGGTTCTCTTTTGCTGTTCGAAGCCGACAAGTAAAGCTAATACACAACGCACGTCGTTATTATTGCTCAAACCTACGCCCTGCTTCAACGAAACCCTCGCTACGGTCGCATTCTTCCTGTCCCTTCGTAACATCTCAGAAGTGGGATAGAAGGATGCTGGGACCATATTATCAAGGCTTGGGAAAAAGAAGAGTTTGTCAGACATCTTTCGAAACTACCCACGAAGAAGAAAATAACAGCGATTTTTTTTCGTCACAACGGGATGGATCACCACCACCACCAAAAATAAGTACAAAGAAGAGAGTGACGCATCTCGACGCGGAAATCATCCCAAAATTTGATCCTGGACTAAAAGCCACAAATGTGAAAGGTTGGTTACATAAAATAGACCAGTTGGGTGATCTATACGAATGGGACGAACGTGATAAGATTTTTGCCATGCAAATTCGCTTGCGGGGAACAGCACGCGAATGGTACGACGATCTTGAAGATTACGGCGCGTCTTGGTCTATTTGGAAAGAGAGGTTGACGAAAGCTTTCCCTCGCTCAACTGATTTTGTCGACCGTCTTGAAGAAATGCTGGCACGAAAAAAAAGTAACGACGAAACAATGACGAATTATTTCCACGAGAAGATTTCCTTGCTGAAAAAGTGTAACCTGGATGGAGAAGCAGCTATTTCGTGCGTGATTCGCGGATTGCCAATCGAGATTCAAGCAAATGCAAAAGCCTATAGCTGCGAAACACCAGAAACACTCTATTACGGATTTTTATCGTCGCTTGAAAACTACAAGAAGGTGGAAACAAGAACATCAGAAGCTAAATCAACGTGGCATCGGGGGACAGTAACAAATATCGCACCGAAGATCTGCTACAATTGCCGCAAGACGGGACACGAGGTTCGAGACTGCAGGGCCGTGCGCTGCCAAGTTTGCCAGCGGCTGGGTCATTCCGCTGCCGCCTGCTGGCATGCGGCCGGGACGTCGCAGAACCCTCCTCGCGCACCGAATTACACCGCGTTCCAGCACCAGGGGCAAGCATCTCAGCGGCCATTACAGGTACGAAATGTATATTTCACTTCCTATGAACTTATATCGGAATTGTATAAAAAACCCGTCACCATAAATAATAAGAATGCTCTTGCCTACCTTGATACAGGTAGTAAAGTAAATATTATAACTTCAAATATTTCACAGAAATTGCTATTAAGTACGTTACCGTCAAATGTTGTGATGAGAGGTTTCGGTGGTTTGCACACACTTTCACTGGGAAAAGTACAATTCCAGCTTCATATTGATGACGTGTTTATGGATTGTTGTGCGGAAGTGACGGATAATAACCTAGAAAATATTGACCTTATTATTGGACAACCCGTTTTTAGCCATCCAAACATAAATCTTATGGCGACTTCTAAAGCTGTAACGTTATTTACATCCAATCCTAAACTATACTTATCAGACATCAAGTTAACCAGCAGCGATTTCTTAACAAAAGTATCACTATATTCATGTAATGAAATTAAGATACCTCCTGGCTCTAGTAGCGATGTAAATGTACATACCATATACAATACTGACTCGACTATGTTGCTAGTAACCCGACCGGTTTTATTTCTCTTAGGTAAATGTTCTTATTATATACCACAAACAATATTAAAACAAAAACCGTATCAAATAAAGGTAATAAACACAGGCGATACGATGATACATTGGATGTCGGACAAATTGCTCACTCGCGCAGATGTTTACGTATATGGGGATGTATTGACAATTTCAGGTGACCCATATTTAGATATACCCTCACAAGTAAAACAAAAAAATATTAACTTTTCTGATGTCGATGTAGGGGACATAGACGAATGTAATGCGTTGCGTTTAAACTATTTATTGCAGACATATGCCGATACTTTTGCAGAATGTAGTAGTGATCTCGGTACTAGTCATTTAATAGAAATGCATATTGAAACTATGACGTCAATTCCAGTTTATTGTAGGCCATATCGTTTATCATATAAAGAAAACGAAATCGTTAAAGAAAAAGTCGAAGAACTGATTTCTGCAGGAATAGTCAGAGATTCTGTATCGCAATATGCGAGCCCTGTAATTTTGGTAAAAAAAAAGGGGGGTGACTACAGGCTTTGTGTAGACTATCGGGCATTAAATGCTCGTACAATAAAAGACCGTTATCCTTTACCGCACATCGATGACCAAATCAACCGGCTTTCAGGAAAGACATTCTTTACGGCCCTAGACCTTACACAAAGCTATTACCAGGTGAAGGTCTCTGATGACTCAATTTCCAAAACTGCTTTTGTAACCCCGAATGGGCAGTATGAATTTTTAAAAATGCCGTTTGGTTTGGCCAACGCTCCTGCAGTCTTCTCGCGATTGATTCGTAGAGCTCTTGGATCACTTGACAATAAAATAGCTATTTATCTTGATGACGTAACTATACCTTCAAATACTATTGAAGAAGGAATTGACCTATTAGCAGAAGTTCTTAATCTGTTGTCAGAAGCAAATTTAAAACTTAATCTCAAAAAATGTTCATTCTTAAAGACTAGTGTAAATTATCTGGGGCATGAAGTCACTGCAGGGAGCATTAGACCAGGCCAAGCAAAAACTAATGCAGTTTCGGATTTCAGACGTCCACAAAATGTCCACGAAATACGACAATTCATAGGGTTAGCTTCATATTTTCGTAAGTTTGTCAGAGGATTTGCAGAAATAGCAAAACCTCTTACGTATCTAACTAAGAATCATGTCGTATGGGTTTGGGGCTCTGACCAGGAACGAGCATTCAATTCACTAAAATCTATCTTAACAACACGACCCGTATTGGCAATTTATGACCCCCATGCTAGGACTGAGGTACACACTGATGCCAGTAAGCATGGACTAGGTGGCGTACTGCTGCAATATCAAACTAATGGTCTTTTGAAACCAGTCGCTTACTTTAGCCGAGTCACCAGTCGAGAGGAACAGTATTATCATAGTTACGAATTGGAAACCTTAGCTGTAGTTGAATCGCTAAAACGGTTTCGTATTTATATTACGGGTATTCCAATCAAAGTAATCACTGATTGTGCTGCACTAAGAACCACTCTAAGTAAAAAAGATTTGATACCACGTATTGCTAGATGGTGGTTAACTATTCAAGATTTTGATATAGAAATTGAATATCGTCCTGGTGAACGTATGCGGCACGTCGATGCCCTAAGTCGTAACCCAGTAGATAGTATACTAGTTTTACACATTGATGAAGCAGATTGGCGTTTAACGTTACAAATGCAAGATGAAAACACTCAGAGCATTATTCGTCAACTAAAAGAAGGGACGAGTAATTCTGATATCATTAATAACTATGAATTAGTAGATGATTGCTTGTTTCGTAAAACACTAAACGGTAGTAGGTTTGTTATCCCGAAACTTTCTAAATGGAGTTTACTACAGAAATACCATGATCAAATAGGACATATTGGCTTTGATAAATGTGAAAAGACCATAAAATCTCAATTTTGGTTCGCTGGTATGACTAAGTTTATCAGAAAATACATCCAAGCTTGTCTATCTTGTGCATATGCAAAAGGTAACTACGGCAAACCTGAGGGAGAACTACACCCTATCGTTAAAGTAGATATTCCTATGCATACACTTCATGCAGACCACTTGGGCCCGTTTTTAAAAACAAGAAACGGTAATTGTTACATATTTGTCGTCATAGATTCTTTCACTAAGTTTGTTTTCGCAAGGGCAGTTAGGGGAGTCAGTTCAGTGGAGACAATTAAAAACTTTAAAGATATAATTTCTACTTTTGGTAACCCACACCGAGTAATTACTGATCGAGGCGTGGCTTTCACTAGCAGATATTTTAAAGAGTTTGCGATACATAAACAATTTAAACATGTCCTAAATGCAATCGCTTGCCCGCGGTCAAATGGCCAAGTAGAGAGGGTCAATCGTACGATTATCAATGGTCTTAACACCACAGCGGAGAGCGAGTGCACTTGGGATGACAAACTAATAGATGTAATTTGGGGCATAAACAATACCCCACATGCCGTAACCGGCGTAACTCCGTTTAATTTGATGTTTTCACACAAAAACTCTCTTCTCCCCGCATACCCAACCATGTCTAGTAGTGAGGTAGCTCCAATAGCCCAACTAGACGATCGTAGGAAGGCTGCTAAGCTAAATATTGATAGACATATGACGGTCATGAAAAGTCGGTACGACAAGCGACATAAACCTTGTAGGAAGTACAAAATAGGTGACCTTGTCCTTTGGAAGGGAGGTATTTCTAGAGATCGTTCTACAGGAGTTACTAAGAAACTAGGTAGCCTATTTACAGGACCTTATAAAATAACTCGCGCCGAACATAATATAGATAGATACACAATTAATAGTATTCAAGGAGTAAAAGGTTACAGGAAATTTAGTGCCGTGGTGCCGGGCGACTCCCTCAGACCCTATAAGCCTACCGTTTCAGATAGTTCGTCAGGATCTGACCGTGAAGTAGATAGAGATGATCTAATCGACTTATTAGAAGGTTAAATGTTTTGATGGCTATATGTAAAATATTATTTATTTCAATAATGCTTCACCGATTTATCTAAGCAATTCTCATTATTTTCTTTGTATCACTTTGTAATCATTATTATAAATAAAATAATTTGTATACCTATAGTTATGATTTATTTTTAATACATGAACTATACATAAATTAACTTTAATAATCTTCTTTTAATATCTAATCTACTAAGCTGTGTGGAACGGTAGCTTAGATCTATGTGAGCGGAGTAGGAACATAATAAAACAAGTAATAGCAAAAACTAGGCTGCTATGCTGTGTGAAACTGTAGCCTAGATCTATGTGAATTCATACAAAATATACATATTATGAATATATAAGGAATCGTACAGAATATAAATTATATTTAAGCCTTATGATTTTACCTAATGTATATAACATCTAGGCTGCTATGCTGTGTGAAACTGTAGCCTAGATCTATGTGAACTCATACAAAATATACACATTATGAATATATAAGGAATCGTACAGAATATAAATTATATTTAAGCCTTATGATTTTACCTAATGTATATAACATCTAGGCTGCTATGCTGTGTGAAACTGTAGCCTAGATCTATGTGAGATTACAACGTGAATACCCAATGCCAGTATAATTAAGTAACAAATGGAATAAAATCAAATGGGTCTGTAGCATCATTTAATCAATAAAATAGTAGGTGGAAACACTGAAATGAACAAAACTCTGATAGAAATAAGTGCTATGTTATATACAATAAATATAATTAAATATATACTGCGCCAAATATTTTCTTGTTTCAGTTCCAGAGATCGGGTGACAATCCGATGGACCGCCGTGGGCCACGGCAGATGCAGGATGGCCGAATGTTACAAATACAAAGCTCGGCTACTGAAGACTCTACACATCAACGGAAGCAATAACCAATCAGTAGAATATTTAATTATGTACGTCTAGGGATTAGTCACTTTATTTAGAATTATTAATTTGTATAATCGAGTATATTATAAACTAGTCGATTAATTTAATCAATATCAATATTTCATGTTGGCAACACCAATCGATGTGAGGATATAAAAATACATGTAAAGCCCCTCTGGGTTCTCTTTTGCTGTTCGAAGCCGACAAGTAAAGCTAATACACAACGCACGTCGTTATTATTGCTCAAACCTACGCCCTGCTTCAACGAAACCCTCGCTACGGTCGCATTCTTCCTGTCCCTTCGTAACAGTATCTCATGACCCGTGATAGTTAGAGAGTTGAAATTTTCACAGATTATGTATTTCTGTCGCCGCTATAACAACAAATACTAAAAACAGAATAAAATAAAAATTTTAAGGGGGCTCCCATACAACAAATGTGATTTTTTTGCCGTTTTTATAGATAATGGTACGGGACCCTTTGTGCGCGAGTCCGACTCGCAGTTGGCCGGTTTTTTTAAATGTCAAGTTTAAAAAAAATAATTCATTGCTATCCAACCAATCGTTTGAGAAAAAACTCCGTTAGTATGTAGGGTATCATGTTACAAGATAGGCGTACTATTTTTTTTTTTAAAGGCATCACGTTTCCGCGGGAAGAACATAACTGCCTTATTCTAAGTGATCTTCCAAATAGCTGTTCCTATTTTGACCGGACTTTCATTGGCAGATAGCTAATGTTACAAGGAGTTACTTAGGCTACTTTAATTAGAAAAATATAATTAGGGTTGTTTAATTCCGCGCGTACGAAGTCGCGGGTACAGCTAGTGTAGAGTAAAATCTATAAATAATTAATCACCTTGGCTATTAAAAAATTGACGAGAGATTACTCCTGACACTAGCATTTATCATAGTTAGATTAGCTAACTGAGCTACTGGTAATGTGCTAACAATACAGGCGCATCAAAATGCGCGCTACCAATGCATTGCCTGTACTAAAATTAACTGTATTAACTTGTAAAAGAAGCACAATTTTCAACGAAATGTCCATCGTCGACGCGAGTGAGTTTACTCGCGTGGTCATGTGGCTTTTGCCATAGCCATTTAAGCTTTACATACATTGTCACAGAGTACATTTTTTAAAAATCTAATGTTTTTTGCTCGCCATGGTACCTAATCAAAAATTAATTGCTCCAATTTTCAAACGGACACATAAAATCTATGATATCATTGTCGATAAGATACATATATGTATATATGTATGATTCAATTTCACTACACAAAATATTAAACGTAAAAGAATTGATAACCCATTGAGCGAACTTATCAGAAAACTACATGATAACGTAGCTAATGCGAATTTGATACGAGTGTAGACATTTTATTATCTAAAAGTGTTTTTCTACCACAATACTTAACCACACAATACTATATATTTTTTGTTCCATTTAATTTTTATTTGGTTACTTTTACTATTTCAATAAATAAATATTAATCATCTACACTGATGTAATGAAGAAGAAAGATTTGTATTTTTGTATATATCGAATGAATTTAAAAACTACTGGACCAAATTCAAAAAATGTTTTGCCGTTAGATAGCTACATTATCACTGAGTAACATCACAAAAGGTTTAAAAATAATGTCCACCAGTGCTTAGCCGTGCGGGCCGCTATTTTTCTTATAAATTAGCAATTTTTCTTCTGATACAAAATAACTACAATAAGACATTTTCCTTTCGTTAAACTACTTTTAATAATATTGTTTTCTTATATTTACGCGAATACTAAAAAAAAACTATTTTACGGATTTTATCGCGTTTATTTACTATTTTATTTTCCCGACGTTTCGGCTGCTTTACAGCAACCATGGTCACGGGGGTACTGAGGTGTTAGACGTTCTGATGTCATAGTTAATAACTGGGTACCTTCATATTTAGTTAGGACCGCAAACAACAACAGTGAAAGGCTATATAACTGTAGTGACATTTTTTTAACTTTACAGTAGAGCATACTCATTCGACGCAGAAAAAATCGCTGATTCCAAACATGTCAATATCACCCAAAAGTGTCGTTTAAGTCAAATAGCCTTTCACCCCTTGATATAATATTGACTGTACGTCTCATTCGATTCTAACAACTTGATATGTTATACGAGGAAAAACGTCTCGCGAGGCGTAGAGTTCAACCTAACACTCATATTGGGAACGGCCTTCTGAAAATAAAACAGTGCTGTCTCGAACTCTACCATAAAATGATCGAAGGGCCGGTTTTTGGAGCCCCAGATAAAATTTCAAACGCTGTCAATTTGTTATATTTGTCAAACAAAGGCCGAAAAATCGGCTCTAAGAAAAAATACTCAATTTAAAACTAATATTTCGTCGGGTGACAGGAAAATCTCATTAAGTAACAAAAAAACCGGCCAAGTGCGAGTCGGACTCGCGCACGAAGGGTTCCGTACCATTATCTATAAAAACGCCAAAAAATTCACGTTTGTTGTATGGAAGCCCCCTTAAATATTTATGTTATTCTGTTTTTTAGTATTTGTTGTTATAGCGGCCACAGAAATACATCATCTGTGTAAATTTCAACTCTCTAACGGACGGATGGATAGACGGACGGACAGTGAAGTCTCAGTAATAGGATTCCCGTTTTACCCTTTGGGTACGGAACCCTAAAAAACAATACAGTATTTTTTTTCATGTGATTTAGTAATTTTTGATTCTTGAAATTCTGTAAAGTAATGCACTAATGGATAAGATGACATTTTCCTGGGAAAGTTGTTGTTTAAGGTACTTAGCGTAAAAAAAAATAAACTTTCCTATTTTTTTGTACTTGGTCAGTTTTTCCAGTCACCCGACGTTTTATTACACAAGTATTTTAAGGTACTTTTTCTTGCACATTACATTTACAATAACATAGTATTTTACTATGCCATTTCGAGTTTAATCTATGACGTGCCTATGCTCTCCACATAACTAAATTGCGAAACGTCTGATCGAAACATCCGGTGATCAGAACGCTGGAAACTATTTCGCACAGCACATCAGCATTGCCATTCCACGTGGCAATGCTGCCAGCGTTCTGGGCACCCTACCGACCGACAATGGTGGGGGACTCTGGGTTTTTTTTCTTTGTTAAATTCCTTGTATTTTTTGTTGTTTTTCTCTCATAGTCTTTGTAAATAATTGATAATATTAATAAAATAATAGACTATTGAAATCATATTATAACAAATAAGGTCGTTTATGAAAGTCTACCTAAGAATGTTGACAATACGACATTTTTAATGTATCTAGTAGCGAAAGAGAAAGACAGACATTAAAAATATAATAACCAGTACGTATATGATGCGCGTGCGCATAGCGGAACACAGCACTGACCTTGAACAGGCGTTCTAGAAACAACGAGTTCAGATCGTTTCCTTAAATTTCACTCAACACAGAACACTGGCAAAATGTACATAATATTATCATAGTTTGTCATTTTTAAAAATATTTATTTTATCTATTTATGTGGTTTTCAATAGCATCCATTGGGGCGCGCGAATCGGCTGGACTTTTTTAAAAATGTACTCCGTAGAAATCATGGAGATAATAAAACGGAGATGGCATTTCGAGCCGGGGCGCTGCGGTAAACTTTTCTGGTTTATCTGACTTCGCCATTGTTGTTTTCCCATATAGTAGCCGTATACTACAGGTACATAAGATAATAACAATGGCGGAAAAATCGCCGCAGAGCTAGATGCTCTAGGTACTGGTAGAAATACATAATATATTTTTTTTTTTACGAAATGAGTGAAATGATGATATTTAATGGAATAAGATGAGGAATGGCTTCACCTGCGACTAGCGCAGGTATTTCGCCAATGTCAAGTAATTAATAGCAAGGACAAATTCAATAAATACACGTTATAAATAAAAATGAATGATGACAGTGATAAAGATGGCGGATGAATCCACATAATATAATTGAATTACATTCACGTCAAAAATTTGTTTCCGTCATCCATGACACTTTGTTGAAAAATGTGCTTCTTCCTCGAGTTAATAAAGTTGATTTCGGTATTGTCTATATCTATACTAATATTATAAAGAGGAAAGATTTGTATTTATGTATTTAACGAATTAACTTAAAAACTACTGGACCGATTTCAAAAATTCTTTTGCCATTAGAAAACTAAATTATCACTGAGTAACAACAACAATATTTGTGAGCGCTCTATAGACTGATCAAGGAATATATCAATCACCACGATACATTATGTTTAATACATACATCATCATCACGCCTGTATTCCCCGAAGGGGTAGGCAGAGGTGCACTGTTGTGCGCCCACACTTCGCCGATGTATTTTGGTCCCAATGTAATAGGGGGCGAGCCTATTGCCATTATACCGGGCACATTCCCCCTGAATACGAGGGAGATTTGGGCCATAGTCCACCACGCTGGCCCAGTGCGGGTTGGTGAACTTCACACGCTATAGGAAGCTATAGACGTGCAGGTTTCCTCACGATGTTTACCTTCACCGTTCAGCGAGTGGTAATCATTGTTGAAAATGACATTCGCACATGAAAATTATCTCAGAGGTGCGGGCCTGGGATTTGAACTTGCACCCCTTACGTTCAAGGCGGGCGTTCTTGCCCACGAGGCTACCACTGCTTCTACGAGGCTACCACTGCTTCTTATGTTTCTTATTATGTTTAATGAAAAAAATAAACATGTCTATAGGTATGTCAATAGGTATTTAGGTAAAGACACTAATGATTTAAACTTAAAGGAATGTAAAAGAGAAAAACAAATCAATGAAAGGTACCATTATCGTAGCAGGATGCGCGGGCGCGGTCTGCGGAACGCCGCACTGACCTTGAACGGGCGTGCCACAAATAAATTAAAGTTACTCACATTTATCACGTTTCCTCGTTTTCACTTGATACAGGTTTCTTGTGTCAAAGATTATTTTATTAAAATGTAGAAATGCCTCAACTTTACACATCATAAAAATTGCAGTGCCTGTTTGTACTGTCGAAATCTAAACTTGTTACTAAATAAAGTATTGTAGATACGGTACATATAACATGTTACTTTTTTTAAATCTGTCTGTCTGTTCCGGGTAATCCCCGAAGGGCTGGATCTATTTTGA
This sequence comes from Ptilodon capucinus, assembly GCA_914767695.1. Classification (NCBI taxonomy): domain Eukaryota; kingdom Metazoa; phylum Arthropoda; class Insecta; order Lepidoptera; family Notodontidae; genus Ptilodon; species Ptilodon capucinus. Next base: position 12,427,753 of record OU611811.1, read on the forward strand.
CAGGACTTTAACTGGCAGATAACTGTAGTTGTATACTGTAGTTTTAGTTTTCTAAATTCTTCAACTTATTTTACATCAAAATTTGATATTTTTATTTATGTTTTGGCGGATAAGGGAGGATCCTCCGACCAGACGGGTGTTGTGTCTGGTGGTTTACTACCCTACAGTTGTTGTCGGGTTCTTGTATATATGTGCAATCGCTCGGTTCGCTTTAATATCGCGATGCAGGATTAGTTCTTATGCGGCGAGGTAGATGTCGCTACAATGTGATAAAAAGAAGTAGAAGGCCCTTGTACAACGAAGTAACCAACTGTTTCTCACGTACCAAATGACGTTAAAATACTAAGCGTACACTCATGTTTGGTTGTGTAACTTAAGGTAGCTTGCCGGAGGTCAAATCAATAAGGTTGACCTTAACAATACAATCGTCGCCATTTCGCGTACTACAAACATGTAGGTACTAATCTACGTGTACGTTTGTTTATTCATGACGTCAATATCACGTAAGCAGTGGTAGCCAAGTGGTCGAACGCACGCTTTGCAAATCAAAGTGTGCAGGTTCAAACCCCGGCTCGCACCTCTGGGATTTATGTGCGAATCTCATTTTCATCCGAGATTATCACTTGCTATGACGGTGAAGGAAAACATCGTGAGGAAATCTGCACGTCTGAGGGAACTTGACTAGTTCTAGATAGATGTGCGAAGTCTGCCAACCCGCACTGGGCCAGCGTGTCCAGCAGTGGGACGGTAAAAGGGCTGTAGTTAGTTAGTTAGTGATAAAGCCGGGTATACACTTCCAAACTAACTTTTAACCACCTAACCTTCTATATATAAAACGCTAGAGATGAAACGGATAGTGGGTTGGCCGGGTACCGGATACCGGATATTCGGCACGCTACCAGGCCGGAGCGCCGGATATCCGGCTACCGGATACTGTATTACTATCCGGTATCCGGCCGGATACTGAATTACTATCCGGTATCCGGCCGGATACTGAATTACTATCCGGTATCCGGCCGGATACTGAATTACTATCCGGCATCCGCCCAGATACTGAATGACTATCCGGCCGGATAGTGAGAACAAGGCCGGATACCGGATAGTTACCGGATATCCGTTTCATCTCTAATAAAAATACATTTTTCACATAAAAATAAGGAAGTGTCAACATGTTAACAACATAGATACCAGAATATTTATTTTAAATATATATAGGGTGGAAAGCTATTTGACATAGCGATATTGACTTATTGACATATTTAGAATCAGCGATTTTTTCTGCGTCGCATGAGTATGGTCTCCTGTAAAGTTAAAAAAACATCGCATCTCAATTGCCTTTCACCCCTCGATATAAAAAAATATCGTGCCAAAGTGTTTGTGGTCGTACTCCACCAAAACGGCTCAATCGATTTTATGTATATTTGGTAGGTTTGAGATTAGATCGTTAATTATATTTCATACTATTAAGTGATTTATCCAGATTAGTTTTTTCTATATTTCGACGAAACGCCGGCCCAGCGGTAAGGTATTTTCGTGCGATCGACATCAATCTCTATTAGAGATATGTCGAATCGAAACGTCAAATTGGTCGTATTTTTTTCTTTTGTTTCGACATATCTCTAATAGACATTTGTGTCTTTCAAACGAAAATCGGGCCCAGGGCGGTCATTCTCGCAAGATCGACATGATCATCTCTAATTCGACATTTGTCGAAACGCAACGCCAAATTGGTCGTAATTTTTCGACACATGTCGAATTAGAAATTATGTCGATTTTACGAGATTTCCCCGCAGCTAGTTATCCAATATATTTCAGCTAACCATACATTCGTAGATAATTCAAAACACTGAGTTTATTATTATTTCAATCGTGCGAACTGGCGGTCGGTTCAAGGCTGAAGACACAAAACAAAATAATAGTTACCTACCTATATGATAACGAAACGAGCAACCTCTAAACTTGTTTTGCTACGACTTACTTCAGACTTTGCTGCCTTATGGTAAATGCCCTATTTACAAGAACATCATCACGCCTATATTCCCCGAATGGGTAGGCAGAGGCACATTACAGCGCACCCACACTTCGCCGATGTCTTTTTGTTCCAATGTGATAGGGGGCCAGTCTATTGCCATTATACCGGGCACATTCCCCCTCAATACGAGGGAGATCCCTGAGCCTGTACATCACAAGATCTAAACCCGTTAAACGATCACCAAAATACAGCCATTTAAAGTGGGTTAAACTGACCAGACATCGATATTTTTAAATAACCCGTCGGCGCGGTACTATTGACCGATTAACCTAAAGGCGATGTGAATAAACAAGCCGCGTATTAAAAAACCGACCGTTGATTAACTGTTACCACGGTTGTGTGGGGTCTTTGGGACCGTCATTTAAAACAACAGAGCGAATCAGAGTTGCAATCCTGGCTCAATTTTATAGCAAAGTGTCTTCGAGAGGAAACAAAAGAAGAATTAGGGTTTTAAGGTCCCGTACCTCGAATAAAGGGACCCATAAAGGATAGGATAGCATCACTTCGTTGTGAATAAACAATTAATAAACCCAAATATAAACATAGATATTTAATATAATTATTATGCCTGACCTGTAGAGACGGGTAGGTTGTTACCTAAATACTGCAAGAAATATTTTTTTAAGATTTTTAGAGTAAAATAATTATTTTCATTCATAAAAAAATATTTTCATTTAAAAATAGGTGTCGAATAGACTATTAAAAACCCGGCCAAGTGCGAGTCGGACTCGCGCATGAAGTGTTCCGTACCATCATCTATAAAAACGGCAAAAAAATCACGTTTGTTGTATGGGAGCCACCTTAAATATTAATTTTATTTTATTATTTATTTTTAAAGTAAATAATATAACGTAGGTACCTTTATTTTAATAGTCTCGCTTATTTATCCCAAAATTTATAGAAGTATAAAACCCACAAAGGCATTTTTCAGTGTAGAAGTGTCTACAAATAATTTGTTGATGCATTACGTTTTTCAAATTTTGGCGTTAAATGTTTTAAAACTGTAAAATATATTTCTGTTGTGGTTCATTCATGTAGATAAAAACCAAAAATTTGTTAAATTTGCAAAATTAGTAAGACTCATGTGTATGCGAATTACAGGTGTTGCATCCCTGGTGGGGATCGAACCCACGACCTTTGGATTAGAAGTCCAACGCGCTATCCTCTGCGCCACAGGGACCGTGGTCGAAGTAGCGAAATTATGTATTATGTGCCACACGTCTTACTTGGCACGCACACGTCTACGCCGCTGTATTATTGCAGCTTTTGTTTGCGTAGGTGTGGTTTGAAGTTTTAATGTAATTTTTTTATTGCGTTTTGTTTGCGCAAATAATGAACTATTATTGTTAAAATGTGTAATGTGTCTTTATTCAACTTATCTCTGCTAATAATTACTTGATATTGCCAGAATACCCGCTAATCGCAGGTGCTGCCATTCCATAACTTATTCCAATATACTTCATTATTTCGTTAAAATAAGATGAAGAAGTAAGGAATGGGCCTATGGGGCATTATTTAAACGCACGGGCGCGTCTAAACGCTCGCAACCAATTTTTTGCGCATACCATAATAAAATGTATTAACTCTTCGAAAAGGCTCTTTTTCAACTAAATGTCCTTGATGACGCTTCTACCACAGACATACAATAGTTAGATTGGCACAGAGTGAATTAGCTCCCGTCAGTATCTTCGAGGCTCTCTCGTCAAATGCTTGCCAATATCAAAAAGAACTCTGTGTCAATACACATAAAGATATAATTTCTATGGTACAAGCCACGCCCGCACTTTTTAAAATTAGCTCGCACTGTCAGTGTCATTTAGTTGAAGAATGAACTTTTTCTTTGAGAGAATAAAGTTTTTTTTTGGTTTGGCAAAAAAAAAAATACGCGCGAGTTTCGACGCGCCACAGTATGCCTTAACGGTGTATTATGAACTCATGCATGATTAGGTATTTTGTAAATGACACACATAAGAATTGTATCACACTGTTTGTACAGTTGCTGGGCTTGTAATGGTGTGTCGAAATCTATTTCAAGTCGACAATAGATAGACTAACGGCGCCGGACTGTCATTAATGACGTTCCAAATTTAAATCTTAGATTTAAGACTGGCTGGTTGTAATTACTAATTGGGTTTTAAGTACCATAGAATCACGAGCAAATTCAAGGTCTATGCTATGATTCTAAGTTTAAAAATATATCCTTGTTGTAAAGAGTATCCATGGAGTTTCTTACCCGTTCTTTTTCATCGGTTTCGGAATAATTCCTACCGGACAGCTACGGCGAAGCCAAAAGGAAGGCTTATGATTTTAGGTGTCTACGTATGCTTGTATTTACGTCGGTATGTTCCTCCGTACCGCCTAAACTTTCCACCGATTTTGATGAATAAGGTGTCAATCGATTCGTTATTATGGCCGGGTACAACAATAGGAGGAGTCGATTTTACTTTTTACACCCTAATTATAACCGCTTTCATTCCTTTCTTTCCATATTCGGATTACGGTTTTTTAATCTTTTTTCTTTTCGTTAAATGTAATCATGGAGTTCCATAAATATTAATATTAAAATGAATTGCATCCTCAATTCATTAATTAAGGATGCAGTTCATATCAAATGTATTATCGTTACACAAAAAAGACCCATTGTAATAATAATAATACATCATCACGCCTGTATTCCCCGAAGGGGTAGGCAGAGGTGCACTGCAGTGCGCCCACACTTCGCCGATGTATTTTTGGTCCCAATGTAATAGGGGGCGAGCCTATTGCCATTATACCGGGCACATTCTCCCTCATTACGAGAGAGATTTTTGGGCTATAGTCCACCACGCTGGCCCAGTGCGGGTTGGTGAACTTCACACGCCTTTCTATAGACGTGCAGGTTTCCTCACGATGTTTTCCTTCACCGTTTCAAAGCAAGTGGTAATCTCGGATGAAAATGAGATTCGCACATAAACCCAGAGGTGCGAGCCGGGGTTTGAACTTGCACACTTTGATTTGCAAGACGTGCGTTCGACCACTCGGCTACCACCCATTGTTGTTTTACGATTCATGAGTCCTCTTTATATTGCGAGTTAATTAACTTAGTTTTAATTAATACTTAAGTTAACGGTACTATTATGACGTAATACAATCCGCGATAGGTAATTAACGTATCGCACGGAGTTAAATTTATTTTAAACGAGGTGCGGTAAGCCGGTTACTTATGCACCTATATATTTATACATACTTTATCAGAGGAACTGACTGACCATACTTATTAGTGTAAAGGCTTTCCCCCAGTCATGGATTTTTATTGACCGAACAATGTCTTGATAGCATTCTACTCCCTAACAGTGCCGGATGAAGGTAATCTGATGTCCTAAGCAATATTCCTCTGTGGGCTATCCTTAAGTGAGCTACAAAGAATTAGTCGAAAAAAAAAAGTGAATACGTATCGTAGGTGGAATAAGTATGTGTTCCTTCTGCCCTTAATTGCAGTAGTAGCCTGGTGGGCAAGAACGCCCGCCTTGAACGTAAGGGGTGCAAGTTCAATTCCCAGGCCCGCACCTCTGAGATAATATTCATGTGCGAATGTCATTTTCAACAATGATTACCACTTGCTGAACGGTGAAGGAAAACATCGTGAGGAAACCTGCACGTCTGTAGAAAGGCGTGTGAAGTTCACCAACCCGCACTGGGCCAGCGTGGTGGACTATGGCCCAAATCTCCGTCGTATTGAGGGGGAATGTGCCCGGTATAATGGCAATAGGCTCGCCCTCTATTACATTGGGACCAAAATACATCGGCGATGTGTGGGTGCACTACAGTGCACCTCTGCCTACCCCTTTGGGGAATACAGGCGTGATGATGATGTATTTTTTCCTTCTGCCCTCATCCCATGCTAGGTGGGGTCGGCACAACATGATTTCACATGTTGTCCTAAGATATTGAATTTGATTTAACTTTCGTGACTTCGTTTTTTTTCTTGGTCGTCGCTGGTGCCCCCTAGACGGGTTGTCCCAGGCAATTGCTTAAATAGCTTATAGACTAATCTAGGACTGCTCTCTACACATAGATAGGTAGACAGATATGTGTGTTAGTCTATTTATATTTTAGACTAGCTGTGCCCGCGTGGTCTTTAGGGAGATTACCCGGAAATATGGGTATTATGTTTTTCCCGCGGAACCCTAATGCTTTTTCTAAAATTAAAGTAGCCTTAGTTACGCCTTGGAACGTCAGCTATCTGTCAGTGAAAGTCCTATTGAAATCGGTTCAGCCGTTTAGAAGTTTACCTCAAACAAACAGACAGACAGACAGACAAAAAAAATTAAAATTGCGTTTTCGTTATAGGTATCGTATATACTTTCATACGCATTTGGTAAAAAAGTGTTATTTTGATATTACAAACAGACACTCCAATTTTATTTATTTGTATAGATTACCTACTGTTCATATGTCTGACCTACATATCTATACTATACATATAAAAAAATTGAAATGACTGTTTGTAATGTTAAAATAACGAAGCCTTTTACTAGGTAAACGTACATGAAAGTATATAAGTAGGTACGCTACATAGCATTTTTTTTCAAGACTTTCTGTCTATTTATTCCGAGTAGGTTATCTCCAAAACAGCTGAACCAATTTAGTCTTGATTTTCACTGGCAGGAGTAGCTTGGGCAACTTTTTTTGCTCAATTTTCTATTTCCACGCAGACGAAGACGCGGTCACGGAGATGCCAATAAAATAATAACTTATCTCTATTTTATTAAGGTACACTTTTAAATACCCACAATTATTAAGTTATGTATAGTAACTACTTGGTTAGCTTTGCCATTATTAACTATTTTACTTACCTACGTACTTATGTACATATATATGAGCGATAAAAACAAACGAGCAATACATTTTTATAAAGTACCTACTATTTAAACTTCGCAGAAGAAAATAAGCATCGAAAATATCGTTGTGTGTAACCTACCTACATAAATTCCATTAGAAACTATTTAATTTAAAATCAACTAGTCTAGTTAACTACTTACCATTATTAAACTAATTGACACAAAAAAAAACCAGAGGCCACTCACTTTTGTACGATAAACTTTTTAAAACAGTTTGTTTATGCGTTACCGCGGCAACGACAAGATGGCGCGTGACTCGCGCATGCGCACAGACCGCCGGGCGCGGATACACTGTTGGTTTTCGCGCCAAACGGATACGCCCTAGTGGGGCAATTCTCTGATGATCGACAACATTTCTAATTCGACATATGTCGAAAAAAACGCCAAAATGGTTATTTTTCATTTTGTGTCGAATTAGAGATAATGTTAATAATACGAGAATTGTCCCCTTGTGTGAAGGTTGTGCGCATCGAATAATCAAGTTAATTCAGAAACCTCTTTAAGAAGGATGATGAATGAGAATATTCTCGAAGACAGGAACATAGGAACATTATTATTAAAAAGTTAAGATACCGAAATGTGTCAGAAAGTCGTCCAAAAAATACGCTGAATGGGTCACATTGATATCATGGCCAACTTCTTATTTCACGAAATGAAATACTACAAAATTATTTTTAACCGACTTCCAAAAGGAGTAGGTTCTCCATTCGATTGGTATTTTTTTATGTATGTACACAGATTACGCTGTGATTTATGATTCCACTCTTCGTATAGCTCTGCGGCAATTTCTCCGCCATTTTTGTTATCAAATTTACCTGTAGTATACGGCAATTAAATGGGAAAACAAAGATGGCGGAGTCCGATACACTAGAAAAAATTACCGCAGCGCGCGCTCGAAATCCCATCTCCGTTATCTACATGAAAATAACACACTAGGTTGATCGTGTAAATCTGACAAATGTAAGGAAAAGCTCTTGATATAATTTAATTTATGTATTATCCTTATTGTTAAGTTAAGTTAGGTAGGTACTACGGCTTCCGTGAACAACTGCCTCGAGGCCGGATGTAACTTCGGCGAACACTTATAAGTTCCCCTTACAACTGTTATATATCCCTTTAATAGCTCCGTCTCGCTCTCTCCGTGTGTGGTAAGACCGCATAGTACAGCGCGGACTCCATATGCCGGCTCCTTATTACTATACTACCTCCATGGTTTAGACCATAAAACCTTGCACCTGTAAGAGCGTCATAATACACACGACAATTTTTGCAAGTAATAATAATCTATCATCACGCCAGGGGGGGGGGGGTGGGGGGGGGGGAGAAGTCAAAGTCAAATCATTTATTTTGTATAGGTCTATGGGGGCACTTACAAATTGTCAAGTTTACATTTTTTTCTTATAAACTACTATACTACCACCGGATCGAAACGCGACCTCAACTGAGAAGATCCGGCAAGAAACTCAGTGGGCTGATAATTTTTTTAAATCGCCAAAACTTATTACAAATACACAGGTACATATAGCTCCAGTGTGTTGCCTTTAGAGCTGCGTTTAATAATAAAGATAGAATAATAATACGTTAGTAAGGCAACACACGCTACACTTTGACATGACGGGCAATATTTCGATTTTTGTTTTGAACCTGAGCTGTACAATCCCAAGCTGATTTATCATCTAAATAATCCGAGATTTTGTAATATCCCTTTTGATACAATTTGGATTTGATTGCAATTTTAAATGTGTTAATGGGCAAATCTCTGATTTCTTTTGGAAGTTTATTGAAAAAGCGTATACTTTGCCCCATGAAAGAGTTATTTATTCTGTGGAGACGAGTAACGTGTACGGATAGCATATGCTTATTCCGTGTATTTAAGGAGTGAACATCGCTTATTTTTTCAAAATTGCTTATATTTTTCTTAACATACATTAAATTTTCAAATATGAATTGGGATATGACAGTTAGAATATTTATCTCCTTAAACTTTTCTCTAAGGGAATCTCTCGGAGCCAAGTTGTAAATGGCTCGTATAGCCCTCTTCTGGAGTATGAAAATAGAATTAAGGTCGACAGAGCATCCCCAGAGCAATATGCCATAAGACATAACGCTATGGAAATAACTGAAATAAACTATTCTAGCTGTTTCCACATCCGTTAGGAGTCTAATTTTTTTAACAGCAAAAGCCGCCGAACTAAGCTTACCTGACAATTTTTTAATGTGGGGACCCCATTGTAATTTGGAATCTATTGTGATACCTAAAAAGACAGTTGACTCCACAGGGTCCAATCCCGTTCCATTTAGATGAAGACTGGTCCCTATTTCTCGCACGTTTGGCGTCGAGAACTTAATACATTTAGTTTTTTGCTCATTCAAAAGCAGGTTGTTCTTATTGAACCAATCAACAACTTTAGCAAGAGCGTTGTTTACATCGTCATAAAGCAAGAGCTGTCGTTTAATTTTAAATAATAGCGAAGTATCATCTGCAAACAACACAATCTCGTGATGATTACCCACATAGAAAGGTAAGTCATTAATATAGACTAAAAACAAGAATGGTCCTAGTATCGAACCCTGTGGAACGCCCATCGAGACTACAGAACCGGGCGATATCTTACCATTAATATCAACCTTCTGAATTCTATTGTTTAAATAGGAAGTCAAAAGATTGAGAGCCATGTTCCTTATACCATAGTGGTGTAATTTCCTGATGAGTATTTTATGGTGGACGCAGTCGAAGGCCTTGGACAAGTCACAGAATATACCCAAGGCATCCTGCGAATTCTCCCGGGCACTGAAAACATTTTTAATTAGCTCAATACCAGCGTCTACAGTAGAGCGATTTCTTGTGAAACCATACTGATTTTTATGAAGAATCGAATTGTCATTGAAATGACGTAATAACTGGTTGAGTATGATTTTTTCAAAAACTTTACTCAAAGTAGGCAGTATCGAAATAGGTCTAAAATTTGATGGGTCTGTAGTACTACCCGATTTGAATAAAGGAACCACTTTACTGTGTTTCATTAAATCAGGAAAAACACCACTGGCCACACAACTATTGAATACGGCTGCTAAATTTGGTGCAATAGTATCTATGATCGAGGAAACGGTCTTCACAGAAAGCCCCCATAGGTCTGCCGTACTCTTTATACCAAGACTTTTAAAACTGTTTAAAATATCTTTCGAATTAACGGCCGAGAATTCAAAAGCTGTGGCACAATAAGCTACACTTTGTTTAAGTAAACGTTCAGCGGATGTGGGAGAGGCTTTCAGAGTTTTGGTTGTTAATAAAGGGACATTAGTGAAAAAATTTTCAAACTCCGTCGCCACATCCAGATCCGCTTTTACATCCACATTATTTATTTTTAAATGAAAGTCTCTGTCACGTACTATGATTTTACCCGTTTCACTGTTGATAATGTTCCATGTCATTTTTATTTTGTTTGTAGAATGTTTTATCTTATTTCGTATATAGATCGATTTGGCAGAGGAACAGGCTCGTTTAAATAATTTAGAATAATTTTTAACATAATTAATAAAAGATGGATTATGATTATATGTTTTTTCATGGTAAAGCTCATACAATTTATGCCTACTTATAAAAATTCCAGGAGTTGCCCACTCACTAAAGGCACGGCACTAAAGGCACTTTAAGGCACGAAAACAACATGTTTTATCAATGGTAGATAAAATACTACCGATGGAGACATTAGACATTGTCTCCTTGAAGCCATTGGACTAATTATATTCTAGCTACCCTTGATAAAAGATGTTGTTTTCGTGCCTTCAAATATGAAGTCATAGCAAAACCACAAGGATAGTGTTTACAGACTCACCCCCTGTATTTCCCGAAGGAGTAGACACTTTACCAATGTATTTTGGTGCCAAAGTAATAGGACTGAGCCTATTGCCATTATACCGGGCGCATTCCGCGTCAATACGAGGGAGATATGGCCATAGTCCACCACCCTGGCTCAGTGCTAATTGCTCAACTTCATACGCCTTTGTATAGATGTGAAGGTTTACTTACGATGTCTTCTTTCACCGTTTAGCAAGTGGTAATCAGTTGAAAATTATATTCGCACATGGAAATCTTAGAGGTGTGGGCCCAGTATTTGAACCTGCACCACTTACGTTCAAGGCAGGCGTTCTTCTAATGAGAGTCACATGTTTCAACAATAGCTTATCGATGTCACAAGCGAACTTTGTCCTGTGGTATTATTATTTAAAAATAAATTGACGTCTCAACGCGGCTATTTAGGCAGGGCTTTAAAGTTGGCACCTTTTTTCCGCCCTTAAGGCCTTGGTTGGAGTGCACTCTCCGCTCGCCACTCCTCCGGTAAAGATGTAATGGCCACCGGCCAACAGCGTAGTCCATTAAAAAAAAAGCTTTAAACCATGGAGATATTATAACAGAAATGGCATTTCGAGCCCGCGCTGCGGTAAATTTTCTGGTACAGGTACATGAGATAACAAAAATGGCTAAAAATTCCCCGCAGAGCTATACAAAGAATGGAGTCGTTATGGGTACTCTAGATACTCTATGCTTTAAAGTCATGGCAGAGCTACAGATAATAAAGCAATTTATATTATGAAACAATGCATCATTGCGTCATAGGAATCGATACATCGTAGATGCTGTTCGGAATCGAATCGTCTACCGAGATAACAGTATATTGTTCTGGGGCTTTACCACCGCCTCTTAAAGTATTTTTTTTTTTTTTAACGAAATGAGCGAAATGATGATATTTAATGGAATAAGATGAGGAATGGCATCACCTGCGACTAGCGCGAGTATTTCGCCAATGTCAAGTAATTAATAGCAAGGACAAATTCAATAAATACACATTATAAATAAAAATGGATAATGACAGTGATAAAGATGGCGGATGACTCTCTTAAAGTATTGTTGTTTCCATAGTCTCTGTCAATTTTTGACAGATATTGTAATGAGTTAACTGTCAAAAACTGAAAGAAGTATTAAAACATTGGTGCAAGACAGTTAGTGGAAAGGGGGCTGTCATAGCAAGCATTGTCGGACCTCGACCTTCTTAGATTGTTTTGTGTTTTTACGCGCGAAATTGAGGAACCCTAATTATTTTCTAATTTTTTTCCCGTAATAACCTTATACATAGTATTAAAAAATATAAAATTAATGGTAAAAAAAAACTTTTTAAAAACAAGCTTTTATTTAATTGCCCTTAGTTTTCGTGTTCTCATCGGCAAGCCCTTTCATTTGGTGCCCATACTGTGGTAGTGCAGAAAAATAACTATTCCGCCATCTTGGATGATCCACCATATTAGAATTAGAATGACGTCACATAGCTAAGCATGCATTGTCATCCAAAGTAATCGTGTATACCAAATTTCAGCTCAATCGGTTAAAGATAACTGATTTAAAATTCAGTTGCAAGATTCCACCCGGACATACATTGCAAGTTAATATAAAGCTTGTAAAAAAGGCATTTATGGCATGACTAAGGGAACTAAGGAATCATTTTCATAAACATACGAGTATATGCGATAATTTAGTAACTTTTGCGGCTAAAACGGGGCCGCAACAAGACCAGGATAAGGACCTGGGGAGTCGGGAGAGGGAGGTTTTTACTCAGCAGTGAGACATTTAATAGGTTCTAAAAAGTAAAGACAATCTTTTTTAATTCATTGCCAGTAATCTTTGTATAGCAGTAAGAAGTACCTATAAATAGTTAAATCTTTTGTTTTAAAGTCTATCCTGTCTTACCTATAGGTATAAACTATAGATAAATTGTTTAATTGTTAATTAAGAATACACACAACACTTAAACGTAAATCCTTATTGGAAAAGGGCAACCATGGAGTTTCTTGCCTATTCTTTTCCATAGAAAATGCATTCCGAATGGGTAATAGAGATAATATTATTACTTTTTGTTTATTAACGAGTCATAAGTACCTGTATTGGTTTATTTGAATAAAAAAATCTGATTCTGAAACATAGTACCTACTTCTTATTTGCCTATAGATTTTTCTTATAAATACTTAAAAATAAATCACTTCAGTATTGAGACAGACTTCAAAACATACTTCTTACGTGAATGAACGTTTGACATTATCATAATAAACGCGTTCCCATGAATGGGCCACAAAAATGCCAGGCGCACGCGCATGGTCCGCAGTTGGACACGAAATAGAGTTTACTTACCCACAGACTCTAGGTAGAGACTAGCTAGGCTATATTGATAATTACTAAGAATTAGGTACTCGATAAATGTTTATTTTAAATTTACAACAGCCAATCGCACGACAGTGTTGGCGGATTATTGTTTTTTTTTTTTTTAATAAAGACATATACTTTTTATTTTTAAATAATTTATTTATAAAAAAAAATAGTGTAATTATTTTGTTGACTGGCTTTACATATATATTTAAACATACATTATTCTTGTTTGATGCGTAACAAATCCGTTAATTATTTAACATTTGTGCGAATCACGCGCATATTAATTTCATAAGCCGATTCATAGGTATTGTTATTTTGGATTTCCTAATAATCTGAAATTACAATTGAATCAATAATTTATATTCTTAAATAAATATAATATTACTTCTTCAACAATTTTGCTGCGTAAGGATTTTTAGTAGAAATTTAAGCTGGTGCGTTATGAGATTATATTGACTCTTATAGGGACTTTGTGAGCGCTGCGCACTGGATGAAAGTTCACCATGAGCCAATATAGCCTCATAACGCAACGAACGTGTTAAGAAAGTTTTTTTAAAGTGTGTTTCATTATTATTCTTACTTTTGGAAGTAAATACTTTTCTGTGCAGCCTCTATATTGTGTCAACAATAAATTCCTTCAACTGCGTGGGCGATCATAGACAACATATCACTAAAAAAGAGAGCTCTACTGTAACGAAACGTACAAACGCCTCTATGGCGCTACTTCGTAAACAAACTTGTTTAGCGTGTTCTTTCGTTGGCCAAGGGTAAAAAAAAACTAAAGATACCTCCCTTCAATCCTATCATTTAAATAAGTAGGTAGATTACTTTAGTCATAGCTTTTAATGAATAGTAAATAATAAGCCACCCTACGGCGGACTACGGCCTGAATCCCCCTCGCATTGAGGGAAGGCCCGTGCCCAGCACTGGGACGTTAAAAGGGCTGTAGTAGTAGTAGTAGATAATAATAAGCCTTAATACACTCAGAACACAGTCTCTTCGGCCTCTACCGACGTTGTGTGACTCATGGTGTTTTTATTGTATATGTAAAGTACGGCAAGGTATTATATTTATAGAAGTAAATACATTAATAGTGTTGCAATGGGACCACCCATTATTAAAGTACAATATCTACCGGACTGCGTAGGCATAAGTTTTATTTCTTTCAACTGTCAGGTTTGTCGAGAAAATGACGTCACTTCGGGCTATTTGTACTGGACTTGGCTCGGTGTGACGTCATTTTCTCGACATATCTGACAGTTGAAAGAGATAAAACTTATGTCAACGCAGTCATGCTAAGCCTACTAGCAACATTTATATTTCATACCAGCTAAAATAGTACCTGTAACTTCGTCCGCGTGTAATTTAGGTAAATAACTATAAAAGCTATCTAAGTTACTTCTTGTAACATCAGCTATGTGCCAGTGAAATTACCTTCAAAATCAGTTCAACCGTGCCGGTGATAATCCGGAACAAACAGACAGACAATTATTTTAATAACTGTTGTTTTATTATAAGAACTAAAAATATGTTATTTTGACATTACAAATAGACACTTCAATATTATTAATTGATAGAATCAGAATCAGATTTTTTTTATTCGTGTAAACCAATACAGGCACTTATAAATCGTCAGTTAAAAAATAAATAATATTAATAGTATCTCTACCACCCATTCGGAATGCATTTCCTATGGAGAAGAATGGGCAAGAAACTCCATGGTTTTTTTTTCCAATAAGGATTTACATTTTTGTGTGTTTTTCTTAATTAACAATAGATTTAGGCATCGCTGTAAGACGACACCTAGTGTTAGTGAAAACAGTTAGTAAAATCTTAATAGACATAACAGCAATGAGTTTTATAATAATGTACCATTCAGCCGTCCGATTTCGAAAAGGCTGTTAAGTAACATCTTGGCTAATTTGAGTTATGTATACTACATGAAAGCCAAACATTTTCTCCATCGGCCAGTCTTGGGTTTATTCTTCTAACATTTATAGTTATCGAGATAAGTTGTCACAAATCTCTATGCCTTCACAATTTCTTAAGAAATCACATTCTGCATAATATCTTGTATTTTAGTCACTCATATAAGGGATTTTAGCTATTTGTCCCGTTTTCCTCCTCCTCCCTACCTTTAAATGTTGTACAACACGTAGTTTGTGTAGTGATTTAATTGTGTTTTGAGAATAATAGAGCAGCTTATTATTGATTCCCTAGTTCACAGACACGCAACTACAAATAAGAGGAATTTACATTGCACCTACATAGATTATAAGAAAGCATTTGATAGCATTCCACACTCGTGGCTGTTGAGAATTTTACAGATTTATAAAATTAATCCCATCTTAATAGAATTTCTTAAAAACACTATGCATCTTTGGAGAACTAAATTACATCTTAACACAATAACCACTAGAGAAATAGAAATAAGAAAAGGTATATATCAAGGGGACTCTTTAAGTCCCTTGTGGTTTTGCCTCGCCCTCAACCCAATATCTCACATGCTGCGTGAGCGCAGGGCCGGATATCGCCTTAAACATGATAGCACTGAAACATGTATATCACATTTAATTTATATGGATGACATCAAACTTTATGCAAAAACAGAAAAGGAAATGAAAATACTAATAGATACTACAACAGAATTTAGTAATGATATTAACATGCAATTTGGTTTAGAAAAATGTAAAACGATTCATATAGTAAAAGGCAAAATCCAACCCGGCGATTACGCAGTAGGTGATGAACAAGTAATATCAGCTATGGAACCAAACGAACTATATAAATACCTAGGATATCACCAATCGCAAGGACTAGATCATATCACAATTAAAACTTCCCTTAAGCAAGAATATAACCGTAGAGTAAATGCCATATGCAAAAGCCAGCTAACTAGTAAAAGTTTAATTAAAGCGATCAACACCTATGCCATACCCATATTAACCTATTCGTTTGGTGTAATAAAATGGACTAAAACAGACATCAACCAACTAGAGATAAAGACTAGAACTATCCTCACTAAACACAACTGCTTACACCCAAAATCTGCAATAGAAAGAATGACACTCAAAAGACAGGAAGGTGGTAGAGGCCTTATCAATATAGCTAATCTTTGGACAAAACAAATTACTAACCTAAAAACATTTTTTCAACAAAAAGCTAATAATAGTGACATACACAAAGCCATAGTTTGGAACGATTTAAATTTTACCCCGTTAAATCTAACCGATAGAACTGAGCTCAATACCGATAATTATTCAGACAAAACAAGAATAGAACAATGGAAGAGGAAAGTATTACACGGCCGGCATCCTCATGATCTCGAGCAATCACATATAGATCGTATAGCTTCCAACAAATGGCTCACATTAGGATCCCTGTTTCCCGAGACTGAGGGCTTTATGATAGCGATTCAAGACCAAATCATTAACACAAGAAACTACAGAAAACACATTATCAAAGATCCCACTCTTACAGATGATAGATGCCGAAAATGCCACAGCCACCCTGAAAATATTCAACACATTACAGGAGCATGCCCTAACCTTGCACAAACAGATTACACGCACAGACACAATCAAATAGCGAACATCATACACAAAAAACTAGCACTCAAGCATAAACTCATACCAGACACACACACACCTTATTACAAATACACTCCTAACCCTATCTTAGAAAACACTAGACACAAAATGTATTATGACCGCGCTATACTGACTGACAGGACTATCCACTACAATCGCCCAGACATAACACTACAAGATAAAATAAATAAAACCACTTACCTTATTGATATCGCTATCCCCAACACTCACAATCTGCAAAAAACAATAGCTGAAAAGATACATAAATACACAGATCTCCAAGACGAAGTCACCAGAATCTGGAAGCAGGAAAAAGTGTACATAGTCCCAATAGTTCTGTCAACCACAGGTATAATCCCAAAGCACCTTCACCATAGCCTGAAACTCATTGACCTGCAACCTAATACTTACATGCTACTCCAGAAAGCCGCCATTCTCAACACCTGCCGAACTGTTAGGAAGTTTCTGCAAATAGACGAGGACGACAACGTGTCTGACCTTCGGACTTAAATTTCTATGGCATTTACTTGGTGCCCACCCGTAAATGTCATACATTAACCAGCATATGCTGAGAAAAAATAAAAACAAAAAATAATAATAATAATATCGCCAGACATCACATACTCATCGTATGATCCCAAACTAAGCATAGCTTGTACTATGGGTACCATACAATGGACTGGGGGCGATCCCAGTTACACCCAGACCAGGGCAAATTTCGAAAAGGCCATTTCCGAAATTTGACGCTAGCGGGAATCGAACCCGCAACCACCCGGTTCAGTGAGTCAAGCGGCCTACTCTTAAACCACTGGATCAAGCCGTCGTCAATGTATAGCCTCATTAACTTTATATTGTTTAATTGTTAATTAAGAAAAACACTAAAAATTCTTTATTGGAAAAAAGCAACCATGGAGTTTCTTACCCATTCTTCTCCATAGGAAATGCAAGCTCCGAATTGGTGGTAGAGATCCTATTTTTATTATTTATTGACGATTCATAAGTGCCTGTATTGGTTAATATGAATAAAAAATATTCTGATTCTGAACTTGTAAGTAGTTAGAAAAGATTTAGTCTCATTTTTCTAATATTTATAGTTATTGAGTTAAATGGGAAAAAAATCTATGTGTCTTCATTATTTCTAGCGAGTTCAATTTATGCATTTTAGCTTGTAACTCAAAATTTAATTTTGTCACTTAATGGTTTTTTTTGAAATCAGACGGCACCATTCAACATTTACTACCTACATAATATAACGAAGTATGCTCATATCATACGCGGCGTGGGAACTTGGCGGCACCGAAAGGCATATCTTTTGTTCTTCTCACACCCTTACAAGGCGCGTATAGTGTCGTCTCTGTCTCATATTCGTGACTACGGTGTCTCGGTACAGCCAATTTGTTTTTTGTTTGACGAGAGACGATTTTTTAATACAGATAATAATGTAATCAAATGTGAAATTAACAGATAAGTATTGTGAGAATGGCGGGAAGATATCGATGACAGTGCGCCTATAGAATTTTTTTTTGGATTACCTTTTTAGTCAAAGACCAAATCAAGTAATTTAAGGCGTAAAGGCCTACATGGGTACTTACGCCATAAATAAATCAAAACCCACTGAGTTTCTGGCCGAATATTCTCAGTAAAGGTCGACCTTCGATCCGATAGTAGCACATAAGGGAAAAAATTTAAACTTCACTCTTTATAAGTGCTCCCGTAGGCCTAAACAAAATAAGTGCTTTGACTGAATTTGATAGGTTCATCTTAGGCATCCTCTTCCTACATTTCCACTCACTGGTATATTTCTTTTGTCAGACTTTTATTCTGTACATGAAGTGGGAGTGGGCCAGTCACGTCTCACGCATGAACCCGCAGAGGTGGGCTTATATCACCACCAGCTGGACTCCCTGGTGTATTACACAGACCTTGTTGAGACCAGAGAAAATTTCCGTGCGTTCAAACGGTTCTGCCATACCTATTACTGGAATCAAGTATAATGCAGCTCACATTGTTAGGTCCAACTAATGTCAAATAGCATCCGTGGTGCCTTCTTTATTTCTGTGGCAATTCAGCCAATACAGTTATTTTTATCTCCCGCTTTGCAATGGAGGGAAGTGGATACATTTTTCTTCCAACTCCTCCTACACCTTTTTCGATTAAATTCGTGCGGGTTCCAAGACAACTTAGCTTTTCCCCGGGACTCGCCGAGGGTCAAACCTCGGTGATTTCAATGGACACCGCTGTCGATCCTGGCTTACAGGAGTAACAGTGGTGGGAAAGTGTGGCGGGCTTAGTCCCATAAAAAAAATAAAAAAAAGCTGGACTCCCAGTACTGGCCGCTGCCGTCGGGGTAGACCGAGAAGACGGTGGCGAGACGACCTTGACACCTTTGTGGGAAAAACGTGGCTGGAGGTTGCCAATGACAGAGAAGTGTGGAAGAGGAAAGGGGAGGCCTTTGCCCTGAAGTGGGACACTATTATAGACTAGTTAAAAAAAACACTTTTACTCATCTTCTTTACGTGGCCAAAACACCTCAATAGGTATACTTTAATCAATGTAAGTCACCACAGCAGGTTAAGAAGGAAGGAAGTAAAGCCTTCTGCACACTGGTGCGTTGACATCGCGCGTCAAAATATTTGTCAATACCAAAACGAACTCTGTGTCAATATGCATAAATATTCACTCACTATGGGTTCCATCGAGTTTGGCCGATGATTCTGCCAACAACGGAGTTCGGAAACACTTGGTCGGTTCGGTGAGACTTTACAAACCAAATGAAAGTTATTAAATTTTGAAGAGACACCACAAACACAAAGCAACTTTGGACAGGACATGTAAAAATAAATAATTTAATTTACAGAAAGAGGTAAGTGAAAGGATGCATAAATATTGAATTTCTATGGCAAAAACCACGCCGTCATGCGTCTATATTTCCTCGCGCGGTCAGTATCATTAAATTGCAGAATTAACTTTTTCAATGGATTCATCCACCATCTTTATCACTGTCATCACTCATTTAAATGTATAATGTGTATTTATTGAATTTGCCCTCGCTATTAATTACTTGACACTGGCTGAAATACTCGCTAAACGCAGGTGGAGCCATTCCTCATCTTATTCCATGAATAGCATCACTTCATTCGTATTGTAAAAAAAAAACTATGAGTAAAAACAATTTATTTTGGTATGGCAACAAATTTGACGCGCGATGGGCCACGCCCCAATGTGCGGGAGGCGTCGTATCTTACATAAGAAACGCGGACATAACTACGACGCGTCTGTCGGCAGAAACAAACAAATGCCTGTCACACGCGATAATTAATTTTCATTATGTAACGCGATGAGTGTGCTCGCGCAGTTAATGAACATTCACGCCCTGTACATACTGAAGCAAGATAATTAACTTGAATTTTATTGAAAATTGGCTTAGCGAGCAACTTCAGTGGCAGTGGTAGCCGAGTGGTCGAACGCACGCCTTGCAATCGAAGTGTGCAGGTTCAAACCCCGGCTCGCACCTTTGGGATTTATGTGCGAATCTCATTTTGATCTGAGATTATCACTTGCTATAAAACGGTGAAGGAAAACATCGTGAGGAAACCTGCACGTCTGAGGGAACTTGAACAGCCCTTTTAACGTTCCACTGCTTGGCACTGCTTGGCCTCCCCTCTGTGCGAGGGGGATTCAGGCCATAGTCCACCACGCTGGCCCAGTGCGGGTTGGCAGACTTCACACATCTATGGAGAACTAGACAAGTTCCCTCAGACGTGCAGGTTTCCTCACGATGTTTTCCTTCACCGTTTTATAGCAAGTGACAATCTGATGAAAATTAGATTCGCACATAAATCCCAGAGGTGCGAGCCGGGGTTTGAACCTGCACACTTTGATTTGCAAGGCGTGCGTTGGACCACTCGGCTACCACTGCTTTTTAACAAACAGATTTAATTTATTTGTAATTTTACATGTACTATATATCTATATAAATAAAGATTGAATTACTATGACAAAAGGTACGCGAGCACGCGACAAAATTCGCTCTTCACATCGATGAAATTTCGTTCTAAATTGAGCTTTTTGATAGTGGTTATACGGTTCGTTTTGGTGTTAGCAAAACAATTGGTCGCACGAATATATGAAGCGCCGGTTTGACGCTTTATCCAATGTCGGCATTACCAACTTACGTTTACCGTTGGTAAAACATAGAACTAACCTTTTCAATGTGAAGAAGTTAATTTTTCAACGATACCCAGTACAGGTTGACATGTAGAGAAAAGTGAAAAGGTTATGAGACTTATGAGTAATAGTTCAGTCTTTATTTATGGTTGGATGTTTTCTTTTTGATGTTGCGGCATCACGAAGTGGAGGACACCAGAAGGAGTAGGCAGTGGTGTCGACGATGTATTGTGTGTATTTTATTTCGTATTTTAACATACTTCCTTAATGTGAAGGAGATTTGGGTTATAGTCCACCACGCTAGGCCAGTGTGGGTTGGTGAACTTCACACGCCTTGGTTTGGATGTGCAGGTTTCCTCACGATGTTTTCCTTCACCGTTCAGAATATGGTAATCATTACTGAAAATTACATTCGCACATGAAAATGGTAGGTACGGGCCCGGGATTTGAACTTGCACCCCACAAAGGTCAGTATGGCTGATATTATTGCATAAATCACTTCAAAACTTACACAAACGAAAGTTCAAAGGCTAACAACAACAGAAACTTTGTGAGGCCATAATTCAACTGTGCCAGTGGTTACAATCAACCCAGATTCAACTATCGGGTCTTTGTCTACGCACGTTCGGCTTTTAAGGGTTCCGTACGTTAAAAAAAAGGCTGAACCATTTTACTTCCTTCGATAATATTAAGTAAACATATTTTTAACTTCGGTTAATATTAAAATCATTTAAATTAAAAAATATTTGCCCAAAGCTTTTTAACAAATGCAAATGAGAGTAACAATACAACTGCAATACGATAACTTTAACAAAAACGCAATTTAAATTTGTTTTTGTTTTTCTTTCTGTCTTTCTACGTGTCTATTTGTTTCGTGTGCTCTCCCAAACAGCAAGAGCCTTAGCACGACCGTGTAGACATAAGTTTTATCTCTTTCAACTATCAGATTTGTTGAGAAAATGACGTCACACAGAGCCATGTCCAGTACAAAAAGCTCGAATTTCATTTGCATTTGTTTAAAAGCTTTTATTTTGATATTACAAACAGACTCCAATTTGTTTATTTGATTAGTTAGATAATGAAAGCACCATACAAAAATATTTTATCACCTTTATATCGAGGGGTGAAAAGAAATTGCACTTAAGCGACATTTTTATAACATTACCAGGAGAGCATACACTTTCGTAAAGTAGTAAAGAGGGTTGGCACAAGCTAGTAAAGAGGGTTGGCTGAAAATCAGCGCTGGGGGAGATTAGTTCCCCCCCAGCACGTGCTGAGCCAATACCTTTTCGGCACAGTTCGCACTGAGCTCTTTTTCTTTCCTTTTCTGTGTATTGTATAATTTTCATATTCTCTGTGTGCTTTGTTTGCTTTGTTTTGTCTGTGCCGAATAAATGTTTTTTCTTTTTTTCTTTCTTTTCTTTTTCGTCGCAGAAAAAATCGCTGATTCCAAATATGTATATAAGTCAAAGCGAAAAAGCTTTTTTCAACTTGATATGAATTGAAGTCAATAACCGAGTAATATTATACGGAACCCTCGGCCCGTGAAGCGTGATCACACTTCATCAATGTATTTTTTATGACTTGTCGAAAGCACTCGTGAAACTAATTACATCTTCACGCTTATATAGGGTAGCGGTATCAGTAGAGGTTGTTTTACGATCGCCTTCGTTCCGGATAGGGAACAATACGCTTTTGAGAGTCCAAAATGGGAAGTTATAATTCAGAGAGTAATAAAAATGGAACTAAGGCCTGCGTGTCAAAATAAGATATGCCAAAATTCGCGCGTATTTTTTTTTTTAAATACCAAAATGAATTCTATTATCGTATTGAAAAAGCTCATTCTTCAACGAAATGTGATAGATGACGCAAGCTAGACGTGAGCGTTATTTCACGTAACAGTGATTTTTGTAACTGCGTTATTTCTCAGTTATTGTGAGCGATAGACGTCACTTAATTGTTTGATTTAACTGTGTAGCTAAAAACACTTAGATAGTGATTTAATTTATTTTCGTTTCGTGTTTAATTGTAAAGTTGGTGGAGTTATTTATGCAAACAATCACGGTAGCTTAATATAAATAACTTACATAAATCACTAGTTATGAAACAGGTGACGCAGACCAAGTAACTGGTTTCGTTGCGTTTCTTGAAAATGACGTAATGACCCACGTCTAACGCAAGCGAATTTTAACGCGTGGGTTATACCAAAGAAATTCAATCGTTCAGTATAGGCACAGAGTACATTTTCAAGTGCCAGTGGGTGCAGTTATATATTCAGTTTGAATCGGGACGGGTGATTGCGTAATCCCTTGCTAATCTATTTCATTCGCCTTCCGTTAGTAATGTATATGAAAACCGCCTTTTTTCAGTTTCTATAGCAACATTATAGCAATAAAAGTTACATAATCACCCAGCAGTCTTGGGAACTAGGAACTATTCAAGTTCATTCAAATAAATTCTTTTACATCAGAGTATTAGGGTATATTTTGCAGTAATTCGGTCTCATTACTCCCGAGAGGTCTTGTGTGAGAGAAAGAGGGTGTCCTAAATTCTAAGCTGATGATGATGATCCCAATTATTACAGATCATTATACCCAAGTTCGTCATGAAATGAATTGTCTACACATTATCAAATTTTATGACTCTACAAATTTTGGGAAAGAAAATATTAACCTGGACGCTGATCGTATTTGTTAAACAAATTGCAACTCTAAGATTAGCGAAGTACAAGTCAAATTCGAGTGAATGTCTTTCGGCCAGTAATGGTTGCATTGTTTTAGTGGTATAGATTATGAAAATTTACAGATTGGACATTTAGTGAATATATCTTAAGAGCTAGACTCTTATTGGTGGAGCTTTTTCCAGTATTTTCTTCTTTCTGCTAACTCTTTTGCCTCCTGGTACGTTCTGTCATTTTTTGACTTTGTCTGGTCAAAATTATACTTGGTATTCCTCTTCCTCTGTTCCCTTCACCTTTCCTGATGTAGCGTACCCACCTGCTACTCACTATAAGTACCATACCGAAGAACCATACCTCATTACCGAAGAACCATACCTCATTACCGAAGAACCATACCACATTACCAAGAGCAATACCACATTACCATTACCTTATTACCGACATTAATTCGTCTTATAGAAACATGTCGAATAGAAACGTGTCGAATAGAAACAGGATGAATAGAAACAGGAAACGTAATCTTCGGTGCCTTCCAGAGGAGTCTTCGGTACTGTTGCTGCCACTCCGCGCCACACGTCTGCACTGCGTCGAGTCCGTTGGATACTAAAGACGGCCTAATGTCGGTAATAAGGTACTGGTAATGTGGTATTGCTCTTGGTAATGTGGTATGGTTCTTCGGTAATGAGGTATGGTTCTTCGGTATGGTACTTATAGTGAGTAGCAGGTAGGTACGCTACACTTCTATTATTATTTTTATCAGTTTACAGTCTACAGTTTCTCACTACAGTCTACAGTTTGTAGAATGACAAGGTCACTACCGTTACTAGCTAAATAAATGGCCACAGTACGATAAGGATCTGAGTAAGTGTCACGTACGTACCGCAATAATAATAGTTGCGTTCATGAAAATCTTAAAAGAACTGTGTGAACATTACCTAAATATTTACCTCTAAAATTCAAAGACTCTACATGTATACAATCTACAATGACATTTTAGTACAACAGTTCTGCTATGTTGCTGTAAGTACAACCTTTTTGTAAATTCAGAGAATCAGAATCAGATTTTTTTTATTCATGTAAACCAATACAGGCACTTATGAATCGTCAGTAAAAAATAAATAGTATTAATAGTATCTCTACCACCCATTCGGAATGCAATTCCTATGGAGAAGAATGGGCAAGAAACTCCATGGTTGCTTTTTTCCAATAAGGATTTACATGTTATTTGAATTACAATGTGTTTTTCTTAATTAACAATTATATAATATAAAGTTAATGAGGCTATACATTCTCAAAACACAAAATTAATCAGCAATACAAATTACAAGCTAAGTCAGTGTAAGATTTAAAGGTTACTGTAATTAACGTTACATTAACGTTATGTTACGTTACCTAATTAATTTCCCTAAAAAACGTATTTTATGTCATTATTTGACAATAGGTATCATTATATGGATGTGGGCACTAAATAATGTCTCGTCTGTTAGTTAATCCATGACACATTGTGTGTGTTCCATCATTTTAATGCGCGTATCGCATAGGTCCTATGATCTCGCCGGCCATTACCCAGATTGCTAGTATTGTGGTAATTTCTTTTGTAATTCCAGAATGTTAGGTTAGAATGGTGTACCTGATGGGTTATTCTGACGTTTGCAGGCGAGGGCGCTGCGATAGTGAGCTGAGTTATACAAGGTGTATCAGAAGTCCGAAATAATACTTTGGGTACATATATGGTAGCTCATATGTGGATACTCAGTGAAGACAGTTTATACCCAACTATAATAGTTACCGAGTTATGGACCTTAGAATATTTGTCATGGGTAACATGTTCTGGCCTTTGGGTACATCCATAACCTTATTCAGCAGTGTAAACTTACTTATGAGGGGCGACTACCAATATTCACAATACAGAACATGCAAATTTTACATAGGACTCGAAATATCACGAGTTATAAATTGACGACGAAAAAAAAAATTGGAAAAACATGGTCGAATTTCGATAAAATTTTCATACCATTCAATTGTATGCCCGATACTGATGCAAATGTCAAAGTTTTATTTCGGACTTCTGAAACACTACTAATACTACTACAGCCCTTTTAACGTCGCACTGCTGGGCACGGGCCTCCCCTCAATGCGAGGGGGATTCAGGCCATAGTCCACCACGCTGGCCCAGTGCGGGTTGGCAGACTTCACACATCTATCGAGAACTAGACAAGTTCCCTCAGACGTGCAGATTTCCTCACGATGTTTTCCTTCAGCGTTTCATAGCAAGGGATAATCTCGGATGAAAATGAGATTCGCACATAAATCCAGAGGTGCGAGCCAGGGTTTGAACCTGCACACTTTGATTTGCAAGGCGTGCGTTCGACCACTCGGCTACCACTTGCCTACTTACCACTTCTGAAACATCCTGTATATATAAACATCGCCAGACAACACCGCCATCGTATGATCTCAAACTAAGCAAAACTTGTACTGGGTACCTTACAATGGACTAGGGCCGATCCCAGTTACACTCAGACCAGGCCAAATTCCGTAACGGCTATTTTTGTAATTTGCCGTCGGCGGAAATGGAACTCGCACTCACCCGTTTCTCAACAATAAAAAAAGGAGCCGTGGCGGGACGCCTGGCAGATGTGAAACATTATGTTATTTAGAGTATAGAGAGAGAAGGAAGCGTCGTAGCGGCGAGTGAGCCAAGTCAGCCGGTGGGCGGAGTCTAAGCGGCGGAAAGAATCGAGGAGCCACGAAACTGCTCGAAGTTTTCGCATCACGGCACCGCGGCGTCAACAGTTGCTCTCACTCGCCAAGCGCGCCATAAGATGTTTCACATCAAAACATACTATTAAAAATGTTATTTGCTTTAATTTTTCGAAGGGATCTTTTTGTTGATTGAAAAGGCCTCCTTTAGGAACCGTTTGGTATACTTAACTCGTTTTTGTCCATTTTGTGGATTGGATCCTACGTCAAATTAGTCATAAAAACGTAATTGCAAGAAAATAATCCCGACATACATGAAGGGAGTGCATGCGACGGATTGCGACGCCATGTTAGGTTCCCACGGCATTCGTGCGATATGCCTACATCCTGTACATTGCAGTCACATACTCAGTATACCCAAAGTATACCTCGGAAAGGCCGGCACACTGGGGTGTCAAAATTAGCGCGAAGATTTTTTTTGTCATACCAAAACAAACTGTATTGACACATCGAAAAAGTTCATTCTTCAACTAACGACGCTGACAGAGCGGGCGAATTTTGATGCGCGGAGGCGTGGCTTTTGCCACAGAAATTCAATCTTTATGCATATTGACACAGAGTTCGTTTTGGTGCTGGCAATAATTTTGACGCGTGATCGTCGACGCCCCAGTCTGGGTAAGCAGTTACAAACGCTGAGGGTCGTCCTACGACGCAGATATGTTGGTACCGCATAGTACCTAAAACAAACGTGTCATGCAACGTACCATTTTTTTTTTAATAATTGAATTTTAAGTTTACTTTTTATATATTCACTTATTCGTATAATTTACTTTTATAATAGCGGCGGCAGAAAGCGGAAATATCTCGAAAAACAAGCCGCGTCGAATGGTCCATGTCTGCCTACGACAAAAATAAATACAGCATTGATTTTTTTTTGTTTTATTAGGGAGTAATGAATTTTTCTAAACAATTTTTCAGTTCTTTGCAAATTGAACTATACATTTCTTGTAGCGCCATCTATGATTTATACTATTGAACTATTTTAACAATAAACTTGCTTGGTATTTCAACAGGGGTGCTGATCATGGCTTACATTATTTCCGATAATATCCAATAGATGTCACTGTACCCAAAATATATTTATGTGGTCTAAATCCGTCGCGCATAGATGGCATAATTCACCATTACATTGAAACTGATGTTTGTTACTCTTTCTCGCAAAAACAACTGAACGGATTTTGATGAAACTTAACAGTATTATTGCTTACAGTATTATTGCAGAATAGCGTATAGGCTATAATTTATAACTAGTATATTTAATAATTGAAGTCGGACGAAGTCGCGGGGTGCATCTAGTACTGTATAAGTAGGTAAAAAATAATAGCTTAAAATACATCACTAACAATAGGTAGGTAGCTATGTGCATTAATTGAACTGCAATTTCAATGCACTTTCTGAACTCGTTTAAAGTTCAATTTGAACTCGCTCCTCATAGTAAGTTAGAACGTCACGATTTGTTCATTAATTATAAATATCTCTTTTAAAAGAGATTCCCATTATATTTTGAAGATTAAAAAAATGTTACTTATTTTTAAATACACGGTGTATCAGAAGTCCGAAAAATACTTTACTGTTTGCATCAGTATCGGTTATACAATTTTTATCGAAATTCGAACATTTTTTTTAAGAGATAGGGAGGTAAACGAGCATACGTTTCACCTGATGGTAAGTGATCAACGCCGCCCATGGACACCTGCAACACCAGGGGCTCGCAAGTGCGTTGCCGGCCTTTAAGGAATGAGTAGGCTCGTTTCTTGAAGATACCTTTGTCGCATCGGTCCGGGAACACCGCTGCAGGAAGTTCATTCCACAGTTTGGTGGTGCGAGGGAGAAAATTCCAGGTAAATCGCACTGTACTGGAACGCCATTCATCCAGATGGTGAGGATGGTAATGCAGCCGTGCGATGGTAGAATTCGGCGGCAGGTATATACCGAACAATTCCTCGACCTCGAACATGCCTTTTTATTTATCGTTTTACAGGACTTTGGCGAAGCATTAAGGAAGGGTTATGATTTTAAGGCTATGTATGTTTGTATTTACGAATGTTCCTCCGTAGCGCCTGAACTATTCATCCGATTTTGATTAATAAGGTGTCAATCAATTCGTTATTATTTCCGGGTAACTTATGCTACATTTTAACCGACTTCAACAATAGGAAGCCCCGATTTTAAGCGATTTCATTCTTTTTACAGTTTCTTTTAAATTCTCGATATATCGCGAAGGCTATGCGAACTTTTCTTTGTTCTTTAATAATAATAGTCGCCACTTATCGGTCAACGATAAGTGGTGTTAGACATCCTGATGTCATAGTTAATAACTGGGTACCCTCTTATTTAGTTGTTGTTTGCGGCCCTGATCAGTAAATAAACGGTATAGAAACCGTAAAATAGTTTTATTTCAACGTAAAGATATTTTTAAATATTTCCTAAAATTAAGACGCGCGCACACTGGGGCGTTAGACGTATGAGTCATTTTTTTTCCATTATTACAACGAACATCGTGCCAACATGCATATAGCCCTCCGCACACGGCGGCGTCAAAAGCCTCTCATCAAAATAGTCGCCAATACCAAAATGAACTGTATTGACTCATAGAATAAGTTCATTTCCCAACGAACTATTATCGATGACAAGCGAATTTTAAGTCGTGAACGCGTCGCACTGAAATTCAAATTTTAGAAACATTGCTATAAAGTACAATTTCGAAAAAGATCTAGTTAATCTCTATGTGAAACACAAAAAGTTTTATCTAATCGTTAGTGACGCAGCCCTATTGTCATAAACATCCCCCTCTATGCACAGTCACGTATTAAAAATATTGTCTATGATACTCCCAAATCGCTCATTATACCTTTATAATGCTAAACTATGGTTCCATTGTTAAATAAATCCTAATAAACAAAGATTAGTAAGCTCTTTTTAATCTCTTTGTGGGGAGGTTATTGATATGTAAGGAATTAAGTTATTATTTTAATCTGCAATGAAACGTTTTGCTAATATTTTGTTTGATAATGACGAATGTCGACCAGCATGGCTCGGTGTGACGTCATTTTCTCGACGAATTAGACAGTTCAAAGAGATAAAAATTATGTCTTCGCGGTCATGCTGGCCTGGGGCCCGATTTTCTTTTGATAGACATCATCTTTATTCGAGATAATGTCAAAAAAAAACTGAAATAATACGACCAATTTGACGTTTTATTTCGACATAAACGTCTCGAATAGATTGATGTCGAATATATCGAAGAGATTGATGTCAAACGAAAATCGGGCCCTTGGTGTAGTAGTTTGAGTGTAGACAGGTCGGCTCACTAACTTTGGTTGCGTGTTCGATTTCCGCCAGCATTAAATTTCGGAAATGGCCTTTTCAGAAGTTACCCTGGTCTGCGTGTATGCCTCAGTCTACCGTATGGTATCCATAGTGCAAGGTTTTCTTTCTTAATTCAGGTTCATGCTATAAGTATGTGTTGTCTGGTGATAATGGTTTGACAGTAAACTAAGTGTATTGTAGTCTTTCTCACGGCTGTTACGTATGAGCAAGACGGCAATATTTTTAGTCAAATATAGTTTCGTTGTAGTTTGTGTACAACTAAATCGATATCCTCATAATAATCTACCTGGCACTGTAGACTGTAGCATGACCGCGTAGACATAATTTATCTATTTCAACTGTCAGATTTGTCGCGAAAATGACGTCACACCAAGCCATGTCCGGTACAGAAAGCTCGAAGTGACGTCATTTTCTCGACAAATCTGACAGTTAAAAGAGATAAAACGTTGTCTACGCGGTCATGCTAAATATACTGGTGTGAAATTGGAAATTTCGAGATACGACATTTTCGCTTTCTGCTTTCGATATACAGATGATATGAATGATGGAAATAACGGCGGATGAATCCGTTTGTCTAGCAACGTATTGCTTATATAGGCTTAAAACTGAATGACCCTATCCAGAATATAAAGAACGACATTAGTGGTCGAATGGTTTTCCAGTCAGTGAGCACGCGGTTTTAAAATCAATTAAAATAACTAGTTCTAAGGCCGCGTGTGCACTATCGCCTATTGGGTGAGTTGAAGGGGTTGTGTAGTCTTAAGGGCGACCATGAGTTACACAGTGGTTGCTCAGGGTAATTGTAGGCAAGTCTTTGTTATTAGATTTTGAGGGGTTGGATATGAAAATCTAAACAAATAAATAAAATTGGAGTGTCTGTTTGTAACATCATAATAACATCTTTTTACCAAATGCATAGAACAGTATATACAATGCAAAAAATTTGTCTTTCTGTCTGTTTGTTCCGGGTAAAATTTTAAACGGCTGAATCGCGAAATCTACATTATCTCTAATTCGAAATACTTCGAATTAGAAGTCATGTCCCTCGTGAACAAATAACGTTAATCAATACAACAACTACGAATATAGTAGTGTCTGGTCTTCATCCACCATCTTTATCACTGTCATCATCCATTTTTATTTATAATGTGTATTTATTGAATTTGCCCTTGCTATTAATTACTTGACACTGGCTGAAATACCCGCTAAACGCAGGTGGAGCCATTCCTCATCTTATTCCATAAAAAGAAAAGAAAAAAGATAAAAGATAAAAGATAAAAAGAAAAAAGAAGATAGTAGTTTCTTATCCAACTATTTCATACTCTACGGTAGAGTTCACACGCGTGAAGCGAGACGTTTCGTAGCAATTATGGATAGTCTCCGATACCCAGGATAAGATATAGCTGTTCTTGATACCACGTAATTACATTATGGGGCACGCCACAAGGGGGTAAATTACCCTAATTGCGGTAATTACCGAATGGCGGCTTTTATAAAAGTAAAAAAAAAATGTTGCTACTGATCTTTGCCGGTCATGAGGTTATCTTATTAAGATAGGGTTATAGCCTTGGAAAGGACCAGGGGTTGAAGTCTGTAAACACTATCGTTGAGGTTTTGCTATGACTTCATATTTTAAGGCACGAAAACAACATGTTTTATCAATGGTAGATAAAATACTACCGATGGAGACATTAGACATTGTCTCCTTGAAGCCATTGGACTAGTTATATTCTAGCTACCATTGATAAAAGATGTTGTTTTAGTGCCTTAAAATATGTAGTCATAGCAAAACCACAACGATAGTGTTTACAGACTTCACCCCCAGGTGATTGAGCAATTTCGGTTTCTATCCCCGCACTAGCTATTTATTAGGTATTTTCTTATTTTAATTCTTATTAAACGTAAAGTTTATATGTTTTGTCGACTACACAATAATAGCTTTATAAATTAACTAAGTGAATTAAACAACATTTTAATAATGATTACCACTTGCTGAATAGTGATGGCAAGCATCGTGAGGAAACCTGCACGTCTATAGAAAGGCGTGTGAAGTTCACCAACCTGCACTGGGCCAGCGTGGTGGAATATGACCAAATCTCCCTCGTATTGAGGGGAAATAATGGCTATAGACTCGACCCAATAACTTTAAGACCAAAATACATCGGCAACGGTCGGGTGCACTATAGTGCACCTCTGCCTACACCCTCGGGGAATATAATATTAATTATGATGTTGTGTTGTAGATAACTTGCAGTAAATAAAATGTTGCTAATACAGTCGTTTGTAAGGTTCTTATTTTACCGTACCTACTCGTAAAAGCAACGCCAAATAAGTATTATTAAAACTAATATAGAAAGATGATACAAATGTGGGCACATTGACAGAAAACAAATGCATCAAGTGCCCGGGGCACACTGAGGCGAGGGAATAAGTTTGAGGTCGCCGCGTCGTTTAAAAATGTACTTTGTACGAATATACTTAAAGATTCAATTTCTGTGTGGTGAAGCCACGCGCCACAGAATTCAATTAGGTTTGTCATCGATGACGTTTCGTTGAACAGCCGGTCAAGAGCGAGACGGGCTCGCGTCCCGAGGGTTCTGTACAAACTTGTAGGTATGTAAATAGATTGTTTATCACGGGAATGGGGCTGCAATTATTTTTAAACAAAAAAATTAAAAAAATGTTTTTGTGTGACGAAATAGTTTCGGATTTTCCCCCTTACTTATGCTATTGCTTCTTGTCAAATGTTATGATTCCAGGATAACGGGAACTATCCTTCAGGTTTTACATCCTTCTCGAGTCAAAATATGCATCATTAACGGCGCGTATCTTTCCATTGCGTTGACTTAGAAGTTTGTTTTTCTTACAGCTTCAAGAGATTGCAGACTTGAGTATATACAAATTTTTTTTTCAAATTAAATGACTTTAAAAGACTTAACAGTCTTTCAGTGTAATTAGTTGATTTTAAAATATTAATATTGAAGTCACCACAAACAACAATAGACTTGATACTAACAAATATTTTATTTTAAACATCTTCCATTACCGATTCGAATATATTAAAATTCTGAATATGAGGAGGTCTATACACACACACTACAATATGCTTATCCAGCTCGACACAAGAAATCTCAATAATTTGTTCAACCGAGAGCCCTACTATATCTCTTCTTTCTTTAGATTTATATACATTTCAGCTTGTTACCTCCACGCGTTCATGAAATAAAGGGTCAGACAAACGGACAAAGTGATCAGGGTTTCTTTTTCCTTTTGAAGTGGGGAACCTTAAAAATGAACTTTTTGGATGAGTGAATACAGTTCATTTTTGTATACAATTTTAACGCGCCTATGAGCGCAGGGCTTCAATGTGTATCGTTGTGTAATGAGCCGTGATAGGCATTCGTTATCGATGTCCATAAGTTTGTATTAAATGGCTATTTCGCTGGTTAATAAGCTCTACATAATATAACAGATATACAAAACTATACTCTAAGTATAGATATATATGATTGCTTTTAAGTTATTTGTTGTTGATCAAAAAAGGAAGAGGTTGTCAATTCGACCCGTACGTTTGCGAACATCCTGTGGCAGTTTATACATCTGAAATGGAATGTACATGGAGCCATTCCTCATCTTATTTCATAAAATCTCGTAATTTCACTCATTTCGTAAAAAAAGAAGAACTTTAAGACGTGGTGGTCAGGCTATAGATAAAAAACAAGTGCGAGTCGGACTCGCGCACGAAGGGTTCCGTACCATCTATACATCTATACAAATAAATAAAATTGAAGTGTCTGTTTGTAATATCAAAATAGCACCTTTTTGTGAATTGCATATGAAAGTATACACGATACCTATAACGTAAACACATTTTTTTTTTGTCTGTCCGTCTGTCTGTCTGTTTGTTTGAGGTAAACTTCCAAACGGCTGAACAGATTTCGACGGGACTTTCGCTGGAAGATAGCTAATATTCCAAGGCGTAACTTAGGCTACTTTAATTTTAGAAAAAAGCATTAGGGTTCCGCGGGAAAAACATAATACCCATATTTCCGTGTAATCTCCCTGAAGTCCACGCGGGCGAAGTCGCGGGTATTATCTATAAAAATGAAAAAAAAACACCTTTGTTGTATGGGAGCCCCCTTAGATAATTATTTTATTCTGTTTTTTTAGTATTTGTTGTTATAGCGGCAACAGAAATACATCAACTGTGAAAATTTCAACTCTCTAACTATCACGGTTCATGAGATACAGCCTGGTGACAGACGGACGGACAGTGAAGTCTCAGTAATAGGGTTCCCGTTTTACCCTTTGGGTACGGAACCCTAAAAACACATTGCAACTAAAGCGGTCGAATAGACCCGTAAACTTTAGAAAAGATAGTTGAATAGTCGTCAACCAGTGGTAGATAGCCGAGTGGTCAAACGCACGCTTTGCAATCAAAGTGCGCAGGTTTAAACCCCGGCTCGCACCTCTGGGTTACATGTGCGAATCTCATTTTCATCCGAGATTATCACTTGCTAAGAAACGGTGAAGGAAAACATCGTGAGGAAACCTGCACGTCTGAGGGAGCTTGACTAGTTCTCGATAGATGTGTAAAGTCTGTCAACCCGCACCGGGCCAGCGTGGTGGACTATGGCCTGAATCCCCCTCGCATTGAGGGGAGGCCCGTGGCCAGCAGTGGGACGTTATAAAGGGCTGTAGTAGTAGTAGTCGTCAACTACCCTCTTACCACCTCCGGTCTTGCAGCAATCTATACACATAAATAAAATTGGAGTGTCCGTTTGTAATATCAAAATAACACTTTTTTACCAAATGCGTATGAAAGTATATACGATACCTATAACGAAAACGCAATTTTAATTTTTTTTGTCTGTCTGTCTGATTGTTTGAGGTATACTTCTAAACGGCTGAACCGATTTCAATGGGACTTTCACTGACAGATAGCTGACGTTCCAAGGCGTAACTTAGGCTACTTTAATTTTAGAAAAAGCATTAGGGTTCCGCGGGAAAAACATAATACCCATATTTCCGGGTAATCTCCCTAAAGTCCACGCGGGCGAAGTCGCGGGCACAGCAAGTGTTTTAATATAACTTTCTGTTTTCGACAGTTAACTCGGTGCAAAATTGCCAGTTACTATTGAAATAACAATAATTTAACAGGGAGTGATAAAAAACAAATTGCAACCAAAGTGGTCGAATAGACCCATAAAATTGCCGAAACATTTAAAAAACAGTTCGGTAGTCGTTAACTGGACTGTGACGCTTGACACGGGTTACGGTGTCTGTTCATAGCGGCGCATGCGCTAACCCTTACTGAATTCAAATTAGCCGGTACACCACTTGCATCTGTTCTCTGCGGGGACACTCGCGTGCAAAAGTCGTTCGCGCGGTTCATATTTACAGCGACATCTACGGCTTTGAAATGTCAACAATTTATGGATTTTTTCTGCTTAAATTATGTAATGTAATGAGCGAATTTAATGAAATGGCTCCACCTGCGGTTAGCGGGTATTTCAACCATTGTTGAGTATTTAATAGCAAAAGCAAATTCAGTAACACATTAACAGTAAAAATGGGTGATGAATGTGATAGGGATACTGGATATTTACAGTTCAAATTTTAACTGTAAACAATTTATCAATTTCTTATTTTTTTGCGAATAGATAATAAGATGTAGGTACTTGGCTCTGAGTATCCGAACTACTAACAGATATCACCGGAGTGTCTTTACCCGCTCTATGCAAGGGAAATAATTTCTTAATAATATACAAAATAAGAAACAATAATTAGGCAATATTTTTGTCAATATAAAAAAAAGTTTGTAAGAAATAACGAGATTCTGGCTTATGAAAAATAGTAAATATGGTCCGAGATTACTACTTAATTATTATTAAAATGGTATTTTGCCGTCTGTTTTCTTCTTATATTTTTTAAAAAACAACGTCTATAAATTTTCTATGCCATTTTTGTATACAAAAATATACTACATTACGAAGCTAAATGGAACACAACTTTTCGTTTTTTAATTGGTAAGTAATAAATCGAGACAAAACTGTGAATTGCACTTTTAACATTGACTGTACTTAACCCTGTATTGCGTCGGGTATTTCGATCCCACTTAAGATATTGCTTATTTGCATACAAAATTATTTTAGTATGCGTGTATGTGTGTTTGTTCACGCGTAACTGCGTAACGTATGATACGATATCGACGGTATGTCGCGTTGGCATTCGTTTTATGGGAAATGCTCGATCAATTTTATTTGTTGAATATAATTATAATACATCATCACGCCCGTATTCTCCAAAGGGGGAGGCAGAGGTGGACTGCAGCGCACCAACTCTTTACCGATGTAGTATGCACCCGTAAAACGATGGATGGAATCACGGAATTAGTGTACTAAAAGATAACCCGTCAGATTCGCTTACATTGTCAGTGACGTTTCATTGCAAAATGCGTTTTGATTATGCGCCAATACAATTTATTTTACTATCGGCAAAAATGTCGACGCGCGTCTTGACGTCTTGACGTCTTGACGTCTTGACGTCTCAGTGTACTTTATATGTTAAATAGCATTTTCATATAACGATAAACCATTCAACCGCCGACAAAGCGCGCCGACCATAATTGGACCACAACATTCCAACTCACGTATCCTATTGTGGTCATACGTGCCCATATCATTATCTTAACAAAATAATTAGGTGGCACTCAATATCAAAATGCGCGACAAACGCAAAACTAACAATCGGCCATTGTTGGTAATGTAAATAATTTATAAATGTGACAATAGGCGCGTGTCCCGTTAAAATGGGCCGAAACGGGACGAAAAGTGGGACGAAAGTGGACGCTGCATTTAGAGGGTTAGATTTGCATCTGCCTGTTTTCATTGTACAAATGACCACTTGATGTATGGTAAGATTATAAAAACAAGTTAGATTTTATTGGCGATATAAATATAAAATTAAAAAGGATTTAAGAGCGAGTTAGGGTTAGATTTTGGGACGTAATTCATGTTTTTGTGAAGAGTTTCAAATTGGGAATAAAGGGTTGAAAGAATTTAAATAAAACTGATGACGATTTTTTTTTATTATTATTACAAGTTACAAGCTTTATATTAACTTGCAATGTATGTCCGGGTGGTATCTTGCAACTGAATTTTAAATCAGTTATCTTTAACCGATTGAGCTGAAATTTGGTATACACGCTTATTTTGGATGACAATGCATGCTCAGTTATGTGACGTCATTCTAATTCCAATATGGCGGATCATCCAAGATGGCGGAATAGTTATCTTTTTCTGCACTACCACAGTATGGGTATCAAATGAAAGGGCTTGCTGAGGAGAACACGAAAACTAAGGACAATTATGTAAAAGTTTGTTTTTAAAAAGTGTTTTTTAACAATATTTTTTTATTATTAGAATTACTAGCAATATATTGAGGGGTGAAAGGCCATTTGACTTAAGCAACACTTTTGGGCGATATTAACTTACATACATATTTGCAATTAGCGATTTTTTCTGAGAAGAATGAGTATGCTCTCCTGTAAAGTTAAAAAAAAAAAGTAGCCTTCACCACTCGATATGGTTAAATTAATTATTTTTGCCAATACTAAAATGAACTGTATTAATTCATAGACAACGTTCATTCTTCAACGAAGCGAATTTTGTCGTTTTGGCTTTTCTCACAGAAATTTAAACTTTATGTATATTGATACAGAGTTTCTTTTTAGTATTGGCACGTATTTAGGTCACGGGCGAAAGAACATTACTTGAGTTGAATTAAGAAGTAACCAAAAGTGAATTTGCGAGCTATGCCAAGCCGCCGTTCGTTGGCAGCCATTGGCAACCTTGGCGGGGACACTTACGAGACACTTCCGGTCAATTAGTCGACACTTTTGTTCCTAAATAGTGTAGTTAATGGGGAAGAAATTACTTTTAGCGATAAGACCGCCCAATGGTACATAGCTACTGTATTTAGAACTACTACTACTACAGCCCTTTTAGTGTCCCACTGTTGGGCACGGGCCTCCCCTCAATGCGAGGGGGATTCAGGCCATACTCCACCACACTGGCCCGGTGCGGGTTGGCAGACTTCACACATCTATCGAAAACTAGTCAAGTTCCCTCAGACGTGTAGGTTTCCTCACAATGTTTCCTATACCATATCATAGCAAGTGATAATATCGGATGGAAAATGAGATTCGCACATAAATCCCAGATTTGCGAGCCGGGGTTTGAACCTGTACACTTTGATTGCCAAGCGTGCAAGTATTTTATCTATATATCTAAAATACGAGACGATCTGAGTCCAGCCCTCTTAGCATGACATAAGTTTTATGTCTAACAACTTTTTGTACTGGACATTGTTCAGTTTGACGTCATTTTGTCGACGAATCTGACAGTTGAAAGCGATAAAAATTATGTCTACACTCATGCTAAGGTTGCTGGGTTCATAACGTCTCGTATTTTAGATGGATAGATAGAATACTCTTTATTGTACACGTAACAAAGAAAATAATATAAGACTTTGCATAACCGAGAGATATGTAGCCTCAGATAATATTTTCTCCGTGCCGATGGGGAAATGCATGTGGATGTAGTGGCAGTAGATAATGGACTCACCCCTCTATCTTTGGCATAAGAGAACTGGCGCAAACCTGTAGTGCTGACAACGGATGATCGTAGGGTGGTATGGCAGGGCAAGGAGTGCAATTATGGACGAAGTTGTGATGACAAACAACTACCGGAGATATATTCTTAGGATGGCACCATTGACATTTGTCGGGCATGTCATCGCCCTGGAGAATCCCTGAGGCATATCATATCCGGTTGCTCGCGTCTCGCAAATGGTCAATATTTACACAGACATAACCAAGTAGCCAGGATTGTCCACCAGCAACTTGCCCTTAAATATCGCCTTGTGACATCCGAGGTACCATACTACAGGTATGAGCCACAACCAGTTCTCGAAGAGGGTCATATCACATTGTATTGGGACCGGTCTATCATCACAGACTGATATTGTGCTGATAGATCGCCAAGAGCGCCGTGCAATGATTATCGATATCACTGTCCCCCATGACGAGAATCTCGTGAAAGCAGAGAAAGATAAAGAAAGCAAGTATCTTGATCTGGCTCACGAGGTTGTCGACATGTGGGACATTGATGCGGCAATCATTGTACCGATAGTCGTTTCCGCCCATGGCTTATTAGCCAATAGCCTCGACAAACACCTAAAGAGGCTCGCGTTAGGCAGCTGAATCAAGGGACAGATTCAGAAGGCAGTACTTCTGGAGACGGCGCGCATTGTGAGGAAGTTCCTCTCTCTGGAGCCCTAACCACTGGTAACTAGGACCCTGTTGGGACCGGTGGGGAACTGTTTTTTATATTTTTAAATGTTATTTATAAGAAAGATAAGAAAGGAAAAAATAATATAACATTCTTAGTTATAAATACAGTAGCTATGTACCATTGGGCGGTCTTATCGCTAAATGCTATTTCTTCCCAAATAACTTCACTATTTAGGAACAACAGTGTCGTCATGCTAAGGGGCCTGGTCACAGTGGCCCGTCAAGATGAGCGCGTCCAAATTATTGCCAAAGCAAAACGAACTGAATTGCTTCATACGTAAAGCTCATTCTTTAACGAAATATCATGAACAGCGCGGCGAATTGTGACGCATGGTCCCGTGGCTTTTAACACAGAAATTCAATCTTTATGTTTATTGAAAAACAGAGTTCATTTTGATATTGGCAAAAAATCTGATGCGCGGCTTATTTCTAATTTAATTTTGTTTATAGAAATATCGGAGTTCATTCACATCATTCAGGGTCATTAATCTTTTCTATTTAAAAAGTGTATTTAGTATTTATTGTATTATAGAGTTCGTCAATAGAGGTGACAACGGCGATGCGGGCGACAGATGTAGAGTGCGTCTAGTACTCAACGGCATCTATAGTAGAGCGGGCTTATTTTTATTATATTTGAGCTCCCCGTCTTGGCTCACATACCTCCGCCCGCGCTACGTAGAAACCAGGCAACTGCTAGAGAATGGGAGAATTGCTCTCAGCAAAACCGTTCCGGTGCCATGCCCATTAGAAACACATTGGACGATTTGCCTCCTGATCGACTGCGTTCAAGGTCACCTATTTGGACTGATGAGTGCACCAAACACAAGAGCTCTGTAAATGAGGCGTGGCAATCGGAATGGGGCTTATTCGAGGGTACAAATGCAGGTCTAGTCACTGACCCTGCAAAAAAGCAACCCGGCTTTAATGCCAACAGAAAAGCGTGGACCCGGTTAAACCGGTTCAGAACCAACCACGGGAGAACAAATCACCACCTTCACAAATGGGGTCTAAGGGAGTCACCGAATTGCGACTGTGGAGCACCTGACCAAACTCTTTCCCACGTTGTGAATGAATGCCCACTTCGCTGTTTTCCCGGTGGCATCGCCGAGCTGCACAACTTCACCGCTAACGCAGAAAGCTGGCTAAAAAATCTGGACATAGACATCTGATCCAAGCAGGGATTGCCATACGCTATGATGATATTTGAGGGAAACATCTATATTGTTGTACCTACATCGTCGCGCTTGTATACCCGAAAGGATAGGCAGAGGTGTACAGCAGTGCACCCACACCGAGGCGATGTATTTTTGGTCTCAATGTAATAGGAGGCGAGCCTATTGCTATTATACTGCGCTCATTCCCCCTCAATACGTCCGCTACGAGCTCGTCCAATTTTGACAACTAGTTTTGACAACCCAGTCAGCGTTATAAGCCTAAAAAGGCCTGGGGCCCGATCTTCGCTTGATGGACATCAATCTCTATTCGGATTATGTCGAAAGAAAACGTCAAATTGTTCGTATTTTTCGACATATCTCGTATAGATGATGTACCATTTATGATGACAAAGGTACCTTCAAGAAACGAGCATACTCATTCCTTAAAGGCCGGCATCGCAAGTGCGCACAGTGTATTATAAACCCCATTTTTGTTGCATGCTGTTTTTATTATAGAAATAGAAATAGAATCATAATCTAATTCGCCATTATGACGGAGTAAAAAAATGATGAAGAAAACTTGAATAATAAATTATATCTTTATAATTACTCAAGGTAAATGAACGAAAACTTGTGTAAATATGTAATATTATGTATGTAATTATTGACTGTAATCAAAACTTACATAGGTAGTTTAGTTTTTTTTAAATATTTTTTTTTGTGATTTTTAGGACCCGGATTATGTTGAACTTTGGCAATTTTTATAAAATAAACTACTTGTCGTATCGACTCCGGAGTTTTACTCTAATGCTTAAAATGATAAGAACTATCTATTTCTATAATAAAAACAGCATGCAACAAAAATGGGGTTTATAATACACTGTGCGGCGTTGATCACTTACCATCAGGTGAAACGTCTGCTCGTTTGCCTCCCTATCACATAAAAAAAAAAAAAATGTCTATTTTAAGAAAATCGGGGCCCTGTTTCAAAAAATCTATCTAAAAACACTAAACCGTACTTCTAAATAGTACTTTTTTTCATACTCACACAGAATGTTATTTTTAAGATTTTTTTTTTTAATTTGAAAACTCGCTTCCCATTCGTCCGTGACCAGAACTCCCGGACGGTAGCGCACGCGCCTCCACATGATATGACATATGTCATTTATTAATGACAATAATGACTGAAGCGCCGCTGATCGACTTATAAATGCTGGCACATGTATGTAATTATTGGTTATGTTATATTGAGGTTACGCGATGCTTTGGATATGACGTAGTATCTACGTTGTTACTAGATTCCATGCTAAGAGTAGTCTTGTATCACGGACTGTGTCTTACCAATGGCGGCAGCTTGGTTTAGTGGTTCAAGCGTAGGACTCTCGGTTCAATGCACTGGGTGATTGCGGGTTCAATACCCGTCAGCAGAAAATTGCATAAAAATTGACCTTTTTTGTTTTTTTCTTGGTATGGGTGTAACTGGGATCGCCCCCAGTCTATTGTACGGTACCCATAATACAAGAAACTCCATGGTTTATTTTGTTATTAGGTAAAAGTTTAATAGGTAAAGTGTATTTACGATTGGTTTTATTATAAAATTTGAAATTAGGAGTGTATTCATATTTTATACAGAAAACATTTACACCAAGACAGAAAAAAAATTTAAAATAAATTCATATTTTATACAGACAACATTGACAGCAAGACAGAAAATAAATTAAAATAAATTTATTTACTTTGAAAATGGTATATAAATTTTTCACTGTTACGCAGAGAGTGATACAATACGTAACGTAGCTTATGCCATACGTTAACGTAGCTTATGCCATACGTTAACGTAGCTAATGCCATGCGTTAACGTAGCGTCGTGACGTCGCGTAAGCTCAATGTGT
Source organism: Ptilodon capucinus (assembly GCA_914767695.1). Classification (NCBI taxonomy): domain Eukaryota; kingdom Metazoa; phylum Arthropoda; class Insecta; order Lepidoptera; family Notodontidae; genus Ptilodon; species Ptilodon capucinus. The sequence continues at coordinate 12,469,795 of OU611811.1, forward strand.
TAACAACTTAATTTAGTTTACAAAATATTTGACGTGTACCCCGTTCGGTGCCATATGTAACCGCTTCATGTCAAATTAATATCGAATTGTTTTCGGGGACAAATTAAGTGACGTGCCGGTTATTTGAGCCCTGCACAAATTGGTGCGTCAAATTTTACGCGACCAAATTATTCCAATAGCAAAAAATAACTTATAGACGAAGTATAAGTATATAAGAAGTATTTTCAAAGAAATGTCATCAATGAATCGAGCGATAGTAGTCGTGGGGTTTATCATAGAAATATACTTAACTTAAAAAAAATACAAGTAAATTCGCTTGCTCCAGTGTGTTAAGGGCGTTTTGTTCTATCAATTGTTAGAGGGTAAACTAGAAGTATGGAATGGTTTGAGAAGTTGTGCGTGGCAAGCGATTATTTTGTTTGTGGAATTTCTAAGATTAATTGGTATACTATCTCTATGGAACGAACTACGAATTTGTAAAAATCATTCTAAATTCAAATTTATTTAAAAATAAATCAATATTTTATTGATTACAGAAAAGAATAACAACGTTATCAGTCATCAACAATTCGCATTTTTTTTTTAATTTACATAGTTTTGTATGCGTGTTGCTATAGGTTTGGGGGTCATAACAAAGGGCTATATAATTAGCGTACGTAGCGTTCCGTAGCGCACGCCGCAGTGCAATAATATTTGCAACGCGTGCGAGATGCAAGATAAACGCAAACACACAATAAAGTAATAATTTATCTTATATTACAATCTTAATGTTTATTTTTATTGTTATTTATAAAAAAAAACTTATGTAAACTATTTTTTAATTTCCTTCTAAAATTACAACTGGCTTGTTATACATTTTAAATAGTGATGGATACCAATAACATAGAGAAAACAAAACCTTTTTTTTTATTAATTATGTGTCATTCACCATATTTTCTTAGCTATTGTGGCCAGTCTTTTTTGTACATTAAGTAGACTTTTTAAATTATTCTACTGTTATGATATTACATACAAAGTGACAGCTGCCCTTAACGAAAGAAAAAGATCAGATTTATATTTCAAATTATAGGTCTAACGTCATTTTTGAGAGCCATAGCGGCCAGTAACAAATTATGAAACCTTTTTTTTTTGTATTTGTAATAATAACTTTTTGCTGCTAACTACTACTAACATTGTCGCCAATATACACTTTTGTTTCTTAATTTTTGGATTACTAATAACTGTCATCGTGAACTTCATATTGAACTATAAACGAAATTTAAGATTTTCATGATTCATCCGCCATCTTTATCACTGTCATCATCCATTTTTATTTATAATGCGTATTCATTGAATTTGTCCTTGCTATAATTACTCGACATTGCCATAAATTACGCATAACGCAGGTGCAGGTATTCCTCATCTTATTCCATCAAAATATCATCATTTCGTAAAAAAGGAGAAGATGAAGACTTTCATAACCCATGTTTATTTGGAAATAGGCTGTATTAGTTCTTCATATCGTAAAATAGAATATTAAAATAGACAGTAAAAGTGCATTATGAATTACTTGTTGACTATCACTATTGTACTACAATAGTTCGCCCGTATAAATAAAAAAAATAATGACGTCATGATGGCTCGCACCTCATTATTACGCGTTTAGTTACCAATGGGGGCGACAGATGTGCACGTAGAGTATACATTTACCAACTTATTCGTTCATGTGAGCAAAAAGAAACTAACGCGTTAACTACGAAAATTTAATTGATTTTGTAAATTTTCCAAATACAGTAGCGACACTGTGAGTGGAAAATATAATTTGTTGTTCATTATTCTCTGTCTCCTCTTCCGGTGAAGCTATAGAGGCCAACTCACGACCAACAGCGTAGACCTTTAAAAAAAAAAGCTTTGGTCCTGGCAAAATGCAGTATTAAGTGTTGATAATAATACATCATCACGCCTGTATTCCCCGAAGGGGTAGGCAGAGGTGCACTGTAGTGCACCCACACTTCGCCGATGTATTTTGGTCCCAATGTAATAGGGGGCGAGCCTATTGCCATTATACCAGGCACATTCCCCCTCAATACGAGGGAGATTTGGGCCATAGTCCACCACGCTGGCCCAGTGCGGGTTGGTGAACTTCACACACCTTTCTACAGACGTGCAGATTTCCTCACGATGTTTTCCTCCACCGTTCAGCAAGTGTTAATCATTTTTGAAAATGACATGCGCGGGCCTCGGATTTGAACTTGCACCCTTTACGTTCAAGGCGGGCGTTCTTGCCCGCGAGGCTACCACTGCTGAATTTAACTGCTGTGTTGAAAACCTTTAATAACAATGAATCTATAAGAATTATTTTACTATAATTTTAGATAACATTTTTGAAATTCACTTTACCTTCTGCTGAGAAGGTACGAGCCACCTAACTTAGGCTTGTCAAAGCGAAGAAATCAATTAATATTTTCGTTTGGAGGGAGCAAATAAAAATATATCTACCAATATTCAGTCTTCATAAACTGATATACTGTATAGGAGGAAGGATTGCAGTACAGGCTTTCTGAATCAGAGTCTCTATTTATATAGGCAAAGAGTACATTTTATTATTATTATTTTATTATTATTTACAAGCTTTATATTAACTTGCAATGTATGTCCGAGTGGAATCTTGCAACTGAATATTAAATCAGTTATCTTTAACCGATTGAGCTGAAATTTGGTATACACGCTTATTTTGGATGACTATGCATGTTTAGCTATGTGACGTCATTCTAATTCCAATATGGCGGATCATCCAAGATGGCGGAATAGTTAGTTTTTTTTGCACTACCACAGTATGGGTATCAAATGAAAGGTCTTGCTGAGGAGAACACGAAAACTAAGGGCAATTAAATAATAGCTGGTTTTCAAAAAGTTTTTTTTCCATTTATTTTTAAATACAGTTAAGTAAATTCGCTTCTCCTGATATCTTTGGGACATAAAAAGTATTTTTGATTTATGTGTTATCTACATGACCTGTACCTCGAGCGTAAATACCGCGAGCCAAACGGTAAGGGAACGTTATCAGCAAATCATTCAAGTTCAAGGATAGATAAACATTGATTATTATTCGATGTATCCAGGTGATTACGTAAATATATTTATTAGTATTATGAATACGGAGGTCAGTTTAATTTGAAATATGGCTACTTCACCTCCCTACCGCTGTCTGTAAACAAAATCTATTTAAAAGTACACTTAAATTTAAAAAAAAACATGATAAATCTCTAGTCCATGCAATACTTACAATATTATTATATTAGTCACGTTCTGTTGTATCCGACAAAAAGTTAAGACCAATATCTAATTGCACACAAACAAGTTATATGTATACGAGTAATAGAGATATAAAAATGAATCTCTATTTCCCTCGGTCCTATATGAGAACGACTTTTCCGATGATTTCGTTTTCTAGTACCCTTAGAAGGTTCTTACGAAAATTAATTAAAGAAAATTGATAATAATTAGGGTTCGTAAATATCGCGCGTAAGAAGTCACGAGTTTATTTATATTTATTTTATAATTTTGTTCCAAGTTTACTGTCAAAAGATTAAATAACATAACAAATACTGTGACAATAGTGGAATTAAGGAGGTTTTATCCAGTTTTTTTTTATTGTAACATAGATCAGGCAGTATTTTTTTTTCTAATCTTTATATTTGCACAAATTGTTCTCTGCAGCTGCCCCACGTGCCAAGGATTTCTGAGATCTGCTCCACTTCTCATTGTTCGATCCACCCCCGACTTAGAGTCTTGAGAATAATAATAAATACTTCTTAGTTACGAAGTTACGGTTGCTACATTTTTAGGGTTCCGTACCCAAAGGGTAAAACGGGAACTCTATTACTAAGACTTCTCTGTCCTTCCGTTCGTCCGTCCGTCTGTCAACATAATCTGTGAAAACTTCAACTGTCTAACCATCACGGTTCGTGAGATACAGCCTGTTGACAGACGGACGGACGGACGGACAGCGAAGTCTAAGCAATAGGGTTCCCGTTTTACCCTTTGGGTACGGAACCCTAAAAATAGAATAAAATAAATATTTAAGCCGGCATTTGGCCGGTTTATAGTTTAGCCACTGTGTGTCTACATAGATTATCCTCGCCGCTGTGGTATTTCAGCAGTTATAGTAAACGACAACTAGAGGAAATATCACTGACCATCTTGCAATTGTATTATCACTGATTTACCCTAAGCACTTATCAGATTTTTGTATAAGCATTAAGAATTACAAAACAAGTTACTATGGAATCCATAAGCCTTGCCTGTTTTTGGGGTTAATAGGGTCGCCCTGTTACATCAGGACCATAATTACAACTCGATATCTGGGTGCACTAAGGTGCACCTTAACCTAAAACCTCCACAAAATGTGACGTAAAGACGCGCGCTATAATTTTTTTGCCAATCCCAAAACGAACACCATTGAGTTGTTGAAAAAGCTCATTCTTTAAATAACGAAAAGTCACTGAAAGCGCTAGCAAATTTTGACACGTTGTTGTGTGACTTTTACCATATAAATTCAATATTTGTATATATTAACCCAAAGTTTGAGTTAGTCTTTAAAACAAACGTCAAGGTACTGAATTTGTTTCATTTTTCATTTGCAAACTATAATTTGACAATGTCCCAAAGTCGTCATTTTGCACAGTTGCCGACGTGTGACACGAAGTGACATTCTTTGTAATGCAGTAGGTTAACTACATTGTACTGAAAAGTTCTATGGAACTTATAGCTATTGAACTGCAAAATATAATGTTGTATCTTACAATGTACCGTATCCATTGCGCGTCAATAATAATAAATTGTAAGATTTTCAAAAAATCTTTTGTCACGTAATGTGTGGATTTATTGCTTTGGATAATTAATGGACGGTCATAGTTGCAGAATCAAGTGTTGCATGTAACGCCCTATTTGAAATTGAACTCTGTGCTATTATACATAAAGATTGAAATTATGTGGTAAAAAGCCACGCGACCACGGCTTCAATATCGCTCGCGTCATCAATGACATATCATTGAAAAATGAGTTCTTTTATAAGTTTATAAAGTTGGTTTTGGCAAAAAACTGGACGTAAAATTGTATGAAATTTAAGTCATCGTAAACTCAACCATGTAGGTACTCGATAATCGGTGTACATACATAAAAAAAACAATCGTATTGAGAACGTCCTCCTTTTGGAAGTCGGTTAAAAGCAACTGCTATGGAAAATAATGGACCCAAAAAACCCGTATCTCGTAAAGTATCAAAAAACTCCCGGTTACTACGACACCTGAACACATTGACTGCATAAGTTAAATAAAGTCCAATACCGTATGTAAATAATATATCACAAATAAATAAAAAAAACACACAGTTATTTGTCGTAAATCTAATTTTTTTCGTCGTTGGTCCCCACAAAGAGCAAATATGACCGCGCGTGTCTCACCTGGACACTAGTGATGGGAAGGAGTCGATAAAACCTTATTTTTATATTAAAATTTCAATAAAAAATATTCCATTGTTTTGTACCAATAGTACAAGCTAAAGTTATCTAAAGATGAGTATGTGTTGTCTGGCAATATTTATTTTCAAAAAACTTGCTGACCACTGCACGCCTATAGAATCGCGTGTGAAGTTCACCCACCCGCACTAGGCCAGCGTGCACCCAACGCCGTCCCATTGCGGGTTGGTGAACTTCACACTTCACCTAGAGAAGTTACAGGTTTCCTCATGATGATTGCCTTCACCGTTCAGCAAGTGGTAATCATAATAATAATAATAAAAATTATTGAAAATGGCATTCTGACGTGAAATTCGAAAATCCCGAAGGTGCGAGCCCGTGGTTATAACCTGCACCCCATTATTCCAAGGTTTATCAAATAGGTTACCACTACCTTTAACGACTATATATAAAATCCTATGTAAATAGTGTTACCCATCTCATATAGTACATTAACGCCGACCGGATGTGATGATCCTGCTCAAATAAACTCCAAATATTTTACTTTATGTTCCGTAACGCGCTTTCAATTTTCACTGTCTCGTTTCCGTCGAGTTCTTAACCGTGGGGTCACGATTTTTGGGTCAAGGCTTGGACATACTGGGGCGTTAAGATGCTTGCGTCAAATTTTTGCCAAAACCAAAATGACCTCTGTATCGATACACATAAAGATTGAATTTCGATTCCTGTCTGAGACAAATTTACAGAAATAGCGTTTTCGGAATTTGCCCTGTTCTAGGTGCAAGTGAAATCGCCCCCAGTCGATTGTATGGTATCCGTAGTGCAAGCTTTGATTAGTTTGGAGTCACAAGATAAGTACGTGTTGTTTGGCTATATTTGGCGATATTATAAACGCCGAACAAAGTCTCGTACAAACCCAATATCGTAGAATCAGTGGATTCTGTTGGCAACTTTATCGATATTTTTTATCGACATTTTGCAACCCTAAAACCGTTTCTAACAAGCGTTCAACCGCATTTGTCGTCGCCAATTCCTTTGCGCAAAACTCCTTCAAGATATTTAATTCGATTCAAACAATGAAAGGGACCGACAGCTGATTTCGCTTTTTGTGTTAGAACTCTAACTTTATTCAGTCCAGAAAATTTATGTTACACCAAATTCAACCTTATTCTCATCTAAATAGGAATACAAGGTAATTTTGAGCGATGCATATTTAATAATGTCACGGTCCAAAACTGAAGTTTAGTTTTGCGTTTAAATATATATCAATCATGCAATATTAGACTCTATTCTATTGGAAACAAAGTATATCTAACATTTTGTCAGTATCTAAATTATTTTTGTTAAATATAAGACCACGCGCACAGTGGAGCATTACTCAGTACTCAAATTACTTGACTTCTAAAGAGCTCTTATTTCTAAAGGGTCCCAATTGAGGTCTTGTGTTTGTGGGTTTTAAAACTGTAAAAATGTATTTGTAAATTCGTTCCGTGGGCGGAAGTTAATTCTGACAGCTAATTATTGTATACTTTAATTAATAGTGTTCATAAAATTAAAAGGTACTTCCTTAAGGTGTTTGATATTAAGAACTTTAATTAAAAAATATGTTTAAGTTATTTGAGACTCCCTTCTCGTTGAAGTGTCAATGGGCTATTGGTTAGCCCTCGTAACCGAGAGATTCTGAGTTCGACCCCCATTCTGACCATAGAACTAGTGACGTGACCTCTCCACTCCTAGTACAAGCAGTCTGATTTATAGGGACTAAAGTTACTAGTAATGTGATAATCTCATTATGATCGTAATCTAATAATCTTACAATAATAAAGAATCGATTCCCTAATTCCGATTATTTTATATCGATCATTAAAATCGATCTTTACATGCGAATAGTTACATTAGTACCTATGCGCACCTATACTGTGTGGGACACAGTAGTTGCTTGTGTTAATTAAAACGGCTTTTTATCACTTTTCACTTATATTTTTTTATATTTAAACCTCAGAGTCACAGTACAGTTATCGCAAGTCAACCTTTCGGTAATCGAGGTGAGAGAGAGAAAGAGAGCTATTACGTGTTGCTACATCAAATGTATATTATCACCATTGGCGATGTTGTCAACAGTACCTTAATATTGGAAGGATAAGATGTATTTTCGATATTCTGCGTATGAGTTCAAACTACATGAAACGATTTTCAAACCTAGCAAAGCTTGTACAATGGGTACCATACAATGGACTAACTGGGACAATCTCAGTTACACACAGACCTTGAAAATGTCGAAATGGCCATTTCCGAATATTTTCTGCTGACGGAAATCAAACCTGCTACCACCCGGTTCAGTGAGCCCAGTGGCCTACAATCAAACCACTGGACCTCGCCGCGCCGTCGTCAATAAAATTAGAATTACTACTCCAGCCTTTTTAACGTCCCAATCCTGGGCACAGGCCTCCCCTCAATGCGAGGGGGATTGGGCCCATAGTCCACCACGCTGGCCCAGTGCGGGTTGGCAGACTTCACACATCTATCGAAAACTAGTCAAGTTCAATCAGTCGTACAGGTTTCCTAACGATGTATTTCTTCACCATTTCATAGAAGTGATCTCGGATAAAAATGAGACTCGCACATAAATCTCAGAGGTGCGAGCCGGGGTTTGAACCTGCACACTTCGATTGCAAGGTGTGCGTTCGACCACTCAGCTTTAATAGAATTAAGTAACCAAAAATAATGCACAAGTAAAAATGTCGTTATGGTTCACGATTTTTTTTTATTGGGGCGGACAGTACGTCACGATACTAGGGGAATAGTCCTATAGTGAAGACAGGAACTATAAAGCCTCCTGTACACTGATGCGTCAACGCTCGCGCGACAATTTTTTTTGCCATATCAAAACAAACTGTGATATATCGACACATAGGAAAAGTTCTTCTTCTTTTTGGACGAAATGAATGAAATGATAAAATTTAATGGAATAAGATGAGGATAAGATGAGGCTCCACCTGCGTTTCGCGTTTATTTCAGCCAGTGTCAAGTAATTAATATCAAGAGCAAGTTCAATAGATACACGATAGAAATAAAAATGGGTGATGAACTTCATAAAGATGGCGGATGAAGCATAGAAAAAGTTCTTCTTCTTTTTTTAAGAAATTAGTGAATTGATAATATTTTGACTGAATAAGATGAGGAATGCCTGCACCTGCGATATGCGGTATTTATGGCAATGTCGAGTAATTATAGCAAGGACAAATTCAATAAACACACATTATAAATAAAAATGGATGATGACAGTGATAAAGATGGCGGATGATCGTTCGTTCTTCAACTAAATGACACTGACAACGCGAGAAAATGTTGAAGTGCAGGTCGTGGCTTTTACCATCGAAATTCAATCTTTATGCATATTGACACAGAATTTGTTTTAGTATTCGCTAAAATTTGGACGCGCGAGGGGTCGACGCCGTAGTATGCGCGCGGTCTAAACCCCATTTTTTAGCTAACACTATTTAAATTATCACAAAAAGTATTGTAACTAATGCTCCTTTAAAAAAATGTATTCGGACCAGTGACGTTAAACACATTTATGTCATGTCATTGATTCTGACAGTAACGTCACCCGTGTCTATGGATCGACGCCTTTTCCATGTTGCAAACTACTGGGACCCAATTGTCGCAATCGGCGTCATCTCCAATTCGACATAATAATTGACATTGTAGAATTGCGATGTGTCGGTAGCCGAGTGGTCGAACGCACGCCTTTCAATCGAAGTGTGCAGGTTCAAACCCTGGCTCACACCTCTGGGATTTATGTGCGAATCTCATTTTCATCCGAGATTATCACTTGCTATGAAACGGTGAGGGAAAATATCGTGAGGAAACCTGCATGTCAGAGGGAACTTGACTAGTTTTCGATAGATGTGTGCAGTCTGCCAACCCGCACTAGGCCAGCGTGGTGGACTATGGCCTGAAATCCTCCTCACAATGAGGGGAGGCCCGTGCCAACAGTGGGACGTTAAAAGGGCTGTAGTAGTAGTAGGTAGTCGCGCCATCTAGTGGGGATTGGCGGAAGTTCTTCTTAATGCGAGATATATGGTTCGCCACAAATTATTAGAAACTACAAAAACTTGCAGTCTTTGATTATATGATATCTCAAAGCTTGCAGTATGGCCACCACCTGCTTCGACGTGTGATAACTTATTTACAACGTCACATTAATAATCCAACGCGTTGTGATCGCGTGACCTGCGCGTACGCACTTCCGCCAGTTTAACCGAAACACGTCATTATCGAGGGCCAACATGCTAATTCCCGTCAATCAATGCAATTGCATTAATTTTGTTATGAATTGTCACGCCCGCCGCACGTTTGTGACACCTGGCAGCTTATAAAGCATTGTCATAATCGTTACATTAATTTGAGTTACCCAGTATTTAGGGTATAATATTGAATTTTGAAGCGGATGATACGCGAGACGTAAAACACGCAGAATGTTAACTTCGCAAAAGGTGAAATACTGAGAGTCTTCTGCGAAATATATTGGAATAAGATGAGTTATGGTTGAACGTGTAATTAGCGGGTAGTCTGACAATGACAAGTAATGTTGGCGATCACTATGCAGCGGCCTAGCAACGATGGATGACATCATCGCGGCGGCGCTGTATGAATCAGACCATTGATCCTAAACACTTGATAGTCGTACTTGGCCGGAGTTGAAGAGTAAAAAAAATAACGTTAGGACCCGTATTAAGCAGTCGCATTTTGAACGTTGACAAATGTACTCGTTGAGCATTGTGTAATTGATTGTATTTAATTATTATAATACTATTTGAAACTGCATACGCGTGTTTTAGTCAAGTATTCCATTAAATTAGGCCTCGTCTAACAGGAATTAATAGCAAATGAAGGGTACATGCAAATAACAGGGAATGTCCTAATTAATGAATTTTGAGAAAAAAACTATTTGAAAGTTCAACTATTCTAACAATCCGATAGTTCAGCTATAAACAAAACTGCATTTTTGGCGCCATCTGTTAACTTTTTTTTTTAATTCTAATGATTAGAATTCAAAATACCTGACACAAAATATGATTCTATGAGAAAAAAAAATGTGACATTCCCTGTTATTTGCCTGTACCCTTTAAATACACATTACTAATAAAGATAATGCAAGGTTAAGGTGTTATAGCTGATCAAGATAGCCGATAAAAAGACACAGAAAGTCAAATACGCAAAACATCTAATAGTCAAAACGTCAGAGTTACCACAAATGTACCTACATTCGATGGTGTTTATTTTACATAGTTATATACATAACATTTGTAAGGAAAGGCTGGAGTGAACTACAATGCGCCCACATTTAACCAACGACATTTTAATTGCATCTGTCAATGACAGACAGAACCCTAGAAGTGTGAGTACTGCGCTCAAAGCGAGCGTTTCTTCAATATCAGATTCAGTACGAGAAGTTGTTTATTCATGTAAACAAAGAAACAAACAAAAAATAGTACTCTTAACCATTCGGAATGCATTAGAGAAGAATGGGCAAAAAACTCCGTGGTCACTCTTTTCCAAACGGATTAGGATATTACTGATATTGGAAATAATGAGGAAAATAAACTTCTCTGTTTATATCAAAAACTAGTCCATATACGGAAGGAAACGGGTATAAATCTCCAACAATGCCACAACTACACAGAACTCACCCGGAAACCATCCTAAGCCCTAAATCTTCAGTGTACCGATGCATAAATAAAGAAAATAAATATTAAGCTACCATAGAAATGTCGTTAACGTGGGACCGCGGGGTGTAATCCCCTCAACGGATGGGGGTCAAGGGGTCAAAACATCGGTGATTTATTTCTAAGGGCAGAACCGAAGAATCCTTGGGCTTTACAAGACAAGTTTTTGGGTGTGTCTTTGGAGCTTAAAGTTAAATTTATGCTTTACCTATTGCGTATTGGACTAAGGGCATCCCTTTCACATGTAGGGTTTAGTAGGAGAGCGCCCGGTTTTTTTTTTAATGGACTACGCTGTTGGCCGTGAGGTGGCCTTTACAGCTTTACCGGAGGAGTGGCGAGCACAGAGTGCACTCCAACCAAGGCCTTAAGGGCGGAAAAGGGTGGCAACTATCTCAAAGGCGCCACAGAAGGCACGACCTCGGCTTGGGCAGTTACCGTGAGGGAAGAGGTAGTGACTGTGCTCCTAGGTGTAAAGTTGCACCTACGAGCGGAAGAGGGGTTCCTCGACCTCGCCGGCGAGATCGGTGTCTGTTTGAGGCTGGTGTAGGTGTGTTGGTGGACCTCTCGACGCCCGGGTCGAGGAGGGCGGTGATCGTGTCGGGAGGAGGAGCGCCCGGTATGGTTGGTGCTTCGTGATCGGGTTGGGTTGGATTCGTGGTTGGGCCTTACCATCACCACTTAAAGTATTATTGTTTCCATACTGTCAATTTTTGACCTATTTTGTACTGAGTTATCTGTCAAAAACAGCACTTTAGTATTAGACGTATGTCACGAAATATCTGGATGTTGTCTCTTTCACTCGTATGCAATTAGACAGAGAGCGACCGAGCCAATCCGTGACAGATGTCTTGTCTTGACATGCGTACTGACACCACTGAAAGTAATATTATAGAGGCTGTATATTGGTACCATACGTTTAGGGCAATGTAGACGCATTGCGGTGTATCTCTGCCTACCGTTTCAAGGATAACGAGCGTAGTGACCTATGACGTGTGAGTAGAAGGGGTAGGCAGAGGTGTCCTGTTGAAAGTATACTTGATTGCCAATTGTGTTACTGTGGGTATGATGTTACAGTATTATATTTCGAGGGGTCTCTAAAAGGTCGGAGTTACTCCTCTTGAACAAATTCTTTGACTTATTTTTAGAAGTTTACTAGCAATTCTTCCATTGCAACATTCGCGCGATCATTTCATAGATAGTTTCATATTTGGTATTTTGAATCTGATAACAGTTTGCTCAAAGTGGCAGTTTTAGACTATAGTGACGTTCCCCGTTTGATGGAAATTAAAATGCCAAGCCGCCATTATTATTGGCATACCTTGCAAGCGTGGAAAACTAAACGCATAAAGCAATTCAGGCGATTAATAAAAATTTTGTGTTAAATGATACAATTAGTATATTTCTTTTATAAAGATTATCTTCAATCAGCACAGGTGTGAACTTTGTTAACATTACAAGGGTTATACTTGAACCAAAAAAAAATTAACTTACCAAGTGAACCAAAACTGTAAATACAACGCAAAACTTGTTTTACATTTTAAAATATAAAAGTAACTATATATGTACTTAAAAAAAAGAATGAATTTCGCAACCCTTGACCCCCGTGCAAAAATATTTTCTAACACTACAATTCAGAAATCAAGTTCTCTGAACAAATTTCCAACTTCATTTGAACTCATTGTATTCTAAAGCTAGTTACATACATACGTCAAGAAATCCCGGTTGCGTCACATTACGGCCCATGGTAACAAACTAGCTGCTCGAGTGTCGATCCCGTAAATTCCCATAACAACGATGCATTGTTGACGAAAATAAATCAACATTTACATGAAGCGAAAGAAAAAAAAACTGGTTTCACTGACTTGGATGAAAAAGTACACGGCGAAGGGCGAGCCATTGTCGTCCTCGCTCAATTTTCGCACACGGAACTTCCTGTATGAATTAAGAATACGCATTTTATGATAACAATAGCGACAATGCACGCACTGACAATAGGGTAAGAACGAGAGCAGCGCCTTTTGTGCGAGAGGCAGCTGATCTGTCGCGTTCAAATTTCGAAATGCAAAGACGGTAACGGTGATTCAATTTTCCCGAATATCGGTCGCTCCCGATTCTTGGATGAGTTACGAGAGTGTGCACCCGCCGATAGCAAGCATCTGTCTCAAATTATTTATCTTTTTTAAGGGCAAGTTTTTTTGTGCAATTTCCAATTTCGCGTCTTGGCGGTTTTTCATTTTATTTAACTGCTTAATCTATTTTTTAGGACGGGACTATATAAAAATGGGCCGCATACAAAAATTACCTTTTTATTGGATTTCGCATAAAATAATCCATCATTTTATTTAACACTTTTGTAATCATAAGTTTATTTTAAAAAAATGGAGGAAAAATACATTAAAACTACTGAAATCTATAAAAATGTGGAAGAAAACCTGAAATATTTAGATATGAACGGTATACAAATAAAAATTATATAACAAGCAAGGTACAATTACCAATTTTGTAAAAAAAAAGACAAGCATTTTATTTAAAAAACATTGTGCTCATCATTTGTTTTTACTCTGTGAAAGAGGAGCCTTACCACAGTATTATTTTTTCAATATTTACTGTGTTTTTGACAGATTTTGTAATAAGTTAACTGCAAAAAACTATAAATGATATTAAAAATATTCATGCTAAAGAGGTAGTGGTAAGACAGGTCTATTTTCTATACTAATATTATAAAGAGGAAAGATTTGTATATTTGTATGTAACGAATAAACTTATAAACTACTGGACCGATTTTAAAAAATCTTTTACCGTTAGAAAGCTACATTATCACTGAGTAACATAGGCTATATTTATTACTAGAAACCACCCGCGCGAAGCCGGGACGGGCGGCTAGTTAACAATAAAAATAACGTAACCCATCAAAATAAAACTTTTTTACGGATTCTATCGCGTTTATTTACTATAGTCGGGAAAATCAAGTAGTAAATAAACGCGTAAAAAAGTTTTATTTCAATGTATAGTATTCGCGTAAATATGAGAAAACAATATGTAACCCATCAACTGAATTTTCATGATAATTTCATTTCACCTTGTCATTCACCTTATAAGGACATGACAGTATGAGAGCGAGTACTTAACCCGTGCTTGGCACGTGCCCTTCTCAATACCTAGGCATTAAGTCCATAAATAGCAACCAGTAATTGTGGGCCATTGGAAACGGTTGGCAGATGCTAACATTTTTAATCTACACGCGGCTGACATTTATTAAATGTCATTTTTATTTATATAAAAACTAAAATTATTCTATTTTGAATAAGACATTACAATTTGATCAGTAAATTCTTGAGTTTTATGGTGTCCAAGTTTGTTTAGATTTAATATTTTAAGTATTTTTTTTTATATTGTATTACTAAAACGAAAATCTAAATTATCAAAAAAATATTGTTTTGGTCTTTTTTCAATTAGTATTCATAAAAAAAATAAAATTATTTTCTCAAATCAATGTAAGAATTAACAATTAAATTGAGTCGATAAATGAATATTTAAATGTGGAAATAACGAAGTAAACTTAATTGAATATTTATAAAAATGTTCATTTGCATACTAACACCTTTTCAAATTATTCTATTCCTTTGCCTTCTTTTGACATCCATAAAACTACTTCAGAAGTCTTTAAACTACCAAAGACAGCCCATTAGCGGCAGAAATTATTCAAAACAGAACATAAACGGATAAAACTCAAACTCTACTAAACCAATTATCACATGCATACATTAGAATTAAATCGAAAAATTGTCACGTCAATAAAACTCTAGATTTTTTTACAAAATTATGTTTGCCGATGAATTCTCGTTTCAATTAACGTATTAAAATAGCGTAAGGTTTAAAATCCTTTGACTGGTAACATCATTAATGTTAAAATATAGAGTCGTTATTCCGACATGTCTTTTGTAACGTTTATTGGCAGGGCGTTTTCTAAGATCCACACACAATAGTGACTGCTCTACATAGATAATGTTTTTATTCTTTTTTTTTATTTAAAAAAGGTTCTCGTTGTCTGCTCACCCCTCTTCTAATATGGGGTGCTGGTAATATTTTTTTAAATTGTGTCTTCCGTGAATAAAAAAACGTGGGTAAGTGTATGAAGAAAAAAAATAGATTCTTTCTTGTTGTCCCTTGTTAGAGATTGATTTAGATGGGTGTATTTAAAAAACAGCAAGTAATGTATTTGAGCTTGAGAATAATGTTTTTTTATCTGCAATGTGATGGCAGAAGAAAGGCAAAAAAAAACTCTAAAATAATATTTTGAAGAAAATTATTCAGCGTAGATTCTGATTTAAAAAAAACTTTGTTTGACTATCTTAACATGAAAATAATAAATTCTTAATTTAAATTGTAATTTTCATTTCTTAAATAAATTAAAAAAACATGCTCACGTTTTTATTTATACAAAGAAGGTTTACTTAGTACGTAGATAATATAACTTTTGTAAAAATACGTTATTTCTTATGGATAATCCCGCTGTCTTGAGTACTATAATTTATAACAGGCACACACGCTATGATCCTTGCTCGCTGAATTAAAAAACTAAATTAAAACAATATATTTATGTATGTGCCGGCTGCGCATGCGCAAAGGTCGTCTACGAACGTTACATACCATGCTGTGACCTTTGTTTTTGCAACCAGTAATCGATGGTGGGAAGACATAAGTATATTTTGTAATTAGGCGAAGATAAACTCGTATTCTAAATTTAAAATTTGGAATTTAATTTTAAATAGTTGATGTGTCAATTTGACAGCACTACTATAACTTTACTTGACTGACTCAATGGAAAGAGGCCATTAACACAAAAAAAAAACTTTACATGGTCATCTTACGTATAAATACTATTTGTTAAGTTAGTTCTCGGATGGCTGATAGGGGTCGCTGTACGAGTAAGAGAAATTTATTTTTATTTTTAATGTTTGCGAATAGATAGCCAGTTTATAACTGACAGTAGAGCTACAAACTTAGATTATGGTGTCTATGTAAAATATTAATTATCTTGAGAAAATTCAAAAATAACGATTCAAAGATAACTTCTATCTCATGCTGTATTTTTTTTAAAATAAAACCTCTTTATTTACATTAAACGCGAACAAAGGAGTTCACAGCATTCTTTTTTCAAATTCATTAAAAAAATCTAATTAAATATGGCGATTCAATACGGCATCATTTAACCCTTCGTTGCTACGGGGGTGTGGGCGACCCGCGGCGCGCAGCGTGACACGATCGACGGTCAACGCCGTGAACACGCGGACAATGAAATGAAACGACGTGTAATGAGCACGCATCGTATTTTGTTAAATTTTCGACACGTGTACGAGATTGTATTGTGCGTGTTTTCCCGCTGGAGGCGTAAATACAAGCCGTGGGGTGTAACTACTGTCTAGTAACAATCGTTAGATATTATAATGATCCGAGTGACGAAGCGTTTATTTCAATTTATATGCGGGCGATGGACTATACAGAACGCAAAAATCGAGAATGTATTTCAATAAAATGTAGAATGTATTAACGGTGTACTTATGCTAATACAAGATGCCTGTAAATACTTTTTGGCATAAAAAAATTAAAGGTACAACCTAATAAACAACATAAAATTTATAGAAAGTAATATTAACAACTTTTTATAATTTTTGTCTAAAAGTTAGCTATTACATACGGCGCTGGTAGTTTTTGTTAATAATTCAAAAAATCTCAACTAGCCAAACTTTATTTACCCACTTTACCGTACGCTTACTTACGTGACATCGATTTTAAAAAGAGTAGGGGATTACAGCTGGACTCACATTTTTTTAATATTTACATTTTTTTTAAGAACTTTACTTAGGTGGCAGTGATAATCTATTTATATTACTTCAATTTGATAATCGTCGGTTTATTTCTAAATGGAACTATCAAACTTCAAACACAACTGCTCCTACGGCCATCTGTTGCTACTATCGATAATCTAATTTGTACAAATCGCTCGTAAACCAATGAAAATAAATAAACTTTATGTTAGACCCACAATAGGTGCGGAAATAGAAAAAAAAAGGTTTAAAGTTCTGGCAACAGTTGTTAACTACGATCAAATGAGGTTTTATTGAGTTATTACAGATGAACTGTTAATTTTATAAAAGTACCCTCTTACAACGACGACGACAGTCTAACGGTTTAGGTGTAGGCCGCACAGTTCACTGGACCGGGTGATTGCGGGTTCGATTCCCAACGGTGGCAAATTTCGGAAATGAACTTTTTAGGATTTGCTCTGGTCTGGGTGTAAAAAGAATCGTCCCCAAACCATTGTATGCTACCCATAATACAAGTATTACATACTTTGAGATCATAGAATAAGTATGTGTTGTCTGGCAATATTATTTACAAGTTCATTTGCATTTTTATTTTATTGCAGTAATTTAATATACTACTACTACAGCCCTTTTAACGTCCCACTGCTGGGCACGGGCCGCCCCTCAATGCGAGGGGGATTCAGGCCATAGTCCACCACGCTGGCCCGGTGCGGATTGGCAGACTTCACACATCTATCGAGAACTAGTCAAGTTGCCTCAGACGTGCAGGTTTCCTCACGATGTTTTCCTTCACCGTTTCATAGCAAGTTATAATCTCGGATGAAAATGGGATTCGCACATAAATCCCAGAGGTGCGAGCCGGGGTTTGAACCTGCACACTTTGATTGCAAGGCGTGCGTTCGACCACTCGGCTACCACGGCATTTAATCTACTGTCTTGTAATAAATCCTACTAATATTATAAATTTGAAAGTTTGTGAGGATGGATGGATGTTTATTACTCTTCCACTTAAAAACTACTGAACGCATTTTATTACACTTTACACTATTATTGTTTTTAAATCAGAATAACATATAGGTTTTGATTGAAAACGATATTGTGTAATCGAAGTCTGCACGGACAAAGTCGCGGATGGAAGCTAGCGAAAAATAAGCATAAAATGACAAGTCATCAAGTATTCCGAATAGGCAATCACGCCGATCACGCGTGAAATACGACAGATCTATCGACGAAAAATTCGCCACACACTTAACAACCTATTGTCATTTTGAAAATAGAATCATCTGTCAACTGCACTCTCTAGAGACTATGTGCTCTACTGAAATTACCAAAGTAATATTACAACACAAAAATCACATTCTCATCTCTATTCCCTTGTTATAGAGACGAAGATTGGCGATTCTATGTGAACAATTAATGGTTTCCAAAAATTGTAGTATCATTCCATTTAATAGAGTGCGCGAGTCTTTTAGACACCGCAGAGACGATTAAGTGTTGACATATTTTTAAATTGAAATAAGAACGTAAGTGTAGGTTTTGGTAGGAATATCATCCGCCATCTTTATCACTGTCATCATCCATTTTTATTTATAATGTGTATTTATTGAATTTGTCCTTGCTATAATTACTCGACATTGCCATAAATACCGCATATCGCAGGTGCAGGCATTCCTCATCTTATTCCATCAAAATATCATCATTTCACTCATTTCGTAAAAAAAGAAGAAGGTTTTGGTAGATTTTTTTTATTGGCCCGGAATATCGTGATAATTCTCACATTGGAGCTTATTGTGAATATGATTAAAGGGTGTTTAAATAGTTAAATCTCTTTACCCTGTGCCTTCTACGAGGCGCTAACTGCAGATGGACTAGCTAGTTTCTCGATTTGTTATGACATTACACGAGTAAAGTAACAATTTTTAAGTACCTAAGTTGTAAGTTGTCAATTACTCACATCAAGTCAATACAAAAGCATCATATTATTTTGCAGAGCCATAGTCCTGCCTGCGCCCACCGTCGCGACAAAACACGCGGCCATTACCCAAAGAAATTGTTAATGATTTAAAAAATTACAGTTACAAAAATAGCAGTGGTAGCCGAGTGGTCGAACGCACGCTTTGCAATCAAAGTGTGCAGGTTCAAACCCCGACTCGCACCTCCGGGTTTACATGCGAATCTCATTTTCATCCGAGATTACCACTTGCTATGAAACGGTGAAAGAAAACATCGTGAGGAAACCCGCACGTCTGAGGGGACTCGACTAGTTCTCGATAGATGTGTGAAGTCTGCCAACCCGCACCGGGCCAGCATGGTGGACTATGGCCTGAATCCCCCTCGCATTTAGGGGATGCCCGTACCCAGCAGTGGGATATTAAAAAGGGCTATAATAGTAACAGATATAAATGTATCAAAAAGACTATTTGGTTATCCTTGACCGCCTAGTCTACGTCTTCTTTCGAATCTAACGTGTGTAGACGTCAAAGTCAAACACCTAATTGGACATGAAAAACTGTCAAATCTTAGGAAATTCTCTCTCTTTGATATAATACTCGTTGCGAATTGCATTAACTCATAAAAGAAGTATCTGGCTATTACAACAGAAATTACATCCTTATGTATATTGATACAGGGTACATTTTCAAAGAAACGTCAAGTGTCCCAGTGGGTCCAGGATGTGGAGCCCATCAACATACCCCCATTATATTTTATAAAACAAAATGCATGTTAAGTCACTATCGTCATCATTAAACTCTTCGGATGACGTTTGTCACCGAGTGACGGTAACGCGGTGACGTCAACGGTCACCGTCACGGGTGCGCGCGCGCAGGTGTGTTATCTAATTAAGCTTGTACGTGAGAAAACAACCAATTTGCGGCACTTTACCGAAAATGACTATATTTGGATGGTAGAGGTGTTTAATAAAATGATTATTAAAGCATTATTATTGTAATGTTACATGGATACTTATTACCAGAAAGTATAGGCTGTTGTAATATAATTAAGGTTGCTTTTGTAACACATCGTAGGTTTACCACAGAAATTCAGTCCTTACATATATTTACACAGAGTACATTTTCAAATAAAGTCAATTTAATTCGCTCGCCTCGGTATACCTGAGGCTTGACTCTGCGTAATAATCTATACTAATATTATAAACCTAGAGTTTGTTGGTTTGAACGAATTAAGCTCTGGAACTACCAGTCCGATATTCTTGATTCTACCAGTTCAATTTTTATGCCCTAGCCTATTTGTTGTGGAAGCTTCACTTTATAACATCATGCTACGACACAGGTTACTAAGGTTACTAGGTTATGGTTACATAACCGCGGGCACAGCTAGTTAATAAAATCTAATCAACAAATTTTCAACCGTTATAGTTTTTCACGTCAATCTTATCAGTATATCACATTGTAAGCCCGAATTTGGCACATAAATTTAATTAAAAGATAATTATCACATTTGATTTAACGTTGAGGCACCTGTTCAACCAACATGGCGCTTGTTAAAATTGTTTAACCGACTCTAGTGTGGAATATCCGACGTTATGATGTAATAATTTGTTAATAACAAGGTTTCTGATATAATTTACGATGCAGTAATAAATTAAATCCTTATAAGATATCTTAAGGTATGTCTTTTGAAATAGATAGGTACTACTAATTAATGAAGGTTTGGGCTGGTGGTTACACCGTAGTCCGCTCGGCTCACTGTGCCGGATAGTTGCTGGTTCGAATCCCGTTGGAGGCAACTTTGAATAATGTATTTTCGGCATCTGCCCTGTTTTGGATGTATCTGGGATCGCATCTAGTCTAGTATTCAGTACACGCGTTGCTAAGTTCCCGTTTCCAGTACAGACTTTGCTTAGTTTAAGACTGGGATCATAGGTATGCGCAGTCCGACACTATTTATTTAAATATTACTTAACAATCTAGCAGTTGTAACCGAGTTGTCGAACGCACGCTTTGCATTTAAAGTGCGCAGGTTCAAACCCCGGCTCGCACCTTTGGGTTTCATGTGCGAATCTCATTTTCATCCGAGATTATCACTTGATATGGAACGGTGAAGGAAAACATCGCGAGGAAACCTGCACGTCTATAAAAATACGTGTTAAGTTCATCAACCCACACTGGGCCAGCGTTGTTGGACTATGGCCCAAAAATATCCCTCATATTGAGGGAGAATGTGCCCGATATAATGGCAATAGGCTCGCCCCCTATTACATTGGGACCAAAATACATCAGCGAAGTGTGGGCGCACTGTAGTGCACCTCTGCCTGAGACTACAGGCGCGATGATGTATATTATTCTTTCGTCAGACTCGAAGATGTAATAATATTCCATTTTACAAGTCAAAGACTGCTTTACGGAGTAACAAGCAAAAGTGTGTTCCCGTAGAGAGTTTTTATTGGAAAACTTCAACGTTTCACATTCTTTATCTATTATTTCGACAAATATAATATAAATACATAAATAACATGATAACAATGTATCCGCAACAAATTGAATATCCACTCGATCTACGTGTGACGCAATTTTACAAACTCTGTTACTTTTTTGGTTAGAAAATACAATTGAATAAAAATAACTAGTAACTGAATAGGGGTTTCATATTTTTTTAATGTTTACATATTTATTAACTATATTATATTGTTGTGTGAACAACTATCGTGATTATTTACTCGTGGAGATAAATTTATGCCCATATCAAAATTAACTGTATTAACTTAGAGTAGAAGTACATTTTGCAATTAATCATTTCATCGATGAGCGAATTTAGTAGTTTGACCTTCATGTAAGGTAAAGTCAAGTAAAGTCATTCTATTGATTTTTACACTAATGAGTCTTAAGTTCTCGAAAAGCGTACTCAACCTTCTGTCAAAATTGTAGCTTTTGTCGCCTTTTGATATTTGCAAATGGTTATCTCTATTACGTACTCTGTGGTTATCGCGTATATGCCATAAGATACGTCTTGAAAAGTGTACGCCATACAGTGATGTTTTTAGGGTTCCGTACCCAAAGGGTAAAACGGGAACCCTATTACTGAGACTTCGCTGTCCGTCCGTCCGTCCGTCCGTCTGTTACCAGGCTGTATCTCATGAACCGTGATAGCTAGAGAGTTGAAATTTTCACAGATGATGTATTTCTATCGCCGCTATAACAACAAATACTAAAAAACCGAATAAAATAAATATTTAAGGGGGCGCCCATACAATAAACATGATTATTTTGCCGTTTTTTATAGATAATGGTACGGAACCCTTCGTGCGCGAGTCCGACTCCCACTTGGCCGGTTTTTCTATGTAGTGCTCCTTCTACGGTAATATCCGAATTCCTAGAAGGAGCAAAATACTAATGATACTATTACTAGTCTTCATAGGATTTCAAAATCTTTTTTTTGTACGTCTGATACTGCAGCGTCTGTCAGCAACATGAAAATGAAAACAATTCATCAAGGAAACAAGTCGATACGTTGACGTGTATTTATAACGTCAAGAGATCGACGCGTGCGCACGTTACGCACCTGCCGCTTAAAATATTGAGGTTCTCAAAGTGTTACGTTATCTGTCTTTAGATAAATAACTCTTTATTGTTTCAACTCTTAATCAAATACAAACTATACTTATACGATAAATAAATAAGTGTAACAATAGGCAGCCTCATCACTAAAAATGATCTCTACCAATCAACCTTTGGATGGAGAGGAACTATCCTCCTCCGGTAAAGCTGTAAAGGCCACCTCAGGGCCAACAGCTTAGTCCATTAAAAGAGGAATCCAAAGAGAGAAGAGAAGTCCAAAAATAACCGGCCAAGTGCGAGTCGGACTCGCGCACAGAGTGTATCGTACCATTATCTATAACAACGGTAAAAATATCATGTCTGTTGTATGGGATTCCCCTTAAATATTCATTGTATTCTGTTTTTTAGCATTTGTTGTTATAGTTGCAACAGAAATACATCATCTGTGAAAATTTCAACTCTCTAGCTATCACGGTTCATGAGATACAGCCTAGTGACAGACGCACGGACGGACGGACGGGCGGACGGACGGACAGCGAAGTCTCAGTAATAGGGTTCCCGTTTTACCCTTTGGGTACGGAACCCTAAAAAGAGGAATTTAGGAATTCCTTGTTACCCTTTTAGTGCTATTTATAATCCAGTGACTGCCATCTTCGAATTCCAAAATGGACGTAACCATGCGTAATTAGCACCCAAAAAAGAAATGAAAACGACCCCGATTTAAATGTTCTTATGGTAAAATTGGTTCAAAAGCTGTTTAATACAAAACACTGATTGCTTTTAAAATACTGTCTCAATTATAAATACATAACCACGCCTATATTCCTCGAAGGGGTAGGCGGGGGTGACACTGTGATGCATATTTCTCAATGAATTTTGTCGTAATAAATTTATTTTACGCACTTGTCCACCATCTTGGATTCCCTAAGAAAGTCCTTCTAACCAAGTAACTCTACAATAACCAAGTATTTGACAGCCACTGTTTCACACAATGTTCACAAATACTTATGTTGTTTTCCGTATTACGTTTATACGAATTAATAATGATAGAGCTGGCGACAGGTGTAACTGTCCACACTTAATGCCTCTACCATCTCTACCATTTGTATGTAATCTCCTATAATCACA
Source organism: Ptilodon capucinus (assembly GCA_914767695.1). Lineage (NCBI taxonomy): Eukaryota > Metazoa > Arthropoda > Insecta > Lepidoptera > Notodontidae > Ptilodon > Ptilodon capucinus. Next base: position 12,493,457 of record OU611811.1, read on the forward strand.
CCATCTTTATTATTTTATAGAGTTCTTATTGTTGTGTCTATAAAATAATGGCGTTAAGTGTTGCGTTCAAAATTCTAATACTTACAATCATACCAACTCTAATATGTTCAATTAGTTTTATAGTCACACGAACCATGATTTAATCTTTTTACAGCAACTTTTATATGGAACGCTAGGAGGTAGTGAACGAGTGAGGCAGTTAAATGTTGAAATTCGAGTAACTCGTTCAATTTGTTAATATGAATACTTCAAATGAGTCGACTCATAAGTGAGGTACACATTATCTATACGTCAAAAACCCCAATACGATAAAGAACCGTCTTCTACCGAATGAATGAAATTTATTTACTCGTTCGTTTTGAGTGTACTTTCGGCTGATGCGTCATGAGGTTATATTGACTCATAGAAGTACTAACTTTGTGACCACTGCGTACTGAAGGCAAGTTCACCATGAGCCAATGTGACCTCACAACATAGCGAACGTCTTAAATTTAATGGATTAAGATAAAGAATGGCTCCATTTGCATTTAGCGGATATTTCAGCCAGTTTCAGGTAATTAATATATAAATACAGCGTCGCGCCTGTATTTCCCGAATGGGTAGGCAAAGGTGCACTGCAGTGCACCCACACTTGGCCGATGTATTTTGGTCCCAATCCACCGGGCACATTCTACCTCAATACGAGGGGGATTTATGGCCATAGTCTACCTCGCTGGCCCAGTGCGGGTTGGTGAACTTCACACCCCATTCTATAGACATGCCGGATTCCTCACGATATTTTCCTTCACAGTTTATCAAGTGGTAATCATTATTGAGAAATTCAATAAATACACATTATAAATAAAAATGGATGACGAACGTGATAAAGATGGCCCCAATTAAATACCTATACTAACTCAAAAAACACATTCATTCTTGCACGACATAGCAGTGACAACGCAAGTGAATTTTGGCTTTACCACAGAAATTTAAACATTATATCTATTTACACAGAGTCCGAATTGGTATTGGCAAACATTTTGACCCGTAACTTCACGCCCCGGTATGCTCAAGCTTAAAGATAACAATTCGCTTAATCACTTGGACTCGAACCCACTGACCAAGATTGCAGGCCGTTAAGCACACAGCTAACGGGGAATCAATGACTTGTCATTTTAATGCACCGTCCTCTCCTTGAAGATGTTAGAAGTGTTAGTATGTATAACAACTTCACGCTTTCTAATTTAAGAGTATGAAATATAATAATAATAATAATACATCATCACGCCTGTATTCCCCGAAGGGGTAGGCAGAGGTGCACTGCAGTGCGCCCACACTTCGCCGATGTATTTTTGGTCCCAATGTAATAGGGGGCGAGCCTATTGCCATTATACCGGGCACATTCTCCCTCATTACGAGGGAGATTTTTGGGCTATAGTCCACCACGCTGGCCCAGTGCGGGTTGGTGAACTTCACACGCCTTTCTATAGACATGCAGGTTTCCTCACGATGTTTTCCTTCACCGTTTCAAAGCAAGTGGTAATCTCGGATGAAAATGAGATTCGCACATAAACCCAGAGGTGCGAGCCGGGGTTTGAACTTGCACACTTTGATTTGCAAGACGTGCGTTCGACCACTCGGCTACCACTGCTATGCTAAATATGCAAGTCTCGCTAACATGGTTTCATTGGATGCAATTGTTTTTTTTGAGTCACCATCGAAACAAAAGATAAGACTCGTTGACAACGGCACACATTTTTTATTTGAGTACACAAAATGACAAAAATAATATTTAGGTACATAAAATATATATAGCAGTGGTAGCCGAGTGGTCGAACGCACGCCTTGCAAATCAAAGTGTGCAGGCTCGCACCTCTGGGTTTCATGTGCGAATCTCATTTACATCCGAAGATTACCACTTGCTATGAAACGGTGAAGGAAAACATCGTGAGGAAACCTGCACGTCTGAGGGAACTTGACTAGTTCTCGATAGATGTGTGAAGTCTGCCATCCCCCTCGCATTGAGGGGAGGCCCGTGCCCAGCAGTGGGACATTAAAAAGGGCTGTAGTTATTATTTATATAAAATATATTGGTTTTAACCTAATATTCTTTTATTAGTTTTTATTTTTTTTAATTTTACTTTTAAGATACATCATCCGCTATTTTCATCATATTCATAACCCAATTGTGTTTGAAATGTGTATTTATTGATTTAAAAAAGCAATAAAGTTTCCCATTCCAACTTTTTTATTTAAAATGTTTAACTAAGAATGTGTGGTTTTGGTTACACTTAGCTCCTCCAACGATGCTATTAATGGGCTTACGGTAATAATTAAAAGCCTAGGTGAGGATCGAACTAGGAACCACTCGGTAACAAGCACGGCCCCATCGGTATTAGGCTTACAGTACAAAAAAAAAATGTTTTCATCTAAGCATCATTTCTAATCTATCTCCCTATTTTCTATCAAAAACTTAAGGGCTTGTGTGACCTCCATCAATGAAAACCCTACCTTCGGAAACAACAAGTCTATTCAAAACCCCTAATAGCATTTTTATCAATGGCCCTTATCGAAGACACACTTATCAGACCGCCAAAGATAGCGCGGGAAAACAAAGCACAAGTCTAAAAAAAATTAAGTAGCGACCGTTCCACCTTCAATAAAATCTCCCATCCTTCTCTTGTTAACTACTTTTCAAAAGGAATGAACGAGACAGACATATCACATGGCAAATGTCACACCGTCGTCGTCCCCAGGTAAAGTTTCAATTCCATTCGAACGCGAGCTTTGCGCGCGAAAGCACGCGACTGCGCGGGAGCTTACCTACTTTTTTTTTATTTCTCGGCAGTTCAATTCTATTACTTTTGAAAATAGAATTAGCGTAACCATATTTTTTTTAATTTATTAGTTTATGGATTTCGAAAACGTGCGTTTTGAGACAATTTGTGGTGTGAAATGACAGTTGGATTTTTTTTGTCAGTGGACCTTCTTATGGTGCAATAGGGATTACTTTTTGTATCGGAGCTAAGGATAAGGTGAGTCGGGTTCCTATTCATAAGATGTCGCAACTGTTGCCTTTATGTTCATGTAGATATTGTGAAAGTCAAACATTTAAAAAACCGCCCTAAGAACACTAACATAAAAGTTCATAAAAATGATATTACTACTTACTATAAGAATACTATTTGATACATTAAATATCTACCAGAGTTATTATAAATGCAATACTGGACCGCGTGGTTTCATTTACTCAGTCGGGTGGTCGCAGTTCGATTCCATGCGTTGTTAATTTTCATATGTAATAAACGGTCACTTTATTTTTTAAGGATTAATAGCTATGTAATCCTTCCAATTATACTAAGCACTTGAGTGCCAAGTCAGGGATCAAATCCTGAACTTGCCGGTTACCGGGGCGTCCTTTTAACAACCAGACCATTAACTCATGGACTTAAAGCTTATCCAGACTACCAATTTCACCTATCATACAAATCGAGCATATCAAACAAGCTACATCACTATTAAAAATTCAATGGCATAGACTGCTGCTGAATTCGAATTTCAAATTTCGAACATGATACACAGATATCATAGCTAATCTAAATGCAATATGTTTAAAAATGTGCCTTTTCAACAAGTTAATACAGTTGTTTTCGGATTGGCATAAAAAAATTACGCGCGCGTTTTAACCCGTTCGCTGCGTAAGTATATTTAGTGTACTTTCAGCTGGTGCAATATGAGGTTACTAACTTTGTGAGCGCTGCGCACTGGATGAAAGTTTGCCATGACCCAATATGACCTCACAACGCAACGAACGTATTAACTCGTCTATCTGCAGGGGTTTAGTTAACATCTGCTATTGTTACGTTGTTACTCGTAGCTCTCAGTAACAACTTCCCGTCTCCCATAATCTACATTCCATAAATATTGATAAACACATTTCTATGCTAACATTATGTGAATTAATGAGTAATAAATTATGTTATTCGATTCGTTACAACACATGGAATGATTTGTTCTCTATCATTATTGAGTATAACGCCTTGCGTACCCAGGAGCGTAAAAGTCCTCACGTCTAAAATTTTTCAAATACGAAAACGAACTCTGTGTATAATACATAAAGATTATATTTCGGCGGTAAAGGCGACGCGTCAAAAGCTACAACATTCGCTCGCGTTGCGTTGTCAATGTCATTTCGTTAAAGAATAAAGCCTCCCCATAGAGTATCTAGAGTACCCATAACGACTCCACTCTTCGTATAGCTCTGCGGCGATTTTGCCTCCATTTTATTATCTATAATGCCCTTGCCTACTCTAAGCATGCCAAACTTGGGTATTCACAAATAAAGTAAAGCAGAAGATCAAAAGCACCCAAACAGCCATGGAAAGGAGTATGCTGAGGATAAGAAAAATACACAAAGTGAGAAATGAAATCATCAGGAGGAAAACGAAAATCACAGACGCTCTTGAGCATGCACTTACACTAAAATGGAAATGGGCAGGACACATTTCACGCTACACAGATAGGAGATGGACCATAGAGACCACTCGATGGAAAGGCCCAGGGGGGAAAAGAAATGTTGGTAGACCAAAGAAAAGGTGGGCTGATGATATTACACAGGTGACAGGGAACAATTGGATAGAACTAGGCAAGGACAGGGACGTGTGGAAGAAGCTGGAGGAGGCCTTTACCCAAAAAGGGATCCATATTCCAAACAATGAAGATTAACATAAGTATAATACTAACATAATCTAAGGAAAATATACTAACAAACTACTAACAACATTTGAAACGTAAATTGGAAACATGGAATAAACGGCTTTATTATTGTTATTATTAATGCCCTTGCTATAATTACCCGACATTGCCATAAATACCGCATATCGCAGGTGCAGGCATTCCTCATCTTATTCCATCAAAATATCATCATTTCACTCATTTCGAAAAAAAAAGAAGAAGAAATTTTCTATGAGTCAATACAGGATCCGCCATCTTTATCACTGTCATCCATTTTTAGGGTTCCGTACCCAAAAGGTAAAACGGGAACCCTATTACTGAGACTTCGCTGTCCGTCCCTCCGTCCGTCTGTCACCAGGCTGTATCTCATGAACCGTGATAGCTAGAGACTTTAAATTTTCACAGATGATGTATTTCTGTTGCCGTTATAACAACAAATACTAAAAAACAGAATCAAATAAATATTTAAGGGGGCTCCCATACAATAAACGTGATTATTTTGCCGTTTTTAGGATTCCGTACCCGAAGGGTAAAACGGGAACCCTATTACTGAGACTTCGCTGTCCGTCCGTCCGTCCGTGCGTCCGTCCGTCCGTGCGTCCGTCCGTCTGTCACCAGGCTGTATCTCATGAACCGTGTTAGTTATAAAGTTGAAATTTTCACATATGATGTATTTCTGTTTCCGCTATAACAACAAATGCTAAAACACAGAATAAAATAAATATTTAAGGGGGCTCCCATACAACAAACGTGTTTTTTTTGCCGTTTTTATAGATAATGGTACGGAACCCTTCGTGCGCGAGTCCGACTCGCACTTGGCCGGTTTTATACATAATGGTACGGAACCCTTCGTGCGCGAGTCCGACTCGCACTTGGCCGGTTTTATTATTTATAATGTGTATTTATTGAATTTGCCCTTGCTGTAAATTACTTGACACTGGCTGAAAGACCTGCTAAACGCAGGTGGAGCCGTTTCCCATCTTGTTCCATTAAATATCATCATTTCGTAAAAAGAGAAGGAGAACTTTTTCTATGAGACAATACAGTTCATTTTGGTATAATTTCAACGCGTGACTTTTGACGCCCCAGTGTGCAGCTTTAATGGATTTGTACCCTTCTATTAAATTCTTAGTATTTTTTTGTACGGTCAGCATGTAAAACTTTATGATAATATTAGTAATGTATTTTTTGTGTTTGGGAATGTTATTAGGCACGACTTGACCAAAATTTTTTTATTGTTGAAATAAAACTATTTTACGGATTTTATCGCGTTTATTTACTATTTTATTTTCCCGACGTTTAGGCTGCTTTACAGCAATCATGGTCACGGGGGACTGAGGTCATAGTTAATAACTGGGTACCCTCATATTTTGTTGCTGTTTGCGGTCCGATCCACGCAGAAAGTGCTCACAGTGTCTTGAGGTCTTGCAATGGTACGCTTGGTTTTGGATTTAATCATAATTAATTACTGGATCCCAAGTTGGTGGTAGCCATCTTCACTATTGAAATTAGGATGTTTTTTTTTAATTTCAATGGCCTCACGTATCATCCTTGGTCGGAATCGGTGTTCTTTTGCGAGGATATGCGGTAATGCGCTATACATTGAAATAGTTTTATTTCAATGTATAGTATTCGCTTAAATATGAGAAAACATTATGTTTTATTGTGTTTATAAACTCAGTATTTTTTAAGTTTATCACTGCTCAATAAATATATTTATTGAAATTTAACTTTCACAATTGCTTGAGTTTAATTATTAATTCGTTAAAATAATTGATGCGATAATTGCAATCCAAACGGCAAGATTTATCGGTCTGGATGTAACTGGGATCGCCCCATGTCCATTCTACGGTACCCATAGTACAAGCTCTGCTTAATTTGGGATCATACGATGAATATATCTCTCCTCCGGTAAAGATCCAAAGGCCACCTTACAATCAACAGCGTAAGTCCTTAAAAAAAAAGTTGAATATATCGAGGGTATAGTGCTAAAAGCCAATAAGTATAAAATTGTTGCTTTCGAAACATCCAATATTTTAGTTCTAAGAACCAATTGTCTATGTTATTCAAATATCGTTATAATAAGTATGCTTACACTACTGAAAAGAGGCTCAAAAATACACAAAGTTTTTTTTTTGTGAACCAATAAAACGCGTTTTGATTTTTTGGCACTTATTGGGGTTTAACACTATACTCTCGATATGTTGTCTGTAGACAACATATCGAGAGAATGAAATTTAATAAATATATTTATTTAAGTTTTTTGCTGACTGTACACATTTACTGCGAACTTATTAAAGTCAATATACACTGAAGGGCTCTCGTACACTCTCTTAACAACTCTATAATAAAACAAAAGATCACAACAAGTACTTTGAAGCTCACCTTCAAGGGTCAGTTATGCCCTTAATTACCGGTGGAAAGGGATACCCATACAGATATTGTAAGTGAAAGAAAGAGAGGGAGGAGTAAATAGATTGTATTACAGCAACCCTTGCGGCTCAGTCGTGCGTACTCGCGGATTTTTTGCACGAGTTAAACATGCTTGGAACCTAGATGTGTTTTTTTTTATTTTTTTTTCGAGCCTGGGAACTAAGCTTTTGATCCCTGGGCACACTGGGGCGTCAAGACGCGGGCGTCATGTATTTGCCAATACTAGAGTTTACTTTATATGCTCATAGAAAAAGCTCAGTCTTCAAGGAAATGACATTGACAGCACGTGGTCGCGTGGCTTTTACATACTACAATCTTTATGTACCTATACAGGGTGTTTCAGAAGTCCGAAATAATACTTTGGGGTTTGCATCAGTATCTGGTATACAACTGAATGGTATAAAATTTTTATTGAAATTGGAACATGTTTTTTCAACTTTTTCGTCGTCGATTTGTATAATTTGTAATATCTCGAGTTCTGCGTTAAATTTTCATGTTCTGTTTTGTGAAAATTTTTAGCCGCCCCTCTTGAATGTAGTTTACACTTCATAGTAGGATCATAGATGTGCCCAAAGGCCAGAACATGAAACTTGTGACAAATATTCAAAGGTCTACAACTCGGAAACTATGATAGTTAGTTATAATCTGTCTTCACTATGCATCCACATATGACCTACCGTATATGTACCCAAAGTATTATTTCGGACTTCTGATACACCCTGTATTGATTGACACAGAGTTTGTTTTAGTATTGGCAACAATTTTGACGCGTGCGGCTTGAGGTCTCAGTGTGTCCAGGGCTTTATAGTCCACTGCATTTGTACGTTCCAATGTACGGATCACGTGCACGCTATCTTTTGGCGGGAATCGTTTTTTCGGAAGGCAAACCAAAACACTGACTTCCTTTTGGTTATCATAAATAATGTGAAAGAAATAAATACATAAACTATATGAGGCATTTATTTATATATAGTTAGCACTTAAATTTTTAACTTTGATGTCGGATTTAAAAAATATATTCAAAAGAGTTTCTAGCGAAAAGATCTTACACTTTTACTTTCGAATTACGAATTTAAAACGCGACTTTTTTTTAAATACTCTTCCGTAAAAAAACCATAGAGTTCCAAACAATAGATGTGTTTGCGCTTGTCGTTACTCGTTGTAGTTCTTTATAATGTCAACCCATCAAAAGCTTTATTATCATTATAATTTATTTGTTTAGCTATAAACCTGGAGTGTGCATTTAATTAACGGATTTAGTGAGGGGCTTTGATACAATTCAATTCAATTCAATAGAAAAAAACATACTAGCAGCGTTCGATAAGAATTTTCAAATATAGCTATTTAGTATTAATATCAGAAATGTTTTTACTTAAATGTATCAAAAAGACGTCAAAATACATATATTAGTGACATTTTCTGGTTTATCTGACTCCGTCATTGTTGTTTTCCCATATAGTTGCCGTATACTACAGGTACACGAGATAACAAAAAAAGCGGATAAATCGACGCAGAGCTATACGAAGAGTGGAGTCGTTATGGGTACTCTAGAAACTCTATGGTCTACATAGACAATCTGACGTGTGCAGACGTCAGTCACACAAACAAAATTAAACGTGTGAAACTGACAAAATATGTTAGGAGTGGTATCTCTTTGATATATTAATTCGTTGATTAATATACTACACACAATCAAGGCTTCCATTTAAATTTCCGTGAATGTATAAAGCTGTGTATAAAGTTTAAATTATACCATAGCTAAAAGTTTATCTTTTAAATCCAACATGGTCGCCATCTTTTACATATTTTATACCAATTCGTGTGCTATTGTATAGATAAAATAGAACACTGTAGATCCCAAATCTAAGAGCCGATCCCAAGTTAATATTCAAGTTCCAACAACAAAAAAATACAAAAAAAATAGTGAGACCGACTTTTTTAAACTAACTTTTTTGTAGTTATCATAACCGGTGATTCTGAAAAGGGTTTGCAGGTAACGTGTTAATGAAAAAACCTAACCCATTAGCGGGCTGGCAGGTATATTTTTTTAAAACTTAAATATACAGGGTGTATCAGAAGTCCGGAATAATACTTACCGTTTGCACAAGTATCGGAGAAAAAAACGATTGGTAAACATTGTTTATCTATTTTTTTTTAAATTTTATGTATGTACGCCACCGATTGCATAAACTTATAATAACACGAGGCCTATGCGAGATTATCAAGTTCTGTTTCAGTAATTTACACTGTTAAGTAGGTTTATAGGCGTGCCCAAAGGCCACAACACGGCACTTGTAACAAATAATCAAAAGTCTGTAGGCTCAAAAACTATGACAGGTGCAGTCTACCTTCACTTAGCATCAACATATTCGCTATCGTGTTATGTACATAAAATATTATTTCGGACTTCTGATACGCCCTGTATATTTATGTCAGTTCTCACGGACACGAAACGTACAAGTAAACTGTATAAGAAATTGTGGCAATGCGCAGCGAAGGGTTGTTTAGGAAGTAATTTAAACTGATATACATCTGTAATTTTTTTTAATAGCTTAAAGTAATTTAATCTTTTTAATTGGTTGATTATATATTTTATGCTTAAGACTTTTTTAAGGTTACATTAAGAAAAAACTGCAGCTTGGAATTCCAAAATGACACCAAAATTCTAACTGAATTCAGTTAAGTAAGTAGGCAATAAAAAAGTAGGGTATATAGTACATCATCATCACGCCTGTATTCCCCGAAGGGGTAGGCAGTGGTGCACCGTAGTGCGCCCACACTTCGCCGATGTATTTTGGTCGCAATGTAAAAGGGGGCGAGTCACTTTCATTATACCGGGCACATTCCCCCTCAATACGAGGGAGATTTGGGCCATAGTCCACCACGCTGGCCCAGTGCGGGTTGGTGAACTTCACACGCCTTTCTATAGACGTACAGGTTTCCTCACGATGTTTTCCTTCACCGTTCAGCAAGTGGTAATCATTTTTTCGAAAATAATATTCGCACATGCAAATTATCTGAGAGGTGCGGGCCTGGGATTTGAACTTGCACCCCTTACGTTCAAGGCGGGCGTTCTTGCCCACGAGGCTTCCACTGCTCGTATATAGTCAATATACTCAATAGAGTATTTGGGTTATATCTATCATGAACAAGCTTAGAGCGTCGTTTTAATTATTATTATCTAAATTATATGACCATAAAAATACTTATAACAAGTTTATAATAAAAAAAAAACTTCGTCAGTCCCAGTCGATGCCGATAACAAGCAATAAGTAACCAAACACCTATAACTGTAAAAGTCACCCCTTACAAGTAATAAGAAGCAGCTCGTAACTCCTGGGAACACTTACCCCATACCTGGGTATCCTGAGGTCAGGGGTTACGCGGGTTGATTTATATTGATAAGGCTGGACACCTGGGTATTTCGATATAGTGAGATATTAAACACTTGTTTTTTTAATATAGTATTTTTTTGTGTAGTAATACCGTAATAGTTGAAGAAAAACATCGTGAGGAAACCTGCACGTCTAAAGAAACTTGCCTTGTTTTCGATAGATGTGTGTCTGCCAACCCGCACCGGGCCAGCGTGGTGAACTATGGACCGAATCCCTGTCGCATTGAAAGGAGGCCCGTGCCCAGCAGTGGGACGTTAAAAAGGTTATAGTAGTTATAAAACCTTATTTTGGCAAAAATATTAGTGCAACCACAAAGTTTGTTTTTGGTTAAGATTTTTGCCTTCCCTACCTTTAAAGTTGGTCTCCAAAAAGTTATGTAACCTCAGTAGCCAATAAAACCACACCTACCTGGCTCTGGCAAACTGTCAAGTCTACCCCTAGCCAAGATATCAAAGTTTCGACTAAGTATTTTAAGATTTGATGCGTGGTATCGTTGTGGACTCTTTTCGGATGTTTAATAAATTGTTTTGTCGTTGAAGGTTAACGAGAAGATATGTATACTTAAATCTATTTACCAATTATATTTCTGGTTAAAAAATACCAGGATCTGTCTATTAAATAGTTGAAGATTCCCACTCTAACATTTTTAAACTAGTCTGAGGTGCGAATGCGACATTGAAAAATCGCTCCAACAAAAACGTGTTCTTATTTTAAAGCTGAACAATAGATTCGATCTTTTTTTTTCGCAGACGACTTAGGCACAGGGGCATTTCAGCCAGGTTAACAATACCTGAACGGGGAGTTTTAAGTTTCAAACGTAGTCTTAGAAAAAAAAATGCACAATAATATGCCAGCTATAATCTCGTAACGATTTATATGGCTTTATAAAATTTTAACGGCTTTATTATAGTGTTGGATTATCATTTAGATATTATCTGTAACATGATAGTTAACGAGTAAATTATTAACGAGTTTATTTATTATTAATAGTTAACGAGTATACGAGTAATTATTATTTAGTGTGCCAGTAATACTGTTGCTTACACATCTTAAAATAAGGATTTACTAACTCATTCTTTAATTTTTGGCCAGTTATATTTGATTTTTTATATACAACCAAAGATAAAAGATTGTGTTTTTAATTATTTTTCAATCAGTATGCCCATATCCCTATACCTTTTAATAGGAGTTTTTTTTGCAATGACTGACTCATAACTCATGCCTTCCTACATAAAGTTCTAATGCTTCCGTAACACGAAAACTCTTCAATTTCTCACCTGTCCTTAAACACACGTTACTTCCATTTAGTTACTTGCTATAATATCATAAATTATTATACAATGCATAATCAAACACTCAATATAGCCCACCCCTTGGTCATATCGTAAATTTCCCACAAGCCGACCGATTGTTGTCGCATATAAATCATGATGTGAGCAGTCTTAGTTACAAAAAAAAAACTAGATCGGAACTCCTTGACAACGATAACACCCCTCACCTTTTAAACTCAACCCTAATAGATCAGATATAAGATTGATTCTTGTATCAGCAACTGCAGATGTAAGGTTTATAAATGTCGAGTTGCATTTCTTTCGCAAGCTTCCTCATACAACCAAGGAGAGTTAACAATAGGATGAAGGTACGATCTGCTCCAGATTGTATAACAATTAATATTATTACTCCAATTTCGGGAGGCATGTCAAAAAGGTGAGCAATTGTTAACCCAACAATAGTTTCAATTTGGTAAGGTAAGGGCCTGCTACCTTTGACATGACATCTGCTATTTTTTTCCTCAGTCTTATTCTTATTATTTTCCGATGAGAAACTTGGATATACATAGTTTGCGAATATAAAAAATAAACTAATTCGTAAAGAAATATTATGCAAACCCTGAGAACGGTATTAAAATAAATATTTTTAGTTTGCATAGAAATAAAACTGCACCCAAAGTTTTGCGATATGTAGACACTTAATGGGAAAAGTTTTTGAATTGTATACCAAGTTGCGATATTAACCTTCAGAGTAGTTGCATAAGCTTTGATTTTCATTTAAGTTTAGGTGTACGTAAAAATTGTTAATATTGGAAAGAATTTAAATCCTCCTTCTAGAATGTTACTATTTTAAAGCACTTTAGTCATTTAGTGGCGTTAGCATGTCAAGACTGGACCTCTGTCATAGATTTGCTTGCTAACTCTCTGTCTTATTTCCTACGAGAGAGAGAGACATATCAACATGATCCGTAACAGGTAACAGTTTACTTTAACGTAACAAGAAGTTTAGAATCAATAAAATAAAAAGTATTTTTTCTTTTTTTAAAGTTCAAAGTGTCAATAGACGTTCAATTAAAACGCCCCTAATTCCGATAAATTAAAACCTACAATTAAAAATCAACAATCAAGCAATAAGTATTAAATTATAATTTGCAAAGTTGACCAAGTCTTATCAGATGTCCGATCTGAAACGATCGCAGTTAGCCACGGGTTTCTATTTTATATGCCACATAAACTAACTCCCGTTGATTTCTGGACAGCTCAACGTTCTCACCACAACAACCAACGACAAAAATTAAAAGTTAAAACCCTGTACACACAGGCGCGTCAAGATGCCAATACCAAAATGAACTGTACCTATTAACTCAAAGAAGAAGCGCATTTTTCAATGAAATATCATTGGTAGCGCGGGCGAATTTGATCGGCATTCGCGTGGCTTTTGATAGAATAATTCAATCTTTATGCATATGAGTACAGATCACATTTTCAAAAGTCAAGTGAATTCGCTCGCCCCAATATGTTCAGGGTGTTATCAATTTTAAGGTTACAATTTTACGGTTAACGATTCTGTTTGTAAATATATATATTAGGGTGGGCTTTTAATTAGGCTTATTATATTTGAATGAGTGCTTCCTCCTTTGCGGTATGATTTCACACGATGTTATTTTTTTATATCTTCCTCTATTATTTTTACCTATAGTCGTTTACGTTTTTTCTTCTTCTTTTGAATAAAGAATTCATTCATTTTTTGAAATTCAACGAGATAGATAACAATAAGTACGCGTGCTTTTTATTATAGCCTTCGCGTAGTCCGTGGACAAAGATTATTAACGTAGAAATGTTTTCAGAGAGCAAACATTACTTATTTTGTCTTGACCAAAACAGTTCACATACTAATATATGAAAACAACGCTTAGACTTCAAGATGTGAGATTGATTTTAACAAAATAAAATTGACGAATCTAATGATGTTCCCACTTTGATAAAAAAATACTATTAAGTTGCATAGTCAAACTTTAAAGTATTATTTCGGTCTCTCTGTCACTTGATGCATCGAAGATACGCTCTATAGTATTTTTTCACCGAACATGTGAAATTTCTATTTAAATTATCTGAATACGATATGAATACCGTGTGGCGTTGAACCACGGACCACCATGGCACCTACGTACTTACGCCACCGCACCATATGGCAGGAGATTCATAGATAAAGCATGTCGTAACATGCTTTTAGGACGTTAAATAGATAACGTTTATTATTAAAATTACAAATAGTACTGCGCAAAGGTTAATTTATGTCACTTGGCCAATCCTGCCATCCTAAGGGTAAAGTGACGTTAAATCAGATTTATATTACATTTTTCATCCGCCATACTCACACCCATTTTCACATCATCACGCCTGTATACCCCGAAGAGATAGGGGGCGAGTCCAATTGCCACTATACCGGGCACATTCTCCCTCAATACCAAGGAGATATTGTGCCACAGTCCACCACGCTCGCCCAGTGCGTGTTGGTGAACTTCACACGCCTTTCTATAGACGTGCAGGTTTCCTGACGATGTTTTCTTCGCCACAGTCCACCACGCTCGCCCAGTGCGTGTTGGTGAACTTCACACGCCTTTCTATAGACGTGCAGGTTTCCTGACGATGTTTTCTTCGCTATAGTACACTGCCAGCCCGAATTTTGTTTCAACACTTAACAATAACTAACTTATACTGATTCTGCACATACTAAAACAATACTTTAAAAAACGGCAACATTGTATTGCTGCCCAATTTAGTTCAGTCGTAATTTTGAGACAACAGAATTAGCACCAGAAACAAAAGACTAATAACAGGGTAATTGTAATGTAATTGGTTGCTGTTAACGCGTCGCGGCGCTTGCGCATGATCCGTGAAGAGGGGAAGGCTAGTACAGCTGCTCACACTAAGCACAGTAAAATTTGTTAAGATACTGTTTCAAAAATATTTAAAAAACACTATAAATTAAAATCAAAATCGTATCCCTTCGCCGTAGTCAAATAAAAAAATTCTGTTAGGTATTATATTACTAGCTTCTACCCGCGACTTGGTCCGCGCAGATTTCGTTATAAATTATAGCCTATATATTATTCTGATGTATAAGCAATAATACTGTAAAGTTTAATCGCAAAACCGTTCAGTAGTGTTTGCGTGAAAGGGATACAAACATCCACCCATCCTCACAAACTTTAATATTTATAATATTAGTAGGATATTAAAATGTTCTATTGTTGTAGGCATCAAAGTATTGAAAACTACTAAATAAAGTTTTCATACATATTTGACACAGATAAAATAGAAGATATTTTTTTTTTATAATATCGAGGGGTGGATGGCTATTAGACTTTTGGCGATATTGATTTATATTAATATATTTTGAATCAACTAACGTCGAATGAGTATGCTCTCCTGTAAAGTTTACAAAATGTAGCTGGAGTCGAATAGCCTTTACCCATCGTTATAATCGTGCTAATTGTGTTAGCAATAATTCACAAAGAAATGTATGAGCAAGACACCAATATGTTTTATATTTGGGCAGGATTGAACTCGTTCATACTGACCGCTACGCAACTGGGTCTCCATTCATCATGCAAAATGTACCGAAAATGTCATAAAATTTAAATAGCAATACTTCCCCATAAACCCCATAGCTAGGGCGGGGACACGCCGGCACCGTAGTGACGTGAATTATTCATGATCGCCACCTGTCAACCAACCGACGAACTAACGCTTGGCCACAGCCTACCATAAATTACCTGATAAATAATTTATGGGTACCTCTGTTTCAAAGAGAATATCGTTTTGAGGTAAGTTTTATGTTCCACGATAACGAGATAGAAAGATCCTAACAGTAGACAGATAATATAAAAATAAGTAAAACAGTTTGCGAAATGCAATGACAAAAACATCCGGTTCTTTTGAATTTGATGCATAGAAGATGTACTCGGTAAATGAGTATTTTATTTAAATCCTTATTGCTGTAGTATTGCAGTCGAAATTACACCGAAAGTTTGTTTCTTCAAATGTCATCTGCTTCGGATATATGAATCTTATTCGAATTGGATATGGTTGAAATTACTAAACAATGTGTTTTGATACAAGTCGTAAGATCCAACCGCTCGCTTCATTTGCAAAAATTCAAAAATCGAATCTCACTCAAACGTGTTTCATTTTATTCAGCCAGCGTCGTTGACGTTTAGCACGCACCATGCACACGAAAAAGTATTCACTTTTTAAATCTAAACCTTATTCCTTTCGCGTTTGATATTTCAAAAAAAAATCGCCAGTATTATAATCTGTGCAAGAAACTTTTTTGTTCTGCGACCCCACGTTCCGTTTCACGAGTCGAGACGTGCATTCGATATTAAAAATGCTTCAGAGAAATCTTTAAATTCAATAGTAATTTAGTGAATAGGTAGGGAGAGGATAATGTACGTACGCCCTGTTTTTGCGGTGTTGTATTTAGTACGCGAATTTCTCGATTCTCATTGTATAAGCACTGGTTTCTTACTCAGCATGAGTCTGTCACACTACGGCGGGTATGAATGGCGAGACCGAGTTTCTAATTACACAGTCAATTTGGTAGGTAAAGCGGGAAATATGAGTTATTGCCCGTGCCCATAACCAAGATGAAATCGGCCATATTTAATGTCGCACAATGGTTAGTAAATTCGTGCTAACAATTTATTTTGCATAATAATGTGTATTTGATTGTATTTTTAAGCGATTAGTTTGTTATTGGCGTTTTCTTTATTTGAATCTTATTTTAGTTTTGATTTGCGGAAATAATTATCGTACCGTGACAAAAATTTCATATTTAATTTCATATTTTCAAAAAAAGAATACTTATCAGATTGGGCTCTATTGAAATTTTAACTATTCTGGCTAAGTAAGCTTAGATAATCAAAAGTACCTACTTATTGTAACTAAATAATAATATCAGAGGAATTGTATGAATGGACTGGCTTTAATATGTACATAAATTGAGGTTACGACAGTTGCATTTTATCTACTATGCGATCCAAATAAGAATAGGAATGTCAATAAGCTCTATCTATCAAATGCCACATGAGAAGTATGGTTTGCAAAAAACTTATTTGCATATCAATAATAATAGTACCTACATCAAATATGAATATAAAAGTTAAATTATTAGTAAAGTGTCTTCATAGAATATTTAATTATTTATAGTCATTTATATCATTCGTTTTTTCACGTCACAATATGGCGCAATGTCGATCCTATTCTCATTTGAATCGCATAGTACAATCACATGGGGTCCGAGTCTATAGAAAGAGGCCATTAAATAAATAAAATCAATGGCAATTCTATTTTTAAAATTAGGCGTTAACTGGCGTCACTAACTGAAACATCTCGTTGCCAACATTCCAGATTACAAACGGTGGTGTAGTCATAGAAATACCGCAAATTACGGTAACAGTACCGTAACGCACGGCACAAAGGCGCTTTGTTATTTAATAATTTGTAATAAGCTGTTAGTAAATACAAATGATGTACGAACTAGGAATATAATCAAAATATTTGAACAGAAGTAACTATTCTAGTAAAATTTCCCAAAAAAAAATGCGCCTAAATAGGTAGTTACGGGGGCCTTAATAGCACCCACCATAGAAGTATGTCTTGTTTTATATAGAATTTGTACTATCTTGACTGTCAAAAACTGAATGTAATATTAAAAATAATTCTGCAAGAGAGGTGGCAATAAGGGGCTGTTTGGACCTTTTTACATTTTGTCACTAAGTAAAAAATAATAAGGAACTGCAACCAACTTTTAATTATTAACAGACTTCGAAAAGGTTCTCAATTGACTTGGTATTTTTTTTTACTGTACATTAGTAACTATATTATACTTGAAACTGGCAATGCGGAAAAGTTTAAAAAGAAATGCACTAGTCCATTTTGTATTTAGAACATAATTCGATTTTTTTAAACAGTTCTGATATAATCGTGTTCGTATAGCACACGTGTCTATGGTCTTTCGGGTAAATTACCCATAGCAAATACCCATGCGATCATCCAGCACCGTGGCTGATCGGGAATCGAAGTCACGACAGCTACCGTTATGAATCAAATACCTTACATTGCTAGCTATTACGGGCAATCATATCGAGAGGTGAAGGCTTATAGGCATTTTTTTAACTTTACAGGAGAGCACACTCATTCGACGCAGGAAAATTCGCTGATTCGAAATATGTATATAAATCAACATCGCCCAAAAGTGTCTCTCAAGTCAAATAACTTTTCACCCCTCGATATAATGATTGTAATAACTTCACCAAACCAAAATAATAATAACCAAATAGGAACCTTTGGCCTTCGGTTAGTATCTAATCTCCTCATGGTACAGTCCCTTAGCCAGCAGGTTTATTATGACCGCGGAGACATAAGTCGTCTCACTTCCGCAAATTACATCACATCAAGTAGAAAAAGGTGTGATAAAAAAAATGTGACGTTATTTTCAACTGTTTGCCTGCTGGGCTTTGAGGCTCGTTGGTGCGTTTAGTTTTCAAATGGGGATTTTGGGGTTAACCAATATTACCAACATGACTAGTCGAAGATCGTATCGTAATTATATTCAATCTTCCATCGACGCATGCAACCCAATGTTTGCGACCAACACATTATTCGTGCTCATACATAATAAGTACAATACAGTGTACCGTGTGAACGGCAGACACATGTCATATGTACTCTAGTGACGTGATGCTATCGACAATATCGATATTATTAGTTATCGAGTTTTTGAATTAGTATCGCCTGACAACACCGACACATCTGAACCCAAACTAAGCAACGCTTGTGCTATAGTCACCATACAATGGACTGGTGTTAATTCCAGTTACATCCAGATTAATCAAATTCTGACGAATGCTATTTCAGGATTTTTTCGGTGACGGAAATTGAACCTGAAAGCACCTGGTCAAGTAATCTGAGCGGTCTACGCTCTCACCACTAAACCAAGGCGCCATGGATCATTGTAATGAACAATCATTATGAGAATGGTGCTTTAATTAAAGCGACTTAGTAGTCAAAATTAGAATACAAAAGTAGTATTTTTAATATAACATGTAAACTTAAACCCGGAATTATTGTTACAGAACTAAAAATGCTGAAATGGGCTGTATACGGCAAGAAAACTCAAGAGGGACGTATAAACAGCGAAAAAGAGGACGATGACTGTGATCCATACGATAATAGACCTTATAACAATGTCAGAAGGTCTCTTGACGCTCAAACTGTTAAGAAAAGCAAAAAGCCCAGTAGATACCAGAGAAGATCTTTGGGTGCCGCTGCAGTAAGAAAAAATAATCTAAGAGTTGACAAAGAAAATGTTAATTACATAGGGAATACCCCGAATTATTACAAAGAAGGTTTTGTTAAGAAGCCAGAAGGTACGGCTTTGAAAGATGTAAGCAATATCACGCCCACAACTCCAGTCAAGAACTTCGATAGGAGGAAATATTATTTGAACGGTTCTAAAGACGACATTCCTCCCGATTTACCTCCAACCCCACCAACTTATAGCAGAAGAGTGAGAGAAGCTAAGAAAAGGAAATTAGAAATGTCTAGCGCGAACGATGTTTTCAGGAGAGACAGTTGCGTTTATAAATCTGAAAGAAGAATGAAACACATTGATAGAACATCCTACAGTCCAAAACTCAGTCATAGTACGTCAGAACCATCTTTAAATGAACTATCTGACAGACTAAGTGCTACTACTGCAAACAGCAGAAACTCATTTGTTTTAAGTAAACATATAAATAATCCTGTATGCACAACTAAAGCAACAAATGAAGGATTAGTAGAAATTGAATACGATAAGGATTCAATAATTAATTGTGTAGAAAAACCTATCACTATTATTAAGAGATCTATTGAAAAGACGACTTTACCGATTTTCGGTCACCACATATTCATGGATAACCCTTTATATTTCAATAATAATGATATTGGAATATCAAATATTAGACCTTTGAAACGGACAAGAAAGAAATCGACTGAATTTGAAAGTTCTTTTAGATCACCATCCGTAGACAAAAGGGATACTCATGACTTAGTAAGGGAAGGTTGTTCACCAGTTTCTATCACTCCCCTATCTGTAAAACTAGCGGGCTTAAGGTTCAGTACCATGAGTACTCACAGCAAATCTCAAAGGGTTCCTTATAACAATGACGTAACAGATTTCTTTCCCAAAGTAGAAAATCCATTTACCATCCCTCTGAGAGATGAAGAAACGTTAACTGAAATGGAGAATAAATTCATCCTAGCTAAAGATTCTGTAAACAATGACACAGGTTCAACTGTATCTACAACACAAATGGGTGACATAACTTTAGAAAGAATGATTGAAGATATCATAAAAAGTACCAAGATTGTTAAATCTAAACGAAGAGTTTTAAACAAAGTACCAGATGATATTTTTGAGGAAATTCCACCTTTAGAAACTGTGAACGATTTGTTCATCAACCCTCAAGCTGAGAATAAAGTTAATTTAATCAAAGAAGCTAGATACGTTAATTTGTCGAGAGAGAATTCCATTTCACCAAAAACTACACCTACAAAAAAGCTGCCAGTGCTCAGAGCAAGTGACAAGCTGCTTAAGAATCTCCCAATAGGATGTTTCATTTTAGACGATGGAGATGGTTACAACGAAAGAGAGGTCAGAACGCCAGACAAAGCCATAGATGATAATAGTCCAAAGAAACGAATAAACAAATCTCTTAACAGATCACAATCTATGAATATATCTATTCAGAGAGATTTAGTAAATACGTCTTCAGAATCAACGCCTGATTTGTTATCCGCGTGCGTAGAGCGTGCGAGCCTCAAACTTAAACGTCAAGGGTGTATCAGAAGAAAGAAATCAACACTGAGTAATGAAAGCCAGTGGAAGCCTAAAGATCTTAAATCAATACTCACCCTAGAAATTGGCATTCCAAGTCCAGCCACAGAACTCCCAAACACATCTCTATGCGAGCCACTTAGTCCGACAATGGCTGATCCAATGATGCCAAATGATTTTGAACTTAATGACTCAAGGACGAATGTGTCCCATAGCAGTTTGAAGCCCTACGAGAATGCTCACAATAAAAGATCTAGAGAACTATTCGGATTGACATTGGAGCATGGAATTCCAAGTCCTATTACACCTGTACCCAATCTCAAGAGGCCTGGCAAAGTGCTGAGTGAGGAAAGAGCTCATAAAACGAGTAGATTTGATGAGGACGCGTTCCCAAATGATGCTTTTACTCCTGTCATTGAACATAAGTCAATAAGAAGGTGTTTGACATACTCTCTGGAGGAAAGTATAAATAGCAGTGAAGAGAAAAGAAGGAGCGTGGCTAGCAATAGGTTAGAACAAAGCACCGATAGATTTCAATCTCTAAAAGGGACTATAGACTTGGAAATTATAACAAGAAATGACGTCATAGACGTTCACGGTGAGTGGTGACTATCAAACTCCATATTATCATCTTTATTTCCAAGCCCATAAGTGTGTGTATTTGATATGTATTTATTTATGTTTTCAGTAATACGATGCAGAGATCTTCAAAGGGCTTCAGGCAAAATGGATGATATTAATGCTTATGCCAAGGTCAGTGTACTTTTATAGTTTCTAGATTTGTTAATATCATTTCTTTTTAAAAATTATTAATGCCACAGTGTCAAATTTTCTTAGAATTCATTAGTCTCTTCTTGTGCCTAAGACGAATATGTTTTTTTTCTCGTCGTGACTCTAAATCAATATTTAATTATGCTTTTTCAGGTGGTCATAAGCGGTATGACAGAAAGCCAGTCCTTACCTTCCCAAAGGTCCATCTTTCAAAGGACTTCAGTGCTGTACGGGAAACGAGAGCCGGAATTTCAAAGACATCTGAAGTTGCCTTTGCCTACAGCCATTTACGACCATCAGTTTCTTCATATTTCCGTCTGGCATAGGGATAAAAAGTACAGGTTAGTGCTAGCTATACAATGAATTGCAGCATCAAGAGTTAAATCATACCTTAAACTTAATGAAGCCGTCGTCGAATTGTCTGCGGTCGGCTCGTCATAAAAAAACTTAGAATCAAGTTTATGATTCGGATTCCTACTCTCAGTAACATCTTTTACACTGTCGTTTCTTCCAACATTGATGTAAACGTCACGGCACGACAAACGACACAATGGAAATTGACGCCTAAATTGTGACGGAGCACTTTCGAAGTGGTTCCAATTTTAAATGTACCCCCACCAAATTGACAAATAACATGTCAGATAATTTTGAATTTAGAAATTGTGTTCCATTTGACGTTGTCACCTTCTGTATCGATATTCAAAATTCGGATAAATTACTTTATTGTCTGTGGCAGTCATAGATCGCTCTATTTTTTCTACCTGCTGAACCTACACACTGCCTACGACCTATAGGGACTTTGAAAGGGCTTATTGTTAAGTTTGTAATTGACGAATGACGTCAGAGCAGCCACGCTACAGCGACAACACCAAAGCCGAGTGGATAGGTGACTTTGAGTGAATGGGGGCGAATTGAATAGTTAATAAGATTAAACACGTCATCGAAGACAAGAAAAACTGTGTTCGAACTACATTTATAAATATTTAAGTATGTAATGAAGGTATACGAAGAAGGTAACCAACTTATTATGTATTTATAGTAACCTTCGCCCGTACTGGGTCTATCTGAAATAAATGGTACCTAAACAAGAGTTGTGCCAAGTAAAAAGTCATGTGTAACCTTTGCGCTTAAGGCGAGATAGTCACTTCCACTTTGTAATATGTCTTAGAAACTATTCAGATATTAAAAATTGTTAACTAGGCTGCTGGTCACAGGAATTTCAAAAATTCGACGTCTTAATTCGCGTCCCAAGCTGAGGGATTTTTAAAAATTAATATATAATTACACTGCATTAATAATACTACATTAATAATGCTACATTAATATACAATTAATGCATTAATATAGAATTTAAAAAAAAATATCAAATTTAAGAGTTTTAAGTCAAAGTCCAGTCTTGGTTTCTTGACGAAAATCGAATTACGTAATCAATATTGAGAATCGACAAACCTTTAAGGTCACTTTTGTTTATGTATTTAGAGCTAGCCATGGCTTGCCCTTCAAACTAAAAGTATGTGGTAACTTATATTTTTGCATAGTAGATAGTTACGTAATTATTTTAACAAACAATACGTGTTTGTAAGCATTTTTGTAAAGCCTTGCACAATTTGGCACATCTAAACGCGAGCGAATTTTTACGCCTGGGTGCGTGGCTTTTACTATCAAATTTAACCTTTATGTATGGCACAGAGTACATTTTAATAAATAAGACAAGTGATTTCACTCGACCCAGTATATTAAATGCTTCTCCCAAATTTAACCTCATTTCATTACTACTTAGTAGCCGTTATACGGATCCCCTTTTGAATATTGTATCGCTACGAAAACAATAGCGTGCAAGTAATACACTTGTTTAATTATTTCAATATTCTGTTATCACTTATTAAAAAATGTATGTATCTGAAAGAATACTTATGAAAAATCGTACAAATAATGTCGAGGGGTGAAAGGCTAAATTAATTAAGCGACACTTTTAGGCGATTTTGATATATATACATATGTATTTTGAATCAGTGAATTTTCCTGCGTCGAATGAGTACACTCTCCTAATAATACATCATCACGCCTGTATTCCCCGAAGGGGTAGGCAGTGGTGCACTGTAGTGCGCCCACACTTCGCCGATATATTTTTGTCCCAATGTAATAGGGGGTGAGCCTATTGCCATTATACCGGGCACATTCCCCCCCAATGCGAGGGAGATTTGGGCCATAGTCCACCACGCTGGCCCAGTGCGGGTTGGTGAACTTTACACGCCTTTCTATAGACGTGCAGGTTTCCTCACGATGTTTTCCTTCACCGTTCAGCAAGTGGTAATCATTGTTGAAAATTACATTCGCACATGAAAATTATCTCAGAGGTGCGGGCCTGGGATTTGAACTTGCACCCCTTACGTTCAAGGCGGGCGTTCTTGCCCGCGAGGCTACTGCTGCCATACACTCTCCTGTAAAGTTAAAAAAGTGTCGTTTAAGTCAAATAGCCTTTCACCCCTCGATATATTCTTAGTATATTCATAAACATAAACGGATTTTATTGAGATTGTTTCGGGAAATAGGTTAAAAGCTGAATTTCTATTACGTTGAGGGGCACGTGACATGAATAGCGTATTGTATCACTTTCGAATTTAGAAAATAACATTTTACTCACCTACAAATATCTATGAACAGCAAATCGCCATGCAAACTTATTTACATAAATCGAAGAATAAAATACCTTTTGATTGGTAGAATTTTATTCAAAACTAAACACACGTGTGTTTGTGAGTACTCATCTGAATCTCAGATTAGATTTCCGAGTTAATTGTCTTTGGTGCCAATAGGTAACAGGAACAATAAAAAGGTATTATTTTAAATTACATCCTTGGAATGAGACTGCTTAGTTTAAAAATTCAAAATTGGAATAATAGATAATTTAAAAAAAATGCCTTACATGGTTAGTGACATTGGTAATAAAAAGAGGTCATTAGGTATTACGCATAAGACAGCCACACTTGTTAGTCAAAGTTAGACTAGGTGGCGTGGTGACCGTTTTATTCACTTTTTCCTCTGGTATATTCCACTCTCATACATAAGATATTGGTGGGTCGACGTGACGCGGGGCCGACGAGACATGCGCACAACGATCGATTGCCGACCGACGCAGACCCGGGCAGTTGCGTTCCCGACTTAAAACAGACAACGTCGCCCGTTTTACCCGCGTTCACCCTCCATACAAATACGCATAGATTTTTTTTAAATATAAATGTGCCGTGTGTGATATGGTGATCTGTGTTCTTGGTTTTTGGTTCTAAATTTGAAAATAAAGTGTTGTAACGATTGTGTGTCTATAAAAAAAACGGGTAAGGGTTTTATGAAAAAATAAGGTCTTACTTTTTTTCTGTTAGTACTAATAGACTACATAACAGTGCAATATTAATGATAGTTTTTTTTTATTTTATTTTTTTCATAGATAATCAATTAACATATTGCTCAAGTATATCAAGTAGGTACTTAAATCTACTCTAATACATTAGCTAAAGATACTTAACAAACCTAACATAGGAAGCTAGCTTAGTGACCCTTATATACTCGTAATACAAAAACGACTATATGCCAGCTAAGTTACCTAATAAAAGACTTCCACCTTTCCTGAACCAATATATTATGTATACATATCGACGCTTCAAAGGCACTCCTTACTACTAACTAACTACAGCCCTTTTAACGCCCCACTGCTGGGCACGGGCCTCCCCTCAATGCGAGTGGGATTCAGGCCATAGTCCACCACGCTGGCCCAGTGCGGGTTGGCAGACTTCACACATCTATCGAGAACTAGTCAAGTTCCCTCAGACGTGCAGGTTTCCTCACGATGTTTTCCTTCACCGTTTCATAGATGATAATCTCGGATGAAATTGAGATTCGCACATAAACCCAGAGGTGCGAGCCGGGGTTTGAACCTGCACACTTTGATTGCAAGGCGTGCGTTCGCCCACTTGGCTACCACTGCTATTCGACCACTTGGCTACACTGAATATACCAAACGACGCAGAAAAATCTGGCCGTTCGAATAGTAATATATAACTCATTTTACCATTTCCTTTCAAGCGTGGATATAGTAATGTGCCGCCATTAGCCCACAATCAAACGTTTCTTACTGTAGAAATTGGGAAATAAATAAAATAGACTTTTTGACTTTTAATTTTTTAATAAAAAAATTTGATTTTATTATTTCAATAAATATAATCCAGACTGGAAAAATTATTTTACACACTAAACTTAAGGCTAATTTTAAGAACTCTGACCCCCACATCAGAGTTGAGCACGCGGGCCGGGCCGATAGAGGTCCGGTATATTTAAAAAAAAAAAAAAAAAAATAGAAAGACCTGGCAACCCCTTTCCCCCTAATATAAGGTCTCTGACTATGTCAGAGGATTTAGTTCGCGAATAAAAAAAAAATGTTTCTTACTATAATTGGAATATAATAACAATGAATAAATTATTAAGGTCGATAATATAATAATAGCTTAACGCAAAACACAGCTGGCACAAGCGCGTCATAACCAACACAATCTAGTTTATTGCAAAATGAACTGTATTAACTTCTAAATGGAGCACATTTTTCAACGAAATATCAACGATTACGCGAATTTTGAAGCGCGGTCGCGTAGCTTTTGCTACAAAAATTCAATCTTTATGTATATTACTACAGAGTACATTTTCATAAAGATTCAAGTTAATCCGCACATATAAGTGGATGTTGGGACGCAATACGTACTTTAAATAAATTATATGACACGTTATGAAACAGAAACATATTTCTATATCGTTCTATCAATCCTTCGTGTAGCTACCTAGTAACTGTTACCTAATAGTTTATGATAATAGCTAAAAAACCGGCCAAGTGCGAGTTGTATAGCGGCAACAGAAATACATCATCTGTGAAAATTTCAACTCTCTAACTATCACGGTTCATGAGATACAGCCTGGTGACAGACGGACGGACGGACAGCGAAGTCTTAGTAATAGGGTTCCCGTTATACCCTTTGGGTATGGAACCCTAAATATTGTTAATTCTGGGACGTAAGGTCTATTTTGAGTCTGCCTTTACCTCTACTACTAAGCATGACGACGACTTGGTGTAGTGGTTGCAGGTTCGATTCCCATCAGCAAAAAAATGCCCTTTTCGGAATTTGACCTGGTCTGACTGTAACTGAGATCGCCCCCAGTCCATTGTATGGTACCCATAGTACAAGCGTTGCTTGGTTAGGATTACCATGAGTAGGTGTTGTCTGGCGTTATATTTTCTTTTAGGGTTCCGTATCTCAAAAGGATAAAAAGTAACCCGTAAAATAGACTGGAATAGAAAAAACACAATTTTCCAAGTTTGCCGTGTCGGGAATCGAACCTTTGAACGAAGTCTTAACCTATTTACCTTATTGGGACCTAAGTGCGGTTAAAGAACTCCACGGTACATATCTGATTACTCATTTTAGTAATGCAAGCGTAAGGATATATAACTTGCTGTACTTGACCTACTTACGCCCAAAACATAAGGGCGAGCGAAATCACTTTGCTTATTCGAAAATGTACTCTGATCAAATACACATAACTGTTGAATTTCAGTAGCAAAAGCTATGCGTCCACGTGACTTAGTTCAATCACGTCATCGATGATGCTACATTCAAAAATGTGCTTTTTATACGAGTAAATACGGTTTCTTTTGGTGTTAACAGAATATTATTAGCCGTAATCCAATCTTTATACAGAATGGAATTTTCTAATGCAACCTGAAGGGAAAGTACTCTTAATACTGTAGATAAAAAATAGTACTCAAAGAAAATATTCCTTTATTTTTGAAAAGAAAGAAATCTGCATTCAAAGGTTTTAAAATTCGCTTTGCCAACCCGAGAATCGAACCGACTAAAATCTGTAAAAATTACACCCTGTAGTACTTTTATTGCATCGATCGTTAGGGTCAATTATAAGGATGAAATCACTCTAACAAACTTGGTAAATTAAATGAAAGGAAAACTAAGTATGAAATGTTAAATTATTTTAATTATTTGATCTCAACTGAGAAGATCCGGCAAGAAACTCAGTGGACTGGTGATTTTAAATCGCCAACACTTACTTCAAATACACAGGTAGATAGTAATAATAACTCCACGACAAGTGTTAGGGGACTTGGGGCCCAGATAAATTGCGCCATAGTCCACCACACCAGCCTAGTCTATTTATTTATTAATATACCCATTAATGTCGGCAGAGGTGCGACAAGAAAAATATAGGGCACAAGGTCGCCCCCTAGGGAAATCTTACAGCAAACAATTGGGAGTTTTCCTGAAATTGCTTACTAAGATGGTTACCGGGTATAAATAAAAGGTAATTTTATAAAGGTAAACTTTGGTCTTATCTACTGAAGGTATTAAATATTTATTGTGTTTACCGTGGTCTTAGCAGCTCAGTGGGTGTGGCCTTAACTTGCGGTCGATAAGTCGTGGGTTCAAATCACGGTAATGAGCCTATTGCTCCATTTAATTAAAACAAATTGTGCGAGACAAACGTGCCCTAATTAGATGTGTGACCGCTATAGAAAAGTGTGTACATACCTATTACTCTGTTAAATTGAAAACTTATTTGAAAACATAAAAAGTAGTGAGGGTTCTGGGGGCAATTCTCGCAATTTGGACATTATCTCTAATTCGACATATCGAAAAAAAATAAGGCCAATTTGACGTTTTGTTTCGACAATTAGACATGATGTAGATTTTGCGAGAATTGGCTCCCTGATGTTCTAAAATGTCTACTACAGCAATTCTCATGAACAATATTAATTTCCTGAATTTTTAGCAGATTCAGAATAATAATACCGAATATGAATATTTAATCCGATTCATTTTAAATGCAGTTCATCATTATATCCTCTGGCGCTCTGCCAAGAGGAAGGCGAGTTACGATTGCTCGTAGAGACTTGTTTTCCCTATTTTTTTTTTATTTCCATAATGAGAAATAAATATCCTTACATTTAAACATTGTATCAACAGTGTAGTTTTGTTTAGGTATACGTACCAACAAGTTTTTATTATACCAACCTTCCTTTGACCATAATGCTTTATTAACAAGGTACTATGCGATTCAAATAAGAATAGGAATGTCAATAACCTGTAACTGTCAAATGTCACTTGAAAAGTATGATATCAATAATAATAATCTTACATCAAATTTAAATAAAAAGGTTAAATTAGTAGTAAATTGTCTTAATATAATATTTAATTAATTAAAGTCACAATTAGTTGTTTAAAACCATAGCATAACCTTTTATTTTATTCTATTATATATTCATTTTTGGCGTAAAGGCCCAGAAGCCATGCCAAAATTATTAAAGTAAAGCAAATAAGGACGCCAGTCGCCATTTTGTCGTTGCTACTGTGCTTCGTCGTGCGACTGAGTGCATTTTTCACCCAACCTTTGCAAATAAATTTTATTTAAAAAACATCTTGTTTTACACCGGTTAGAATTGACAGCACAAACTGCTCTCATGTCTCAACGAGAGCAGCTGAATGACGTCACAATATGTTCCAAAGTCGATCCTATTCTCATTTGAATCGCATAGTAAAGCCTGTCGGTTTCCGTTAAACCTGTAATCAGGCAGCAGCCGACTTTACCGTGTGTATATAGCCCAAAAGCTTGCACGTTTAAATACGAAGAACTTAAAAACAACCTTAAATCTCTCGAGATGGTTGACTTGTAAAATATTTACGAAACGTTTTTCGTTGTAACAAATTGTATGCCTACTTAAAAGCATTTACTGTTAGGGATCTCCCCCGTTTCCCCATTTCCTCAATGCTAAAACGAGATGACACCAGCAGTATCCCTATAAAGCCTATTTGATAACTCTTTCAGCGTTGAAGTTTTTGTGCCATGTTTACAGCCTGCCGGCGTTGGGATGCCCCTGCAGGGCTGTTCTTAATTTAAACTTGACGTAGAATATTCCCTCCAATATTCTTAGTTAAGCAAATCGTTCAAATTAAGAATAGCCCTGTAAGTAACTATAACTTTAATGCCTTGATTTCGGCGAGACGCGTTGGATTGTTTTATAAATAAAATACAGGGAAATACAGTTTAAAAAATAATTAACACCTTCAGTGCGGAACAGGCACATATCGGCCCGCTGCGGTGCGTACCGTGAAAACTATAACCGGCGGAAAGGTCATTACGGTCGCATTTCGACCCGCCGCCGCACCAGATGAATATTTATGACTTATTTCCCACAGCTAAGGTGTTAACTAACGAATATCCAAAAATATAACTGAGATTCCAGTTTGTTCTTCTGTGTACATTATTTATGGGCTGTCAATTGATTCCATTTGGATTCTCATGTGTTCAAAAATGATGAAGGTTACAATTTAAACCATATATTTTTTCACGTATATACAAATCTCCAACATTTTTCTCTGTCCACTCCCAGTGCCAACCCTATCCCACCCTTCCCTCCAAAGCAAATAGGGGAGACTTCCCCCTGTAAGCATCGTTACAATCGGCCTGTTAGCGTTGAGCAAATTATTTTTATGTCTGTTTGTATGCTACTTGTGTACCGTTACTCGGTTTGACCGACTACCTTCACTGAAGCCGGTAATTAAAATAGGGCTGTGACATTTTTGAAGTTGTCTATACGATATTAAGAAATAAAACTAGATGACAATCTCAGACGTAGTTCGCCTGAGGCTAGCTCAAAATGTAACAAAAAAAAATCTCGACTTCCACTCTAAATATCTCTTGCTCTAACATGACGGCCGTAAGAGAGACGGCGATACCTACGCATAGTTTAGTTCAGTGTGAGGTCTAATTGTTTACCAATACAAAACAAACTGTATTTGACTCATATACAAAGTTTATTTTTCAATGATGACATTGATAGCGCGAGCGAATTTTGACGCACAGGGGTGTGACTGTTACCACTTGAATTCAATCTTTATTTACATTGTCACAGAGTCCGTTTTAATATTGGCAACAATTTTAACGCGCCTGTGTGCGTTGCCATACAATGCAAAACTTACTTCTTTACGTTCGATCTATATACAATAAACCAAATCAATGAAAAAAAATATTATTCCTTCTGAATAGGTACCTACTCCAGTATAATCAAAATGGGAAAATGTATATAGAGTCATGTAAAACTTGCATTTCCATAGCCGGCGGGCGGGTAGGGCGGCGCCCAAACTCCCGTCTGCCCCCGCTTACTGCACATGAGTCAAAGGTTAATCGTTTTACCAGTGAATGGCGGTTAGTTACGTTCACGAAACTGTTACGAGCAAGTCTCTATATTATAGAGTTACATGTCGCATCTTTAAAAGTATAGAGACCCATTTTGAAATTTTAGGATTTCGATATCAACAACATTATTATTTAGTTAGGTCTCTATACTTTTCAAGATGCGATATTTACTTTATATGAGGTCATTGTGTAATTCTGGATACATAGAGTTTTTGCTGTAGAGTTACCTTATGTTTTGGTACCGTGACATCTCTCCAATGGTTATAAAGTGAAGATGTGTAGCAATTACATAAATGAAATCTCTATTTAAATTTTAAACGTATACTAATACTTGCACATAGACATATAAAATCAAGGATAACAAAAAATATAAGTTACTTTTACAGACATTTTAAAAAGTCTTTCCATTGTAAAGACATTTCTGCTTCTTGGCGACTCACTGCACCGGCTAATTGCGGGTTCGATACCCGTCTGCGGCAGATTTCAGATATGGTATTTTCGGAATTTCGCTCTTGCCTAGGAGTAAAGTCGCCCCCAGTCCATTGTATGGTCCATATTACAAGCGTTGCTCAATTTGGGTTTATAGGATGAGTATCTTATCTATGTGTTGTTTAAAGAACATCAAAAAGTAGGTATAAGTATTTAAGTACCTTATCTTAATATACATAAATCTTCTGCAGCAGTGGTAGCCGAGTGGTCGAACGCACGCTTTGCAATCAAAGTGCGCAGGTTCTATCCCCGGCTCGCACCAGTGGGTTCCATGTGCGAATCTCATTTTCATCTGAGATTATCACTTGCTAAGAAACGGTGACGGAAAACATCGTGAGGAAACCTGTGTGCCCGGTATAATGGCAATAGGCTCGCCCCCTATTACATTGGGACCAAAATACATCGGCGAAGTGTGGGCGCACTGCAGTGCACCTCTGCCTACCCCTTCGGGGAATACAGGCGTGATGATGTATATATATATATCTTCTGAACTCCTCCTGAACGGCTGGACCGATTTGGTTAAAATTTTGTGTGTATATTTCAATGGGTTCCTGGATGGTTTGAAAACACAATTGGACCCGGTAGGTGGCGTATTTAATATTTATTAATTCTAAGGCGGTAGAAAGTTCGCCGGGTCAACAAGTGTAATATACCTCCATAAGTAAAGTATCAAACCAATCTTCTCAACGTCATAACACATAAAATATTATGGAGTTTTATAAGACCGGTGTTTACTCTTAAAAGTTGGATACGTGCCAAGCGCTACTCATCCACGCTACAGACTCTTAAGTATCATTCATACACATCAGTCTCCTTAAATCTATCCAATCCACCTATACAGAGTGTTTCAGAAGTCCGAAATAATACCTTGACGTTTGCATCAATATCGGGTATACAGCTCAAGGGTACAAAAAAATATCGAAATTGGATAATATTTTTCCATTGTTTTTTTCACTGTCAATTTCTATAACTCGTAATATCTCGAGTACTATATAAAATTTGCACATTCGATTTTGTGAATATTGGGAGTCGCCCCTGATTACTGTAGTTTACACTGCTGAATAGGATTGTGGATGAACCCAAAGGCCAGAACATAATACCTGTGACAAATATTCAAAGGCCTGTAACAAAACTGTCTTCACTAACTATCCATGTATGAGCTACCGCATATGAACCTAAAGTATTATTTCCGAGTTATGATACACCCTGTATAACCACACTTAATTATCTAAATCGATTTTCTATTGTCATATCAAAAAAAAAACAGAATTCATGTCGGGAAATGATAATTTTTTGGAAAATAAAATCCACCATACCTGAAATAATAGTAATATCTTTGTGAAATCAAATGTATAAATATTGCTACACAATACAGACTCATCGTATGATCCCAAACTAAGCAACGCTTGTAATATGGGTACCATACAATAAATTGAGGGTGATGATCCCAGTTACACCCAGACCAGTGGTGTTAGTCGTGTTGGCTCGGCCGCTCTCTGTCTTATTTCATACGAGAAAAAGACATATAATCAACATATTCTGTGACATAAGTCTAGTCTTGGCACTCATGCTACAACTACTGGGCATTTTGAAAAGTCGGTTCATGATGCCTCGCGCGAATCAAATGGCATGATATTGGCAACAATACCAAAACGAACTCTACCACGCTATGAATAAAGATTAAATTTATGTCGTAAAAGCCACGCCCCCACGCGTAAAATTCGCTCGCGCTGTCAGTGTCACTTCGTTGTAGAATGAACTTTATCTATGTAGCAATGCAGTTCGTTTTGCTTTGGCAAAAAAAATACGCGCGAGCGGGAAGCGTATCTTGGCACTATTCACAAATGGAAAGTTTTACTCACAATGGTAACAATTAACTTCCAATTGTAAACCTCTTATAACATATCAGAAACTTTCGTCGCGATCTTGGCAGAGGTTCAACTAATTTCACTATCACTATTTAAAAAGCTTCGCAAACGAAACGATACAGTTATTTGTATAAATTGCCAATTCATTACAGAAGGGCCGGGGGTTCGAACATCGCGTGTTTAACAACGATTTGTCTCGTTGTTTCGGACCTTGGATGTACGATTTTTTTAAACAAAGCAGTTTTGGGGATGAAAATAATAATTATATTTTGATATTACGCCGATCACGAGTTTTATTTAAACCTCTAAATATAATTTGATTTCAACAATAAAATATAATGATTGATTGATTTGTTCATTAACAGTGTGACTTTCGTACAATAAAAAGAAGATATAAACGTTTGTAAGTAAAATCAAAATAAAAAAGAATAACGCATCGTGTCAATCGTTATATTATCTTCTTTTTACGGTTTTTTTTTACTATAATTGAAATTGAAACTAGTCATAAATAGGTGTAATTATTATTTTATTTGTATGCGTAGGCAACGTTGGTTTTCATACAAAAGTATATTTACAGCCATTTAAACCATTTTCTTCAAAGCACATACACATAACCTGAATCTACCTTTACCTTATTCCTTCTCCTCTACATCTGATAACCATTTTATAAGTACTATAAAACGCAAGCCTCTAATCGCGTGACTGCTACTTCTTAACCCCACTCACCATGTTTTACTTTCACGTAAAAACCACACGTGTTGTTAATTGAAAGTCAAAGTTTGTACTTTGAAAACAGTGTTAGGTCAAATTGATTGAGATCTAAGTTGCCTCTATGGTTTGACTACCTATATGTACAATACGGAATACCTATAGCAATCCAATTATGGGGTGCACTTGACGATAAAACCTTTAAATTTTACAGTAGACAACGAAATCCTTGTGAGGATGTCATTTGTTTCTCAAACCGTTGCTGGACTGAGCCAAACCCGCCGGGAAGACCCGCCTCCGCGCCAGCACTGCTCCCATCAACACGCCCACCGCCACCAACAGCTCAGCAGAAAGAACAGCCTCCCTGAATGGGACCCGCCAGAGCTGAGGTCGAGGAAAAACAGTCTGCCCGCAGACCTTCACGATAGAATGTCGGAATCGTCCACCACCACACAGGACCCGCCAATTCTAGAAGAAGAGTGACAACTATCGCCGTAAGTCTTGCGACATATTGGTGTCCCTGTCACTCTAGCACGCATGGATGCACTCCAATGTATAGTACAGGATTGAAGAGAAAGGCTTTTTGGAACAGGCCCCCTTGCATGCTTAGAAGCTTATTATGTTAGGGGAGGATCCTGCACGAAACCCATAGATTTGTGTTGTACATAAATGTTAATATATTGAAGATATAATTGTGTGATATGAAGATGAAAGTGAATAGAAGAATGAAGAAGATGACAAGGCACAAGCCAATGACAGGAGACATAAACTATTTCAAGAACCACACAATCTGCTCCTATTTTTTCTATAGCTGTTTAATAAATAATGTATATTTTTAATACGGAGTTTACAGACAGCCATGGCACGCGAGTGATAATAAATTCTATCGTTAATTTTAATTTAAAACAAAAGAACAATGTCGTTGATGCAAGAGATACATATCTCAACAGTAAAAAAAGATATGTATGAAAATAAAACGGACAACGACGAAAGTTAAATAGAAATGGTGTCGTTGATATAAAATATTAATGAAACTCAAAGTAGTGTGTCTAGACATGTGCATTGAAATGAAGGATCGATGGAGTGTCACGCTGATACAAATTACAATGTCAATGCACGCGAAATAATATAAAACATTTTAGAAATCTTGGTAAC
The DNA here is from genome assembly GCA_914767695.1 of Ptilodon capucinus. Classification (NCBI taxonomy): domain Eukaryota; kingdom Metazoa; phylum Arthropoda; class Insecta; order Lepidoptera; family Notodontidae; genus Ptilodon; species Ptilodon capucinus. The sequence continues at coordinate 12,528,396 of OU611811.1, forward strand.
ACCTAATACTAGACAGCTTGACTATAAGTATCTTCTAGTATTGAAGCACAGGTGCTGCCGGCTCACATGACGTTGTTGCTCTTGAGAATGTGTATTAACCATTGAAATTCTTACTTGCTCTTCTCAGTAGAAGTAGCATTTTGAACCTAATAATTCTATTAATCTAGGGCAGTGTTTTTCAATCTGTGGGTCGTGACCCTAAGGGGGGTCGCGAAGCCTTAAGGGTCGCTGGCAAAAGGAAAAAGGCAAGGTAAGCGCAAACTGGCGCACAAATCAGAGCCGCACGCAACCTTACCAACTTACCTCGTACTTACTTTCAAAGCTATCGTGGCTTCTTCCAGAATGTAGGTCTTATTAATGAATATAAATTACTTACTAACATTTTGTCTCTCTATGGCCCAAAGGGGTCGCCAGAATTTTTCAACCCTTAAAGGGGTCGCGTATTCAAAAAGATTGAAAAACACTGATCTAGGGATTGTAATGGAGTATGAAAGTACCTCGGATTAAAAAAAAAATGCAAGATCTGTCCACCACTAAATCTGTATTCGATAATGTTATTGAAATTAAATTATCATCAACATAAAAAAATAAACATCTATTTAATTAAAGTAAATAGAGTTGAATTGTGTGTTTACATAAAAATAACAGCTATATAAAGAATATACGATACTTATAGCGAAATCGCTATAAGCAAGCAGTGGTAGCCGAGTGGTCGAACGCACGCCTTGCAAATCAAAGTGTGCAGGTTCAAACCCCGGCTCGCACCTCTGGGTTTATGTGCGAATCTCATTTTCATCCGAGATTACCACTTGCTTTGAAACGGTGAAGGAAAACATCGTGAGGAAACCTGCACGTCTATAAAAAGGCGTGTGAAGTTCACCAACCCGCACTGGGCCAGCGTGGTGGACTATAACCCAAGAAAAAATCTCCCTCGTAATGAGGGAGAATGTGCCCGGTATAATGGCAATAGGCTCGCCCCCTATTACATTGGGACCAAAAATACATCGGCGAAGTGTGGGCGCACTGCAGTGCACCTCTGCCTACCCCTTCGGGGAATTCAGGCGTGATGATGTATTTATTTATAGCGAAATCGAAATTTTTGTTTCTCTGTCTGTTTGTTTGAGGTAAACTCCCAAACGGCTGAACCCATATTACAATGCTTTAGCTGATTTACACGGAGTAACTTAGGCTACTTTGATTTTAGAATTAGGGTTCCGTGGGATAAAGATAAAACCCATATGTCCCGGGTAATTAGGGTTTCTTAATTCCGAGCGAATGAAGTTGTGACTCGTGACCTCAGCTAATTGCAAATAGACCTGCAAGATGTAGGTCAAAAGGATACTAAGGTAGGATACTAAGCAATGTGTGAGAAAACGAGAAAAAATCACACGCAAAACGGATCTTAATGAGGCCGAGTAATTATACAGTAACTGTATTTCTCCGGGTACAATTACGCCGCCTCCATTATCGCGAGGGAATTAAACTGCCTTTTTATCTAAAATGTACTCTATATTAATATATTTAAAGGTAACATTTCTATACTACCTTTTGTGACCACAATTCAAATTTTGGCTTTAATCATCAATGACGTATCGTTGGAAAATGTGCTTCTATAATAAGTTAATACAGTCTGTTTTTGCAAACAAGCTTGTTTTCACTCACCTGTGGGCGCAAAGTTTAATATACGTAATTAAGTTACGGTGCCATTTGCACAACACAGGAAGCCAATCGAGCAGGCCTCAAATCGAATTCGGATCCATTAATAGCCAGTCCGATCCAAGTGTAATCAATTTTAGCCGGTTCACATGACTGAGTTTATGATAACGCACTCAACTTATGGATTTGAAAAATATTAGTTTTGTTAATGTAATTTTTTTACTATATAATATACGGAGTCGCGCACGAAGGGATCCGTACTATTTATAAAAACGCGCAAAAAAATCACGCTTGTTGTATGTATGGGAGCCCCGTTAAATATTTATTTTATATTGTTTTTTAGTATTTGTTGTTATAGCGGCAACAGAAATACATCATCTGTGAAAATTTTAACTTCCTAACTATCACAGTTTATGAGATACAGCCTGGTGACAGACGGACAGACAGACAGACGGACGGACAGCGGTGTCTTAGTAATAGTGTCGAGTTTTACCCTTTGGGTAAGGAATCCTAGAAACATACATATTTACAAAAAATATACTTGTGCCCAGACGCTGTGGATTAGCAATGTTTCCAGAATGCTGGCAGCATTGCCACGTTGGATGGCAATGCTGATTCTTTGTGCGATCCCTCTGCTTGGTTGCATCAATCAGCGGTTAAGATAAATCTTTTATTTAATTAATTTTAAATTTAATAATATTGCGGTGGAAAGGTATTTTGGGACGCCTTTCATGTCCAAATAGATTTTTTATTGAGTTTGAAACCAGATAAAAGAGAAGGTAAGGCCTTGTCGTATGTGGAGCTGAAAGAGGCTGCACTGGATGGAACCAGGTGGCAAAAGCTACATCAGATGCACCTACAAGGGTATATACTTTAAATTCAAGTAAAAGGAGTAATCGTTTCTTCAATCGTGTTAAAGCCTAGCCAGTGTAAAGTATCAAAGACAATTATTAATCCTTTTGGAAAAGAGTAACCATGGAGTTTCTTGTCCAATCTTCTCCATATGAAATGCATTCCGAATGAGTGATAGGGATCTTTATTTAATATGTACCTGTATTAGATTATATTACTAAACAAAATCTGATTCTGATACCTTCTCAAAGTTGCATAGACATAAAAGTGAATACTACTATCTATACTCATAACATTTGTGTATCTACATAAAAGTGTTTACTCACAAACCGCACTTTCTAATGACAAATATGGACTACTATGCAATCATAAACTGCCAGACCAGTATGGTATACCTACTTATAAGGATGTAGACATGTTAACAGCAAAATAGCCTTTAACGAAGCAATTTTACAATCGATAATCTCATAGCGAACACTAACTTTGAAGGTGAAATTATAGCTATAGGTCGAGTTGAGGAAAACTAAACGCTTACGCAATCGACGGCTTAAATATCACATTATTTTGGAATACGGCAAGCTATGGATACATAAGGAATGAGAAACTTAACGACAAGAGCGAGGAAAATAAGTGGCGAACTTTTGGAATGTAGCACCAATTCAGACCGGAGTCTGAAGGAGTCGGTCACAGCGTACTTTTGCCAGGTGAGAGGAAACCGAAGTGAGAGAGAGACTCTAAAAGGCATTGGCAAATAGTCTAACACGCAAGTGATAACGCCCCAGTGTAGTGTGCTTAATGTTGCTTGGTTGTTTGTGTACCCTAAGAGGGACCGAAAAGGATAGACCCCACTCATAAAGTCCTAAAGTAGTTTGAAAATCCAAGCTACCAAAAACTAACTCATGAATCAACTGTTACAAAACTATTTTTTTACCAGTATCAAGGGTGCCTTTACCATTACCAAGCCAAGGGTGGTAATATCAGATCAGCTTGGTGCAAGGTCGGTCGAACTTTCCCCTTACGTGTATGCTAATATAGGCACGCGAAGTTATTTCAGTAATGTTGCACGTAACTGCACAGCTGTTTCTGAATACACTGATGGTGTTGAAACAAATGAAAGGGTTCGTGATGTTGTTTTTTAAACAGATGGATATTATTGAAAATTAACTCGTGAATTAATAGGAATAGTGTTCAAAATAGACCCAATTGATATTATATTCAATTGACATGAGGTGATATTGAGTGATATAATTTGTGACGCAGACACATGATAACAGTGGCTAAACAAACATGATACCTATTCAATTATCAGCTATTCTTGTTCCTAAGTTAAGGATATGACCACTACCTCTTATAGGTATTAATAAGAACTAAAATTTTTAACAGATTTTGTACTAAGTTAAACGTCACAAATCTAAGTAATATTAAAGTATTACTGCAAGAAAGATGAGGCAGGGTAAGATCGTAACGTCCTTGTTGAAGCAGATAAAGAAGTAACTAAAAAATAATTACAAGTAGTTACATATATTTTTTATGTAAATAAATACCATTTTTTTAAATCTGTTTTCCCCTAATGAGTAAACAAAAGTACCCAGAGTACCCATTTCATCGATACCATTAGATGTAAATACTAAATCTTGCCTGGTAGAGATCACCTTTAGTGATAAAGCCGGGCGGCCACACTCGAAAATTATATCTCTTTGATCCCTGTATTAAGAATATCTCGAGGGGTGCTATTTGACTTAAACGACATTTTTTAACCCCACAAGAGGGCATTCATTCGACGCAGAAAAATAGCCGATTCCGTATAAGTCAATTTCGCCCAAAAATGTCGCTGTCAAATAGCATTTCACCCCTCGATATATATATCCATAGTAACAGAAACCACGCCGCAGTTATGTAACACCATACATTATGTATGTAGGTCACGGGTCTCCCAGTCACGCTGCATTAGGGCCGCCTGTCTGCTGATGAGTCATGTATTATACAATGAAGACCTCAATAGTCTTTTAATATTTTATTAATGGACGTTAGTTACGGCTAAACCGATGTACGTTTTATTTTACTTTACTATCCATGACATGTGAAACTAATATTTGGTCGTTCAATTTCGGGGGTTGCGTGTTGTTTATTATATATGTTTGTTTGTCGATAACTACCCATTTGGATTTATTAGTTACTATGTTAGGATGCTTGTTATCATTATTTTAAATCAGCTCTAACAAAAAGGCGTGTGAAGTTCACCAGCCCAGACTGGGTAGGCTATGGCCCTAATCTCCGTCGCAGTCATGGAGAATTTGCCCGGTATAATGGGTATATGGTCCCCACTCCATCCAAAACCTGCACCTCTGCCTACTCCTTTGGAATACAGACGTGATGATAATGTGCGAAGCACTAAACCTTAAATTATCTTTTTCCTTTGTTACAGACGGAGCGAGTTTCTAGGATGTGTCTCGTTCCCAATGAAAGATGCAGTTAACTGCGACATCTCCGGCACGTACTTCCTGCAGCAGGGCCCCGGGCGCGGCCATAACGCGGCGTCGACGCACGCGCACGCTAATGACAGGGGTGCCAGAGACGATCGCATGACTGAAGCAGAACCACGCAAAATGGCTACAGATAATATTGAAACTAGCACCAACGATGGGACTAAAGAGAATCAGGATAAAGGTAAGGGAAATGTTTTAGATCTCAAACTTATCCTTGAAGGAATTTATTAGTGTAATGATGATAATATTGATGTTTTGGGATGTAGTCAAGTCGTGAAAGAGCTTTTAATACAAGTTCAAGTCGAACCTTATATGTAATATCGAGTCACTTGTCTCCATGATGACCTCAAGCCTTTTTTTTTTTTTTTGAAAGACTTACACTGTTGGCCGTGAGGTGGCCTTTACAGCTTTACCGGAGGAGTGGCGAGCGCAGAATGCACTCCAACCAAGGCCTTAAGGGCGAAAAGGGGTGGCAACTAGCTCAAGGGCGCCACAGAGGGCACGACCTCGGCTTGGGCAGTTACCGTGAGGGGAGAGGTAGTGACTGCGCTCCTAGGTGCAAAGATGCACCTACGAGCGGAAGAGGGGGTTCCTCGACCTCGCCGGCGAGATCGGTGTCTGTTTGAGGCTGGTGTAGGTGTGTTGGTGGCCCTCTCAACGCCCGGGGGGACCTCAAACCATGGCTTGCGCCCGCGCTTAGACGCCTCCAGGCGTATGCGACCAATATTTTGCTAAGACCAAAATTAACTATATTAACTTGAATAAAAAGTTAATTTTTCAATGTAATAGCATTGATGACGCGAGCGAATTTAAGAGCTTATTTATACAGAGAGTATATTTTCAATAAATAAAATCTAATGAATTTGTTCGCCTTTGTATTTGCATCAAGAAGGCAGCCGACCACCGCAGCCTCCAAGTAAATACCCAGACGCTATTATTACATAGTTCATAGTGATACTGTCTCCTGCGAATTCTTCGAAGAAAATTTTAACCACACTCAATTATTCCAGGTGTCTCCACCAATGGTCCATCAACAGGGAACCCAGCTAACCAAGCACAGGCGGTGGCCGCAGCTCTGCAACGAGAAGCTGATGAGCACCTGTTCCTTAGATACCTGGAGCTGGACCCTCCTGACGACCCAGCGGCACCCAGAAGACCGCAGAGAAATGGAAGGACACCGTTCACTACAACAAGGAAGTGAGTCAAGATAATTGTGCTGATTCATGTTACCACTAACAGTAGGAAACGCCTTGACGCTATGCCTAAATATTAGACGTCTCCTAGTTAGTGAAATCAAGCATAAGTCATGTGTAAAGGGCACTCTTAGGTTTACGGTCATTTGGCGCTTAAGGATCTGAAGGAAGACTCCTTTAAACGAGTCTTTTACGTCCTGGGGCCTTACAACCACCTCTTCAAGTATTGTTGTTTTAATATTAACTGACTATTTTTGACATATTTTGTCCTGAGTTTACTGTCAGGCAAGACAGGTGGTGGTAAGGGGGCTGGATTCATTTTGTAATGTATGTTCATCTTAATCTATCCATAAATATATATTTTATTATCTGAGCTCTCGTCTTCATACGCGCGGAATTTAGGATCACTAATTATTCGTTACAAATGGATTTCATTTATTTCCCGCAGAACCCTATTCTTTTTCTAAAATAAAAGTAGCCTAAGTTACGGCTTGTAACATCAGCGAGCTGCCATTGAAGGTGCCGTTAAAATTGTTTGGGAGAGTACCTGAAGCAAACAAACGTTTAGTAATACGATGTTATTTTGAAATTTAATAATCAATGTTATTTATTTAATATATATTGTATTCCTAAATTCATACAGTTGATTAGGTACAACATTGCTACTGATTACTTCGAGCATGTTTTAGAGTTCGTTTGTTTCGTCTGAGGACATTAATAAGGTTATCATGGCACTTAATTCAAATATACATGCGTATATATCTTGCGGTCCCAGTCAATTGTACCCATTTGTATCAACCTCACGTTTTCACTAACTGCGAAACAAACCCCGATATTACTGTTACATCTACTACAAGTTGGCGGTCTTCCAAAATACAATACAACTGTAATAATAAAAAACTTTCACCATCAATTTCAGTGATCCAAATTGAAGGTTATGAAAAGTGATACATGCAATATTCAGTATTCTTCTTTTTAAATTCTTTGATCAAATCTTGTTAGTTTTAATGTTTATTTCGTTTAAAATTATAAGAACATGAGTTATCATATCAAGATATCGTAATTGAGGATATTGCACATTCATTGTATCACCTGCCAAATCTGTTTCAAGACTATTGCATTAAACTTTTTCTTACCAAAAATGCCTCCAGAAAACACTTAATGGTCATTGTCTCAAAAAGACCTTCACACTTCACGTTTTTTACATAAGTCCTCTTTACAGGTTGGTCCGCGGTAACAGTGGAGGCTTCGGCTTTACTGTCGTCTGGACCAGACCACCACGCGTGGAGAGGGTAGCAGCGGGTGGGTCAGCAGAAAGGGCGGGATTGAGAGCAGGGGATTATATTGTCTTCGTAGGGACCAAGAATGTTGTCACCGCTTCCGAGGAAGAGGTCCGAAATCTTGTCAAGTAAGTAACACTCGATGTTCAAGATGAACATATTTTGTTTTGATTAAGTTCGCCATCGTATCTATTCTATGACAAATTGTGCACCAAATTGGAATTGAAGCATATATATCTCAAGACTCACAATCCATTGTATGTTACCAATCATACAAGCTTTGTTTCGTTGCGGGTTGCACAACATGTCAAATTCAAATTCTGTATTTGTAAGACATATCAAATATTACAAAGTATGGCCCTGTTAAGTAATAATAATGATGTAATATTTTTTATTTATTTAAAACTAGTTTCCTTACCAATTATGCATACCTAACATTACATTCCTCATTCCAGATCAGCAGGTCAAATGCTCAACCTGGAAACTTTCCGGAGAGTACCACCAAACGGAGTTGGAATCAAGAGATTAGGACAAGTGGCCATACCACCAGCGGAATCCACACCTCCTCCTCCCCCTCGCTCCCCCAGAGCCACAGCCTTAGCTTCACCGGCGACGGCTGCCAGGCCTCCCACCGCTTGCTCTTCAACCAGCCAGTCTCTGGACAGACGCAAACTCCACCTACCTCAAGTGACGTTCTCCAAAGAGGTCGGTAATGGTATCATTGTTTGAAGCATCAGATTCGTTTGAGCGAAAACTAGTCATCTGTGTGGGTAGTTTGTGTAGCACAGATTTCTCCTCATATTCTTAAAATTCAGTTTCATGATCATCGTTATCAGCCAGTGGCAGATTTGCAGTCTCGGCCGCCTTAGGCCTAAGCCATCAGCCGCCCCTTTCTAAACATCCACCATATAGACTTCATATTTTTTTGATACGATTGGGGCCGCCCCTAAATCTAGCCGCCCTAGGCCCGGGCCTACCGGGCCTTAGGGTGAATCCGCCACTGTTGCTATTCAGTGCTGGAATATGTATTTTTATGATATTTTTCTTGTTTCTGTTTCTTGTTCTTGTTTCTTGTTCTGGTCCAACCATTCTACTGTCCGCTCATCACCAAGTGGTAATACGAGGTCTTAAGCAATATTATTTACATGATACTTAAAATGTTGATAGTAGCTGTATTATAGAAACATTAATCATAAAATTTTAATTCGCAGTATCTGAATGTTCTTTAACAACTATTTGTCACATACAGTTCAAAATATTCATTGGTAATTTTAATCTTATGAGGAAAGTCTATTTCACTAACTGACCATAAGAAACACATTTCGAATTTATTGTTTTGGTATTAAATAAAGCGAAATTTTATGAAATTGGTGCTAGTAGCAAACGGTATGTTTTGTCATTTCGTAGAGTTGGTATCATGTTATGATGTACAGTAGTAGTGTGTACGTCTTTTTAAAAGCTTTTATTTAACTCTATTCATATTCTGTACATACTTCATTACACATTCCATTATTTTAATTTATAAATTGTGCTTAATCATTATTAATTAATACTTTATGAGCAGATCGATGACATAATTGTATTTTAGGCTTAGTAAAAAAGTGTAATTTAAGGGCATTTTTATGTTTTTTTGTGTTTTATATAATTTTTATTGATTATATTTTAGGGTTCTTAGATAAGGAATTACTTTGCGTGCATCGTGTGCATATATTATAGAAATATCTTTTAAAATATTATTAGTTTTTAAGTTAATTTAACTGATGGGGAATCGTTACGTTTAAGCTTAGCTGTTTTTGTTAATTATTTATTTTGTTAATGTTTTTAACGTCTTTTATTAATTAATTTCTCTTAGCGTGTGTTATTTCATCTCATAATAGATTCGTACCTTTAAGGTAGTATAGCATTTTGTACAAACTTGTTCACCTAGCAGTAACTAATTTATGATTTTCTTAATTTTTTATTATTTCATGTATTTCATAAAAAAGTGGTTCCTGTTTTGTTTTTATTTCGTTTCTAATTTATGTTCTAATAATTTTAAATGCAAATAAATCTATTGCTTTCAATTTATTTTTGTATTTTTTATTTGACTCCATCCACTTTTTTTTTCTTTTTTTGCCATATAACTCCTACGATAGAAATACATCATGGCTTGCACCTCTATGTGGCTGTCACTCACTAGTAGTAAGTATTTTTGAATATTTAACCTGCAGTGAATTAAATCTTCGTGACTTGATATTGAGACAAAAGACGGAGTGTGTTGAGATGACCTTGTCACTCCAGACCCCTGGCCTGTCGACGGACGGCAGGAAGCGGGCACTGCTAGCAGTGGTGGCCAGGGAGCAGCACTACGCCACCTGCCTGCAGTTCGGCCTTGTCAGATTCGTGTCCCCTCTTGCCGAAAGGGCGGACCTCATAGCTCCTAGCGACCAGCAATTATTGTTCCAGAATATTGAAGAGGTAAAATCGTCTAAGAAGCTCTTTCCTTATACTTCAAACCAAAAACACAACTTAGAAAGAACACAAGCCTATTAATACCTCACACTATATAAACTTCATCATCATACAGCTGTATTCCCTTAAGGGGTGGTCAGTGGTGTATTGCAGTGCACCCATTCTTCGCTGTTTTTTGCTCCCAATGTAATAGGGGCCGAGCCTGTTGCCACTATACCGGGACAGTCTTCTTTACAAGGAAGGTTTGGGCCATAGTCCACCACGCTGAGCAAGTGCGGATTGGTGAGTTTCACACGCCTTTCATTTGACTTGCACGTTTCCTCACTATGTTTTCCTTCCATGTTTAGCAAAAGGTTATCATTATTGAAAACGACATCCGCACAATAAATCTAAGCCGGACATTCTACCCTCTGCTTATAATTTAAAAAAAAGAAAGTAGCAATAAAATTTATACAATACGATAGCTAGAGACCCAAAGAGTGTGAAAAAGGTGTGATTAGGCTTATTTTCCTCCAGATCTTTAGATTATCAGAAGATATATTGGACCAAGTAGTGCAGGACGACGGCGAGATTCAAACGTCGACAGTCGTCGCCGTCTACCTTCAGAAGACCCCTGTGTTCCTTAGCCTTTATAAGAAGTATTGTCTTGGCCTCAAAAGAGCCGACTGTGTTTTGGTAAGGCTTATTTTAAACTATAAAATCCTTGAAATTTCATCCATATTATTACACTTCAGATTAATTAATTTTATTTGAAGAAAATCTTTATAAGTATCGTTAAATATGTCACCACAGTCTTTACCCGTAGGGTTAGTATGTCTAGACAAGACCTCTGTCACGGATTCGCTCGCTCGCTCTCTGTCTTATTTCATACGAGAGAAAGAGACAACATCAACATATTCCGTGATATAGCCTAGTCTTGGCGCATATGCTATAACTACTGCTTGAAATAATCTGTCTCTTCCTTCAGTCACAAGAATTCATAAGCAAATTCTATACACATTATCAGAACCGACACTTGATCCATCTACTAAAAGATACTCAAAAGCAATACTGATTACTAGAGTGCTTCTAAACTCGTTTGTTTCAAAATGCCGATTACGTTAAACTCATCTTACGAATTGGTAACCAGGTGAAAAAGTCAAAAGATCCAAGCGGCGCATTCTCGCGCTTCTGCATAAGCCCCCCAATACCCAGAAGAAGGCCTGACATCACGTCACTAGTCCACAAACCCCTGGAACAGTTCCGCGAGCTGCTCAGGTTGATGAGGGCAGCCGCGGCGTCAAACGGCGCGGGACCTTATGACCAGCTAGAGAAGAAACAGCTGCAAGTTATCGTGGAGCAACTGCAGGTGAAAAAGATTTGATACCATAAGTATTTAAATATAAGGTATAAATTGAATTGGTAGGAAATGGAGACGACGTCTTAGAGGAAGATTGAATGGAAGCCTGTAATTTTAACATAGTCCACATACTATCATTGGTCAATATAATTTTATTTTCAGAGTGGATATCAAGATGTGACCGCTGGCTCAGGTCTGATGGGGCTAGCTGGAGACGGAAAACCATTACTTTCTGTCGCCGATTTAGAAAGCCGACTCGTGTTCACTAGGTGTAAGGTAAGTAAACAAACTGCACAGTCCTAATCGAATTCAATATTCTAAATGCCCTTTTAACGTCCCTCTGTTGGGCACGGGCCTCCCTTCAATGCGAGGGGGATCCAGGCCATAGTCCACCACGCTGCCGGTGCGGGTTGGCAGACTTCACACATCTATCGAGAACTAGTCAAGTTCCCTCAGACGTGCAGGTTTCCTCACGATGTTATCCCTCACCGTTTCTTAGCAAGTGATAATCTCGGATGAAAATGAAATTCGCACATAAATCCCAGAGGTGCGAGCCAGGGTTTGAACCTGCACACTTTGATTGCAAGGCGTGCGTTCGACCAATCGGCTACAACTGCTTGCTAAAGACTATATTAGACGGATATTCAAAGTAACTTGATACCATTACAAAACTTTTTTTTATTATGAGCAAAACGAAAATGTAAGGAAGAAATACTCGTAAGTTTAAGACCGCTAGATAATAGGAATTGCTCCTCAAAGAGGAGACACTTTTGGTCCATTCATCGTGTGTATGCTGGGTATCCGATATTATATTATAAATAACAATAGGTAATAAAGGTGATAAACATGGCGGATGCCCAAATCACTATTCAATTATTTATTTGTACACTAGCTAAATATCCGAGTGAAGCCATTTCTCATCTTATTCAATTGGATTTCAACATTTTGTAAAAGAAGAATAACAAGAACCCCCATTTTCTTCCAGCCATTTGTGCTAAGCACTGCAGGCCGCCAATGGATTTTCGGTGGTGAGCTATCAAGGGTTGAAGGGCGTGCAGTGAGGCCCTACTGGGCACTGCTCTTCAGCGACCTCCTACTATTTGCTACTGTGTCCAGGGATCGAGTTCTGTTCGTCACAGAGGAGCCAGTCGCTTTGGCTACCATCTCGGAAGCACAGTTTAATGTTCGGAAGAAAGGTTTGTAAAGTTTGTTACGTTGTATGTATAGTTCTTTACGAAATTGGTAGTTACTAACCTATCTTTTACAGCCAGTTAAATAGCATAGAACCGATTTTAATTATGTTTTTGTTTTGTAAATAATAATGCATAACCTGGCCAAGTGTGTCTTTCACATCCAAAAAAATCTGTTGCCTTTAAAAAACTCGTCCGCAAGTTTCTTAAAATAATCTTAACTGGCATAACACTAATATCCATAAACGTCTTTAGAAAAAAAAAGCATACTTCTTCTTCTTTTTTTACGAAATGAGTGAAATGATGATATTTTGATGGAATAAGATGAGGAATGCCTGCACCTGCGATATGCGGTATTTATGGCAATGTCGAGTAATTATAGCAAATATAAATAAAAATGGATAATGACAGTGATAAAGATGGCGGATCAAAAGCATACAATACTATTTTATTTCCATGACACCTTACTTCTTCTACCTTTAGCTCTCTGGTATTAAGTCACTGTTATTCCAGCGACAGAGTTTCGGCTGATTCTGGGCCGTGTGGGCGGTGAGTCCCCACTGGTGTCATGTGCACCCCGGACCCCGGGACGCACAAGGACCGTGGTGCTCCGCGCGCCATCCATCGATCTCAAAGCCGTCTGGCAGAGCTTGTTGCAAAGACAAATGTAAGAATATACTAATAGCCTTTATAATATTTTTGAGATAATGTTGAAAAAACGACGCAAAGCCTAAGATTAGCATAAACCCCTTCGTTTCTACGTCTAGATTAACATCATCGGTTAAAATCAACAAACAAGCTGAACAGCTTATTATGAAGTGACAACAATTTCCCATTCTTACAGCTACCGTGCCCACACAATGTCAGGCACACCCCTTGGATCGCCCTTGGACTCGCCCGACCCTCAGCTCACCTTCTCCTTCGCCACGTTGGACTCGCAGCAACGCCAGGTATCCGCCTCAAGCATCCAGCGGCACTCTAGTCTGGCCCTTCTCCCGGCCAGCTCCTACCGATCACACCTCAACATGTTGGTCGAGGAACGGCCAGAGAAGGAAGTCAGAGTCAGTTTTGACGTTGGAACTAGTTCAGACTCTCCTACTCCTCAACCGGTCAGAGGGCCACTAAGTACTGTATGGAAAACAGCTCCTACACCAGAGACACCGTCAGCCAATCTCTCGCCAGCTGAATCCCAGACGTTCTCCTCCCATTTTGTCTCGTCATCCAGTATTGAAAGGAACTATGAACCGACTTCGCCCAGTGCCCAACTCACCCCGGATGCAGGAGAGGAATATTCAGTTAATTCTCCCTGCAGATGGGAATCTTTCGAAGCCGATTTAGCATTCGCTGATTTGGATGTCGATCCCTCGTACAAACATGCGGTGGAGGAGCGTATATTCTTGCCGGACGATCCCCTCTTGCCGCGAGTAGCGCTGCCTGAACGGCCGACGCCGCCGGCTTATCTGGAGCTCTGATCCGCGGAGTCAGATCCGGAGCTAGCAAACTTATGCTATCCCCGGACCAGAGGCTATTGGAGATAAAACTCCTTTGAATGGAATCTCACAAAGGAGTGTTCTGGTAGTCCTGTTTAGCTGTTGTTTAGGAGAGGACAGCTTTAGTCGTGTAGTTTGTCCCCGCGACGAGATTGTCGGATTGTTATAAATCGCTTATAATCGGGAATAAGGTTGTGGTAACAAAATTTTGAGAGACATATTTTCGAACATTAGCAGTATTAAAGAAATCTCGGTATTTTGATTATAAAATAAAATATTCGTAAGTCTGATGCCCACTTATGATATGCGATCGGGTGTCAGTATAAATTTAATTTCCACAGAACTGAGACACCGTTTGGGCAGGTATTATACAAGTCGCTTTAGTCTTATTGGAAATGTGTATGCCAATATTTACTAAATAGAAAATCAGTGTCAAAATGTAACTATATAGGGTACCAATAGTAGAAATTCATGTACAATACACAACACTCTTTTGGATAACTGTTTGCTTAAGTCTTCCGTCCTTTTCTTGAGAAATTCAAAGGCTTCTATTTTCGGTTCTCGTCAAAACGGCCGCACTGTCTGAATTCATGACTCCTTCAAACTTGTAATGGAACTAGTGGATAATATGAATGTTGTGAATGTACAGACACTGACCCCTGTAAATCTGTACATACAGCTAACTGTACAGGTCATGTGGATATTTGGCGATCAGCTTCGCGAACTCACGTAGATACCATCGTAGGACATTTAAAGCAATTTGTTTTCAACTGAGCTTCTCACGTTGAGACCATCATCGCCATTAGATATAAATTATATTTACAAATAAAAATGGTAGTATGTATTTATGTGGATGATTAATTTGACGCTTCTTATTATATTAGTGTAATAAATAAACACATAGAATAATTTGTTCATGTAACAGCAGACGTTTATGTAATGGTGAATTAGAAGACCGTACTGTTTGTGTCGCTAGCATCGCAAAATGTTCACATAACCTACACGTATCTCGGGAAGTGTTATTGTATTATGTATAATGATTTTTTTACAAGTCTTAGTAGTTAGAATCCGATAATTTTTTATGTCTTTGGCTGTGTGTAAAATTTTAATATATTATAGTCCTATGATAGTACGAGGGGGTAAAGTTATAATTTTGAGAAAACATTTTACTTATAATAGCGGGTTCTACGTAACATATTAATGGAGTAAAATAAAATAATATAAAATTTGGATGTTTATGTTTAGATCGAAACAGTATATTTCTAAATGTCCGTAAATAAAGTGATTTTGTCAATGGCGAAACATATTTATTTTCCTTTGAAATTTGTAGACCCAGAATTTTGCGAAGCTAACGAGTTTGATTCATTGTGATTCAGCTACCATTTTTCTTTGTAAAACTAATGACATGTTTATTAGGAACTTATAATAATTCGGTAGTAATTTAATAATATGCAAAGTAAGACATACCTACTTATCTCACGTGTCAAATGTGATAATAAGCTACATGAGTGGTAAATGTAATTGTTAAAATGACGAAAATAACAAGAGTTCACTGCGGTAAGTACCTAACTTGTCTATAATATCACCAAATATCCACATTTCCCATGATTACCTCTAAACAAGCCTTAAAATACAGTAATACATAATTGCGTCCTATATCGTTTAACGGAAACGGTAAAATATTTTAGACGCGACGCAGCTCAGTTGAGACGCAGACAGGTGCCGGGGGGAGTGCGACTGAGGGAGCTCGAAGCACCCGGAGTAGAGGATCCACTCTCCACCTGCAGAGATGGATGACACAACTACCCGAAGCCGAGGAGTTGGATCCGCCAGAACCCGACATGGAGGTACCCACATTTTTATCAAGTCTAAAACCCCTTTCATAGCTTTTGGCATAGACAGAAGTATTTAGGTAATATACTTATTTCATGCTTTATCATCATCATATCTATTTAAGATGTGGAGTGTAGAAGAGTTAAGGAAAAGATCCAAAGAATTAAACTTACTAGAAGTAGCCGATCTCATTACTAGCCATGAAAATAAAACCACAACTGGTGAAGTTAAAGAAAAAGATCGGAGCCCGTCAAAAAGCAGCAACTCTGGCAGCCAAGTAAGTGCGCCTGATCCTATTCTTCAATTTGTTATAATAACTTTACTAAATAGCTCATTGGTATTTCAGATAACAGTCAGAACCAGCCCAGTGGTGGTAGATACGATACCAGTTTGCAGACAATGCCACAAAAAGTGTTTGTCAAAACCGAACAGTCCCTTAATATCACAAAAAGAGCCTCCAGTAATCCAGATCAAACCAAGAACCGAAGCGTCGCCCCAAAACTCAAATTCCAACAAAAGCTCCACCAGTCCATGCAGTGCCAACTGTGGTAATCGAAAACCAAAGAACTTTTCACATTTAGAGCGAAAAGGTGCTATTAGAATACGTCCAGAAGACGCGCCCAGAGCAGCCATGAAGGTCATAGACTCAATAGAACAAAGCCAAAGAATGCTGAAATCGACGTCCTATGAGTTGAAAACTGACTCACCAATTTTGACTAGAAGTGTTCATAGTCACAATAAAAGTCAATTGGAACTGCGGAAGGATAACTCTATTATGTCACCTAGCCCTACGTCTAGTAGTAGAAACAGCCCTCTATCAACTAGTCATACAACTTGCAGTTCTATGGTGTTCAACTCTAGTTCAAACGATTTAAGAATGTCCAACTCGAACATAGCCAATCAGGTGCAATGCGTAATTGCTCAAGAGAAATTCTTGAATGAAGTCAAATGCGTTGAAAGTATCACTGTGACTAAATCAAAAATACCACCATCGAATTACCCCTCACCGACGACAGCAAGAAAAGAACAAATAACTAGACAAAAGGCTGAAAATGTATTAAATAAAGTGCTAGGTATGAATATAATAACTAAAAGAGAGAATGTTGGAACGTGTTTGAAAACTTCGTCGGTTTTCTTGGAGGATGATGTGATACACGACGATGATAATGATTATAAGATAGAAAGAGGGTTGAGAAGATCTCCTAGAATGGGTATATCAGCTGTCAGTAAAATGAATGGTGACATAACCAAAAAGACTGAAACAGCCGAAGACGTCAACGCTAATAACACTAACGATATAGGATCCGATGAGGACTTAGAATTAGGGCCACTAATGCTGATGGGACTATCAGCCATCAATCCCGCGGCACATTTAATGAGAGTAGAACCTTTCAAGAGAGCTTCGTTGTCTAGTTTAAATAACCCTAGTTCTAGGCCAGGTAGTCTCGGTTCAATTAAATCGGAATCATCTGTTCCTAACATAGCTGTCGTACCACCAACACCTGATTTTAATTCCTCGAATAAGACTGTAAGTTCATTTGTCATATTAGTATCATGCTTACTTCTATTAAGGGCTCTTAATTGTTAAGTGATATATTTTTACTGCAGGAAGACCTCGTAGATGATTCCCCCGAGTCCCCTGACGTACCCGACGACTTGCCATATGTGACACTCAAAAGGTTTGTTGAACAAAGATTATTTACGAGTGGCGGCATCATGAGATAAGAAACCGATGTCCTATGTTCTAGATATGGTACAATGTCAAGCCTGGAGAGGCTGCCGTCGGATGAGACTGATGATGGTAACGTAAGACTGACAATGCAAGAACCGGAAACATCAAAACCTTATAACCCAGGTAAATATAATTTGACAATGCCAACCAATAGTTTTACTCCGATTCCTACTACACTTACCGAGTTGCAAAAAAAATTACCTTATCCTGAGACTTTCTAAGGTACCTTGTCAGCTTTATACCAGTGTGTGACTGGCCCAGTTTTAATACAAACCAACACGAATTTACTTAACATTGTGTTGTGGAAGCTCGTTACTATAATTTATAGATCATCAAAATTAAAATTTTGTCTTGTAGTGAGCGGTGCTGCAGGCGGCATCATGGGTTGGACAGCGAGGGCGGGATCCTTTGTTGTGGAGAAGATGAACATCTTTAGCTACACGGAGAGCATCCCAACCACATCCATTGCTCAAAAGCAACCCTCATTTTTGGAGAGGTTAGTTTTATTATTTTGTTGCTCGGCTTAACTCTCTAAGGTTGGATGATATTTTCAAATAACTTACCATTTAATGCATTGAACTTTACAGTAAATCAAATTTACTGTGAACTCCAAGATATAAGAGTAAATAATATTTTTTTCTATGATTTAGGAGGAATTAATAATGTTTTTCCTAATAGCGTAGGTGCAAATCTGCCCCAATGGAGACAGACGAGGACGCGATGAGTATGTGTAAAAATAAAAGTAAAAATAGCCGTGGGTTACTGTATAAAAGTCTATTTTATTTAATCATTATTTCTAGAGCTAAGGTCTAATTAGTTTTAGAAAGCATTATTGTTATAATTTATTAATTTCCTAATAAGTGCTAGACAACTTTTGATAATAAGAAGAAAGTAAATCTAGAACTTAGCGAACCTAATTTTATTACAGCAGTATTAACTAGTTTATCGTTCATAGAGAGTGCTAGATATTTATCAATGTGTAATTTAAAGAATCTAGCGTTATATCTTTGGATTTTGGTACTTAAATACTAAATGTTTAAGGCTCATGGTAGTTATTTCGAAGCAATAAAGTTATGTCAATTTTTGTGCAACAGCTAAAGTAGTTTAATGTTTGAAACCGGAATTATAGATAATAGAACAATACTATACTGATTAGTTCAATTTTAAACACTTTGAGTACATTTTCTTTTAAAATTTATACGTATTTCAAAAAAGGACCTACATTTAAATTGTGTTCATTATTATTCTATCTGTAACAAGTACCAATTGTTTACTTAGATTTTTAGTTTCATTTAGTTCGTAGCATATTTTACTATAATTAGTTGAAGAAAGTGTTTACCTACATAGATTAGACCCGATTTATTTAGATTTTTAGTACTGCAGAACAAATCACAATTCTAAATGTGACAGGTGTCTTGGTGTCAGTGACTGGAAGTCACCAATTGGTACCGAAGACGGCACAGGAGAGACGGGGGAGGGAAGCGGTGCTAGCGGTGAGGAAGCCTGGGGCACTCCATCATCAGGCGATCTGTCTGATAACCTCCCTGATTCAGAGCATGGGACACTATCGGTAAGGATTTGATTTCCTCATGGCCTTCTTAATTTGGCTCATTGCCAGTAATGACATGCAAGAATTCTTCAGCGTAGATCCAACTGATTAGATCAAAGGTGACCCAACTGTCAAATATTAGACTTGTAGAGTTATATGATGAGTAGAGTGTATTTACTTGGAGTTGCTACACACTGCCGTCTGCAAAACAATTTGTAAATAAAAAAATATGAACCAAACTGTCGCTTTGTATCTTCGTTTGCATTCTGAAGGCCCCATGAACATGATACATTATTAAAATAGCCTTTCAGTCAGTAGGTACGTTAAACCTTTTGAATGGATATTGTCTCATAATTCCAGTCTCCAACGAAGTCGTCATCATCTTACGCTGGTGATGATGACACTGAGCTGATGATGGATGAGCTTTTGATGGCACCCACTATAACTGGACCTACAACACTTAGACCACTTCTACCCAGGTAAACCTCATTTAAAATATTAATATTTCAAATGACTCTTACATTCTTTATTGAGCAACTCCACAAACGAAAATGAGCAACTCCATAAACAATCCATTAAAACCTTTGAAATCGTTCCCAATAGAATACACCATGACAAAAATAAGAAACTAATCATTCATATGGAATGTAGGGATGTTTTTAGGAGAAGATTGGAACCACTTATGGAAGAAGACGGGTCAGACAGCGGCAGCGAGGACAACAAACAAACCCCCACCAACTCGGATGACCAGGTGAATATCTAACTTGATTATAGCACTGATATAGTTGCACCAAAATTCTGTTACCCTAGTACTGAGAAACGTAAAATACAACGTAGTGTTTTAAATTAAAATTTATTAACTCTACTAGGCGTTTTATTCACAGATGTAAACAAAAGCTGAAGTTTGGTGCAAGCAATTATTAATTTTAAGATTATTATAATGATTATCAACAGTTTCGTCGTTATTAATGATATCTATATTTATCAAGTATAATATCTCTTATATGAAATGATATTCAAGTATTTATATACATTTAGCGTAGGTGCTGTTAACTGACAAAATTGGCACTCCTCAAATTATTTATATGTTCAGATAGAAGCAAACAAGGGACAAAATATCATGTTTGAATAACATAAATGCCAAATTTGTCAGACTCAGAATATATGTGTAGCCAAGTATCATCGTAATCCCCTTAGCATGCCAATTAACAGTATAAATTAAAGTATGTTATTGGGTATAGCATGCACGTTGCATGTTTCTGTACCTGTCTGTATCAATCCAAACGTTTCAAAATAGGACTTCCAAATTCAAAATCCCGACACCAATGTTTTCCAAATTCTCTCACCTGGATTTCACTCCAGGTTATTGGCAAATCCCAATAGTCCCGTAGCTAGGTTATATCTCACATTGTGACTGGTCCGCTGGTGCGGCGCTTGGCGCAGGGCAGCGAGCTTGGTCCCGATGCTGACGACTGTTGCGACGCGCCGCACCTACCGCCCTCTGCTTCCGGACAAGGTACGTTTATCTAGATGACTCCTTGATATGTGGTAAGTGTTTGAGAAACGTATTGTAGAATTGTTTGTGAGCGTGTGTGTTAGCACCTTATTTGACAATAAGTGTATATAGTACGAAAGGACTTGCATATTTTATGACCATAGACATGATATTCTTGCTAATTAAATATAGTTTGCTAATATTTTCGCATATTGAATAAATGTAAATGATGTTAATTTAAACTAACATTTGGTTGAATAGGAACAATTACTAGCTTTGAGATCGTAGGCATGAGTTCTGAAATTGGGACATTTAACAACTTTAGCACAAGACACAATTTGCAATACATCACAAGCGTAACTAACAGTTGAAATACATTTTGACAGAGTGGACAGCTTGACCTTCTGCAGGTGAGATAATCTCATCTTAAACACCAAAAACAGGATGACATACAAAAAACATAGCACGATGCATGCGTAGGTGATGAGATGCGTAGGCGTACATAATGAGACTATCATTTCTTTTAACACAGATGATTCAGGCTCAAAATGTATCGTTCACGAAAAAATCAACCTCGACACGCACATTGTAAATCCCTGAAACAGAGCACGATATTCCTACAGCACATAATGTATGATGTATTTAGAAACTAAAACCCTACATTTTATGCAATACTTATCTATTTATTGTTATTAACATGATTTTATTTTATATATGAATGGACAATAAAGTTAACTCTTGGCCAATTAAAACTAAATCTTCCCGAGGTTATGTGAGGGTTGATATTTCAGAAGCAGAGGGCGGGGGTGCGGGCGCCCCAACTGCTGGCGGGGGACGCGGTGGTGCCGCCGCCTGCGAGCTGAGCCCCGATCGGACACCTACCAACGAAGCACCTTCGACGCCCTTACTATCTGGTGAGGACATTAAAAAAGATTTCAGTGTTAGTTTATGTAGTTTAAATAAAAGGAACTTAGTATGATACAAGTCTGCTTCATTTTTCATTAGACAAATTAACTGACTAACTTTTGAAGAAATAAATGAGGTGATCACAATAACGTTCCGAGCAGTAAAGTATTCAGTAGATAGAGCAGAGTTAAGTGAAGTGTAATAAGAAGACCAACAATACTTTTATGAGCCTTCATAACCTATTGGCTAGGACAATCCCTTACCCCACTCTGGGGTTTGAAGCTGCACACTACGATTCGAAGGCGTGCGTTTGACCACTCAGCTACCACTGCTTATGCGTTACTAAACTAATATTAGTATCACGTCCAGTTTCAAAAGAGTTTGCGGAGGCGCGTGCCGGTGCTGGTGCTGGTCGTCGGGGCTCAGCCAGCTCGGCCAGCACGCCCTCCACACTCGAGCGTACCGCTATACACAACCCCACGACGCACCACCAACCCTCATCAGGCAAGCTCAACTGTTTCATAAAAAACTATGGAACCTGCAATTGATGGTCTTGTTTTATTTACACACTTACGACACTATCACTCCTGTTAGCCAGGATCTACAGCGGTGTCCAATGAACACTGACCCTTGATGAGTCCAAGGTGAAGTGAGTGAGAGGCTGCAAATGTTGTGAAAAAACCTAAAAAGCTGCTCGAAATACTAATCTGTAATTCATCGTGTTACTCTAATGTTAGACTTTTACGTGAACAGTTAAAAGAAGTTAGTAGTCTTAAGTCTATTACAGAATAACAGATTCTGGACCTTCCACTGTCAATCATGTAAGAATCCTGAAAAAGGCTAATTTGTCAGAAAACTATAAAAGTAAACCACACGATGTGCCACTGTTCACTCGTGGGAGCAAACGAGTTCTTGTACTGAAGAAATACCTAATATACGTAGTTTTTAGATGAGAGGGGTTTGACAAACTTCGCGGAGGGTTACGAGTACATGCAATATATAGACATTAATAATAAAACTCCTATGTATGGATAAGCAGTTGCACATTAAATGTAATCACCAATACGTATTCCAGCCTCGGAGCCAGCACCAGTACATGTGGAATGTACACTACCGGAGGAACAGAAACCAGCGATGGCGGAGGAGCGACTCACTCCTCGAGCGGAGATGAGGCTAGCGCTGGACCAGGGGAAGGATATGCTGGCAGACCAGGAGGTCCAGGAGGAGTCCTGGGTAAGAATGAAGATGTATTTAAATTTTCTTCACCAACAACAGTAATTTTCCAACCAACAACTGCACTCAATTAAACAATATTGTAGAAGATGTTTGCTTGTGTTTCGATATTTTTCATTAAATCTCATAAAAACTACATGTATTGTCAAAAATTCTTCTGAAGAGTTTTAAAGGACTTGGAGGCCTTCACCTACATTTGGTGTTTTTCAGGGTGGAGGGTCCGACCCCTGGTCGTTTCGCGCAGCGTGCCAACGCTCGCTGCTGCGGCGCGTGGCGAGCGCAGACGCTGTGACGCTGTGCCGTGCGCCCCCGCGCCGAACCGTCCCTCATACTACTTCGCGCAGTTCTGTATATGCTTGGAAGGGTACGTAGCTGTCCCCTTGCAGCTACTACTACTACTACTGCAGCCCTTTTAACGTCCCACTGCTGGGCACGGGCCTCCCCTCAATGCGAGGGGGCTTCGGGCCATAGTCCACCACGCTGGCCCAGTGCAGGTTGACAGACTTCACACGCCTATCGAAAACTAGTGAAGTTCCCTCAGACGTGCAGGTTTCCTCACGATGTTTTCCTTCACCGTTTCATAGCAAGTGATCGTCTCGGATGAAAAGGAGATTCGCACATAAATCCCAGAGGTGCGAGCCGGGGTTTTAACCTGCACACTTCGATTGCAAGGCGTGCGTTCGATCACTCGGCTACACTTACGATTGAAACAACAATACTTTAAGAGGTGGGAGTAAGGCCCCTGTCATATGTAAGGTCTTCAAGAAGTACTTTGAAGAAATAAAATTATGATTTCGTACTCTTCCCTTGTAACAAGCTCGAGTACGAGACTACGAGCGCGTTAAACGAAGGAACTTTGTCGAAGGATCTCAATCTGCCATAAGTTCCATAGATACCTGATGAAATGAGAATTATTTTTATATCCCGTTAAGGACAGCAGTGCGTTGCGAAGATTATTTTAAGTTTAGGTTTTGAGAAAGCATTAGATTGATATTCAGTTCCAGAAAACGAGAAACTTATGGAGATGGAGCAACTGGCACAAGCGGAAGTTCAGACGATGCGTTCGCGGACGCGCTCTCTATGCCAGAACGGGAAGATGTAAGAATCAATCGAAGTATTTAATACAATTGATTTAGATGTACCACAAGGACTCCTCTTAGGTCCAAATCAGTTCCAGCTTATGCTGTAACGTTGTAAACACGTTAATTGAACTTGGTCTACCAAAGAGTATACTATGATTTAGCTCTGAATGAAGTTATAAAAGAAACCGACAGGTCTAGTGGTCTGAGCGTCGGCCGCTCGGCTCACCAGCGACCAATTTCGGAAATGGCCTTTGCAGAATTTTCCCTGGACTTACTGTAACTGGGATGGCCCCCAGTCCATTGTATGGTACCCTTGGAACAAGCTTTGCTTAGTTTGAGATCATACGATGAGTATGGGTTGTCAGGCGATTATCTATTTAGTTCAAACATAAGTTATTATATCACAGAATGGGTTTCCTCCGGCGTCGCGCGTCGTCCGATAGCCCCCGCCGCGAGCCCTTCATCGTGACTGCTTCGAGACCCTTCTCTCCGCGCCGCGCGACCGTGAGCAACAACGGATATTACAAGATTTGCTTTGTCAATGGCTATGTGTGAGCACAGCGCACGCGCCCCTCCAACCAGCTTCTCTGTGCCAATCAGCTGGACATAAATGTTTCACGGAAGTTTTTTCATTGGCTACTTATTTAAATATAAAAAACTGTTTTAAAATTTATTCCATTTTCAAAAATATATTCCAGTTTTAAAATTGATTCCATTTTCAAATTGATTCCTATTTTAAATAGATTCCATTGTCGAATGTTCATTCCGTTTTCAAAAATTGAATTGTCTGATGGATATGACTGAACGCATTATTTAATAGTTAAATTAATTTAAAGTCTTGGCGTCCATAATTCTTATAATCTACTTCGTATACTATCCAATTAACATCAAGCTTCCTATTGATAATGTCCAATTTTATCAGTTGAGTCCGTTCCTCGGGGTGTAACCTACCAATATACCTAAACAGGGTATTTTATTAATTTAGTAGTTCCATCATTATCTACCTTTAGGCTTAGCATGATCGCGTAGACATAATTTTTTCTTTTTCAACTGTCAGATTTGTCGAGAAAATGACGTCAAACCGAGCTTTTTGTACGATATGACGACAGCTGAAAGAGATAAAACCTATGTCTACGCGATCAAGCTAAGCTTTCTAGTCTGGAAGTCCACACAGAATTAAACTGTCGTTAGGTATTAGTTGCTTAAAAAATAAAATAGGAAAAACTTCCTTAATAGTTACTCGTCCAAGTAATCATAAAATAACATAATGTGAAATGGGAATTGTAAAGTTAGGAAGACGGCCTCGTTACTTATAATACTAGAATATGCCTTGTCTGAAACCCTGAAGAAGCCTAAGAAACCGCAGGTCTTTTGCATTAGAAGTAAAACACCTTTTCTAAATTTATAAAATGTTATAACTTTATCATAATAATTATACCCAATCATAACAGTACCGTTGCATGTGGGAGTATTTAAAATAATCTTATAATCATAATGAGGAGTAGCAAAAGAGATTGTATTTAAAAATTTTAGTCAATGTATCGGCCAATTAAATTGCCTTTCTTAAAAAAAAATCTTTAAACAGTACTGTTAAAGTTAGTTCTAGACGATTTTTAGAAAAAAAATCAATGTTTTCAATCTTGAATGTCTTACTTAAGTGTGTTGTGTGTTATACTTGTGATCGTTGCGGCGTTTAAGCTCATGTCAATTTGTTCATCGCTTGACACTTAGCGTTAAAATTTAAATCCAGCTTCCTGTTAAGCCCCTGCACACTGAGTAGTCAAAACACGCGTCGAATTATTCGCCACAGCCAAAATGACCTGTACTGACTCAAACAAGTGCGAGTCGAACTCGCGCACGAAGGGTACCGTACCATTATCTATAAAAATGGCAAAAAAATCACGTTTGTTGTATGGGAGCCCTCTTAAATATTTATTTTATTTTGTTTTTCAGTATTTGTTGTAATAGCGGCGACAGAAATACATAATTTGTGAAAATTTCAACTGTCTAACTATCACGGCTCATGAGATACAGCCTGGTGACAAACGGACGGACGGACAGCGAGGTAATAGGAATCCCGTTTCACCCTTTGGGTACGGAACCCTAAAAATAACTTCATCGAAATTACGTGTCGCTATAGCACCTGTCCTGTAGCTATGTTTTAATACTTCCTTTTTTTGACAGATAACTCAGTACAACATCTGTCAAAAACTAACAGTTACTATTCTTCTTCTTTTTTTTACAAAATGATATTTAATGGAATAAGATGAGGAATGGCTCCACCTGCGTTTAGTGGGTATTTCAGGCAGTGTCAAGTAATTAATAGCAAGGGCAAATTCAATAAATACACATTATAAATAAAAATGGATGATGACAGTGATAAAGATGGCGGATGATTCCAGCTATGTTTTTCATACTACTTCCAGTATTTGACAGATAACTCAGTCAACAACATCTGTCAAAAACTGACAGTTACTATTCTTCTTCTTTTCACCATTCTTCTTCTTTTTATTTAATGGAATAAAATGAGGAATGGGTCCACCTGCGTTTAGCGGGTATTTCAGCCAGTGTCAAGTAATTAATAACAAGGGCAAATTCAATAAATACACATTATAAATAAAAATTGATGATGACAGTGATAAAGATTTGATTTGATTGACAGTAATTTGATATTTATGTATATTGACACAGAGTTCGTATTCGCATTGGCAACAATTTTGACGCTTGACGTTTGACGCCCCAGTGTGCGCAGGGCTTTATGCAAAATTTGTTTCTGTTGTCTGTTGAACTGGTCTGTCCATTTTGATTGGAACGAATGTTCTGGAAAATATATTTTTTAATGAAACATTAAGCTTTTCATTCTTCACCCGCAGCTTAGCCGACCCTTCCTTGATTTGTCACGTCCCTTCTCTTTATTTAACGCTAACAGTGCTTTCCAATTCTAATGTCAGCTGTATGTTTTGCACTACAACCTTAAACATAATCACTTAAATGTTCGGTATTTGACTTTTCATCATTCACTATTTCAGTCATGGCAGTCATTTAGTTTGTTATTTAACAAATAATTGAAAAAAAACCTTTTTAAAAACAAGCTTTTATTTATGCCCTAGTTTTCGTGTTCTCCTCAGCAAGCCCTTTCATTTGATACCCATACTGTGGTAGTACAGAAAAAATAACTATTCCGCCATCTTGGATGATCCGCCATATTGGAATTAGAATGACGTCACATAGCTAAGCATGCATTGTCATCCAAAATAAGCGTGTACACCAAATTTCTGCTCAATCGGTTAGAGATAACTGATTTAAAATGCAGTTGCAAGATTCCACCCGGACATACAATGCAAGTTCATATAAAGCTTGTAAAAAAAAATACAATTTCGAAATATACACAGACTTTTTGGAGTTTGTCTGGGTGTAACTGGCCCACAGTCTATTGTATGGTACCTACAGTACAAGCGTTGCTTGGTTTGGTAGCATACAATGAGTATTTAGATATATATTTATTATTTATCTAATACAAAAGTTATTTTCTTTTGGATATTAACATATTGCTCATCCCTGTAGTTTTGGACAATCGATGCTTACCTGATTTTTTTATCTATACTTATCAGTACATAGTGTTTATCAAAGTCGCTTCCCGCTGTCCCTATGTACGCTTAAATCTTTAAAACTACGCTACGGATTTTGATGCGGTTTTGTTTAATCGATAGAGTGATTCAAGAGGAAGGTTTATATTATATATAATACATGAGAAACACTGATAATTTTAGGTGGCGCTGCTTTCGTATGTCACTAATTCTAAGGCGGTATGAAGTTCGTCGGGTCTGCTAGTATATTTAATATTATAAAGCTGAAGAGTTTGTTTGTTTGGTTGAACCCAGTAAGCTCTGGTTCTACCAGTACGATTTCTAAGATTATATTTGCACTGTATAGCCTGTTTATTGAGGAAGGTTATACAGGGTGTTTCAAAAGTCCGAAATAATATTTCGACGTTTGCTTCAGTATCGAGTATACAACTGAATGGTATCAAAATTTGATCGAAATTTGACCATGTTTTTCCAACTTTTTTTTCGTCGTCAATTTCTATAAATCGTATTAACTCGAATCCTATGTAAAATTTGCGTGTTCTGTTTTGTGAATATTAGTATTTGCCCCTCATAAGTACAGTTTACACTGCGGAATAGGGTTATGGATGTACCCAAAGGCCAGAACATGATACCTATGACAAATATTCAAAGGTCTATAACTCAGATACTATGATAGTTAGGTATAAACTGTCTTCACTAGGCATCCACATATGAGCTACCGTATATGTACCCGAAGTATTATTTCGGACTTCTGATACACCCTGTAGACTTTATAACATCACGCTACGACACAGTAACCATAAACGCGAGTGAAACCGCGAGCACAGCTAGTATTTTATGTGTATAACATATAATAAAATATTTCTTCCAGGAGAAACAATTTGAGAAAAGGTTCTGGAAGCAAGTGACTAGAAGACGGCAATCTTGTGGATCAATAACACAGATATAAACACAATAAACAGTTAAGCCTCCCAATACGAAAAATAACTTTGTGTCAATACGTATAAAGATTGAATTTCTGTGGTAAAAGCCACGCCTGCGCGCGGCAAAATTCGTTCGCGCTGTCAGTGTACTTGAAAAATGAACTTTTTCGGTGGGTCAATACAGTTTGTTTTTGTATGACAAAATATTTTACGCGCGAGGGTCGTCGCCCTACTGAGGGAGGCTGTAAATAATGACCTTATAAAGTGTTCATGTGTAGAAGTAGATTCAGTAGACTGTATAATAGACTTTGGAGTGATAGTGTTTTATGGGACAAAAGTGGACTAGAGCCAAAAATGAAGTTATATGAATGCCAAACATTGCCAGAGTATAAAATGCCAAAATTAACTGACGAATGGGACCTATCGTTACTTCATATCTTTAGTAGTGTGCGTACCACATATGCGCCTAATAAACTAAAATGAGCGGTTTAAAGTTACTCAATAGATGTACAGTTACCTAAAAATTTATAGAAATTTTAAATCCATTTACGAGTCTCTATAAAGTCAATTTTATTCTGACTGCTTTGGTAATGAATTTAATACTTTATCTGGCCTAAATACCACACCTAAAGCATTATTATTGTAAGATTACTTTAGTTGTGGACAAAGAATCAAAGAAATAATGCTGAGATATTATTGTAAATTGTCTATAAATTTATAGGTTTTTTATTTGTAACTGAGCTTGTTAGATGTAAATATATTAAATCATGAAACTGTTTTAACGTACTGTATGTATCTATCTATTCGAATATTGTTACATTTGTCAGAAAAAAAATGAAATTTTGTTCTTTTATGTCAAAACGTCGGTATTGTAAGATATTTGGTCTTGTATGGAATCTATGTCGAATTTTATCTTTAATTCCGCTTTTTTGGATATGTCGCAGAATGGTTCAGTGGATATTTATATGGAAAATACATGCAATTGCTGAGTGTTTTATTATAGATACGGTAGCCGGTAAGAATCCAGCACAACCCGTATATCTCTCGTGCGGAAGTCCATGAGGATTTCCACACGATAAAAAAGTATCTATAATAAAATGCTGCATAAACAATGCCAATACAAAATGAAGGGTAGAGGCAAATAACAGGGAATGTAATTTTTTTTTATAGAATCATAAAAAAAAACATAAAAAAAGTATTTGGAATTCTAATCATTAGAATTTAAAAAAGTTTACAGATGGCGCCAAAAGTGCAGTTTTGTTTATGGCCACGGTATAAAATTGTTAGAATAGGTGAACTTTCAAATTGTTTTTTCTCAAAATAAATTAATTGTGACATTCCCTGTTATTTGCCTGTATCCTTCAAATATGTCAAATACTTTTTAAAAAGCGCATCAGAAATCTATGAGCCGATTTGTCAATGGTCAGATGGACCTGCACTATAGTAGACGAATAATGTATCAAAAAAAACTCATTGCAGCTGTACGTACATACCATAATTATTACAGTCACTTGCGTGTTTTGTCTGCGCATATAAAAATAAACATTAATAAACTAAGTATCTACTTATCTAGTGCAAGGGAGATGCTTCTTCAGTTTCTTTAAACGGTGAATTAATTAATCGTAAAAAAATTTATAGACATTGTGAATTAACAAAACATTATGTAGATAGATAATCACAGTTATGAAATTTATTATTAATTAAAAAAAAAATATCAGTGTCCAAACACTATAATATGTTTTAGTTTAGATACATTTATTTTAATGATGGAAATAAAATTATTAAATAGATTTTTTTTGTAATTTCCTGTAGGATAGCAGTTTCATCGAAAAGCAGCAAAATTAAGGAAAAAGTCAAGAAAAAGTAAAGCAAAGGTGTCACATAGGTACGTGAAATAAAAATGGCAAGTATACGATACAAAATGGTAGTTACAACTTTTTGGTAAAACACTGACCATTATGCAGGTTTTGATTTAGGGAAATAAAGTACTTTATTTCGGGGAGTGGGTTAAGGATACACAACAAAAAAAAAACAAATTGTTAAAGTACGTATATTGATTATCAAAATACAATCAATCCACAGTGTAAATACAAATCTACAGTGTAAACTCCTAAAAAAATATTAGATATTTTTATCTCTCGTCTAAGCACCACGTTGTTATTTATCTCTTTAATATTTATTTCATAAATTCTAATTGGAGAATAATGTGTTTTGTTTTTGTACTGTCCTAAATTATAAAAAGAATTACACATCAAATTCGAACTTTAAACATGTGCAAAAATGAATTGGAAAAATACGCGTATGCATTTTTTTTCATTTCATCAAAAAGTATTTATTTACCTCATTTTAAAATACAGTTTGTCTCCAATGTAGAAAAATAAACAATAATTTCGCTTCCCCATTGCCCTTTATAACCCACACGCACATAGCAATCAAGGCAAGAGTAAAATAATAAAATTAAGAAAATATATATATCGAGTAACCTAAACAATAATAATAAAAAAATCTTATTTTTTTTTATTATAATATACTAAGGTTCTTCTCGAATTGAGTACTTGTTGTTGTCATTGACTAATTTGTACAAAATTAAATGGCAAAAATAAAAATGCATATTTATTTATCTAATTATTATCAAGAAAACCTCGACGATCTTGCCTCGACTGCTAGGTATTGTCATTCCCTTAAAAATAATATTTACGTATATACAATTAATATTATTGTTGGCAGAAAACAGTGTTAAGAAAAAAGCGAAAAACTAACTTTAAAATTTGAAATAAAAACGTACTTAATTGCTTAATTTGTATGTTGATAATATAAAAAAAAGTAATGATAAAAAAGGGGTTATAATTCATTTCGTTAATAACCCTTAGTATTATTTTTTATGCAATTACATTATATAACTTGACAAAAAAAACAGATTACGAAGTGAGAAAATTTGGTTGTCAATGTTGGTATCAATAATGCCATAATAATTCATACCTCAAACATTATTTTGCTACTTAATCAATATTATGTCACTTATAAACAGGGAAAAACTTATAAACTAGTTCTTCAGCACTATCATTGAAATATTACTTTGACCTTACAGTTATTACGTCACGAAAATCTGTCAAAAAATGTATAAAGACAATATTGTTAAAGAGGTCGTGGTCTGAGCGTATTTTAGTCACAAATGGACACACACAAAAATAAAATCTACAAATGAATGGAATGCACTAAGAAATTCGCAAAAGGAGTCGCAGTGTCATTCGAGCTTTACGGGACTTTTTTTTATAAAAAAAAAATATTTGTAACGTCACTTCAGAATACGTTGTTGTTTTTTTTACAAAACTTAAGTTATGTATTATTATTTGTTAGAACTAGGTATTCTGTTTAGAATCGTGTCAATTATTATCTTAAAGATTAATCTCGCCATTCCCTGGACGCTTGGAACGTTCTGACTTCAGACGATGAGAATGTAGTCATGCCTTGGGGACCTGAAACATTTATCATTCGTGTCATACAATGATATTAAAAAGTACAGATACTTAAATGTGCCAAGAAGTCAAAAAAAAATTGACCTAACTGGGTGTATGGATGACATGGTCATCTATAATCTCATACGTCTTGACCATAGAGTAACTAGAGTACCCATAACGACTCTACTCTTCGTATGGCTCTGCGGTAATTATTCCAGTGTTGTTATCTCATGTACCTGTAGTATATGGCCAATATATGGGAAAACAGCAATGGCGGAGTCAGATAAACCAGAAAATTTTACTGCAGCGTGGGCTCGATTTGCTATCTCCGTTATAATATCTCCATGGTCTTGACATAGAACAACAACGCGACAGTTATCATACTACTACTACAGCCCTTTTAACATCCCACTGCTGGGCACGGGCCTCCCCTCAGTGCGAGGGGGATTCGGGCCAAATTCGTAAAAAAAAGATTATTTTATCATAACTACTTTACTACATGACAGCACCAGCGGCCTCAGTACGCCTGCCAAGATAAGACATTTTCTCACGCATCGTGACGTCATTTTTGTGGCAAAATCGTTACGTCTTATTTGCTAGCATGGCGTAAATATAAAATGGGTTTGACAGTTAAATAAAACGTGTTTGACGTATGGATAAGATGTTATATCTTAAGTGCTAGCATGGGTTACCAAAATGTACCATAGAGACACGAATTTGACAGGTCAACGTAAAGAAATTTCTCACGGCCAAAGGCCGGTGATGAGAAAATAATTAGGCTGTAAGAAGTACATAAATATAGCATTTTATACACTACTATAACAAATAATACTTATTTTACTCTATCCTTCGCCAATATCAAGCGGACTACATGCAAAATTCTTCCGAAAACGAACACGTAAATTTATTTTCGTGTTCGACAAACAACAACAAAAAAGTGTAGAGACATTTCTATCTGTTTTATTTTCTTCCGAAAATCCCCATAATCCTATTCCACGTGATTTAAAATCCATATTTTACAAAAAATCTGTAGGTTTGAGGTTAGATTTTGTTCGGCATCATACTTTGCGTGCTTTTTGCCGTTTTACAATGTAAAGTTATTTAAATTGGCAAATAAAAATAGTATAGTGCCCAAGAAATAAATTTTAAGCATAATACCACCGACCAAATGATAATACGTAAAGCTTCCGGCATAATAAAAAAGAAGCTATGCCCAAAGATATTTTTAATCTGTGCATAAATAATCTAATATATTCTATGATGTGTATGCAGCATCTTTTTTCTTTGTAAAGCTCCGTCTCGCTCTATTTGTCATTTCAATGAACGAATGAACGAAAGATCGTAAACTGTGAGAAAATTTTAGCAGGCTGTCTATTTTTAAACATCTTGGAAGCCATGTTAGCAAATAAGATACGAGAACGCAAGTTGACAAGATGTTTTTGGGACTTGTGAGAAAACATCTTGGCAGGCGTACTGAGGCCGCAGTTGTATCGAGACCATAAGTTTTGTCTTGAAGCATGTGATACCCGTGCGGCTGTCTTGTGACATAGTCTGCTGTTCTCACCTCTGATCCTGCGTCCTGGAGTAGGAGTGACGTCACCATCGGGCGCCGTCCACTGCTCAACCACCTCAGTGGCAGAACGAGCCAGGGAGGGCTGGCTTACGGACCGATGCAATGAGTTGCGCCACGACCTGATAAAAAATTACCACATTACTTATTATTCATTAAAAATTTTATGACTTGAATTTCGAACATGAATAGGTGTAAAAAAAATCCGCGCCAGACCATAGAGATCAAACGCAAATATTGTGATAAAGTTACTGGCCAGTAACATTATGGGAGCTTGCAACAGATTAAAAACAAACTAAATTATTATTTTTCTGTTATAGAGTGATAATAAAAATTAGGGGGCTGTTGTTAGGAATTAGGATATATAACCGGACCAACAGTCGTCGAGATCTCAGAGATTACGGCTTGTAGATATAAACAACACAACTCACTGGTTCTGATGGAATGGATGTTCATTGTCGCTGTCGTCGTCGTAGTACCGGCCCAGCTGCGTGCCGGCTGACACCTCAGAGTGCGTGTCCGCCTGCTCCCGCGCGTAGTCCACCATCATCTCCGACATGGATCTGATAATTTAAATAAATACTGAGATTCAGCTTTTGCATAGAGACTCAATCCTATTATAATATTAACGATAATAGTTCAACTATATCAATCCAAGAAGCAAATTTATACCAGTCCTGGATTAGCCCATAAGCTAAATAAGCAACTGCTTAGGGCATCCCGTCTAGGGGGGCACGAGAGACGATCGAGAAAAAAAACCGGCCAAGTGTGAGCTAGACTTGCGCACCGAGGCTTCCGTACCTAAACTGAGAATTACTCTAACTAAAAGATAAACTGGATAAAGCGACAAATTTAACTTTGCCGTTGGTAAACTGGAGTCCCCATACAAAGTAACTACAAAATAAGTTTGTAATCGCAAAAAACGTTTTCTAACAATAAATTTAGTTTTAGGATTTTTTCCTTTACTTGTGCTATAACACCTTGCTTCTTGACAAATTTCGGTAAATGCCAAAT
This sequence comes from Ptilodon capucinus, assembly GCA_914767695.1. NCBI lineage: Eukaryota > Metazoa > Arthropoda > Insecta > Lepidoptera > Notodontidae > Ptilodon > Ptilodon capucinus. The sequence goes on from OU611811.1 coordinate 12,562,715, forward strand.
AGGTCAACGGGAAGTACCCTATAAGATTTTGATTCCCGTGTAAATGTACTGAAAATGCAACATAAACCGCCGTATCTTTTGATTGCGTTAACCTAGAAGTTTGATTTTTTTAGGGCACCAAGGGACCGCAGACATAGTCTCTGTTTCAGGGGTTCAAAACGGGTCAGTAAAGTCAGTTTTTTGAATGGTGGTCAGTAACAGTCAGTTTTTTCAGAAAATAGTCAGTAATGTCAGTATTTTAGACTTGGAAAAACGAATTACTATCCATTATCCGGCCGGATACTGAATTACTATCCGTTATCGGGCCGTATACTGAATTACTATCCGGTACTATCCAGCCAGATACTGAATTACTATCCGCTATCCGGCCGGATACTGAATTACTATCCGGCCGGATACTGAATTACTATCCGGTACTATCCGGCCGGATACTGAATTACTATCCGCTACTATCCGGCCGGATACTGAATTACTATCCGTACGTGGATTACACACATATACCTAATTACTAAACCGAAGAAACCCTTGCTACCTTTTCTACTTCATGTGATAGCCGTTACAGTATATTGTGGGAAGAAGACTAATAATTACATAATTTAAAAAAAAACAAGTCGTTGACCTGACGCCGTCACTTTAATGTCTATGTGATAATGACGTTGACAGTCACGTTGACAGCCGGCTAATATACTTTTTTTTGAGATGAAAACGACGATGGTGATTCAAAGACACAACAAGTTATTATAAAGAAAGGAGGTGCAACTTATATGTAAAATAGGTTACATAGTACTTACCTCATATCAACATGGTCGCTGCGATAGGAAGACCTGCGCGAGCGCTGTGGGTCGCGCAGAGATGTCGCGTCACTGTCATACTCGTATAGTGTGGGCAGCGAGCTGCGCCGAGAGCGGGAGTCCCACTCCGTCTTCTTGCGGTAACGGTTCTGGGTATCAAACATGAATTTAATTCAACAAAACGTCTAAAAATTGTGAATTTAATTTATTATAAGTGGAGTTAATATTAATTTAATTCATTCAAATGTTGAAAAACTGTTGAAAAACTGCTGTTTAATTTAGAATTCAAACAAGTAAAGGAATGCTATTAGTAAAATTTTCCTATACTTAGTTTTTATAAGTATTTTCTCTCTTCTATTTTCTGAATTAAAAGTCATAGGGCTATTAATGCATATTACCTTGGGTTTGTCTGGAGGCGGCGCTAGTATACGAATGATAACTTCCCACTTAGGAGGAGTGTAGAGGGGTGCGAAGCGGTAGTCATGGGAGACCTTGGCGAAGTCATCTCTAGTCGATGAGCGCGCCAGCTCCCTACGCAGGGTGGACTCGTGGGTGATCAGCTCGCGCCAGCGGAGACGCTCCTCACGGGTTAAGCGGTATGAGCGCTCAGCTTCAGAAAGGACCTGAAATCACAAATGAAAATATTTCTGTGTTAGAACAATAATAGGAACCCTGTCTTGAAGCAGGTAGCTATGACAAAAGGCAAATGAAACTGTTGTCATGCCAGGTCCCCGACATAACTTACCTCATCTTGAGCCTCGATCTTCAGAACTCTAGTCAGAACGCTCCAGTTCGCCGGCACCGGTGGCATAGGAGTGGGTTCCGGCACATCTTCATCATCCTCATCCCTGTATAGTGGGTTACGTGCTGGTGGAAGCTCAGGCAGGAGTGGAAGGTCGCTGGACGGAGGAGACTGGTACACCTGACCGGTCTGCTTAATCAGCTCGGGAGAGAACAGGTCTGGACCGCCTTTTCCTATTAAAAGATGTATTAGAAAATAATATTTTTTCCTCAAATTCAGTTTTTTAAAGTTGAACGCTGAATGGCATAATATGTCCAATTCCAATAACAATGGAAAATCTTATGTTTTAATAATGCAAGGCCCAATTGGTTAAGACTATAGGAGTGCCGAACTTGCATAAAAGTAAGCCCATTTGAAACTCGAGCTGATTTTAGGCTAATCCCTTGTCCAAAAAACTAATATGTAACAATGGATTTATCACATTATTATATGTATCTTCTATACCTGCATACATTAAGTTTTATAGGTAGAACATATTTATTTTCTGACGTCAGCAAAAAGTATTCAAACACTTACCAATAAACTTCTGAGGCGGTAACGACAAGGGCACCCTCTCCATCTTGGGCGTCAGCGTCATCCCCGAAGCACTGCTTATGTCCGAGAAATTCTCCCACTGCGCTTCCGGCACCGTATGGTTCCTGATGGTGACGTCAAACTGTGGCGGTGGTGGTGGAACCTGTTTGTACTCGGTAACGAGGCGTTTATGGCGTTCTATGTCTTCTATCGTCTTCTTCTCGGTGATCGTGCGTAGGAACACGTCGTCAACCACGTGCGACGTTATTTCTGGTTTCCTGTCAATAAAGGAGATTGGTTATAGAACAATGAAAATAAAGATGAGAGTGACTCGCCGTGACATAATGTCTTCCTGGTAGAATAGGTGGGGCAAGCTATCTCAGCAAGCTCATGACCGAGTAGACATAAATTGTATCTCTTTCAACTGTCTGACTTGTCACGCAAATAACTTCATATCAAGCGTATAAAAAACAGCTCCCCATCGGCATCTGGAATAGGGTCCAAGTTACCAATGGCCAAGTCTCCAAAGAGAGGAACTTCCTCACTATGCGTGCCACCCCCAGAAGTACTGCCTTCTGAATCATGTCCCTCAATTATTATTACCATTTATTACATTTGGCACTTCTCTACGGGTATGGTAGAGTTACATACCTGGCTGGCATGATGGGTGTCTCCGGGATGGGTTCGAGACTCTCCATGAACACTTCCTGCTCCTCTGTCTGCATGCGCTCTCTCATCATAGGAGGCGGCGGAGGAGCCTTCTATACGAACAAACAGTTTATCATTTGTATAATGGAATCATTTTGATGATTCAACATATTTCTACTTCCTTTTTAACCGATTGATTGATGAACGTACCATTGTTTTTCCATATGGCCTTAGGTTTTATTCCAATGATAGCGTTTACTGGCTTTTTCTTTTTCATTAAGTTTGCCAACACGTACTCATATAAAAAAAATCCTAACCCTTTTTCCCCACATTGTCTTTTCATTGAGACAGGTCCAATTTTTATGATGTTTCTTCCATGATTTTCTGAAGTACCAAAAATACCAGTCCATGTGCCAGCTTTGGTTGGTGTTCCTAATTGATTTTGAATCTTATTAATGAGAGTGTTAAGGTTAGAATTTCGTGCGCCTCTTACCTTGATATGGAACATCCTTGCGTGGGACATATCAGTGACCTCAGTCACTGAATGGGTGTCTGTCATCTCGGTATTCAGTGACACGATGGAACGGGGCCTCCTCACCCAATCCTGGTTAGTCACACGGTGAACGAATGAATGTATTAGAGTGAATGAATTAAACGAGCTGTGCTGTTGTACATTCAAGAACAAAAGTGTGTGTTAAAATTTTATAGTGAATGACTTTTGTCAGTAGTTTTTATAAGGACTGTTGATACTATCAAGATCAAAAGTGTTTGTTAAAATTTAAAAAGGATAATGAGGTAAGAAGTGTTTTTGAATGTGTGCATCTTAATACGAAAATGCAAAGTGAATTGAATAGACATAATTAATTCGTGAATTTGTAGGTACAGTTAAGTGCAAACGTAAAAAAACAAATTCCTTAAACAATTGTTTTTGTCACTACCTAAAATTATTGTTAAGTCTGCATCAGTCATATCGGGACGAGCAGAATGTTCAAAATGATCAGAACACCCAAGCAAAATTAAACTTTATCGCAATGATATAGAATTATTATCGGAATGACAGCTGTCGTGACAGCTGTGTGCATTTCGAGACACATCTCATGCCATTAAGATATTGTTTCATTTTCCGAATACATTTTTCTATTTTGCAAAAACTGCAAACGATAATATTTAAAAACAATTGAAGCTACTATTTCCATTCGCCCCCTACCTGTCTGTCTCTGGAGACTTGAGAGTACACGGCCGGTGGACGAGGCGGCCGCTCGGGGGGTGGCAGCTGCGACGCACGAGCAGGCAACGGGAGGGCCACGGGCGATACTGTTCGAACGGACTCCTGGCGTTCATGCTCCTCTGCCAGCGTTGTGTGCCTGGTGACATCGATAATTTATCATCCTCTCATCCTCATCGCTAATCTTAAATAGCGGACCCGGAGGAAAACAAATGAAAAGCAAGATGGTCGGTAACGAAGTGACTTTATTGATTCACTTGTCAATCTATTGGCTGCGCACGCATTCATAACAGATAGGCAATTCATTTACCCAGGTTAAAAGCATCGATCGTGTCATCACGCCTGTATTTACTGACAGGGTAGGCTGAAGTACGCTGTAGTGCACGCACACTTCGCCGTTGTGTTTTGGTTCCAAAGTAATATGGTGGCAAGCCTACAAAAAGGGACCTATCATTCCTTTGATATTCAAATTTATGTTTCCCTTTTATACCGCGACTACACTTATCTACATGGGGATGTAGATATTTCTTAGTCATAATCATTGATATTTGAGCATGCTGTACCTGATACGCCTGGAACTGATACCGGTATTAGATACCGGTACCAGATAAATCCCTCACCTGATACTACCGCCATCAGTCTCGGTGACGGTGATTGTTGAGGGCGGTGACGGTGGCATGGGTGGGCGCTGGACGCGCACGCGCACGTCGAACGCCGGCGCCGCGCCTGTTACAAGCCGCGCGTTAGTTGCGTGCGACTCACGCGTCTCGCCGTAACCTGTTATTGTTATTTTGTTACATGTTATTTTAAGTCTTTGTTATTAGGAAAAGCATTTTTTTTAAGTTAATAAATCTTCTTCTTTTTTGCAATGTGAGATGATACAATTTGTGGGAATTATATGAGCAATAGTTACACCTCCGGTAAGCGGGTCTTTTGCTAATGTCGAGTAATTAATAGCAATAACAAATTCAATAAATACACTCAATACATAGAAATTAGTAATGACCATGATAAAGATGGCGGGTGACTAATGCCTTCAATAAAGGCAGTAACTGATTATATGGTTTTACGACATCAATTCTTGTTGTGCCTCTCTTCAATATTTTTGTTAACTTATTATTAGTAATTTCAAATAAGAATATTATTTATTTAATTGAGATACTTTAGATCATTGTGTAACTGATACATGTATCTGTTATTATACTGGATCAGACCGTATTAAGCACGTTACGGACTTTTTAGTAAATAATTAAATTCATACTTTCGCTATGGTACGACTCGTCCATAATGAAGGCTTGGTTGGTGTGCGCCTGCTCCGCCTCACTGGGTGTCTCCGAGGGATAATCAGAAGGAATAGTGTCCGAGGCGACACTGGCCACTTCGGCAGCTGCCGGGTAAACTGGATGGGCGCGGGGGATTTTGACTTCTGTTGATACACGTTTAAGGTTTGAAATCAGATGCTGATAATAGTTTATCCCTTTGATCGAAAGCATTCCCTTGGTCAATAGATTGACAAATAAGAAGGTACAAGCGATCAAACCTACCATGCCAGGGTTGTCACAGTATAGAAAATTGTTTAATTTTGTGGGAAAAAACTAATTGAGTTATCGATATTGTCTTCATAAAATGATTCCTTAAAGTGCACACGATAAAGTTTTGCAGGTTTCTTTTACCCTTTATGAATCATATAGTAGAAAGATATGACAATCTAACCTTGTATGCTTTCCCTGCTAACGATGGACGCTGATGAATCGTCTATGAATCGCCTGGGCGCGGGCAGAGCTCGTCTCCTGAGGCACAAGTACGACACTCCAAGCCCCAGGAGTAGAAGAGTAAGGAACAGAATCGCACAGATTATCATCAGGATGTGGGTGCCAGCTAGAGGCGCCTTGGCTGGTAGGGGACCGGCTTCCGGTCTATGGAAAGTGACAATGTAAATTATAATAAAAACATGAAGGGCCAGCGTTATTTTTAGCCTTGTGCAAGTGAGCACGCCATAACGCTTATAACCAAGTTCTAGCTTGTACCAAAACGAATTGTATAAACTCATAGAAGAATTAATTTTTTCAACGAAATGTCATCGATGCACTTGAATTTATACACTTGGTTACGTGGATTTTGCCACAGAAATTCGACCTTTATGTATATTGGCACAGTTGATATTTTAAAAAATAAGTAAAAATAATTCGCACGCCTCAGTTTGCAGAGCGTTAAAGCTAACCCTTCTAGTTAGGTACTTACGTGAATATAAGTGGGTTGAAGACAGGCGCGGGCACCACGGGCGGCGGGTACCGGCACACTATAGTGATGACCTCATCACCATCCATCTCCAGCCCGGGATGGAAGCGCACCACTATATTGTTGGTGAACACTCGCAATGGATCCTGGAACAGTGCACCTAGTCTTAATCATAGGATCGACGGTACCAATTCTGTTGGCATCAAACTAAATTAAGTGTACAAACGTCCTCCAGAAAGACAGTAATATTGAATGAGCAGCATACCTGTCTGGTTCCGCATCCTTTGAGCGGTAATTCCAGCTTATACGAGAGCGCGCCCTTGCCAGCGACCTGACAGGCGGAGTTGCGATCGAAGTCCGCGTACGCAATGCCGTAGAACTTCTCATTGAATTTCAATTCAATCTGTAACATCAATAGAAATGTTAAGAAAGTACCTCTCTTGGGCTACTATATTTAAATTTGTTGGCTTTTTTTTTATTCAGTCGACTTTGTGTCGGAAATACTCCTCCAAATAACAAAAACAGTTCCATATCGGTAACTATTACTAATTTGTGTTACTAATACTTACCACTTATACCTGTTACTTAAACCGGTTACTAATATTTGTCACTTATACCTGTTACTCATACCTGTTACTACGACAAATAATAGGTGCACTGACCTGCATAGACCCCGCGGCGCAGTTGAGAGCCGCCTTCGTTCTGTTCAAGAATATAACAGGACTTAGGTCGTCCAATTTTGTCACCTGTAACCAAGTAATAAAATAGATCAATAATTAGGTGACAATTGACTAAGAATAATATCGCCAGCCAACACGTCATACTCATCGTATGATCACAAACTAAGCAAGCTTGTACTATGGGTAGCATACAATAGACTGGGGGCGATATCAGTAACACCCAGTCTAGCGTAAATTCCGAAAAGGCCAATTCCGAATTAGCCGCCGACGGGAATCAAACCAAAACGTCTTCAAAAAAATTTCAAGCTTAGGTCATGTAGGAAGGCCAGATTACTATACAATAAACTATTTTTGGAAACGTAGTTCCTTATGGCGCGTTGCGAAAGGGTGCTAGACGGAAAAAAACTTAATTTTAAAGTTAAAAGTGTTATATATTAAAAGTGTCGACCGATACTTTTGTAAATGTGTGTGTGAGAGTAAAAGTTGTAACGACACTTTTGTAAATGTGTGTGTGATTCCGATTTTGACTTCGATTTCGATTCCGATTTCGATGTGTGTGTATAATTACATTTTTTTATTTCAAAAGGAACTTCGTTCCATCCGGGTGTCCCTTGACACCTCTCAAGTTTTTTTGTTGTCTATGTTAAAACAGTCTGTATTGCCTCATAGAAAAAGTTAATTCTTCAACGAAATTACATTGACAGTGCGACCGAATTATGACGCGTGGTCGCGTAGCTTTTACCGCAGAAATGAAATCTTTGTCTATATGAATAGAGTTCGTTTTGATACTAGCAAAAAATGTTGACACACTCGTCTTGAAACCCACTGTGCTTGGGTCCACAATCGTATATCCTATCTATCCTACTAATATTATAGGTAAATGTGAAAGTATGTGAGGATGGATGTATGTTACTCTTACACGCAAAAACCACTGAATGGATTTTGTTGAAACCTTACAGTATTATTGTTTATACATCTGAATAACATACATCAAATAAATAAATACATCATCACGCCTATACAGGAATACTCCCCGAAGGGGTAGGCAGAGGTGCACTGTAGTGCGCCCACACTTCGCCGATGTATTTTGGTCCTAATGTAATAGGGGGCGAGCTTATTGCCATTATACCGGGCACATTCCCGCTCAATGCGAGGGGGATTCAGGCCATAGTCCACCACGGTGGCCCAGTGCGGGTTGGTGAACTTCACACGCCTAGATGTCCAGGTTTCCTCACGGTGTTTTCCTTCACCGTTCAGCAAGTGGTAATCATTGTCGAAAATGATATTCGCACATGAAAATTATCTCAGAGGTGCGGGCCTGGGATTTGAACTTGCACCCCTTACGTTCAAGGCGGGCGTTCATGCCCACGAGGCTACCACTGCTATCGCTGCTGAATAACATATAGGGTATAATTTATAACGATATCAAATAACCAAAGTCTGTGCGGACGAAGTCACGGGTAGAAGCTAGTCTTATAGACAAGTATTTAAACTCCATCACTGGTTCCTTTCCCTAAAGCCCGGATAAAGATTGCAGTAACAATTCTATATTTAGTTCCAGCATCGCGAACGTCGCCATAAATCTGTACTGCTAATTATTACCTTCGGGCTAAAAGCGGTGGGAGTGTTCTTTCAATGGTGTATACGATGCGACGAGTAATATTGTAAGTATCGCAACTTATTGGAACGTAGTTCCTTAACGCGCGTTGCGAAAGGGGGCTAGACGGAAAACATTAAGACTGGCACGTAATTTTGTAACGACACTTTTACATATGTGTGTGTGATTTTTATGGTACGTCACTTTTACATATGTGTGAGTGATTTTTATTGTACGACACTTTTACATATGTGTGTGTGATTTTTATGGTACGTCACTTTTACATATGTGTGAGTGATTTTTATTGTACGACACTTTTACATATGTGTGAGTGATTTTTATTGTATGCATTTATGTATACAATAAAATTCGATTTCGATTGCGATTCCGATTTCGATTTCGATGTGTGTGTGTGTATGTTTATGTATTTTTTTTTTGCTTTTTTATTTCAAACGGAACTTCGTTCCATCCGGGTGTCCCTTGACACCTCTCAAGTTTTTTTGTTGTCTATGTTAAAACAGTCTGTATTGCCTCATAGAAAAAGTTAATTCTTCAACGAAATTACATTGACAGTGCGACCGAATTATGACGCGTGGTCGCGTAGCTTTTACCGCAGAAATGAAATCTTTGTCTATATGAATAGAGTTCGTTTTGATACTAGCAAAAAATGTTGACACACTCGTCTTGAAACCCACTGTGCTTGGGTCCACAATCGTATATCCTATCTATCCTACTAATATTATAGGTAAATGTGAAAGTATGTGAGGATGGATGTATGTTACTCTTACACGCAAAAACCACTGAACGGATTTTGTTGAAACCTTACAGTATTATTGTTTATACATCTGAATAACATACATCAAATAAATAAATACATCATCACGCCTATACAGGAATACTCCCCGAAGGGGTAGGCAGAGGTGCACTGTAGTGCGCCCACACTTCGCCGATGTATTTTGGTCCTAATGTAATAGGGGGCGAGCTTATTGCCATTATACCGGGCACATTCCCGCTCAATGCGAGGGGGATTCAGGCCATAGTCCACCACGGTGGCCCAGTGCGGGTTGGTGAACTTCACACGCCTAGATGTCCAGGTTTCCTCACGGTGTTTTCCTTCACCGTTCAGCAAGTGGTAATCATTGTCGAAAATGATATTCGCACATGAAAATTATCTCAGAGGTGCGGGCCTGGGATATGAACTTGCACCCCTTACGTTCAAGGCGGGCGTTCATGCCCACGAGGCTACCACTGCTATCGCTGCTGAATAACATATAGGGTATAATTTATAACGATATCAAATAACCAAAGTCTGTGCGGACGAAGTCACGGGTAGAAGCTAGTCTTATAGACAAGTATTTAAACTCCATCACTGGTTCCTTTCCCTAAAGCCCGGATAAAGATTGCAGTAACAATTCTATATTTAGTTCCAGCATCGCGAACGTCGCCATAAATCTGTACTGCTAATTATTACCTTCGGGCTAAAAGCGGTGGGAGTGTTCTTTCAATGGTGTATACGATGCGACGAGTAATATTGTAAGTATCGCAACTTATTGGAACGTAGTTCCTTAACGCGCGTTGCGAAAGGGGGCTAGACGGAAAACATTAAGACTGGCACGTAATTTTGTAACGACACTTTTACATATGTGTGTGTGATTTTTATGGTACGTCACTTTTACATATGTGTGAGTGATTTTTATTGTACGACACTTTTACATATGTGTGTGTGATTTTTATGGTACGTCACTTTTACATATGTGTGAGTGATTTTTATTGTACGACACTTTTACATATGTGTGAGTGATTTTTATTGTATGCATTTATGTATACAATAAAATTCGATTTCGATTGCGATTCCGATTTCGATTTCGATGTGTGTGTGTGTATGTTTATGTATTTTTTTTTTGCTTTTTTATTTCAAACGGAACTTCGTTCCATCCGGGTGTCCCTTGACACCTCTCAAGTTTTTTTTGCGCTATCTGGCGCCTTACCACCAACTTTTAAAATATCGTAGTTTTAATAGTAAAGCTGAAAGTTTGAAGCTGAAAGTAATATTTAAAACATATCGATTTATCTGCCATCTTTATCATTGTCATCACCCTTTTTATTTTTAACGTGTAGGTATTTATTAAATTTGCATTTGCTATTAATTACTTGACACTGACTGAAATACCCGCTAAACGCAGGTGGAGCCATTTCTCATCTTATTTCATTAAATATCATACCATTCACTTCGTATAAAAAGAAGAAAACATATCAGAAGCAGTGGTTACCTCGTCGGTAAGAACGCCCGCCTCGAACGTAAAGGGTGCTAGTTCAAATCCCGGACCCGCACCTCTGAGATAATGTTCAAGTGCATGTAATTTTCAATAATGATTATCACTTGCTGAACGGTGAAGGAAAACATCGTGAGAAAACCTGCACGTCTATTAGAAAGGCGTGTGAAGTTCACCAACCCGCACTGGGCCAGCGTGGTGGAGTATGGCCCAAAACTACCTCGTATGGTGGTGGTAGGGGGGCTGCTATTATACCATCCATCTACTAAAAGTAAGGGATACAAAAGCTTGTAAAAATAGATAAATTTTGTATATTATCTAAGCGAAACGTTTGATATTTCGCCCAGTCTGGGTTCTAATATTTCAACATTTATAAATATTTTCCAATTTTATACTTTGAAGGTAGGTATAGTCATGTATTATTCAGAGAAAAATTGCTACTCACGGTTACCATAAAAAATGACATTGGCCAATAAAAAAAAAACAAGCAAAGGAAACCGCTGCTGTGACATAATCGACCACAGACTAAGTTATTAATATCCGCGTTTCAATGTTAATAATTTCATGGATTTTTTATTCAACAAATACAAGTTTATTCGTGTCAATTCGTCACCGTCTGCAATGTAGCCAATTGCCCCTTTTACAAAGTCTATTTTGCATTCAGTCCCATTTCCAAATGTGTTATTCAGAAAACGCTAATTTCTAAAAAGTCCCAATAAAAAAATCCCTGTCGTAAAAAGTCACATTCGCAAAATATCTCATTTACAAAAGTATCGTTAGCAAAATGTCCCATTCACAAGAAGTCCAACTCGTAAAATGTCCTTTTCGTAAAAGTCTAACAAAATAGCCCCATTACAAAAAGTCCTATTCGCCAAAAGTCAAATTCGTAAAAAGTATCATTCGCAAATACCTAGTCCCAAATTCGCGAAGTGACTATTTTCATCACATGCTGACCAGCAGTGCTAGTAGTTTGAAACAACCTTTTAATATTAAAAGGTAGTGGACGTTTACCTAAATCACAAAAAAATTGTAGCCTTAACTATCATCCCATTTTTTAATCGAAAATAAACAATACAAAGCATTTAGCATCCATCATGATATCTATTTTAACTTTACATTAAGTTTAACTCATAGTAGAGTGACTATTTATATATAAATACAGGATGTTTCAGAACTCCAAAATAATACTTTGGGTACATATACGGCAGCTGATATGTGGATGCTTAGTGAGGACAGTTTATACCCAACTATCATAGTTTTTGAGTTACAGACCCTTGAACATTTGTCACAGGTATCGTGTTCTGGCCTTTGGGTACATCCATAACCCTATTCAGCAGTGTAAACTACACTTATGAGGGGCGACTACCAATGTTCACAAAACAGAACATGCAAATTTTACATAGGACTCGAGATATTACGGGTTATAGAAATTGACGACGAACAAAAAAGTTGGAAAAACATATTCGAATTTCAATCAAATTTTTATACCATTCAGTTGTATACACGACTAGCTGTGCCCGCGGTTTCACCCGCGCTAATAGTTACTTTGGCGTAGAGTGATGTTATAAAGTCTATGATTATAAGTCTATAATACCCGATTCATGTTCGGGAATATTCCCGTTTTTGCCACATTATTCGTTGCTGCTCCGCTCCTATTGGTCGTAGCGTGATGATATATAGCTTATAACCTTCCTCGATAAATGAACTATTTAACACAAAAATAATTATTCAATTTGGACCAGTAGTTTCTGAGATTAGCGCGTTCAACCAAACAAACAAACTCTTTAGCTTTATAATATTATATATATAATATAGATACCGGTGCTAGCGTCCAAGTATTATTTCGGACTTCTGATACACCCTGTATATCTAACGTTTCTGAACGGGATAAGTAGATAGGTATCTAACAATAATAATAATCTCACTCTCATTGCGGTACTTTGCGGTCAGACCCAGATTCTACCTGTAGGTTAACAATAACATTAGAGAATGTATCTTACTATCACGCTAGTATTCCCTAATCGGGTAGGCAGGGGTGTGTCGCTAATAGTATTAAGTCCACTGAGAAATGTTGGCCCCATTTCCACTACAGAATATGTATCGTTGTATTGAATATGGTTTCATTTTAAACCGACTTCAAGAAGGAGGAGGTTCTCAATTCGATTGGTATTATTTTTTATGTATGTACACCGATTACGCTGAGATTTATGATCCGATTTAAGTACGTGATTCTTCTTTAGTTTGATGCGGAATAGTTTCCCTAGTTAAGCCAGCTAATAGTTATTTAGTCTCATAAAAAAATTACATAGTTTGGCCCAGTAGTTTTCATTTTATGAACATTTTCGACAATTATTTAAACTAAAAATCGTAAAAAAAAATTACATTACCTTATTATGAAGTCGGTTTTTGTTTTTTTGTTATTTTTTTAAGGCATGATAAAATCTTCTTCACCTTGAGGTCATTAGACTAGTCGTATTCTAGCTACCAGTGATAAAATATGATTTAAGGCCTTTAAAAAAGAAGTTCCTTTAAAAATGAACTTTGAAACGATATCTTTTGAGTGCGATATTGAATCGACCTTAATATGTAAATGGTTAAAGCAACTTGGCTAGTGCAGAGTGAATGTTGGGTTGCAGACCGTGTCCTCGCATACCTTTGGCTTCCACTGAACTCATTAATCTAAATAATATAAATTAACTAGCGGTGCTCGCGACTTCACCCGCGTGAACTTAGCGAGATTACACAAAAAAAACATACGGGTCGAATTGAGAACCTCGACCTTTTTGAAGTCGGTTAAAAATGGGTATGAAGTTAATGAACCCTAATTATTTTTCTCAAATAAAAGAAGCCTGAGTTACTCCTCGTAATATAAACTATCTATCCGTGAAATTTCCATCCAATTCGGTTTAGCTGTTTGAAAGTTTACCCGGAACAAAATTTTAAAAATTGCCTTATCCTAATAGGTATCCTATATACTTTCATAATATGCATTTGGTATAAAAGTGTTTTTTGATATTACAAACAGACACTTCGGCTATTATACGGCTTGGTCTAGTGATTTGGGGATAGGCAGCTCGTCTCACTGATTAAAGTGTTTGCGGGTACGATTCCCGGGTCTGGCAAATTTTGGTAAGATGCCAGCGTTCTTTTACGTGACGGGACCTTTAGAATACTATCTAATTCTATCCTTCCTACTAATAATATTATAAATGTGAAAGTTTGTAAGTATGGAAACATGTTTGTTACTCTTACACGCAGAAACTACTGAACGGATTTTGATGAAACGTAAAGTATTATTGTTTATACATCAGAATAATAGCAGTGGTAGCCTCGTGGGCAAGTACGCTCGCCTTGAACGTAAGGGGTGCATGTTCAAACCCCAGACCTGCACCTCTGAGGTAATTCTCATGTGAGAATGTCATTTTCAATCATGATTACCACTTGCTGAACGGTGAAGGAAAACATCGTGAGGAAACCTGCACGTCTATAGAAAGGCGTGTGAAGTTCACCAACCCGCACTGGGCCAGCGTGGTGGACTATGGCCCGAATCTCCCTCGTATTGAGGGGGAATGAGCCCGGTATAATGGCAATAGGCTCGCCCCCTATTACATTGGGACCAAAATACATCGGCGAAGTGTGGGCGCACCACAGTGCACCTCTGCCTGCCCCTTCGGGGAATACAGGCGTGATGATGTATTTATATAATAATATATAGGCTATAATTTACAACGATACTGAACAATCAAAAGTTTGGGCGGTCGAAGTCGCGGGTAGAAGATAGTCTTGTATAAGGTCTTAGTTTGTTATCAAATCACCTAAAATAAAAAAAATCTATATTTAACCTACATTTAATAATATACAGTTCAATTAAGAACCTTATGCAGGGAAGTTAAACTTGGAATTGCAATCTCCAAATATACATACTTTCCCATCAAGGATAGTCTGTTCGGGGAGATCATTTCCCTGGTACTCGATATTGTTCGCTTGTGATCCGTAGTTCGACTGCGCCCGCGCAACCGTCAGCGCGCACGCCAACACGCACCATAGTAGCGCCATCTTTATTCTGAAACAATTAAAAATATATATATTAATCGTTAAGGTTGCTGTGAGTAGGTACGTTATCAAAGGGTTCCAAAGTGCTACCACTGGGGTATTTTTTTAAACTCTCGCGCGTCATAGGTGTGCATTCATGTCAATATGCATAAAGATTACATTTCTGTCTTAAAAGCCAAGCCCCCGCGTGTTAAAATTAGCTCATGCTGTCCGCTGACAATTTCGTTGTACAATGAACTTTTTGTATGTGTTACTACAGTTCGTTTTGCTATTGCAAGCGTTGACGCCCATTGTGTGGGAGGCCTTAAGAGCCTAACCACACGTCATCTTTAAGTGGTAGTATCCTTATTGGAAAAGAGCAACCATGGAGTTTTTTTGCCCATTCTTCTCCATAGGAAATGCATTCCGAATGGTTGGTAGAGACACTATTATTACCTTTTTATTTATATTGACGATTCATTTTTTGTATTAGTTTATTTGAATAAAAAAAAACAGTAGCCGTCGCGGGACGCCTGGCAGATGTGAAACATTATGTTATTTAGTGTAGAGAGAGAAGCGTCGTAGCGGCGAGTGAGGGGAGTCAGTCGGTGGGCGGAGTCTAAGCGGCGGAAAGTACCGAGGAGCCACGGAGCTGCTCGAAGTTTTCGCATCACGGCATCGCGGCATCAAGAGTTGCTCTCACTCGCCAAGCGCACCATTAGATGTTTCAAAAATTCTGGTTCTGATTCCGGTTTAATATTACTTATTATTGGCAAGAGTATTGATGCGCGGCTTTTATCGTTCCAGTGTGCAGGGTCCAAATCATGAGAAAATGGACACAACAAAAACTCTCAAAAATATAATGCACTCATGGAAATCTTATAGTTACGTGTCTGTTGCGTCATAGTATATCTAGATCAGTATGTATTACATAGAGAGTACATATCCCGATGAAAGCCAACTGTCTCACGTTACGTGTTTCGATGGGAAAAGTGAGTTTTTACTATGATTTCTAGAAAATAGCGGATCGTGATGTTTTCACTTGGAAACTCGATATTGGCACTAGATTTGACGGCATTAAAACATTGCCGTATCATTTTGTACAGTCAAAAGTCTATAATGGCCACACTTTTGTCAAAAGACCACTAGTTACACTGGGAGCTCTAAAACTCCATTCAGATTCAACTAAGTAAGTACTCTTAAGAATCAAGGTTGTAAACAAAATAATCTTAAGTAATTTCGTCTGAACGTAGGTCGCTCGGCTCTCTGGATAAGATGATTGTGAGTTCGATTCCCGCCAAGAGCAAATTTAGGAAATGACCTTTTTGGAATATGCCCTGGTGTGGATGTAACTGAGATCGGCTGCATTCCATTTTACAGTACCCATAGTCCAAAGTTTGCTTAGTTTGGGATCATACGATGAGTATATGTTGTCTGGCAATTTCTTGTCTACAAAGGCTACACTTTAGTCAAAATGCCACCATGTAAACTGCAGTAATAAGACTCCATCTATTTTAAGACTTCGTTCAACTGAGTAGATACTCTTTAGATTTAAGATGTCGAGCAAAATAATCCTTAAATAATCTTGTTTTCAACAACCATATAAAATATAACACATCAAAATACCAGTTAATTAAATGCCACAAGCTTCATTATAAATGACAATAAAAACTAAAAATATTTTTCCGAGCTAGCAAGACGACCCCCGGCGCCCGCGCACCTAACCTTTCACTGTACAAGGTTGATACCAATAACGTGGACAGGTTGCTTTTTGTGCGCTATATGTTGGGACCATGATGTCATTATTTTATAGAGTTAAGCAGTCTCTATTATCTTCTTAATATATATATTTCTACTGTACGTGTGTATGTCACTGAAATTCTCCTAAACAGCTGGACCAATTTGAATGATTTTTTTTGTATGCGTTTGGGAGGCGCCCTGGATGGTTTAGATTTACAATTGGACCCGGTAGGTGGCGCTGCTTTCGTATGTAATTCTAAGGCGGTACAAAGTTCACCGGGACCGCTAGTTTCTTATAATTATTTTTTAAGTTTAATCAAAATCTATGTAACCTTATTAAATTTGGTTATTTAATCGTGCGATATGAGGAGCTAATTTGCGGAGAGCTTACGGATATAAAAATAAGTAGGCATAACTGTATAACAGAACACGCCTACCCTTTCAGGAAATATGGGTTCAATAAAATATCACACGTAAAGATAACACTTCGATACATCTACCGAATGGATTAAGCCCCGCGCACACTCGCGCGGCAATATTTCCAATACTACAGCCATAGAGTAACTAGCGAACTCATATGGACTCCGCCCTGCGTATTGCTCTGCGGCAATGTTTCTGACGTTTAATTGACATCCGCCACTGTAGTTACCTTAGGTCATAGGGCAACTAGAGTAGGTATCCATAACAACTCTACTCTCTGCTCTGCGGCGAATTTTCCGCCATTGCTGTTATCTCGTGTACCTGTAGTATAAGAAAACCATGTGGGAAAAAACAATTGCGGAGTCAGATAAACCA
Source organism: Ptilodon capucinus (assembly GCA_914767695.1). Classification (NCBI taxonomy): domain Eukaryota; kingdom Metazoa; phylum Arthropoda; class Insecta; order Lepidoptera; family Notodontidae; genus Ptilodon; species Ptilodon capucinus. Next base: position 12,580,049 of record OU611811.1, read on the forward strand.
CAAAAAATTACCGCAGCACGGGCTCGAAATGCCATCTCCGTTATAATATCTCCATGGTCGAAACAGTTTGTTTTGGTTCGTACTTAAGTTTAAAGTACGTAAGGTTTTGTTTAGTTTTGTAGCAGTAGCAGTGGTAGCCGAGTGGTTGAACGCACGCCTTGTAAATCAAAGTGTGCAGGTTCAAACCCCGGCTCGCACCTCTGGAATTTATGTGCGAATCTCATTTTCATCCGAGATTATCACTTGCTATGAAACGGTGAGAGAAAACATCGTGAGGAAACCTGCATGTCTGAGGGAACTTGTCTAGTTCTCGATAGATGTGTGAAGTCTGTCAACCCGCACTGGGTCAGCGTGGTGGACTATGACCTGAATCCCCTCGCATTGAGGGGAGGCCCGTGCCCAGCAGTGGGACGTTAAAAGGGCTGTAGTAGTAAGGTTTTGTTTAGTTTGGGATCATACGATGAATATGTGTTGTCTGGCGATGTTAATTTTCAAATAACGCCAAGTGACACGTTCGCGACAATGTGTTTAGGCCTTAAAGCAGCCGTATTGGATCGACGCCCATCTCCAAATATAGCTTTGAATCCTATCATTACAGATGCTCTCTTTTTATTCGATAGGGTATGGTCTCAATGACAGCGGAGGAAAACGTGGAAGCAATCGGTATTATGTTGTGTTTTTTGAGATTTTTTAATACTTTATCAGAGACCATAAAAACACATTTGTTTTAAAAATGCCATTAGGTATAGATGTACTCATGTTGTAATTTACTTAATTTATAAATCATCACCTATAAAATTATGTAATATTACGAAATAGAAAATAATCCAGGCTGGAAAAAATATTTCACACATACTAAACATAAGGCTAATTTTAAGTTCTCTGACCCCCACATCAGAGGTGAGCACGCGGGCCGGACCGATAGAGGTCCGGACAAAAAAAAAATATATATATTACGAAACAAGAAAAGGAACGGCTGCACCTGCGACTAGCGATAATTCTTCCAATTAGTTGTAATTGACATTAGTGTCTTATCTAATTTCTTACTTCTCTTAAGTAGTGACGCTAACACAAAATGCGACAATACACACAAATTGAAATGCTTTCACAAAAAATAAATAGACAAAGGTATTTTTCCACCATTTCATATTGTCATAGCTAGCTGTATTATTTACAAAAAAAACTAACTCTATAATAACTATTTTATTTCTTTCTGCCAAATTTATGAGTAACGCTGTTCGCTTCGCTCGCTAGCATCCCAGTCCCCACCCTTATGCCAGTATCGTGCACACGGAAAAAAAAGTCGAAATGTCATCCGGCGATCACATAAACTGTCAAATTTATGTATAAATAAAACACAAGAAGTCTGCGACGCCACGCCACGTCGAACTGGTTTATACAAGAAAATAATATTAAGCTTGTGTGAATTTCGCGGATTTTATGGCCCACAACTCATTTGAGTATCTCACGAGTTTAATGGCCGCACAACTCATGTAAAGTTATGTGTAACCCGCTGCACCCACTGAGAAGAGCTAATTAAATTGATATTTTTGAAAATGCACTCTGTTTCAATTTAAATAGAGATCGAATTTTTGTGGTAAAAGGCACACGTCAAAATTTACTCGCGTATGAGATGATATTCCGTTGAAAAATATTTTTGTGCGAATCACATTTTCATCCGAGATTACTTGCTATAAAACGGTGAAGGAAAACATCGTGAGGAAACGTGCACCTCTGAGGGAACTTCACTAGTTCTCGATAGATATGTGAAGTCTGCCAACCCGCACCGGGCCAGCGTGGTGGATTATGACCTGTATCCCCCTCGCATTGAGGGGAGGCCCGTGCCCAGCAGTGGGACGTTAAAAGGGCTGTAGTAGTAGTAGTATAATAAACACTAGTATTGACGCCCCAGTGTGCGCAAAGCTTGAAAGTACATAACGAAGTAACTGCTTTGATATCGAGGAGGGGTGAAAGGCTTTTTGACTCAAGTGACATTTTTTTAAACTTTACAGGAGAGCATACTCATTCGACGAAGAAAAATTCGCTGATTCCAAATATATATATATATACGGGGTGTTTCAGAAGTCCGAAATAATACTTTAGGTACATATACGGTAGCTCATACGTGGATGCTTAGTGAAGACAGTTTATACCTAACTATCATAGTTTCTGAGTTATAGACCTTTAAATATTGGTCACAGGTATCATGCTCTGGCATCTGTGTACACCCATAACCCTATTCAGCAGTGTAAAGTACACATACGAAGGGCGTCTACCAATATTCACCAAACAGAACATGCAAATTTTACATAGGATTCGAGATATTACGAGTTTTCGAAATTGACGACGAAAAAATACTTGGAAAAATATATACCATTCAGTTGTATACCCCATACTGTTGCCAACGTCAAAGTATTATTTCGGACTTCTGAAACACACTGTATATAACTTAAAAGTGTTGCATAATTCATCAAACCTTTAATTCATCAATATATGTATTTTCCATGAAAACTAATACAACCTCCCCAATTCTGTAGTAACGAACTTGTGAATTAAAACGTAAAGCGTTCAAGGTTTCATACAAACAAACACCAATATAATATTAAATATACTTGATGTACCTATGTATACCTCATGAATGTAATGATTAGCACATTTAAGCCTTGCATTAATAGAGAGGAACTCCCACGAAGCAGCATATGTTGTGTACAGTCAGTTGCCTAAAAAAGTTAACACTATTAACAGTGGTATCGACAAATGTACCTTACATATAAAACCCCAGCAGACTGAGGCGAAAACACACGCACGTCCAATTTTTGTGTCAATAACAAAACGAACCGTATTGACTCAAAGAAAAAGGTTATTCTTCAACAAAATGACAGCAAAAGCGAATTTTGATGAGAGCCGTAGCTTAACCACACAAAATAATTCTTTATGTGTATTGATCTCATTGTCATCCGACATTATCACTTGCTAAGAAACGGTGAAGGAAAACATCGTGAGGAAACCTGCACGTCTGAGGGAACTTGACTAGTTCTCGATATATGTGTGAAATCTGCCAACCCGCACCGGGCCAGCGTGGTGGACTATGGCTTGTATCCCCCTCGCATTGAAGGGAGACCCGAGCCCAGCAGTGGGACTGTCTATAGTAGTAATATTGGTAGTTTTTGTATTGGCAGTAGTAGCACTGGTAGTTTTTTTATTGGCAGTAGTAGTATTGGTAGTTTTTGTATTGGCAGTAGTAGTATTGGTAGTTTTTGTATTGGCAGTAGTAGTACTGGTAGTTTTTGTATTGGCAGTAGTAGTATTGGTAGTTTTTGTATTGGCAGTAGTAGTATTGGTAGTTTTTGTATTGGCAGTAGTAGTATTGGTAGTTTTTGTATTGGCAGTAGTAGTACTGGTAGTTTTTGTATTGGCAGTAGTAGTATTGGTAGTTTTTGTATTGGCAGTAGTAGTATTGGTAGTTTTTGTATTGGCAAAAATTTTGAAGCGCGCTTCTTGACGCCCCACTGTCCGCAGGGCTTTATAAAAGTAAGAAAGACGTGTTATAATTTTCTTTGATGCAGGATATTCCTGGTGGATTCCCGCACACGCGGGGGAAGGAATGGGGATCAAATCAGTTTCTTACGCCGTAAAACTCTAAGGTGAACCTTAAGCAACTTTTAAACCCACATACGGTCTGAGCAAATTGGAATCTAGATCAGAATCAGATTTTTTTATTCATGTAAACCAATATAGGCACTTATGAATCATCAATAAATAATAAAAAGAGTAACTCTACCACCCATTCGGAATGCATTTCCTATGGAGAAGAATGTGCAAGAAACTTCATGGTTCCTTTTTTCCAATAAGAATTTACATTTTTGTGTGTTTTTCTTAATTATCAATTTTACAATATAAAGTTAATGAGGCTATACATTCTCAAAACACAATTAACTACACAAACTACGTGCTGTGCATGATTTAAAGGTAGGAAGGAGGAGGAGATAATAGTTATATCATCACCATCATCTTATAACTGTCTATTTACGCTCTCTAAACCTAATAATTCCCTATAAAATTGGAATAACAGAAGGTCTATCGCTTATGCCAATGTTATAGATATTTTTTTTCATTCTCTTATCGTCCCTGATCTTTATCGCGTCGCGTCGTGCAGCAGAAATAATTTTGAGTAATTAGGGGTTTAATGTTAAGTGTTAAATCTAGATAACTATAATTTGACGTTGACTGTACCGTTTGATTATCACTTGACAAGTGTACAAGGTGTTTCTGGTAGGCGGCGCTTCGCCTACAGCGCTATTGTCTGCTCCATATGGTGATTCAATATTCATTACGGAATCATCAAACTAACATAATATACTAACTGCAGGGGCCTTAGCCTTAAAGTATTGTTGTTCCAATAATAACTGAATTCCACCATCGCACGGCTCTCACCACAGACTGTATTACCATCCTCACCACCTGGATGAATGGCGTTCCAGTACAGTGCGATTTACCAGGAATTTGGTAGCCTCGCGGGCAAGATCGCCCGCCTTGAACGTAAGGGGTGAAAGTTCAAATCCCAGGCCCGCACCTCTGAGATAATTTTCATGTGCGAATGTCATTTTCAACAATGATTACCACTTGCTGAACGGTGAAGGAAAACATCGTGAGAAAACCTGCACGTCTATAGAAAGGCGTGTGAAGTTCACCAACCCGCACTGGGCCAGCGTGGTGGACTGTGGCCCAAATCTCCCTCGTATTAAGGGGGAATGTGCCCGGTATAATGGCAATAGGCTCGCCCCCTATTACATTGGGACCAAAATACATCGGCGAAGTGTGGGCGCACTACAGTGCACCTCTGCCTACCCCTTCGGGGAATACAGGCGTGATGATGATGATGTATTTCTTCCTCGCACCACCAAATTGAACTTCCTGCAGCGGTGTTCCCGGAGCGATACGACAAAGTACTACTACTTGTCTTGCAGCAATGTTGAAATAAAACTATTTTACGGATTTTATCGCGTATATTTACTATTTTATTTTCCCGACGTTTCGGCTGCTTTACAGCAACCATGGTCACGGGGGGACTGAGGTGTTAGACGTTCTGATGTCATAGTTAATAACTGGGTACCCTCATATTTAGTTGTTGTTTGCGGTCCGATCCACGCAGAAAGTGCTCACAGTGTCTTGAGGTCTTGCAATGGTACGCTTGGTTTTGGATTTAATCATATTAATTACTGGATCCCAAGTTGGTGGTAGCACCCAGCCGTCTTCCCTATTAAAATCAGGATGGTTTTTTTAATTTCAATGGCCTCACGTATCATCCTTGGTCGGAATCGGTGTTGCAGCAATGTGTTAAATATTAGTTTCAGTTTTCCACAGTTAACTCAGTAAAAAATCTGGTATAATTTTACTGTTACTATTAAAACAACAATACTTTTAGATTCAATGTTTAATTTAATACAGTCGGTAGAGGAAATTAACTGTTTCCATCCGTGGGAGAGTCCAAATCCCATAGTGACAGTATCTTATAGCGGATTCCAATTGATTAGTTGAGCTTATTACACACTTGAGACTCACAAGTAATATCTACAAATGAACCGTCTTTTGAAAATGTACTCTATGTTCATTTACATAAAGATTGAGTTTCTGTGCGCCACGCGACCACGCAACTAAATTCGCATGGTGTTTCGTTGAAAAATTAGCTTTTTTATAAGTTAATACAGTTCATTTTAGTATTGGCAAAGAATCGGTCGCCCATTTTGAGGCGTCTTGGTGTTAGTTAACTATTAATACTACACTAATATAATTATTAGAGGTAAAATTATAACTTCAAAATCATAATCTATAAACAAAAATCATATTTAACGGCGTTTCCTACAATACTTTGTAGAAAATTGTGGAAAGTTTGTATGTTCTTAAGGGATTTCTCCGGAACTACAGATTTAAAAAATATTCGTTGCACAATTACTTGGCTCGTGTAACAACCTTTATAAAGCTGTGTTATTGACCGCTATAAATGCATAAATTAAAACCAGTCTTATTTTACACGAATGTAAGTTGAAATTAGATTGCATTCTTAATATAGCGATGACATAAGGTATACAAGTTTTTTAGTACCCATAAAATGGTATTAGAGTTGTGTGTCGTTCGAGGATTTAACCTAAGACGCGCGCCTTTTTAAGAGCGACAGTGCTGCCACCAAGCTTGATAAAATAGTATTAAGTATATAGGCGTCGATTTATTGGCACAGAACTAAACTACCCGATTATTACGACATTACGAGGTAGTTTCTGCCCAGTGGTGGTTGATAAACTTCACACGCCTTTCTACAGACGTGCAGGTTTTCTCAGTGTCCAGCGAGTAGTAATCATTATTCAAAATTACATTCGCAAATAAAATAACGAAAGTCTCTAGCTCTCTTCTACCAACTAGGCTACCAGTATTGCAATCCTTAATAAAGCGAGATGGAGATATTTATTTTGCCGTCAAACATAGCTTTGTTTTAATTTATGTACAAAAGAATCGACCTTGTAACAGAAATGAACAAAAACTAAAATACATTAGCAGAGTGTGTGCACTACAGTGTACCCCTGCCTACCTCTTCGAAGAATACAGGCGTGATTTACGTATCATTTCCAGTAGATAAGTAAGTCACTCAATTAATTAAACGTATTGCACGAGACTTACCAAAAAAACATATCATACTTACCAATAAGTATAGGAATATAAATCAATCAAAAACCATCCCTGCCCGCTCGTAATAAGATTCAAAAAGGGTTGAAGATGTAGCACCTGCCATATGACGTAATACCTGCCGGCCTCCCATTCTTTTTTTGGCCGCAACAACTTTCACTTTCCAAGACTCGATGCCCTATTGATGTGTTATGTAAAGATTAACATAATGTTAAAACATGTCTTGGTGTCAGTCAAGGCCGATATCTTTTATGTGAGCATTAGTAAAATTACATGTGTGACAGTTCTTGTAAGCTGACACAATGGTATTTTGTAAACAAACATGCTTTGACAGTTCAAGTTTCCATTCACACGGTAAAACCGTGTGTTCAGCTTCGCACGGCCGTTCCCGTTACCCATAATTACCTACCATGTGACATTTACGATTTTAACAGGAACGCAATCGCAATATGACGTGTAGAAGCGTATACCAAAACAAACTGTATTAACTCATACAGAAAGCTCATTCTCCAACGAAATGTCATTGCGAATTTTGACATGTGGCCGATCCGCCATCTTTGTATTTATAATGTGTATTTATTGAACTTTTGCTATGAATTACTTGCTACTAGCTGAAATACCCGCTAACGGCAGGTGGAAGCATTCCTCATCTTATTCCAATAAATCTCATAACTTCGTTATAAAAGAAGAAATGTGTAAAGTTCCTTTTACCACAGACATTCAATCTTTACGTATATCGGAACAGGGTACATTTTCAAAAAACGCCAAGTTAATTTGATCGCTTGATTATGGTCAGAGTGTACCCCAAAACTACCAACTATTGAGCAAACAGCGTAGGAGTGGATATCAATGCCAATATAAGTAGTTTTAGTAAAACAATATTGACTCATAGCTGCATGCCAACTTACCGAAACTATTGCATTTACACAACTGTGCTGGCTGCGGTTAGGGCTGGCAACATTATAATATTTATATCGTATTGTAAACGACCAGCTCAAAGGGGTTAATCTATACATACATACATACAAATAAATAAAATTGTAGTGTCTGTTTGTAATATCAAAATAACACTTTTTTACCAAATGCGTATGAAAGTATATACGATACCTATAACGAAAAAGCAAATTTAAAATTTTTTGTCTGTCTGTCTGTCTGTTTGTTTGAGGTAAACTTCTAAACGGCTGAACCGATTTCAATGGGACTTTCACTGACAGATAGCTGACGTTCCAAGGCGTAACTTAGGCTACTTTAATTTTATAAAAAGCATTAGGGTTCCGCGGGAAAACATAATACCCATATTTCCGGGTAGTCTCCCTAAAGTCCACGCGGGCGAAGTCGCGGGCACAGCTAGTATAATAATAATAATAAAGCCCTTTATTCAGACCAACTTAGTCTCTATTTTACAAAGTATTAAGAAAAGTAAAAAGTATTAAATCTATGAGTTTGATGATATAAAAATATTTTTTGCAGCTAATCTAAACTTAATTTTATTTATTTATTTTTTATTTTTATTTATTAAGGAAAACAAACAGTTGTACAATAAAACAATACTATAGGTACAATAGGTTAGATATACGTTGATAATTGCACAACCAACACCGTTATCCACTAAATAATATTAAATATCAATAAAATGGCACAAAAACGATGACAATCTTAGTAAGGAAGGTTTGGTTACTACTTAGATCTAGGTTAAGAAGAAAGTTATATAGAATTAAAATTTAATATACTCGTACGCAGTCGAGTAGTAAGTTTAAGTGATATTCGTTAATTTATTTTTTATTGCGCTACTAAATTGACTTAGTGACAGTACAAATAGGTCTATCTCAGAAAAGTTATCATTATAAGCTTTCGTAATTCGATGCAATGGGGCACGTTCGCCTGCATGGCTTCTACACCGCTTTAGGGCAAACAGACTATGAGTATACGCATCACGAATACGTTGTGAACTGCTGGGAATTCGTAGGTATATTTGATTGATAAGCTGATTGCAGTCAAACTTATTATGGCAAATTTTGTACAGAAACAGTGAGTCGAGTACTAGTCGTCTCTTTTTAAGGGTAGGAAGTTGGAATTTTTCTAGTAGGTGATTATACGAGGACCGTGCACGGAAACATCGATAGTTAACTGAACGTAAGTACTTTTTTTGAACAGACTCAAGTTGGTCGCTGTATTTATGATAGAAAGGATTCCATACCTGCGTCGCGTATTCAAGTTGAGGTCTCACAAGTGATTTGAAGAGTAGCAAGTACGTACTGGCTCTTTTGAAGGAATTACAGGCCCGCAAGATAAATCCATATAATTGAAATGCTTTATTTATAATATTGTTAATATGGACGTCAAAGTGAAGCTTAGTGTCAATTAGTAACCCAAGGTCTTTTATAACTGTAACATTCTCTAGATGGGTGTTACACAGAGTGTAGCTATAGGTTATGTGACGGATTTTGTTTTTTGTAAACGTAATAGTTTTACATTTCGACAAGCTTAATTGTAGCTTATTAAGAAAACAATAGTTCGAGAGGCGATCTAGATCATGTTGAAAAGAGACACAATCATCTATGGTTCGTATACTGCGAAAAATTTTTAGATCGTCCGCATACAAAAGGAAGCGGGTATTTTTAAAACAGCTTCCAATATCATTTATATACAGAATAAAAAGGAGTGGCCCCAGAATGGAGCCCTGTGGCACGCCGGATGACACAGATATGCTGTTCGAGGAGAAACCGTTGACGACTACTCGTTGCGTCCTATTAGCTATGTAAGACGAGAACCAGCGAAGAAGGTTGCCCCGAATCCCATTGAACGCAATTTTCTGTAGCAATATTGCATGGTCCACCTTGTCAAAGGCTTTGCAAAAATCGGTGTAAACGGAATCTACTTGCAGTTGGTTGTCCATATTTTCAAATAAGAAATTAGTATATAAAGAAAGATTGCTGAGAGTGGATCGATTTTTAACAAAACCGTGTTGTTCATTAATAATAACATTATGTATACTAGGATAAATGTGGTTGTGTACCAGTCGTTCTAATACTTTAGACAAGGTGGACAGCAGTGATATAGGTCGATAGTTAGAGACATCATTTTTGGAGCCGCTCTTAAACACAGGTGTAATATGTGCCGATTTCCAGATCTGCGGTAAATAACCTTCTCTTAAACTCCGATTAAACATATAGAAAAGTGGGGTACTGATGGCGTCCGCGGTATGTTTAAGAAAGAATGGTGGTAATCCATCGGGCCCTGATCCCTTCGTTACGTCCAGGGACTTTAGTGCACTAACAATTGTATTTTTCGGGAAATGTATCTCAGATATAATCAAGTCATTTACAGAGGAAGGAGACGAGTCTAAGTCATGGTTCAGGTGACCACCAACCTCGTATACAGAACTGAAAAAGTTAGAGAACAAGTTACAAACCTCTTTTGGCTCACTAGATTCGGAGTTAGCATAATACATAACGTTCGGCATACCAGTCTTTTCTTTGTGACTATTTACATAAGACCAAAATAGTTTTATGTCTTTTCGCATGCCCTCTTCTATTGAATTAATGTGTAAGTTGTAGCAGTCAAGACACATTATTTTAAAACGCTTACGATAAAACGAGAATTTCTCATAATAAGATATATTTTGATATTTTTTCCACTTGATCCAGGCTTTTTCTTTATTTTTGAAAACGTGTATAAGAGGACGAGAAAACCAGCTAGGAAATTGTTTCGATTTAATAGGACGTAAAGGGACGTGTTTTTTTATGATTTCATAAATCTTTTCGTAGAACAAGGATGTAGCTGACTCTAGTGATAAGTCGAGAAAAATAGTTGCCCATTCAATATTGTTGATTTCAAACGCAATATCAGTATAATTACCCTCAACGAAGCGATACAATGGGGCCGAGGAGCGTGTCATAGATTTATGGGCCGTATCAAGTGAAACGAGTGCTGAAAGAGGTGGATGAAGGCAATCTATAGGTACTAAGGGATTATGCGGCTGTTCACATGAACAGCCGAAGTCATTACAGATAAAGAGATCTAGGATTCGGTCCATGGAATTTTTAATATTATTATATTGTTTGGAGTTGACAATTGAGAGGAAGTTTGAAATAAGGATATTGGAAGAATTTGAAGAGCTGGAGGTATCTGGGATCAAAGCGTGGGTATTGTTATATTGCCAGTTAATAAGTGGCATATTGAAATCACCAAAAATAAAGTGCTTGTCAACCTTTACTGAGGTTAATTCGCTTTGCAGGACATTAAAAAATGATTCATATATCTGAAAATTTTGGTTTGGGGGGATATACACGCCACATACAATATTATAATGACTTCGCGTGTTAGTGTAGAATTTCAAGAAAACATAATCAATGTTAGGCGGTACACAGTGAAAATTATCACAACGGAGCCGGGGTGAATTAAGGGCACAAGGAATAGCATCAAGACTACGATGAACAGCTACAAGAACGCCACCGCCATCCGACCTGCCACAAGCCTGCCTATTCCTGTCACAACGGTATACCTTGTAGCGACTATCAGCAAGTTCTTTGTCAGAGATATTCGATGTCAACCATGTTTCTGTTAATATAATAATGTCATAACACTCGGATAAAATGTTGTTATATAAAGTGTTAAGTTTGGTCCTCAAACCTCTGCAATTCTGGTAGAATATAGATATTTTATCGGCCAGAATCAGTAATAGTAAATGTGTAAATGTATATTACCATAGAAATTAATGGGGGTAAAAGAGAAAACATATACGTGTAAAAATATTGGATTGCATAGGGGTAACCGTTATCTGTATACGAGAGGATAAGTAGCGAATATAAACAAGTGATGAACTTAGTTATATCGAGATGTAAAATCAGACAAATATTGGAGTCTAAAATAAGATAAGTTATACTGTAAAGGTGAAGCCCCAAGTATTTTTTAGGAATATCATAAAATAATGTGGGGGTAGATGTCACAAATGTTCTGACCCATTGCAATTTCGCGTTAACTATAAAATACATAGAGTAGTGTTGGGGCGAGAGACTGCAGGCGAAGTAAGTGAGATAATTCCATAGAAGTGGTGAAAAAAATTTAAAGATCAAATTATAATAAATGATAACTTTCCTGTTCAAGTTAACGAATAAAATCAAATATAACGAAACAAAAAAAAAAATTTTACAGAGGCTTAGAGCTAGAAGTAAGTGGTTTAAATTTAAGTAAGTCCTGCTCAGTTCGGACAGTAAAAACAGCAGAGGTGTCACACGCACGAACAAGTATAACGCCGTTCTTGATCCAAACATATTTGTATCCAAATTTCCCAGCAGCTTCACGGGCTTGGCGAAAAATTTTTTTATTACGCAGGGTCAGGTGTTCGTTAATATAGATTTTTTGCGGTGGTCCATGCAGATTCAGCTGTTCTGTAGTTATGCCCTTTTTAAGACGAGCTGCAGAAAGGATGTTATCTCTTGCAATTTGAGTTGTGAGTCGAAGTATTATATTTTTTGGACGTTCACTTTTGGGATTAATTTGGGGGACACGATGTATAGCAACAATGGTATGTATAGGAATCGGTTGATTCAACACTTTAGCTAGATCTTCTATTATAGTGGTCAAATTCTCTCCACGTTTTTCGGGTAGGTTGCTAATCTCAATGTTGCACCCTCGTGATTTTTGTTCCATGTCATCAAGTTTAAATTGTAGATCAATTATTTGTGTTTTGCAAGATTCAACCGATTCAAACTTCTTTTCATGTAACATTAGTCGTTTTTGGAACTCATTACACTTTAACTTTAGGTCGTCGTATTCATCACTAAAATGCTTGATGGTACATTTAATATCGTCGAGGTCCCGGACAAGTGTGGAGAATTTAGCATCCTGCTTCTTAAACCATGATTCCATCATTTCGAACATTTTGTTTTGAAAGCATTGAAATTCCGCACGAAAGTCCTGGTTATTCAAGGTGGTGCCCTTACGAAGCGTAACAAATGACCGGGACGCCGTTTCCATTTCCGATTCATCTGGGTTGAGTTGATGTTCAATGTAGTCACTTTGGGACATAGTACTAAGTAGTGTATCCTTAATGTCGAAAATAATATCTCTGGGTCAGGTTTACTCTGTGCCAAGTACAAAGTTCGCGGTCAGGCGGCCGGCCGGTGTAGCTGAGGTGGGGTACACACGCACACACACGTTTATAAATCGCAGTGAATTGGCGAGGGCACAACCGGTTCGCACTGCGCCGCGCGACTATTATATTCTAATACTTAAATTATTTTTGTAGGTCTGTTTGCCAATCGGCAAAGGCCTCCTCCAACCTTTTCCATTCCTGTCTATCTTGGGCAACTCTGTTCCACGTTACTCCTGCTACTTGCCTGATGTCATCATCCCATCTTTTCTCAAAGGGGTTACTACCATAAAACTAATAATTTCTTGGTTAAACAACCAAATAGATATATCGTGACTTTTGTTGTGTAAAATTATAAAGTGAACATCAATGTTAGAAGGAACGACAGAGATAACGATGTTCTTTAACCTCTTCTTCATTAACAAAATGGTAAAACTGAATGGAATAAGTTGAGGAATGGCAGTATTTACACATGACTCTCTTTTACTTCTACACTCCATATTACGGCCATTTTGCCAGTAACAAATTCAATAAGTACACATTTTAATTAATACTAATATTATAAAGAGCAAAGATTTGTATTGTTGTATATAACGAATAAACTTAAAAACTATTGGACCAATTGTATAAATTGTTTTGCCGTTAGAAAGCTACATTACCACTGAGTAATTTAAGCTATATTTATCCCAAAATGTTTAAATAAAAATGTCCATCCGAATGAAGCCGGGACGGGCCGTTAGTTAAACATAAAGGTAATAAGTATAATGTCGATTATCGAATAGAACATTACAAACTATGACCCATTCGACAAGCAGTTCCTATGGACAATAATGGGCAAGGAACTTCGTGTTTACTCCTTTTAAAATAAATTTAACATAGAGTTTTAAAATTTATATACACATTACTAGGTTTCGAATTCACGCACCGAATTTTAAACACACTTTGGCGGTATAGGGAAGATCTTCCTGCCAGGCGGGTGGTATGCCTGGCGGGGTCCGCTACGCCCCCGGTGATGTTGTCGGGGAATTTGTATATATAGTTCAGATCGTCGAACACACCAGTACCGCGAGCTAGGATTTTCATAGTACTTTGTATGGCGGATAATTTCTTGAACGCGTAGAATTGCGATGTGTCTACAGTCGCGCCATCTAGTAGCGACTGGCGGTAGTTGTGTTTCGTGGCGAGATATAGGGTACGCCACAACATTATTTCCACGTCCTTCCGTAGCAACAAAACCTTCAGACTCGCACGATTCTGAATCTTTATTATTTGGTTTGACAACTGAAATCATCCTACAATAGGTATTGCAACAAACCCATTACGTCTCAATAATAAAAGATTCAGAATGTTAACCTCTTTTAGCCATTAAACAACATTCACTTCCGTATACTTGAAAATACTGCTATTTGTATGCAGGCAGCCCTATCAGTCCGTGCTCACCATCTGCGCAAACGCAGGTCAGCCTTGCGAGCGCCGCCCCACATTCGGACGCCAATTATGCACGCTGCTTATAATATACCCACTGTACTTTACCAATTCTTGAAATATTGTTAGAATTTCTAGAGTGGTTCCTACCCTGTTCCAAATTATATATTTTCCACATTATTAAAGTCTCAAATGGCATGGTCACGACGAGCCAACTGGGGATCCATCCTTTTCCATTTATAAAAAAAACCGTTGCATACTTGTCTCAAGTTGTCTTTAATTAATATACCTAATATTAAATCAATCTACAAACTTTCTGCAATGAGATTCTTGGGTACAAAAATGGGTTCCATAAATTTGGGAGTATATTCAAAAAGTAGTCTTAAAATTACTTCATAAAGCACTCTAAAATTAAGGGGAAAATTAAAGTAGTTACCACAGACAGTACCAGGATGACATAGCTTCAAACTGTTATGCCAAGCTTGTTAAAATATATATATATCAAAATAATTAGAATATATAATTATAGTATATTAAATACTTCTTACGAAATTTAGTAGTAGAAATGTGTATTATCTGTGTCTTTATAGAAATATATTCAGTCTGTTTGCAACCCTTATAGTGTGTTTTTTATCAAAGCTTAGTACAACTCAAAAGCAGTACATATCATAAACCTTCAAATTATACCTCATATTTTCTATATCTTATGCATGAATCCGGTTTCCTTACCGACCTACTTTGAGCAAGCGTTCATTATGCAATGTATTTCGCAACTTATGATTTGCGAGTCCTATCAACAATTGAGACAGTTATTTACCTATGTATAGTTAACTACCTATATCATTCAGTACCTACCTATACTTTATATCCCCTAAACAGTTGAGGCGAGTTCATTGACTTGACTGTTTGAAAATGTACTCTGCGCCTTCATACATAAAGACCAAGGTTCTGTGTTAAAAGCTACGCGAATGAATTCGGTCGCGTCATCGATAGTATTTCGTTGCAAAATGTGCCTCTTTCTGAAGTTATTACAGTTCATTTTGGTATTGACAAATAAATAATAAATATCGCCAATCAATTACTAAAAGGTCCTTTATAAATTCTGTTAAAGTCTCATGAACATATATCAATGTTCTCATTTAAGGAGCTTCGTCATGGTCTATATTCGGATTCCAAGGTCGACGGGACCCGAGGACCAGGTTATTCCAGTTCGTTAGCGGATCCCAAAATGGGTTGAAATTGAAATGCAGGCTTGAAACAAAAACTAAAGATATTTAAAAGTACTGACAATAAAATTGAATCTTGAATTGGAATTGCAATCAATGTAGTCTTGGCCTTAAAAAGTAACCTTTTTTTGTAATCAGTGGTAGCCGAGTGATCAAACGCACGCTTTGTAATCAAAGTCTGTAGGTTCAAACCCACCTCTTGATTTTATGTACGAATCTCATTTCCATCCGAGATTATCACTTGCTAAAATCGGTGAAGGAAAGCATAGTGAAGAAACCTGCACGTTCCACTGCTGGCCACGGACCTCTCCTCAATGCGAGGAGTATTCAAGCCGTTTTCCACCACCCTGCCCCAGTGCGTGTTGCACTTCACACGTCTATCAAGAACTGGTTCAGTTCCCTAAGACGTGCAGTTTTCCTTACAACCTTCACCGTTTCTTAGCTAGTGATAAACTAGGATGATAATAAGATACGAGGTGCGAGCCGGGGTCTAAACCTGCATACTTTGATTGCAAAGGGTGCGTTCGGCCTCTCGGCTATCACTGATTCCACTATAAATTATTTTAAAAAAAACAACTATTTTTGTTTGAGGTAGGGAGGTACCACGATAGCCTGTTATAAAAGCCATTTAATATATCAATAATGCATGAAGCGTTATTATTCGATTATTCACGCCGTTATCGATAAAACTCGGAGAGTGAAACCTTTAATTTTCTGCTCCAAAATATCAATTACTGAGTTCTTGTACATACATCAAAACATCAAATTTATAAACATAACCCGGCTTCCGAGCCGCCTTGACACTAAATGAATGATATAAACGCGTTCCTTTTTTATCGTTATGAATACTAAATAAAATTAATATAATATTAAACTGCCCTTAAAATTTACTAGTATAACAAAACTGTGGAGGCATTTCTTTGTTTTTATTATTATTGCCACCATGTCAAGTTGAGAGATATAAAACCTTTTTTTTTTTAATTACTTACTGTTCGAGCTCCGCATTTCCCTCAAAAAAGCGTTGATAGCCTAGCGGTGAGACGTTGCTTTTTTGATCCCCGTGCAGGTGATTAAAACAAGTCACAACAAGCCGTACTGCCGATGCAGATGCCTTACCCACCATTCATTGTTGTTTTAATTAATTTTTGACAGATATTATAGTGTGTTAACTGTCAATTGTGAATTTAAACCATCCAGGGTGCCACCCAAACACATCCAAAAAAACCGGCCAAGTGCGAGTCGGACTCGCGCACGCAGGGTTCCGTACCATTATCTATTAAAACGGCAAAAGAATCACGTCTGTTGTATGGGAGCCCCTTTAAATATTCATTGTATTTTGTTTTTTAGTATTTGTTGTTATAGCGGCAACAGAAATACATCATCTGTGAAAATTTCAACTCTCTAGCTATCACGGTTCATGAGATATAGCCTGGTGACAGACGGACGGACGGACGGACGGACAGTGAAGTCTCAGTAATAGGGTTCCCGTTTTACCCTTTGGTTACGGAACCCTAAAAATCATTCAAATCGGTCCAGCCGTTTAGGAGTTAGCTTACAACGAAAAGTGGCATTGAATTTTATATACAATATAGATATGAACTATCCCTTGGCTCGAAAAAAAATACTGTATCAAAATACACCAACAACCAAGCAAACAATCATAAGACATTTGATTTTTGACAAAAATGCTGCGCACTGACGAGTCTGAGTTTTTTGCGGACAAGATGGTGAATTCATTTTTGAAATTGATGCTTTTTGCTAGCGACCCGCTTAAGTTTTATTTGGATTTTTTTACTTTAAACCATAGCCAGGTTTTTGTAAGTATTGTATTTGATGAGTTTATTATAAATAACAAATACTTCCATAGAATGGATAGAGATAAAGATAGGGTTTTATAAAATAGATCGGTGCTATGATTTTAGGGTTACCCAATTCCCAATGTTTACTAACCCCATTACATCTTTGGGTTTTATTTTTTTGATGAAAAAACAATTTTACCTTTTAATAAACATCACAAATAAATTACTAATATAGTTTTAGTACTTAGTAATAGAGTTAAAAAGAATATGGACCATAGTAAGCAACAGATTTCTCTGATTTTTATCAATAGGTATGTATGAATATTCGTTGTTCGGCTCGCACGTCGACTCTGGGCTGTCACCACCATTTTTTTTTTCATTTTCTTAAACCAACATTCAATTGAAGTGTCCCACTAACAAGTAGATCTTAGATACAGAAAAACGATTGCTTTAACATATTGAACTGTACGACGCTGTAACAAGATCAATAATCGCTTGGCTAGTGTACCTTGTATTTACACCAGTATAGGTAATATCTATGGCTTGTCGGGTAAAAGCAAAGGCTGGTTTAGGTATACTTCCAGAGTCTTGCATTGTTATGGCCTACACCGACTGGGTCCAGCGAAACACCTAATCGTTTTTTGAAAATGTACCTTGTATGTTTAAACATAAAGATTGAATTTATATGGTAAAAGCCACGGCTACCCGTCAAAGCTCAAACGTGTAGCCGATGACATTCCGTGCAAAGATGTGCTTATTCTGTAAGCACATAAAGTTCAGTTTGGTATTGGCAAAAATGTTATCGGTTGATATTTGACGCGTCTGTGGTTGCAGAGCTTAACTTGTCTCACTGTCACCATAAATTCAATAAGGTAGAAGATATTTTTACTCGGATTCACAATGCGTATTGTTAGACCTACAAAACTTTGATAAAGGAATTTAACTTGTACAAATAGAATATATGCTAAAGAATAGACATTTTAAAACGTAATTTACATCTTAGTTTTAACAGAATGGTTAGCGAGTACCTACATCAAGACAAGACTTTATTATCACAGATTATGTCACACTGGTTTCACTATGATTGGCATATTATAATATAGCTGTACAAATGTTTAGAGTAAAAGCAACCATGGAATTTCTTGCCCATTCCTCTCCATAGGAAATGCATTCCGAATGGGTGGTAGAGATAATATTATAACTTTTTGTATATTGGCGACTCATAAATGCCTTTGTTGATTTATTTGTCTAAAACAATCTGATTCTTAGTCTTCACATTATAATATTTGGGAGACGAATAAAAAAAATACAGGTCTCATTACTAAGCCGAACGAAATCCTCATAGATAAAAGCAATTAGTTGCAATAATATATATAATTGCTAGTGTTTTCCCACGCTGCTCTTCCAACAGAACATCAAATACCCAATAGATCAGATCGGTGTGCAAGCGCAAGAAACGGTGAATCTCGCAGCCACAGAGCGCGCCGGCCGCTGTGACCGCATTACCGCGGTAATTAGGGATTTAACGACCGTTTATACGACATTCCCCGTGATTAGCGAACGTTTAGTGATCTTAGAAAAAGGCATGAGCGACGTAAGTGCTTGTAATTCACTTAGGAATGTTTCGTTCTTAAGAAATCGGAGGACTATTGGTGTAAACTCCGTTTAATTAGCATCCGTCTTCAGTTTTGTATCATAATTAGTAACCATTAGTCTGTTTCTTGTAAAAATAGAGCATTGATAAAGAACCGTACACGTAAGAACGTGTAAAGTATTTTTTTTAATAGACATAGCGGCAGCAGCTAAGTCTTTTTTTAGGGTTCCGTACCCAATGGGTAAAACGGGAACCCTATTACTGAGACTTCGCTGTCCGTCCGTCCGTCTGTCACCAGTCTGTATCTCATGAACCGTGATAGTTAGAGAGTTGAAATTTTTACAGATGATGTAATTCTGTTGCCGCTATAACAACAAATACTAAAAAACAGAATAACATAAATATTTAAGGGGGTTCCATACAAAAAACGTGATTTTTTTGGCGTTTTTATAGATAATGGCACGGAACCTTTCGTGCGCGAGTCCGACTCGCACTGGGCCGGTTTTTCTTTATTTGTATGCGGAGTCTGATGAACTCCTAGCAATATCATTTAAGCTTTGTTGCAGGAGCTAACAGGACTACGGTAATGTGTATGTACTTGTTAATCTGTCCTATTGTGCCACCGGTAGGTGACAAGCGATAAATAACTTTAATAGGTTCATAGTTTATGGCAATAATAGGCATCATACCTACTTATTTTGATTACACAGGTTAATAATAAAGTACCTACCTATTCTTGACATATCAATAAAAAGAAGCATGGTATGTCATAAAGCGTGATTTGCTTTTTCTTCCCAGCACGTACCTACGTGGCAACAGTTTGTCTATGACACAATCAAGATGGCAGATAATCACGAATCGGCGGGAAAGACAACTGTGCTCGTCACATGTCGGCTTATGGCTGTAACAAAGAGATAAATCCTTTTTTATAGCCAAAGTCTAAAAGGCCGTGTAAAAAAAGTAAAAGTGTTATTAAACAAATAACAAATGACAGCAGCATACAATTCCGGGGGGGAAGAAATTGATATTCAAACATCGAATACAAAAAAAACAAATACACGTGTCATAGATAAGAAAAGAGTTCTAAATTCAAAAACACCAGTAGGCGTTTAAACTATAATAGAAACATTGTAGCCCTGTCATCACATCTACATACAAAGGGTTTATCGTAACGAGGGCTAGATCGGCGTTGACAGCCATCAAACGGGTTATTGTCTAATAACGGTTAGTTTTCTTAACAAATAGTCAATGTAACGGCTAACTATAATTAAATTAGATGATAAATAAAAGATGATCTATCGGGATTGGTCACGTGTGCATGTGAAAATGGATCCCAAATGTATCGCAAGTAAGTGTTATCAGTATTACTTAATATTGCTTATGTATGTTCTTAAATAGATTTGTTTTTGTTTGTAGTAATAAAACTAATAATGAAGTGCGTGAACAAGATGAAAAAGTTGACGGATGACTCCGAACAGTAATATTATCTCCAGCATGGCTAGCATGTGTGGAGTGGGCCTATTTCTAGACTTATGTCCCAGTATGTGTCTTATATCAATGTATTACTTAACCAGTGGGGTTAGCATGCAAGTCAAGACTAGACCTCTGTCACGCATTCGCTCGCTCGTTCTTTATCTCATATCATAGGAGATACAGAGACTAAATAAACATAATCCGTGACATAATTCTAGTCTTGGCGCACATGCTACAACTACAGGCAGTACCGTACTTTGCAATATTTGACATATCTTAGAAATAAAGATGTTTGAATGTTGAATATGTCGATTCTGTATTTTGTTTATCTTATAAAATAAGACAGAAAGCGACTTGGCGCGACATAATGCATGACACATGGATATTCTTGGCATGCATGGTAGCAATGCTGCACATGTGATGACAATTTGACAAGTCATGAGGTGAGTAAGCGAGTCTAGACCGGCGGCATTGTTCACGTTGACAACATGTACGCAGAATCGTAATGCGCACCTCGTGATTCACGATCACACGTTGGAATGTGTGTATCAATGGATTGATCACAGAATAATTCACATTACACCCATAAATAGTTTACTGTAAATAATTTTCCATGCTACAGTAAGGCGGCAACCAGGGCCCCAAGTTGTAACGCTATCGTCGTGGAGTTGCTATAATGCTACCCACTTATGTATCCAACACTCTTTGTTATAGGGATGGTTGGGTACTATAAGTTGGAAATAAGGGGCAACCTCGCACTGGTAAAATATGTGTTTATGATTTTTCGTGGTATGCTGAATAATCCGCAAATATTGGAATCGTTGGGATTGCTCCTTACAAGCAGGAGGCTACGCTTGGGTCCGAGGAGGGGCTTTTTAAAGTTCCGGCAACCCGTACAAACTTATTAAAGTTTGCACCAGTGATTCGCGCAGTAAGAACACTTAATAATGTCTTTCAACGTCTAGACATATTTTCTTGCTCTTTGGCGAAATTCCAGAGGGTGACACTTAATTTGTTGTCCACTGTGTGATTAATGTTATGTATGACTACTTTTGTTAGCTTGGGTTAATATATAAATAACTTCATTTTTTAAGGCATGAAAATAACATATTTTGTCATTGGTAACTAGCATATGACCTGTGTAGACATTATACATTGTCAACTTGAAGCCATTAGACTAGTCGTATTCAAGGTAACATTGATCAAAGCAGTGCCGTAAATAGGGCGGTGCCTCCGGTGCACAGGCACAGGGCGTAGACTCTGGGGGGCGCAAGAATGGCCAGACCAGGCAGGACTATTATTTTTTCAGTTTGCTCCTGATAAGTTCCCGCTGTGGCCCTAATATTAAAAAAAAAATGAAAATATCTAAAAAATAAGGGCGCAGTTATAGAAGCTCGCACAGGGCGCAGAAAAGGCTATTTACGGCACTGGATCAAAGATGTCAAGACTACACCTAGCTCTGTCATGAAATCGCTCGCTCCCCCTCTGTGTTATATCATACGAAAGAAAGAGACAACCTCAACATATTCTGTGACATAAGTTTAGTCTTGTCGTACATGCTACAACTATGTAAAGCTATTCGTATATTTGTCATGTGAACTGTCATAGCGACAATTGTACAGTTAAGTTCGCGAAAAACTTGCATCAAGACAGTCATGCGACATTCTACGAGAATTAGTTATAATTCTATAGCAGATTATCTCCGTATAAGGAACACCGGAGATATGTATCTACGCTTCCATGTACCAGTAATAAAACAAATGTTATTTACCTGGCATCTATGTCGCATCGAGTGAGACAATCATAGGTATATATTTATTTATTTATATAATCAGAACGGTCAAATTTACCAATTACACTAACTATTATAATACACACACAAATTATTTATACACCATAAATCATAATACACAGAAATAACGAAAAATGATAGAAAACCACACATAGGGTAACATACCCACTGTTGGCATCCCCCCACTTATTGGCACCCGTGACTTTAAGTTAAAATAACAAGAAAACTATGACTTTAACCCCTGATAAGATCAGGAATGGAAAGATTGTACATTTTTTAATCTAAAATGCTTAACTTTAACATCAAACTCAGACTTAATTAGTACAAACTTTAAGTTTGTTTGGGACACTAAAAAAACCCTTTTCTAAGCATTTTCTTAAGGACCGGTATTTGTGCCAGTAACCGGGTAATCGGAAAATTTTGAAATAAATGTAAAAAAACTTATGTTTCTAGTATTATTTTTTTCCAAAAATCTCGAAAAATTAAAAAACGAGTGGATATCCTATAATCTGATATCCTTTTTAGCGAAATAACGGGTCATAGAGCGTTTTGGTGACTGATTTTCTCCGAGTAGGCGCTTAAGGTGCCAATAGCTGGGGGTTTTACCCTACGTCATTTCTCACACATGGTGATAAAAACTTCTTCCAGATCACATCAACATGCGGATCAGAATCCAGGAGACCGTTGAGTGCTGATAGTGTGCGAGGTGAAGGAGACATAGCGCGGGCCACTGTGCGCGATTTTGGCACAGCGAACAGTATGTAACTTAGATGATGTTTTCAAAAGATAGGTTATATAAAAGAATATAAGCAGTGGTAGCCGACTTAACCGTGTGAATAGAGGCTGAGATCCTGTAAAATGTAAGTGGTAGGTCATATCTAAATACTCTTTAGCGTCGCTAGGACCGGCTAGGTGGTCCTATGCTAATGTCATAACACGGCGGCCATGCTTTTACGACAAACTTTTATGGGCACGTGCTCTTGAATGAGAATGAGACGGAAAAGTAGAGGGGCAACTCTCGCCAGATCAATACCATCTCTATTTCGAGATATGTCAAAACAAAACGAAAAAATACGACCAATTTGACATTTTGTTTCGACAGTACGTTGAATGAGAGATGATGTTGATCATTAAGGAATTGCCCCGTAAATAGTAGTAGTCTAATTTGCAATTATAATTATTAATGGCTGAAACCAATTTTGTATTTTGATAGAAATAAGCAATGGTTAGCGAAGCGGTAGTACAAGTTAGTTTTTATTAATAACCAAACTATCAGTTGTCATCAAAATAATGTTGGGTAGCTAAAAAAATAGAAAAGATAGACAATTTTATCAAAAGTAAGGTAAATCAACTGATTAGACAGAATATAGATTTTAGGTGTAAGTCGTTAAAGGCGTGCGTTCGACCGCTCGGCTACAACATAAACAAATTTAATAAAAAATAACAAATATTAACCACGACGAGATAAAAAGGTAGGATAGGTTTTATCCCCGGCTCGCACCTCTGGGTTCCATGTGCGAATCTCATTTTCATCTGAGATTATCACTTGCTAAGAAACGGTGACGGAAAACATCGTGAGGAAACCTGTGTGCCCGGTATAATGGCAATAGGCTCGCCCCCTATTACATTGGGACCAAAATACATCGGCGTAGTGTGGGCGCACTGCAGTGCACCTCTGCCTACCCCTTCGGGGAATACAGGCGTGATGATGTATTATTATTATTATGATGAGATCAAAAACCCACAGGAGGTTTCAAATCATTTCAAAATGTCTCTACTGAACCCCAAAATTCATTCCTGCATACCACGATCGGTTGAACGTCGGTGTCCGCGCGCGTTTCTAGGAAGGGCTGCGAGTGCGCATCGGGCATGTCAACGCGTGATGACACGCAGTAATGACGTACGAGACCATAGACGACATATTGCAATCCTTTTTTATATTCTTGGGAACGAAATAGTGAACGAGTATCAGAGCTCATGCTGACCAATAGTCTTGCTTTCGATTCTAGACTTAGGCATAGGTACCTACCTAATGTAAATTATTATAATGTATCTTGCACAACAAATGGATTTGTGTGGTTTACACTGGCATAATACCTCTTCTACCCAAAATACCAAAAATAAAGATCTTTTGTTTTGTTTTTCTTCATCCAATATTGTTAAAACCTGAATACCTCGAACCTTTTGGAACAAACAAAGATCATTGTTTTCGATGTCTGTTTGTTAATGTCATTCTCAAAAGTCATAAAATAAAGATTCATCCACCATCTTTATCACGTTCGTCACCCATTATTGTTTATAAAGTGTATTTAGATTATCCATTTTTATTTATAATGTGTATTTATTGAATTTGTCCTTGCTATTAATTACTTGACATTGGCGACATACTCGCGCTAGTCGCAGGTGATGCCATTCCTCATCTTATTCCATTAAATATCACCATTTCGCTCATTTCGTTAAAAAAAAAAAAAAAAAAGTGTATTAATTGAATTTACCCTTGCTATTAAACAAAAACATACAATAAATAAATCTTCAAGTTTATCACAGGAGTCTAACAATTAAAACTGTTGCTTGGTAGCAAGGATAAACATATCAGAATAAGACACATAAAAAAATGGAACCTCACTAGACATGTTTGTCCGGTTTCAAAATGTCAAACCTGCTTTTAATAAATAACATTTAGAATCATTTAATGTAGAAATATAAAAATAAAATATATTTCAACTCAAACGTATTAAGGTATCAGTAATAAAGTTGGTTAACCTGTTGAATTCTTCGGGGCGGATCAAACATGGAATATTCTATCTCTAGAAACTCTAGTCAAAAAGCCTTGCAATCAAAGTGTGCAGGTTCAAACCCCGGCTCGCCCCTCTGGGATTTATGTGCGAATCTCATTTTCATCCGAGATTACCACTTGCTATGAAACGGTGAAGGAAAACATCATGAGGAAACCTGCACGTCTGAAGGAACTTGATTAGTTCTCGATAGATGTGTGAAGTCTGCCAACCCGCACCGGGCCATGGTGGTGGACTATGGCCCAAATCCCCCTCGCATTGAGGGGAGGCCCGTGCCTAGCAGTGGGACGTTAAAAGGGCTGTAGTAGTAGGAGAAAGTCAAACCAGAGATAACTCGACTAAAGGATTGCCATACAATGGACTAGAGTTGAATTTAGTAATAATCAAAACGGAGCAAATTAGGAAAATACTAATAGACAGATGAAAATGACAAACATAATTGCTTTAAGAGTTGGCTCCTAGGCTCTATTTTTGCTTCAACGAATCAGGTGTAGATGTGTCGCTAAGCTAAGCATTGGAAGCCAGTATTGTCACGCGATAATGACCTTAACAGTGTCCAGACCGTAATGGCTTTACAAAAAAGGATTTAATGTAGCTTGTGAAAACCACGTCAGAATAACAGAATGTTTATAATAAACTCACAAAAATACGCTCGCTGTAAAGATGTTTATCACTTCCCAAACAAGTACGGACTCAAATAGCGGAACGAAACGTTATGCGCTGAGAACGAGTAGTGGCTGTTGTTACAAAAAACAGTATGTATATAACTGTAGGATTAAAAACCACGAAACACCGATTTGTCGCTGAATTACAACAGATTTAGTTGCCTTCGAATCATTCAACTTATTTTTTGTTAATTATTTAAGTAACATTAACACAATACTGCTAATATGATGGTTTGGAGGCTAAGTACGATTTATCGGTGCCTTTTGATGAGCAGAAGAACAAAATGATCTTATAACATACAGACACCTAACCTCTTGGTTCGCCGGTTGTGACGACCAAATTGAAAAATTTACGTAAAATATGCCAGTAACGTTGGACGCCCTATGACCAGGTGGAGCGACGACATACGCAAAGTGGTGGGCAGTGATTGAAAAAGAAGAGCCGAAGATCGGGCTCAGTGGCGCATCTTGGGAGAGGCCTACGTCCAGCAGTGGACCAACATACTCAAATAACAAACCACTTTTTTAAATATCTCTTGAACCTACATAAAGTCCTTGTTTAGAGGGGAAATTCTCCCACCGGTCCTGAATACAAAATGTATCCTGTTGGCTCGATTTTAAAGGAATATTTAAAAGACAATGCCACGTAAAGACGCGTCACCAGTCATCGCAGTTTATACAGATCTCTTGGCTGGTTGCGAGTCGTGTCACGTTCGAGCTACTGGCGCGACTCGACCCAAGACATACGAGTAAACAAAGCCTTCAACTTTGAAATAAAACAACTAGCATAAAGTACGCCGCTTGGTCTATTGGTTTGAGTGTAGGCTCTCTGCACCAGGTGTTGAAGGGTTCGATTCCCAGCAGCGTTGCCAGACGTCCCGATTTTTAAACCAAAATCAAATGTCCCGCGCGGGACAGCCCCAGTCCCGCTTTTCGGAGATAACTTGACCATGATATTATGAATGAAACTTTCTTGATTTTGATTACTGTTTTTTTTTTATTCTGAAGACAAATAAGACTCAAATATTTATCGATAGGGTAAATCTGATTTAAAATATTATATTTTTATTGAAATACATTTTCTATGGCTATTTTTGCTATCTATTGTCACGTAAACGTAATTTTAATTCAAATAAAAAGATAAATATTTGAAAACTTCTGATTATATAGGTTTTTTTTACTATGTCCCGCTTTCGACGATAGAATCCCGCTGTTTTCAATCAAAAAGTTTCAAAATCCCGGCTTGGCAACAAAAAAAAACTGGTAACGCTGATTCCCAGCGGCAAATTCAGCGGTAAATTTGCCTTGTTTTGAGTGTAACTGGAATTGCCCCTAATGCATTGCATGGTACATAGTGCTAGCTTTAGGATCATACGATGAGTATGTGTTGTCTCTTATTTGTAGGAAATTTTCGAATAATAATAAACTTTAAATCGTGATAATAGACGTGTGCTGCAAAATTACACATTTACTAAAAAGTCAAGTCAGTGAAAGAGTGTTGTTCTTTCTACTGTTTTCATTTTATTAACAAGCTAACCTTACTTAATCACGAATGCAACATATTAATTACAAATTTTGCCTTGTTATTAAAAATAACTTCAGCCGGCCAAGGTCATCAGATCCACATGCCATGTGTAAGTAAATACATCCTTCGGCGGAAATTGCTCATTAAATGACGTCATAACCACCAGCCGACAGCGCGAGGATTATTCTTAGAATAATAGAATCAGTAATAGTGATCATACTAATGGCGTTATACTGAAGAATATATACAATACATCATCACGCCTGTATTCCCCGAAGGGGTAGGCAGAGGTGCACTGCAGTGCGCCCACACTTCGCCGATGCATTTTTGGTCCCAATGTAATAGGGGGCGAGCCTAGTGCCATTATACCGGGCACATTCTCCCTCAATACGAGGGAGATTTTTTTTTGGGCTATAGTCCACCATGCTGGCCCAGTGCGGATTGGTGAACTTCACACGCCTTTCTATAGACGTGCAGGTTTCCTCACGATGTTTTCCTTCACCGTTTCAAAGCAAGTGGTAATCTCGGATGAAAATGAGATTCGCACATAAACCCAGAGGTGCGAGCCGGGGTTCGAACCTGCACACTTTGAATTGCAAGGCGTGCTTTCGACCACTCGCACATACTGAAGAAATAAACAAAGAAAATACATTACTGTGGCTTGGATCTAGTGGTGTAAACGTAGGCCGCTAAAGAAAATATATCTACGTCTGAGTCAGCATAATTATCAGTATGGGCTTTCATAATACGTGTTAGAGGAGCACGTTCACCAGCGATTGAGCCACATAATTTTGGAGCAAATAATCTATGAGCATAATAAGCACGAATTCGTTGGGAGCTACTTGGAAGATGAATACGTCATATTTGGTTTATAAGCTGATTGCAATCGAATTTATTGTGACATATATTCTATAGAAAAAAAATTCTTGAAGCAATCGTCCAGATTTTAGAGTGGGCACAGACAATTTGTCCAGAAGTGCATGATAGGAGGACCTAGTGCGAGAACATTTGTAGAGTACGAGATATTTTCGCTGTACAGATTCAATGAGATCAGAATATTTCTGAAAGTGTGGTTTCTACACAGATATGGCGTATTCTAATTGCGGTCTAACTAATGATTGAAGAAGCAACAAATATATATTAGGATGTCTGTCATGTTCTCATAATGAAACCGTAAAGCTGCAGAGATTTATTGAATGAATTATTGAAGGAATTTAAATTTATATGAGTTTCAAAGAGGAGCTTTGAGTCAAATTTGATACCTAGATATATCTTGTACTTGCGACATCATAATAACATCAGTAATGCAATAATTAAAGGTTTGTAATGAGCTGCGCAGGCGCTGGCATGGGTGCGCGCGTCGCCTTGCGTGTGGCGACCTTCGGGTCAAGTACAGGCGTGTGGGTGTCTTTGTCGAAACACATTCCAAGTAGGTACATAATGTGTAGAGTAATAAAACTGATTACTGCGAGATGAGGACTAAAATTTAGATTATTAATAGTTGGCAGTGCACCGCCATTCTGCACGTCAATTATTAATATTCTACATTTATGAGGCTACCACTGCAGAGGTCTTGAACGTAAGGGGTGCAAGTTCAAATCCCGGGCCCTCTGAGACAATTCTCATGTGCGAATGTAATTTTCAATAATAATTACCATTTGCTGAACGGTGAAAGAAGAAAGAAAAAACATTTATTCAGCACAGAAAAAGAGAAGACACACAGAGAATACAAAACTTTAAAAGAGCTCAGTTATGAACTGCGCCGAAAAGGTAGTGGCTCAGCACATGCTGGAGGGGCATAGCTTCCCCCAGCGCTGATTTTCAGCCGAACCCTCTTAATTAGCTTAATTCGAAATAAAACATCGTGAGGAAGTCTGCATGACTATAGAAAGGCGTGTAAAATTCACCAACCTGCACTGGGCCAGCGTGGTGGACTATGGCCCAAAATCTCCCTCGTATTGAGGGAGAACGTGCCCGGTAATTGCAATAGGCTCGCCCCTATTACATCGGGAGCAAAATACATCGCGCTCTACTCTGTCAATAGAAAATCAATTGTTTTATTTATGCGCGACTCGACTGACGTTAATATAGTTAAGTTAGTTTAGGGCCGATTTTACAATACCCAGACAAAATGTCAAAATACTTAGTGGTTATTGAAACTTTGAGAATCGAAAAGTTGGACCAAGTTGAATATTCTTATTGACTAAAATAATGACTGATAATGAAAGATTGCTTACCTGTATGCATGTCTTATATTTCACGATATTCTGTTTTTTTTTAAGATTATAATCATCATTAATTCAATATTTTAATCATAATAATATGACGTAAGAGCCATCTCTCTTACGTACTCATCATTTATCTATTCACTTTTGGTAGGGTGACGTAATTTCAAACAAAAGACATCAACGGGTTCACATGCGCATGAGCATATCAGACTTGTATGGGTTGTTATTCGTGAGCAAATAACTATACAGTTTTACCGGTTTTTTTCGTATTTCCGTTTAAGAATGTAGAGTCAATAAATTGAACGCAAATATTGATTCTGACCGGTTTGGCTACAAAAAAGTGTTAAGAGTGAAATGCTTTTTTATTTAAGGGTTCTTTCTTCATTCTTCATTATTTTGTAAAAAAATCATTGCTTCGAATCTATCTATATTTTTTATAACTATATATTGATTATCATAAAAACAAATATTAATCTGAGTACCTACGACATACATAAAATACACATCATAAAGCCTGTATTCTCCGAATGGGTAGACAGAGGTGCACAGCGGTGAACCTACACTTTACCGATGTCGACACACATAATACATACGTATACGCACATAGAGTACATAAAGCGCATGGAGGACATCCTTAAAACTATGAAAGATTGCAAATAGGTACATTATTAAAAGTATGAAAACTGTCAAGACGTACAAATAACTTAGCGCATTCCATTAAATGCATTCCAAATGGGTTGTAGAGATACCATCTATTATTTTTGTTTAATGACGATTCATAAATACCTGTATTGCTTTATCATATAAACTGAAATTCTGATTCTTAGTTAGAATTACACCTAAAACGGATAGGTTTATTTAAGGTTTAGTCTCTTTAGCTCAAGGAACCCTAACAACGCTACAGAAAGATACGAATAGGTGCAACAAACTTGAGGCGGCCATTGCTAATTGTTGTCTCAACTACAACGCTCTCGGGGCCCGAAGCGGTTTTTACAACGGTTATAGTAAAAGAAATAAGAACACTCTGTTTCGAAAAAAAAAACAAAAAATAACTGCAATAGTTATTTAAAAACTACAAGTGAGTTGGTAACTTTTGTCAAACCGATGCAGTGTTGTTCCAAGTCAAAATGTTAGGTTACCATAATGATAGACTAAATTTCATACCTATATTCCGATATTTAGTATATTTAGTACCTAGAACACCTGCTACACTATTACGTAACTTTTATTGCTATCAATTTACATTAGTTATCAAGCAGCATTTCAGATTTTCTGTACATTTTGACAGCAGGTGATTGAAACTAATTTGCAATTTAATTACGTACCCTGCTGATTTTCATATATTACGGAAAATGTCGTAACAAGAACGCTGTTTTTTCAGGAATATGCCCAGGAAACTGTGGAGATCATGACTACTGAAGATGCCATACTACATCTACTGGAGGAGCTACTCTATTCGTTAAGGTTCTACTGATTCGTTAAGGCAAGTGGAGCCAACTCTATTATTTAGACCCATGACACATGGTGATTCTAATATTACACAAACGTGGCGCTAGTAGCAGTCACCGGCGGTGTCGCCACGCCCCGTGCGCGGGCGCAAGCTCCGGATTATGTCATCCACCAATTTAGAGGTCTCGAGAAACACGTCGTCTCTTAATAATATTTCTTCAACCTTATGCTTATCTTCCTATGACGGTAATTATCAAAAACAAGGAACCTCACTTGCCTAGAACGACTAGTATATACTTATAGAAACATATAAATATAAACTGCTATAGTAATTGGGATACGCGATGGTCACAACCTCGAGCAACTAATGGCTACCGGAAAAATCGACGGAAAACGTTCCAGAGGCCGAAGTCCCATTACATGGTCTGACCAGATCCGCAAATCTCTGGACACTAATCTCCACGAAGCTGTCCACGTCGCCAAAGTAAGGCACAGGTGGCGTAAGATAGTCAAGGAGAAAATAATTCCATGGGGGAATCACGACCATCAGTAATGAGGAGCACGACGCGAGGAGTAATTGGTATTGCCTCCAGTCCATTGTATGGCACCTATAGCTATAAGCTTTACTTAATTTGGGTTTATATTATGAGTATGTTTTGCCTCGCGATATTTTTAGCAAAAGACGATTGAAAAACTTACTGAATCTTCTCAGTTGAAGGTTGCGTTTCGATCCGGTCGTACAATATAAGAAAAAAAAAACAAATTGTAAGTCCATACAAAACGAACGATTCGATATAAGTGAACGGTCCATCTGAGCTCTACCATGAGTTTTAAGTGTGTTTTAAAGTCGCCAGTCGCTAGCGTCACGGTAAAATATTTAGTATACATCCACTTGAGGAACTCACTATTTACCGTATACATATTTTACGAAGATTTTAGAAGACTTTAGACTTTACAATACATATTTTAGAAGTAGAAGTAGAAGTAGAAGTAGAATAGAAGTAGAAGAAATACATATTGTAGAAGTAGTAGTATAAAGTAATGTATGTATATGCCAAACGGAAACCCTCAAATTCATGAAGATATTAATCAGTTTTTTAAAAACTTCATTATAAACCACTTTTGCAATTTTCAATTGCAAAAGTGGTTTTTAATGTCATTGTCAAACGGTTTAAAATTGACTTTAAATTTCGATAGAATTCATCCGCTGTCTTTATTACATTCAGCACCCATTTTTAGGGTTCTGTACCCAAAGGGTAAAACGAGAACCCTATTACTAAGACTTCGCTGTCCGTCCGTCCATCCGTCCGTCCGTCTGTCACCAGGCTGTATCTCATGAACCGTGATAGTTGACAGCTGAAATTTTCACAGATGATGTATTTCTGTTGCCGCTATAACAACAAATACTAAAAAACAGAATAAAACAAATATATAAGGGGCTCCCATATAACACACGTGATTTTTTTGCTCGTTTGTATAGATAATGGTACGGAACCCTTCGTGCGCGAGTCCAACTCGCACTTGGCCGGTTTTTATTTATAACGTGTATTTATTTAATTTGCTCTTGCTATTAATTTACTTGACACTAGCTGAAATAACCGCTGAATGCAGGTGGAGCCATTCATCTTCTTATTTCATTATATTTCATCATTTCGTAAATAAAGAAGAAGAATTTTTGATACTCAAAGGTGTCGAACGTCGACCTACTAATTCCAGCCCTTCTGTGACATGAATCGCGCTTTGCACGCGATAATGTGACGTAACGTGTCACTCGTGTAATACCGGGTGATTCTGTAATAACACGTCGTTAGGTCTGTAATAACACGCTGTAATGCACGGTGCGGAGTGCGCGCCGCGTGACTTTACATTTGACATTTAGGTAGGGTTACCAGGATCAAGTAGAAATAAATACTGTTTTTATTATCATTTCTTATTTAAAACTAACACGTAGACACACATGCATAGACATTTCCATAATCATATCAGGTAGTTAATGAAATGACCAAACAGCCTTTGAAATTAATTTTATATACCTCACTCTACACAATTTCGCTATAGATAACATAGGTACACAGGTATCCGTATACCCGAATTCCCCAAAAGGTCAGGCAGAGGTAGGCTGTAATGCAACTGCAGTTCGGCGATGTATTTTGGCCCCAATGAAATAGGGGTCGAGCCTATGGCTATTATACCGGACACACTCCCTCTCAATGAGAGGGAAATTTGGCGTGCTGGTTACATTACGATGTTTTTCTTTCAATTGTTGTTACATGTTGGCACATGAACTCTGACGATTCCAGAGGTGCGGGGCTGGGATTTCACCTCAAAGCGGGCGTTCTAGTCACTAGGGTACCACTACTTGCTTCCCGCATAAGAAGGTAATAAGCCACAGAATGCAAGTGACAAGGGCAATTTATGAGAGCTATTGGTGGAAGATACATAAACCGACATTGCCAGAGGTAGGTCCAATGACGTTTTGCGTTTTTACCTATTATGTCCTGGCAACCCTAAACACCAATAAAAATAATAATATTGTGCAGTGATAATTGTAGCCCGAGGTAGTCACGCACGTAACGCGAACAAATTCACAATGAAACGCGACTTTACGACCGCGGAGTCGGCGCAGGCGCATGTTCCTGCAATTACGCGCCCCGCTCACTGGGGCGGCAATACTCGCGCGTCCAATTGTTTGCCATACCATAACAAACTTTATTGACTCATATAAAAAAACTGAGCCGTCGCGGGACGCCTGGCAGATGTGAAACATAAAACATAAACGTCGTAGCGGCGAGTGAGCGGAGTCAGCCGGTGGCCGGAGTCTAAGCGGCGGAATGAACCGAGGAGCCACGAAGCTGCTCGAAGTTCACGGCATCGCGGCATTTGCAGTTGGGATCACGGCATCGCGGCATCGACAGTCGCTGTCACTTGCCAAACGCGCCATTAGATGTTTCACATCAAAAGTTCGTTCTTCATTCAGCTAAACCATAATAGCGCGAGCGAATCTTGACGCGTGGGGGCGTGGCTTTTGCCATATAAATTCAATCATTATGCATATTGGCACAGAGTTCGTGTTGTTGTTGGCAAATATTCTGACGCGTCACTTTTGGCGCCCCAGTGTGGGCGGGGCTTTACAGACTATATTGATGAATGTATTCCTTATTTAAATTAAGTATATGTATGTTAAATAAGGTAGGTAGAGAATTATGGATACCTTTGAGATTTTTTTATTAATATGTTTATGTTTTGGTTGACAAAGTTACTGACAAAATTACTTAGTTTTTTTGTAAAACAAATATTTTTTGTTGGTAAATAAATATTAACATTGTAATATGCCTGCTAGCCATAATTACGAGTCCAATAGGAAGTGTTCACAGAAAATGTCAGTTTACGAGTGTGCTATAAACCGACGACACCTCGAATGAGAATTTAATTGCCGTTAATTTTCAGACAGCCAGCTTTGCCATGTGAATCGATCCTTATAATGCTACACATAGACAAAATACTAGCAGTATAAGCGTGTGCGCATTGCGCTAGCTGTTGAAGAATCATTTTAATTACAACAATTATTCTAATGTACCTCTCTAAACATACCTTTGAAAACATTCATATATGCCGCACTCAAGGCCTCGGTGTGAATCTAGCGTACATTACTTTAATCTTACTAATATTATAAATATGAAAGTTTGTGTGGATGGATGGATGTATGGATGGATGGTTGAATGTTTGTTACTCTATAACGCAAAAACTATCTAGCGGATTTTGATGAAACTTTCAATTTTAAACAACATTATTGTTTACAATTGAAATCTATTTCAATTATTTTATATTGTAATAAGATATAGCCCATATGTTATTCTGGTGTATAAGCAATAATACTGTAAAGTTTCATCAAAATACGTTCAGTAGTTTTTGCGTGAAAGCGTAACAAAACTGCATCCATCCATCCTCACAAACTTTAACATTTATAATATTAGTAGTATACATCAGAATTATATATGTATTTCATAACGATATTGAATATTTGAAGTCTGCGCGGACGAAGTCGCCGGCAGAAGCTAGTATTAACATAATTCTTTACACATTTATAAAACACTATTTCTGTTAACGCGTAAGCGTGCCGGACCGCGGGCAAAAACTGTAATAACATGCAATTGGTGCGCCCGCGCATATGAAATGTCACTTTTTATGTCCCCCCGTTTTTATTCGTCACCTACATTTCTTACAGTCACAGTGTAAGTTAATTATGTAGTTGGCGTAAGTATCTCGTTTGCAAAGAAACATTTTTATGATTTCAAACTATATTAAGATCGATTGAAAATGATTGCATTTTTACATGCATGCCCGGGGCTAATTAAGGGCTTTAAAACGGGGGCCTTACCAACTCTTAAAGTTGTTTCAATAGTAACTTTCAATGATATTCTAAAGTTATTGATATGATATTCTAGTAAACAGATATGTTATGAGCGCGCACTAGTGAAGACTCGAATACATTCTAATCAACGTATATTTGATACCAACATACGGATTTGGTCAGCCTATTGGTTGACAGATATCTCTTTTTTTCTCGTTGGTTTTATCAAGCCCTCTCTTTTGCACATTTCTACGTGTTGTGAAATGTAAAATGAATGAAAAGTGTGCATGTGTGCTGCCGCTGTTACGCGGAATACTTTTTTCGGTTGTTTTGTGCGTGTATAACATATTTGTTTCCTTTTTTTTTTTTTTTAACGTCGGAAAATCCTTTATGGATACCCTGCCACCTCGGGGGAAGTAACAGGGTTATGTGGGAGTCCAGGCAGAAGGCCGTATACCCACTAAAAACCGACGGTGTACCATCTTCCGCTTATATCGGGGCGCCACGGGATCGCTTTCGCATGCACCGCGACGAACATATTTGTTTCCTAGAATATCATATCAATAACTTTATAATTTTTGTCAGATTTTGTAATGAGTTCATTGTCAAAAACTGAATGTAACATTATATATATTGCTGTAAGATAGGTCTTGGTAAAGGAGCAGAAGGTAGTAAGCCCTCCCTACTTTCCTTGTCCCTTTGTAATCTTTGCCTTGTCATCCATAAAAACAAACGACTAATATAAAATTATAAATCTTTTAAAATAACAGCCGCTCTCCCGCCATAAATCTCTTTCCATAGACAAGCAACATGGCCGCCTATTCTATATTGTCTCTGGTCAACGTATTTTTCTTTTTTCGCTTATTAAAAGAGGCTGTTACGGAACGTTCTGAACTCTAGCTTAGCCAATTTGCAAATTCCTTTTAGTTTTTGTAGTTTACCTTTTAGTCCTTGATAGATTTTGTAGTTTTTTTCTGAACGTTAGGTCTGTGTGATTTTAGTTGAAGTTATTATATATAATAACTATGACTTCACTATTTCTTGGAAGCATGAATAAGACTCAAATGATAACATTTTATTGGAGTAAGGTGAGATAACGCTGCCTCTGCGATTAGCGGGTATTTCAGCTAGTGTCAAGTAATCAAGGACAACTTCAATTAATGCACATTATAAATTAAAATAGGTAATGACAGTGATAAAGATAGCAGATGAATACTTATAGAATTAATGTTAACTGTCAATTGTTGACAGATCTTGTAATAAATTAACTGTCAAAAAGCTGAAAACATTAAAAACATTACTGCGAGGGAGGCGGCAGGTTCTATCTATCAGTGTATTTTATAAAAAGTTAAACAATAAAACCCATGTCGAATTATTGTGCCTCCACAAGTAACGCCGCAGGCAAAATCCGGACGGTAATAAAACAGTTTTATAATATCCCCGCGATGACAATCTATGGATGGAGCCCCTGCAGTTTTATTCGAAGCAATAGATAAGCGAAATTATGGTCATCCGTTTACAAATATTTATATTGTTACGATTTATAACTTACCTCGATTATTCGACGTCTCTGCAACGAGCCCTTAATAAGGGCTTCATTGAAAACGTGCGTTCGATTTTCTGAAAAGAAAAAAAAACACATAAAAATAAATTGACATTATCAAAAACTTTTTTTGAAGTAGGTTTAACTTTTTTTAGATTTCATATAAAACCTCTTATTTAAAGTTTATGCACGACAAATTAAGTCTGTTTACTCGGCTCGCATACCATTTACAAATAGGGTCACCCACCATATGGTCTACTTATCTAGGATATAAGCTACAGTTACCATTTACTTACCAAGTTATTGAATTGTCGCTCTTATTTATTCTAAAAACTGTGACTTAGGTGACTATTTCATTACATTAATTGTACCCTGAATAATTAAACACATTTTTTTTATAATTAATAATATGTAACTTAACTGTTATCTAGCTTGAATTTACAGATATAAGAGTAATAAATGAAGTCTTTCAATGAAATCAGAAAATTTAGAAATGAGAGAATTTTTAGTATTTAAGCACTTTTATCAATGAAGTACTCCAAAATATAAAAACCTAATCTCAAAATTTATAGTAATCTAAATCCATCTAGAAACCACCCACTGAAGTGTTCTACAAGGATCACACCCTTCTTTAATTTTCTATAACAATTGTAACCCATTATGAATGAGACTTTCCTGAAAAATCCATGTCATATGGTCTCCCTTCACGATTGTTAACTTAAGCACTTGACTTTTTGTATGAAACAGGTTCCCAGACGTCCTGGCAATGTGACTCCTTTGACATTACCAGCCGGTTCTGTAGCGGACATGTGAACCCGCCTTTGCTACCCGCGGATCCAATCACGGTGATAAACTGTCGATAGAAACGCAGCTTTACCATTACCATTGCTGCTTTATAAACCGACTTCAAACAAAGAGGACGGTCTCAATCCTACTTGTATGTTACGGATATCTCCGACATTTGTGGCCTGATTTCATTTTTTTTATTATGTTTGCAAGTACTTTGACATTTTTTTTCCTTTTTATTTCCTTAAAGTTTTAATTTTCCGCTTAAATATTTTTACATCGTTCGAGAGAGAATACTCGATGTAGGCTAAGAATGCATTTTTGTGCACCCACAGTCTATTACTATTTAGGTTCTACCCTATTCACTACACCGTGTAGTTTCAGGTTCAATTTTCGTCAGAAACTAATTTCAAAAATGTCATTTTCGGAGGTTACCCCTGTCTGGGTGTTATTGGGATCAAGCTTTCCTTAGTTTTAGATTGTGGCGAACCCAATAACCACTTCCACCAGTCGCTACTAGATGGCGCGACTGTAGACACATCGCAATTCTACGCGTTCAAGAAATTATCCGCAATACAAAGTACTATGAAAATCCTAGCTCGCGGTACTGGTGTGTTCGACGATCTGAACTATATATACAAATTCCCCGACTACATCAACGAGGGGCGTAGCGGACCCCGCCAGGCATACCACCCGCCTGGCAGGAAGATCTTCCCTTTACCGCTAAAGTGGTGACCCCTACATTGAACACCGAAGCAACAACACCTTCTGCAGCAACAACGTCGAGGACCACCAGCAACAAACACCTCCACCCTTCCACTGTCACCAGCACCAGAGCGTCGCCACCAGTCAAGAGCCACACAACAACCAGCCGAGCAGCACTGACACGTGTATCTGAAGGGATCATCACAAGCCGACTCACCGCGCTTCCTGATCCTGCCATACACGTCTCACACCTGCGCCCACAGTCTCGACTCACTGCAGACTGGCGCAGACTTCACGGCACCATGCTCAGTCTCGACTCACCGTAGACACAAGCATCATTCCTGGCATCCAGCTTCAGCAAATTCGACCTCTGGTCTCGGAAGGGAGTCCTGTGGCGAACCCAATAACCACTTCCACCAGTCGCTACTAGATGGCGCGACTGTAGACACATCGCAATTCTACGCGTTCAAGAAATTATCCGCAATACAAAGTACTATGAAAATCCTAGCTCGCGGTACTGGTGTGTTCGACGATCTGAACTATATATACAAATTCCCCGACAACATCATCGAGGGGCGTAGCGGACCCCGCCAGGCATACCACCCGCCTGGCAGGAAGATCTTCCCTTTACCGCTAAAAGATCATACGATGAGTATGTGTTGAATGGCGACATTTATTTATTAATTCCTAAAGAGTTTTCAGAATAAATTAAGTATTTGAAATAAGTAGATATCTAGTACTTGTCTACATAATCACAGCACAATCATTTAATTAGGAAGCCTAAATTAAAAAGGTAATCAAAAATCATCTTAAAAACGCAATGGAATTAAAAAAGTTGTTATTCTCGTATTATTGGTTGACCGGTATATGAAAACATATGCAAATTAGGCTTGAAATGGAAAGTGATGCGGCCTTGAAGAGCCACTTTGCTTAACAATAATATTGTGTAGTTTTAAAGATGCACACAACATTTATGTAAGACTTAGCTATAAATTACGGCTTAATTAATACTAGTGGTCGCCCATTGGCCGAAATTCGACCATAACCTTTGAACGTTATTAAGTTTATATTGTCAAAGACTATAACCACATCCCCAACCTTTAACCATAAACCAAAATAAACTTTTAAATAAATTTTGTTGACTTTTTATTTATTTTTAATAAAAATAATCCAGGCTGGACAAATTATTTTACACACATTAAACTTAAAGCTAATTTTAAGAACTCTGACCCCCACATCAGAGGTGAGCACGCGGGCCGCCCGGCCGGGCCGATAGAGGTCCGGATAAAAAAAAAAAACCATAAACCAAAGAGTATACATATTAAAATATTATATGTGTCTCAAACGTATGGTATTGTGTGTAATGTTTTTTTTCAGACAGAGGTGCACCGCAGTGCACACACACTTCGTCGTATTTCATGCCACATTCCCCCTCAGTATAATAATGCGTCTATAGGTATTTCTTCAGTCATTCATATTTATCTCTCATATAACGATGTGCAGAAAGTGTAGATGATGTCATCTTTTATTTTTAAATTTGAAGATGACCTCAGAAACGAGCTCTTTTTTAAATTGGAATAAATTCCCCATCATTATTTAGAGATTAGGTCGGAATGGCTAAAAGGTAAGCCTTAAACCATAATTTTACCCGCAGGTAGGAAAGGGCCTGAGAAACATATATTTTCCCATAATGGGAACTTTAACATTGTATTAGCTTGTGCAAAATTAAAATACATTTCGAGGTATCCATAATCTTGTTATATGAAATATTTTTTACAAATTACCGTCGGCATTTTCACATAAATATATTTATGTACCGGCAAACTTCGTACCGCCTTAGAATTTGTGACATACGAAAGCAGCGCAGCGCAGTGTTTCTCATGTGTTATACATATAAACCTACCTCTTGAATCACTCTATAGATTTAAAAAAAAACATCAAAATCCGTTGCGTAGTTTTAAAGATTAAGCGTACATAGGGACAGCGGGAAGCGTCTTTGTTTTATACTATGTATTGATTTACCTACACATTTTACTGAAGAAAGTGAAACATTTGTAGAATTAAAACTTACACCTTCATTTAATTTACAGTATAGGTAAACTGACGAATAATTAAAAAGATATTATTTACTCCAAGTAAGGTACAAACTAAAACAAGTTAGTATCGGGCAGATAAGATAAGTTTGCAGTGTAAATGCACAGCATATAAGTCTAAAAGCAGGTGAAAGGCGCAAAATCTTTCCGTCCTCATAAAAAACGATAACAATACACTCATGGAAAGTAAAGAGCAATTTCCATTGTGAGTTATGCGTCATGAGAAACGTTTCGTAATTTTATTAAAGTTACACCTTTTTAATGATGTAAATCTGCGTTTTGTTGTCTGGTCTCAGATACATATTACATACATATTTTTTTTTTTTACTAGCCTATAATAGTGTCCCACTCCTGATCAAAGGCCTCCCCTTTCCTCATCCACACTTCTCTGTCCTTGGCAACCTCCGGTCACGTTTTTCCCACAAAGGTGTCAAGGTCGTCTCGCCACCGTCTTCTCGGTCGACCCCGACGGCGGCGGCCAGTACTGAGAATCCAGCTGGTGGTGATATGAGCCCACCTCTGAGGGTCCATGCGCGAGACGTGACCGGCCCACTCCCACTTCAATTTCGCCGTCTTTTTTCCCACGTCCGTGACGCGAGTGATGTCACGCAGGATAGTGTTCCTGATCCGGTCGGTTCGTTTCACACCCAGTATGCTCCGTTCCATAGCTCTTTGGCAAACCTTGAGATTGGCTTTCTGTTGTTCTGTCAGTGACCATGTTTGTGCACCGTAGGTTAGGACGGGCAATATAATCATTAGATACTTTTAATTCGTGCGGATTCTAAGACAATTTATTTGTATTAAAGTCGCCGCGTTAAAAACGGAGTCTTCGGCCATGCATCATAAATCCCAATAACTTGGTTCTTAACGCGAGTACTATAGCGCCAAAAATGCCGAAATTAATATTTCTTGTAGCTATAGGTAAATATGTATTATTAATTAATATTTTAAAGCAATTCTTTAGGTAACTACTTTCACGCGTTCAATGCTCAAGGGCTTCGCATAACGCACTTTGGCGCCATACCAATTACGCCCTGAATCAACTGAGGCGAGCATAGTTACTTGATTATCTTTGAAAATATACTCTATATATATAATATCGCCAGACAACACATACTCATCGTATGATCCCAAACTAAGCATAGCTTGTACTATGGGTACCATACAATGGACTGGGGGCGATCCCAGTATTACACACTATTAATACACTTTTATTGATAAGATTGAATTTCTATCACCTGTTCCGAAAGCCACGCGATTGTAATTTGTAATGTTTTGCCAATCTTAAAATGAACTCTACGTTGATATATATAAAGATTCACTTTCTGTGGTAATGGCCACGCAACCACGCGTCAATATTCGCTCGCGTTATCATTGAACTTTCGTTAAAGAATGTGCTTTATCTATGTGTCAATACTTACTACTAGTACAGCCCTTTTAATGTCCCACTGCTGTGCACGGGCCTCCCTTCAATGCGAGGGGGATTCAGGCCACAGTCCACCACGCTAGCCCTGTGCGGGTTGGCAGACTTCACACATCTATCAAGAACCAAACTAAACAAGTTCCCTCAGACGTGCAGGTTTCCTCACGATGTTTTCCTTCACCGTTCAGAGCAAGTGGTAATAAAGGTTGAAAATGAGATTCGCACATGAAGCCCAGAGGTTCGAGCCGGGGTTTGAACCTGCACACTTTGAAAGTTAATGTGTCAATCAAGCTCGTTCAACGCGTGTCTAGACGCCCCAGTTTGCGGGGGGCTTTACATGGCGGCTCGCACGATAGCAAGCTCAGCACGGCTATAGTACCGTTGACGGTAAGTACTTAGTACTGTTATATGATTGTTTCAAGCTTACGACTCGACATACGACTCTACAATTCTAATCGTCTGTTGTAAATTACTGAGAACGTAGGTATATACATTGATGTAATGATACGTAAATCAGAAGTCCAAAATACTACTTTAAACCATTAAATACCAATGTAGCCATTTGGGATGATCCCTTTGGCAGGTTCATTTGGTTATTTTTTTTCTCGTTGTGTTTAATCTATAAAAATATGTCTAACAATATAGATAAAGTTTTTACTTAATGGGTTAATGTTTGCACGAATATCGGGTATACAACTGAACGTTATAATTTTCACTGGAATTCAAACATGTTTTTTTCGTCGCGAAATTTTAAAACTTGTAATAAGATTGCACCAACAAGTCCATTCACATAAAAAGAAATCCGTTTTGAGCAATCAAGTAATCTCCGATACATATAAAAAGGCTTTACATAATAACATTGGCCCAAATACGGCACTTGTCCCGCCATTTTGAGTATCGCTTAGCTATTAGTCAGGTGCGTAGGCGCAGGTCGATGTCATAAGGAACGCGGAATGGTATTGTGGATGGGTTTTTCTTGCTTTATAATTTAGCAAAGGGAATTAGTACTGCTGAGTGGTTAAATATTTCGTCAAATCAGCAAAAAGGTGTCATTACAGAGCTGCGTTACGTTTTCAGTTGTTGCGTGAAAAAGTGAGATACTTACCAACCTATCAATGAAATATTTGATATAGGGAACTTAATTCTGTTTGAAAAAGCACCCTGTGACAAAAACATAGAGATTAAATTACTGTGATATAAATCAGTCGTATTCAAACACATGGCCGATGACATTTCGTTGCAAAATAAGCCATGAGTAAATACAGTTAGTTTTGGTAGTAGCAAAAAATTTGTCAAGCGCGTTTTCATACACCTGTGGCCGCAGAGCTTTAGGCTTAAGGAACGTTGATTCGGCTGAATGAAGCTTTCCCACGAATAATCTAACCCTCTAACGAATAACGAATCCCTAAGCGTACCTACTTTCTCAAAAATATAATTGCACCAAGATGTTTTTAGAACAAACAACACTTGTTTTTTACTAGATATTATTCTCGACTTTATAAGAATTAGCATGTTATTTATAATCCAATTTACGTAATAAGCGTGAACAAGCGAACCCGGTGCATTCTTAGACGTGTAAGTCGACGCAACTTGAACTAGAAAGACTTGTTTTGCTTCCGCGAACATCTCCACACTAAGTGGACACTTAGCCGGCTTTAGAATGTGTTCAGACAAGCTCAATAGGCACACAAAGACCAATCTTGGTGGACTAGGCAGCAAGATCAAAATCAAACAAGACTGGTATATTCAAATAATTTACTTAAAATTAAAGAGCACTTATCAATTACGTAAATATAATTAACTATCTCTCACATAACATGCTTATTCAACTTAGGTACAATCTTAACTAGTGATGCGACTCGAGCCGTTTTTTACTCGAGTGACTCGAGTGAATTTGTAAAATAGTGAAAATAAATTTGACTAGAGTTGGTTTGCACTCGAGTTACCGAGTCAACTCGGTGCACCGAGTAGATTGGGTAAGCTAGATGCCGCAACTTAATTAGTCGTAAGCAGTAATTTTCTTTTTCTTTGTTGATTAATGACATAAATGAAGTAAATAATGTTTTGTTTTATTACATACTAAACTGAAACTCAACTCGAGTGACAAATTCTTACTCGAGTTATAAGGAGTATAAGTAGTTTACTCGAGTGACGCGAAAAGTCGAGTACAACTCGGGTGACGCAGTAAAGTTACTTAAGTGACTCGAGTCACAAAATCCTACTCAAGTCACATCAATAATCTAAACTACAATTAATTACAAAATTATTAATCTCATGACATTTTGGTTGTCCTGCGAAAACTGTTGAAGTGTGGATTACTATATGTGACAGTCGACACATATCAATGCGGTTGACTGTACTTTAAATTTATTCTTATTTCTTTACGAAATGATGAACTTTAATGGAATATAGTGGCTCCACCTGCCATTGGTATTTCAGCCAGTGACAAGTAATTAACAGCAAGAGCAAGGTCAATAAATACACATTATAAATAAAAATACGTGTCGAATTAAAAACCTCCTTTTTGAAGTCGGTTAAAAACTGGGTGATTAATGTGATAAAGATGGTAGGTGAAGCATCTACTTTCTGCAAAATATTAACACGCTACGCAAACACTGATACAGGACGACGTCTCAATCTGGTATAAAACTTTGAGTATCATCTAGTATTTGTATTTGACCTTTATTCCATTCTAATACCTTTG
This sequence comes from Ptilodon capucinus, assembly GCA_914767695.1. NCBI lineage: Eukaryota > Metazoa > Arthropoda > Insecta > Lepidoptera > Notodontidae > Ptilodon > Ptilodon capucinus. The sequence goes on from OU611811.1 coordinate 12,624,397, forward strand.
GATTTGTATACATAAGCAATGTTGTGACGTCACAATCACAAGGTACAGTCTACAGCATAAAAAATGTACACTGTCAAAAATCGTTGTCGCAAGGTAAAGCACAATCACCAACATAATCCTTTCCAACTGTCAAATAGGTACACCTGTCAACTGGCTGTCGAGCTAAATCGGCTTAAACCACGATGCCTTGTTGCCTAGTGTTCCTGTCATTGTCGTATCAGTTCCACTTTCGTTGAGACGACTAATAGCTGGTGCTTAGCTTTACATAACCGATGTGGGCTGTGATTGACGGGCAGACAAGTGTAAAGCGGAAAGCGATTTCAACAACTTCTGTCATTTGTAATCATGAATGTATAAAAAATATATACCTATACCAATAGACAACTGCCACCTTATCAGCTCTATATCGTTTATATAATACTTTCTTTGATTTTTTGACAGATTGCGTAATAGAAAATCTGTCAAAAAAATACTAAGTTATATTTTAAAACACGATGGAGCCATATTTAAAAAAACAGAAGCGATGGTATTGAGACTATTGTAACGAATGACGCAAACAAAAACGTTTGATTTTAGTGTAACGTTGTGTAGCGTATAAGCGGATTTTGGTTTTTTGAGTCGAGCTTCACACAAAAACGTTACTTATCAAAGAATTACCTCATTTTTTATAATGATGTCGATGCTGTTGGAATACTTAACTACACTAAACTAAGCGTATTACTATCTATATTATAATATATGGTTAAATCGACATCAATATACATGGTTAAACTATAATCACTATAACATGAGGTAGGTATTAATTACTATAACAATTGCAAGGAGGAAAAAGAAATAGTTCCGTGTGAACAGCCAGCGAAGATGATCTTTCTCGTTTTGACATGTATAATCTATGGTGACATTAGCTGTCAATAATATTTTTTTTTTTGTTAATAACGTTTCATGTTGACTTACAAAAAAACGCCTGTAGATTAGATACCAATTTTCTACTGTTGATGCAAAGGTGCTGCCAGCTCACACGACGTTGCTTCTCCTAAGGAAGCAGCATTTGGAACCGGTAAAATGTAGATACATGTTGAATCTTTTCGCTTGCAACTTGCACCTCACCGCAATTCAATACACCTAGTTTATGAACATAAAAATCGTGTCACGGTCGACACATAATCGTGTATTGACAAGCCGTGACTCTATGTAAATGTCTACTAACGTGACATTTTCCGCGCGGATTCCACTGAGCGCTGTGCCATTGTGAAACAAAATGGCGGAACCGTTTCGAAATAAAAAAATAGCGCGGTAATTGTTTTTTTTTTAAGAATGAAGGTTTAATTATGTAATCGGAAACACATGGAAAATGTTTTTTAAATTATTATCTATGCTTAAAATAGTTATAAGTTATAGGTACTTATTATAACTGTACAAAATAATGAGTAGGTATTTAATTAATTAAATTCTAAAATTACAACATTTACAACGATTTACTTATTAAATGATATTATGGCTTACACTGGTCAGAATTGGAATCAATACGAAATAGTTAGTGACATTTTTACGCAAATTAAAATAAATAACCAGAGATACGTTTTATAGGAGACCCATAGATTTTACTTGGTATATTATTATCACTTATCTCTGCACTATAATTAAAAAACATGGTCACAAATTCAGTTGAACTATCCGATAATCATTTTTACTTGCACTATCGAATCGTCATTTAACTATACAGGGTGTATCAGAAGTCCGAAATAATACTTTGGGTACATATAGGTACGGTAGCTCATATAGATACTTAGTGAAGACAGTTTATACCTAACTATACCATTGAATGTTTATCACAGGTATCGTGTTCTGGCCTTTGGGTACATCTATAACCCTATTCAGCAGTCTAAACTACATTATGAGGGGTGACTACCAATATTCACATAACAGAACATGAACATTTTACATAGGTCTCGAGATATAACGAGTTATAGAAATTAACGAAGAAAAAAAGTTGGAAAAACATGGTCGAATTTCGGTCAAATTTTTATACCATTCCGATTTGTATACCCGATACTGATTCAAACGTCAAAGTATTATTTCGGACTTCTGAAACATCCTGTATTTATCAATTTTAAAAAGTTATGTATGTAGTATTTGACTCAAATCAAAGGTTTTCAAGTCAACAAGGCCAGTGTGCCCATTTATCATACAGTAGTACTCGGCTCCAACAATGTAGGTTAGGACCATGGCTCCTACCAGGGTGCCCAGAGAGGTGGACCTTGGGAGTAGGACGCCGGTGGCAATCAGCAGACCGATGTATGTTATGAACCTTAAAAAAAATTAAAGTTGAACACGAAAAACTTTTTAGTATTTTTTTTTATTATACTTTTTTGATAAAATTACGACTGGCCAGAAACAAAAGGTATTAATGCCACCTTTGTTTATATTTGTGATCAATATATTAATGATTCGATTTAAATGCTGTTAACATAAAATGATAATATAATACATAATGATAATGATGTTAAATGCTGTTAACGTAATAATTTCCCACATACTTATTCAAATAAATGTTAACTAGAAAACAGGTGATAGATAAAAAATACAATTGTATAAATATAATTAAATGTGCATTCAAACAAGAAATACTTCTTAGTATAATAATAAGTATTTTTAAAAAATAAATTTTAAGATATCCCACCACCAAAACGATAATAAAAAAATCTTTACCGAGAAAAAAACTATGACCACAAATGTTCAAATCAGTTATAACTCCTCGTTTCTGTAAGAAATTACATCAAATTAGGTAAAATAAAAAGCATATCAATAGTGAAGTATTATTCAAATATTAACATGGCTTTAGTTAGAGTAGATTTTTTTTCTAAACAACATATCTATAGAAACTAACACCGGTTTCCAAAGTGCATCATAAATACATCATCACGCCTGTATTCCCCGAAGGGGTAGGCAGAGGTGCACTGTAGTGCGCCCCCACTTCGCCGATGTATTTTGGTCCCAAGGGGGCAAGTCTATTGCCATTATACCGGGCACATTCTCCCTCAATACTAGGGAGATTTGGGCCATAGTCCACCACGCTGGCCCAGTGCGGGTTGGTGAACTTCACACGCCTTTCTATAGACGTGCAGGTTTCCTCACGATGTTTTCCTTCACTGTTCCAAAGTGCAAAGATCAAAAGTATCAAATCCATTGAAAACTTTTTGGTAATAAATGCATTTTAATTTTTAAAAGAATGCTTGTTTATGAGTAGGACAAATAACTAACCAACATTCATTAAACATGTTAATCATACTAGGACTTTGAAATTTACCTTGTTGTAGTCAGTTTATCAGACGGATCCTCATCTTCTCTGTCGGCTATACAGAATTCACCTTTCTTAGAATAACCCTCTGCACATTTCCGGCATGTATCAGGCCCATCGCTGTGGCAGCCTCTACAAGACTTATCACAAGCCATACAAGTGAAAGAACCTAATGAATTCATGCAGAACTGGTTCTTATTACATGTGTTTACATCATCACACTCATTTATATCTTGACAGCCTTCCTCGGAGTCAAACGTGAACCCTGGTTTGCAAGCAACACAATCTTTATTCGTACTGTGTCGACAACCTCCCATACAAGACGGGTGGCACAATGAACAGAGCATTTTGTTATCATCTTTATATGCTAAGTAGTACCCGGTTGAGCATTCCTCACATTGTTCTCCGGTGTACCCCGGATCACAGAGGCAAGTCCCATTACCCTTTCTAGTACCATCTCCCCTACATTTTCCATTGCCATTGCACAAATTGTCACGATCACCACGGCACGGTGTACAGTATTTACCGTAATGGTGTTTGGGACAGCAAACTTTCATTTTTTCTATACAAATATATGTGAACAAGTCAGAAGATTCATCTGGATCTTGTGCCCACCATGTTTCAATGAATTCCTCTGATTTCTCTGCCATATGGTGGCATTGGACAGCATTCTTACCCTCGTCCTTGCATATACCATCCTGTATGTCTATTAAACGCATCTCGCTCCGTTTGTACGACTTTTTTAGCTTCTCTTCTTCCCAAGCTGCGTCGCCACCCTCATATTTACCTCTCGTGGTCCTTTCCAACCCTTTTTTGAAGGATTCTATAAATATTTTACAAGCCTGACACTCGCCAATGGTTTTCGCTTGTGTTAATATTGAAGGGTTCAACGCTGAGGGCTGTACATTGCCAGTGGCGGTGCGCAAAAATGCAAATGCGATTAGACAAATAAGTCCGTGTTTTCTATGATTTCCCATGTTTAGAAACCTGCTGGAATATTAATTTATTGTTCAATAAGCTTAGACAAACTATGTTTAATTAAGGAATTAAATTAAAATAGCTATTATAATTTATTATGTACCTACTTGTTGAAATATTCAGCACCTCTATCGATCTTTGACGTTTTCTAGAAACAACACCACACGAACTGAATAATTTTCGTATTATATCTTAATGTATTCAATACGTAGATCTTTATTGAGATTATTCCTCGTTCTTCACACATAAATACATAATTATTGCTAAAATACTGACGTGTTCCATTCCGAATCGCCGATCTCTGCTTGAGCTTTTGACAGCCACACAGCTGTTGGCTGTTTGACATAACGCCATCTTGTTTGTAACGTTTCATTTCACGTTACGAGCTTTACTCACTTACGAATATTTTTAAAGAAAAACAGTCGACTATTTATACCTTCTAAAATTATTGATAGTTTGTATTATTTCTGTTTAGGTAAGTATCACCTACCTACACAAAACACCTACGTGTTGGTTTGTTAAGCGTTCGGCCATGTCGTCATGTTGTGGGAGGGAATTTAAATCCGTTGACCTTACGATATTTTGCCAAACAAGAACACTCTAAACCCAACTGTATCAAATACGTGTAAAAAAAATATATTTTCTGCATTTCATCTTTGAGGTCTTCACGCAAAACGCACGCAAAACCCTAACCTTAAATCATTTTATTTATTCTCAAGATGAATAGCAAAGGAAGTTCTTACAACTCAATCGCCATACATCTTGAAGCGCGGCTTTGAAAAATCGTTCAATGGTAGTAAAAAAGGCTATAGCTAGATACAAAACATGTGGGGAGGCGCTATCAAGATGTGAAATGATCGATAGTGGTTGAACTTGATATAATGCGAAACTATGGTGAAGAATTGTTTGCTTGCTGGTCGTAGTTAGTACTTATCTATCTAAATATGAGTTTTTATATTATGGGTTCCACTAAACTTTCTTTTCAAGTCTGTGGGACCTTGATAAACGATCTATAAATTATATACCTATATGTAAATAGTAACGGTATGTCACTACTCAAGTAGGTAACGGCAATTTCAAATCCCGGGCCCGCAACTCTGAGATAATTTTCATGTGAGAATGTAATATTCAACAATGATTACCACTTGCTGAACGGTGAAGGAAAACATCGTGAGGAAACCTGCACGTCTATAGAAAGGCGTGTGGGAACCAACCCGCACTGGGCCAGCGTGGTGGACTATGGCCCAAATCTCCCTCGTATCGAAGGGAGAATGTGCCCGGTATAATGGCAATAGGCTCGCCCCCTATTACATTGGGACCAAAATACATCGGCGAAGTGTGGCGCACTGCAGTGCACCTCTGCCTACCCCGTGATGATGTATATTTATAGGTCACTATTTATATAGAATGAAATTGTAAAAAAACCAAATAGGTACGCGCGATTTAAATGTGAGCATAGCCGCGGGTAACAATTTGTTTTATATTGCAATACTTGAATAATAGTACCTTCTTGCAAGGGCCATCATTTATTTAAAACCGCATTCGCTCGATGTCTTCAAGCGCAATGTTAAACAAGCACATAATTACGTATTGCTATACCTATGAATAGGCTTAACGACAGAACATTATTATGAACATGTCTTTAAGATGAAGACAAATTTATTTACTAACTAGCTGTGCCCGCGACTTCGCCCGCGTGGACTTTAGGGAGATTACCCGGAAGTAGTGGTTTTATGTTCATCCCGCGGAACCCTAATGCTTTTTCAAAAAATAAAGTAGCGTAAGTTACGCCTTGGAACGTCAGCTATCTGTCAGTGAAAGTCCCATTGAAATCGGTTCAGCCGTTTAGAAGTTTACCTCAAACAAACAGACAGACAGACAGACAAAAATTTTAAAATTGCGTTTTCGTTATAGGTATCGTGTATACTTTCATATGCAATTCGTAAAAAGGTGCTATTTTGATATTACAAACAGACACTTCAATTTTATTTATTTGTATATATGTATATAGATGTATAGATTTACCATTAACTACGGTACTGTAAGTAATAGACTCATAATCATAATATCAACGCCATAAGATAGATATATGAGAGATTTGGACATTTTAAATTTAAAACGGCATTTGACGAGCCTGCTCTAGTGGTTTAAGCATAGGCCGCTAGGCTTACTGCACCGATGCAGGTTCGATTCCCGCCAACGGCAAATTTCATAACTAGCCCTTGTCTGGGTGTTACTGAGATCGCCCCACATACATTGTACAGCGCGATCCAAATAAGAATAGGAATGTCAAATAACCTATATCTGTCAAATGTCACTTGAAAAGTATGTTTTGCACTTATTTGAATATCAATAATAATAGTCTTACATCAAATTTAAATGATTAGGTTAAATTAGTAGTAGATTGTCTTAGTATAATATTTAATTGTTTAAAGTCATAATTCGTTTTCGTTCGTCACAATATGGCGCAGAGTCGATCCTATTCTCACTTGAATCGCATAGTATGGTACCTACCCATAGTACAAGCGTTGCTTAGTTTAAGAAAATACGATAAGTAATGTTGTATGGCGATATTATTTTTTCCAGTGTTTTTGAACTTAACCCTGGGGGGTCACGAGGCCTCTTTAGGTGTGTCGCGAAGTGTCTATATGGGAGTTGCTAAATTTTGGGAAATCTACTGCAGTAAGGAAAACAATAAAGTTTAAAAGGTTTATTAAGAAAAATGTTAACTACAGGACATAATCATTTGTATCAAATAAACAAAAAAACTCTCAATGCGAAGGTTGCGCTTGTTTTGTTGGAACCAATTTCTCCCGTCGTTTCACTTTAATTATTTTTTATCCGAACACTGATTATGAAAATGAATAAATATGTTGCTTTGAATATTTGTCACAAAATAAAATTCGTCGCGAAATATTTCTTCATACTAAAGGGGCCGTGTCATGAAAAAGGTTGAAAAACACTGGTCTAATCTATCCTGTGAATATAAAAAAAAACCTGAAACAGCATGTTTAACTCAACACGTAGCATAGGTAGGAGTAATTACGCCGGCGGCAAGGCAATGATACTTGCGTAATAACTTCCTGCTTTCACCGTTAAACAAAGACTATTTCTCTTGAGCAAGTGTGAACTACCAAGGCATTCGTGCGTGCGGAAAAATGATGGAACTAAAATTTACTAGGGAATTGTATGACCACTAGCGCCTAGTGTAACTGTATTTGATTGGGCAGGTCGAGAGCAGAATAATAGAATTAACAATGAGGTGTTGCATGCCGTTCGTTCCTACTCAGGTAAATTTTTAGGATTATTGAAAATAATGATTTGTGATAGGATTTTTTTTTATTGTACTCCCAAGTCCCCTGAAACTATCGTTGTGGGCTTGCTATTATATATTTTTTTAAGGAATGCAAAACAAAATCTTATAACAATAGTAGCTATTATTATAGCTGCCATTGTTATAAGATTTACTGATAATAGTTTTCGACAATAGTTTTCGCAGCGTAAACCAAATAATGAAATTTTCAAGCAAATTTTTGACACCTTGTGTTACATTCATGCTGTTTTCGTAGGGATTTCGATTGCTTTTTCTAATATAATGTAGCCTATGTTTCATTCTGACCTATAAACAGTAATACTGTAAAGTTTCATTAAAATCCGTTCAGTAGTTTTGCGTGAAGGAGTAACAAACACCCATCCATACATCCTCACAAACTTTCACGCTTATAATATTAGTAGGATTTAGCCAGCTTTCAATAAAATTCGAGGTTTTTTCAAAATGCACAGACTATCGTAACTTATTTTTAATCGTAAGTTTTTTTTTTAAGATGGCTATCTAGCGAATAGCGTTGCTGCGCCGGTACACGGTCCATTTTATTTATTTATCTCACGCGATACACACCGCAACGGGTATTAGTGATCCTGTGGTCAATCCTTGTGGTTATCTATATTAAAATAGTTGGTATAAACGTTAAGGGTATAGACACACACATTAATCTTGTGGCATTCATGGTCGATGACTTGACCATGCGTGTGATCGTTGTTTAACAACTGCGACAGCTTACTTTAAATATTTGTAGCTACACCAAATTTTACAATTTCGGAAACTTGACAAAATGCATTAATTTTTTTGTGGTCATTTTTACGTAGGTAGACGATAGTTCATAGTGATACTTATTAGCTTGAAACACGTGGAACCTATAGTTATAGAGCTACTGAACAATGTTAATCTCTAATTATAATAGAACAAACTATACGTCAGTTATTTTTAAAATGCATCTTTTTTTAATTTAATATCATTCTACTTTCAAACTAACATTCTCGTCTAACATTCTACGGACTCCTCGTAAAATTATTTATGGTAAAAAAATGTGTTAAGACTATTAACGTATTGTTTACTATATTGCTTATGCAAGGATTATGTAAAGGACGTAACGTGCATCGAAAAAAAACAAGATAATGATAATAAACAGACGGCATTAATGGTGCTTAATCAATAAATAAGCGCGTAAACGTCCCTTTTATCTGTATAAAACAGTAAAAAAGTTGTCTATGGCTACCAGTAATGGTCGCCGTGTACAAAAATAGAGACATAAATTAAAAATTCTTTTATTTTTCAAAGATATGCGTGCAATCTGCACTTAACAATTGTCCCATAAATTATAGACATCCGATAGTGTTGGTAAACGAGAACGTACCACCTGTAGGAATAAATTAAAAAGTTAAATACAATGTTAGGCGATAGAGAAGTGCTAAGCAGGCATTGTCACTTGCTACAGGCCATCATTGATGGCACAACATTGTGCGCCACTAGCAAAAGGACAAGTAAGCATATTATTGTAAGTGTAACTTTTTCATTCACCTATTCGATTTAAATACATCTAGCTAATTAAGACGATATGGCATAAGTAGCTAACTACTAACTACTTATATTGCCACAAATAATTAATTACATAGGTACTTACTTAGCCACCTGATTTAAATTCAGTAAACCTTCAAGATCGTGAGCATCTCAGACAAAATTAACTAAATTATCTTCTCGAAATGGTATATTGAAAAATACATCTGCTAATGTAGTGCGCAATGGCATAATGCCCAATTTATATTGCCAAAAAGAAAAAGAAACTTATATATTAATGCAAAGTTATTTCAATCGTAGCCTATTCAAAACCAATTTATTTATCTACTATCAAATTTTAATTGCTCTCATAGAATCTAATAAGTGATTCTTCAATAGCCGAGATGACCGAGCAAGTATAACTCACAATGCTTCCAATCTTTCGATGTTATGAATCGATAAACCTGTAGTAGCGATAAAGAACACAAAAGCAATCTTAATTATATTTTATATTAGATTGCTTTTTTAATATATTTTTTTATTGTATTTGTTTTTGATGACAGTTTATATTTATAACTAAGGACTATTAGCTTAATAACGTCACTACTTTACTAGCCAAATGTAGTTCTAATAATAGGTAACTTACTAAAGTTTTTAGTGTGAAGTGCTTATATTTATAATGTCATAAATAAATAAATCAATAGTAACTGATTAACTAACTTTTTTTAACATTTATACATCACTTAAGCACGTAATTAATTTCATACAATATATGCGTGTTTTTAAGTATGATTTTTTTTTTGTCAGTATCTCTCAGTATCTCCTCGTAGAGCAGTATAAAAAACATAATTCGATTAGTTGTTAAGTGAGGATCATTTCATTCAGTAAGTAAATATGTATCTAAGTAGTTAACTAATGATTCATTAAAAACCGCCCATGTGCGAGTCAGACTCGCGCACGAAGGGTTCCGTACCATTATCTATAAAAACGGCAAAAAAATCACGTTTGTTGTATGGGAGCCCCCTTAAATATTTATTTTATTCTGTTTTTTAGTATTTGTTGTTATAGCGGCAACAGAAATACATCATCTGTGAAAATTTCAACTCTCTAACTATCACGGTTTATAAGATACAGCCTGGTGACAGACGGACGGACGGACAGACGGACGGATGGACGGACAGCGAAGTCTCAGTAATAGGGTTCCCGTTTTACCCTTTGGGTACGGAACCCTAAAAATTGACACTATCTCACTGTGGAACGATAGTGTTTATAAAGTTAAAGTTATGATTCGTGATCCAATTATATTTAGTTAAATACTTAATTGTAAAAATATTTCCCAATCAAGCAAGCGTATAATTAATACCTTCAAACTTATATAAATGTCAATCCTCTACAATACCACAGTCAATTTCGAGATTTTTAAACGTAAACTTCAACTATAATAAGCTATATTTGACATCACTAAAGATATTGCCATCTTGCTCATTCATTGTGTTCTAAGTTCTTAGTTTAGTACCAACAGAATCGATACATTACCACGATTACGTCTAAACTAAATTTGACCGATCTAAAAATATCGCCTTCTCGCGCATACATTGCGGCCTTGAGAACAATGGCATTATATTTAGTTCAGTTTGGTGTGAGCAGAATCAACACCATTTTCATTAAAAACAAAACAAATCAAATACTTGCTCTAAAAGCAGACCAACACCGGCTAGTTATTTCGAACTCACAGCAAGTGTACCAACTAACAAGGGCCATATCTTTGTGTAAAACAAATAAAATACAATTTATAGCTATCGAAGGCTCTACATTTAAAATACTTTATAGGCAGCAATATCTTGAGTCACTCGAGTGGGTGACGTCATGGTTGCAAATGCCAACCGGCTTGGCAAGGCCTCGCGACAACTCTACCGTACCTAGAAGGCTCACGATAAATAGCGAAACTATTATAAACGGACGCCATCTTTGAAAAAGTTAAATTTCAATTTAGCGGCATTCATTATGTTCCTATAAATTAAATCAATATTATACTTAAATGAGTTCCTACTTACATTTAAAAACAATTATATATAAACTTTTTGACGTAAAGTTTAAACAAATCCTTGTCTTTAAAAAACATATATAAAAGTGTCGTACAATAAAAATCACACACACATATGTAAAATTGTCGTTACAGTCTTAATTTTTTCCATCTAGCCCCCCTTTCGCAACGCGCGATAAGGAACTACGTTCCAAAAACAACCTTATTTTTTGTGATGATTATTTCTTATTCATCTTCAAAACAGTAACTCTAATAAAATATTATTATTATGATGTTTCATTTAGCAAAATGTAAACGGGCGTCTCGTGATTTTACGAGCGCGGACAACGTCTCCATTACACGACGCGAAACACAAATAAAACCTCAATGTTACGTCTTACATCGCCCGTAAAATGGAACGGGTCTGTATTTTCAACCATAGAACTTCCCATGCATTGTATATTCCTAGAACTTCGATTCGGTGGTAATCCTAAAATCTGCTGCACCAGTCACCGCAGGCATCACCGTTTAATAAAACACAAAGAGGTAACCAATACATAATCAAGTTGTTTGCATAGTTTACAATGTTTTCATAATAGGTAACGCTATTTACGTAGAATTTATTACCTGTGTTACAGAAATTCAGTCCTTATGTATATTAGCACAGAGTGGTATTGGCAATCATATTGACGCGCGGTTTTCCTTAAGCCTCGCTCGCACTGAGGCGTCAAAGCGGCGCGTCAGAGTATTCGCCAATACCAAAACGAACTCTGTGTCAATAATATGCATAAATTTTTATTACTTTTTTACGAAATGAGTGAAATGATGAAATTTAATGGAATAAGATGAGGAATGGCTTCACCTGCGAATAGCACGGGTATTTCGCCAATGTCAAGTAATTAATAGCAAGGACAAATTCAATAAATACACATTATAAATAAAAATGGATAATGACAGTGATAAAGATGGCGGATGACTCCTGTCATTTATTTGAAGACTGAACTTTTTCTATGAGTCAATACATTTTGGTATGGCAAAAAAATTACCCGCGAGTATCGAGCAAATAGGTAGCTGCAATGATATTTTACAAGAATATCATTGGGTGGCTGTATCTAAATTGTGCGCAAATCCATTTGAAACGAATCCCTTAAATCAATTCACGTGAATGTATCTCACAAATCATACTCTCGGCGGGTGAGTTGGTACATCGTGGGTGCGCCCACTAAACCTTGTCCATATGTTACGTAAGCTTATTGCAACCGTTTGCTAATCCTGTTCTAAGCTACATTGGTAATAAATGAGGTCGTGTCTGTAGGGAATGCAGGGGGGATTGTGATTTAGTAGACATAGAGCTACGACTCGTAGCTCTATCAAATAAACTCGTAGCCTACGAGTCTAATTGATAGTTTATTTAGTACTTCTTTAATACTATACTAGTTACTCTTTTTGAAGAAATGAGTGAAACGATGAAATATTAATGGAATAATATGAGAAATGCCTGCACCTGCGATTAGCGGTATCTACGGTAATGTGGAGTAATTAATAGCAAGGACAAATTTAGTAAATACTCATTATAAATAAAAATTGGTGATGGCAGTGATAAAGATGGCGGATGACTCCCCTTAGTTTATTTATTAACGAATGAGTCCTATACGAGTTGATACAGATTATCTGACGTATCTACATAGATGTCAAAGACACAAAATTGGGCGTTCAATGAAATGAGGCGAGGCTATTAAAAAAAAAAATGAACGTGTGAAGCTGTCAAATGTTGGGGAAAGCTCCGTCTTTGTAACAATAACTCGTTGGTAACAATATTTAATGGCAGAATCACATTGGGCCTGACTCAATGGAAAGAGGCCATTAACACAAAAAAAAAAACAATATTTAAATTACTTTAGAATCGCTAACGAGGGCGCTCCAGCGTCGGCGATCACACCGATCACACGTCGTGTCACAAAAAGCCGAACCCCGTAAGGCGGTTCAAACATTACTCAATCAATGTCTCACATTAACTTGTACAAAACATTTCGCAAAAAATGTCGTGTTCCAACGAGTTTTTCGTTTAATTTCCAAGGAAGGATATTATAAGGTAGTTTTTGTGGAATATCAAAAATCTCAAAGTAATAAATAGCGAACTCACATTTTCCGGTGCTGAAAACGAAATCTAAATTCATCCCCTGTATGCAATTTTGTTAGAGTAATGACATTATCAAATGATATATTATTAGAAAGTATGGGTACATAAATGTGTCAAAATGACGTCAAAAAATTAAACCGAAATTGGTCTGATGCCACGGCCGTCTAGTCTTATATGTATAGACAATCTGTCTTAGTAGGTTAAAGACACGTACAATTGGACTTGTGATCCGTCATGTTTATCACTGTCATCATCCATTTTTATTTATAATGTGTATTTATTGAATTTGTCCTTGCTATAATTACTCGACATTGCCTTATATACAATACCGCATATCGCAGGTGCAGGCGTTCCTCATCTTATTCCATCAAAATATCATCATTTCACTCATTTCGTAAAAAAATAAGAATTGGACTTGTGTCTAACTACACTTCATAGTCTTGAGAAACAGTCAAATTAGGAAAAGATATAAAAAGTATAATAACTCTTCTTCTTTTACGAAGTGATTGACGTGTTGAAATGTAATAGAATAAGATGAGGAATGGCTCCAGCTGCAGTTACCGGGTATTTCAGCTAGCCGCAATTATTTAATAGCAAGGCGAAATTCAATAATTACTACTACAGCCCTTTTTAACGTCCCACTGCTGGGCACGGGCCTCCCCTCAATGCGAGGGGGATTCAGGCCACAGTCCACCACGCTGGCCCGGTGCGGGTTGGCAGACTTCACACATCTATCGAGAACAAGCTCCCTCAGACGTGCAGGTTTCCTCACGATGTTTTCATTTACCGTTTCTTAGCAAGTGATAATCTCGGATGAAAATGAGATTCGCACATGAAACCCAGGGGTGCGAGCCGGGGTTTGAACGTGCACACTTTGATTGCATAACGTGCGTTCGACCACTCGGCTACCACTACTACTAATTCAATAGTAGTAGTGGTAGGTAGGTATGCATTAGTAGTACCTACAACTAATGCAATAATTACACATTTAAATAAAAATGGGGGATGCATATTATAATAACTCGTTGGATATAATCATTGGAACAACCTAAAGTATCCACAGGCTTCACCAATTTTCAGTATTTGCACGACCTTGGCAAACTTATCGTTTAGCTAAAATTTCATTTAAAAAAAAATCTTTTCGTTGAAAAGTCACATCACTATACTAGCGCCACCATCTCCGGTAACACAACCTTGTATCATAGAACCTAATAAATAAGTCACGTACCGACATCCTGCGCGATACGTCGTTGCCCATAAAAAATGCGCCTCAGCTAATCGCCGGTCATCGCTCTCTATAGCACTTTAAAAATATATTTTATCATGGCCCATAGACAGTTACGAGAAAGACTAGTTTCGTATTGAGCGCGTACAGTTTATGTACACAAGTGTGTTGTTATTGCCTAATTTGACGCAAAACCAACTTGGCCCACAAACGTTATAAAATTTAAAAAATTAACTCTGAAAACTGTCGCCTAAACACAAATTTACTCCACAGGTTCGTAAAAAAAATATATAGGTAGGGTCATCCGCCATCTTTATCACGTTTATCACCAATTTTTATTAATAATGTGTATTTATTGAGTTTGCTATGAACTACTTTACACTGGCTGAAATAACTAACCGCAGCTGGAGACATTAAATTTCATCAAAAAATAAGAACTAATTGGATGGATTAAAAAACAAAGAGCGATTAGCGGGTATTTCAGCCAGTGTCAAGTAAATCATAGCAACAGCAAACTCAATAAATAGACATTATTAATAAAAATGGGTGATGAATGTGATACAGATGGCGAATGAGTCAACATTTGTAGTATAGGTGCGACAACATGGCGATAATATTAGTCTTCAAATCAACCATTAAATGCAATTTCGTGAATATTTGCGATAAATCGTGGATCCACAGATCGCTGACTGCAGCATTAGCTTGCATTGTTATTTGCCTAAGTGGTCCGAGGGATAATAAGTTAAAGAAACCCTTTGTCTGTTCTGAACCCGCGCCGGTCATGACACCTTCGGGCTAGACTAAAACGTGGTCTAATCTACGAAGCAAATTGCCATGTAATAGCACGAGTGCAACACAATTGTTTCGATAGAAGTTTTAAACTAGCTTGTGTATGACTTTTATTGTTTAAAAAGTTTGTTAGGTATAACTATGACGTAGGTATACTATGACGATATACACTGTCAAGACTTTTTTAATCCCGATTTTAAAAATCATAGAGACAAAAGAACATAGGTATTTGATTTTGTAAAACAATACAGAGGTAAACAAAACAGTTTCAAAATTGTGTTAATAATAATTATTACAAAGGGTGCGCACTCGGCCGTATCGCCAAATCGTTATAATCGAATAGCTGGCATTCACTCAGAATACAACACTAAATTTGAGCCACAATTAATATCCTCAAACATCAAGTTTTACTTTATGCATCAAGTTAAAGAACTCCTAGAAGTTCATATGACAAAATTTCAAAGTATTAAAACAACTAGAATTTTAAAAAAGGCGCCTAGGCGGTTAGATGTCACACGTCGCAACTTCCCGCCTTTTTTAACTTGAGCTATGGTCATCGTGAAAAAAAAATACGATGTTGCCACGTAAAATGGCAGGCGCTATAGAAAGGGGTATAGATTTCAGAAAAGTAAGAGATTGATCTTCACGGGGCATGTCGACCACAAAAGTACATAATGATGCATTAACTTATAAATTCGCAAGGATAATAAAGACGTTTTTGCAAGCTGAGCTGAGAGATTAGGTACGTGTATGTCTCACGTATTTGTGAGGAAATATTATGTTATTTTCCTAAGATGATTATTATTTAAGTTTTTATTTATTTTATTTTATTATTTATTATCTTGTTAGACTTATTTAGATCTACTATGTGAATTTGATTATCTATCTAAGTAATTAAGTTCAGTAGGTTCATTAATATTTTTAATGGTGTATCCACTAAGTTTTATCTAAAAATATTTTAATGCCTCTGAAATCGCTAAAAAAATGGTTATTTCCTTTTTGCATTTTACTTGTCTGTAATGGTCATCCTGAATTATAAAGTTATCCCGGCCCGAGAATAAGAGCACAACAACGCTAGCAATAAAAAAGCTAAAGCTACCTAGTGATGTAATTTCTTTTAAAGTATGTAGAAAGAAAAACTCATTACTATCCCGGCTTTAACGGCTCACTTTCGGAATTAGTTTCGTTAATAACGACGGAATGGTAAAGGTTTTATGGTTTTTTATTTACCTACTGAGGTGCGAAGAGGAAGCTACTAGCGATTTTTTTTAATGAAACCTTAGTAATAATTGGTTTTAAAAAAATAGAGAATCTAAAATCATTATGAACTCAATAAGTTACCTGATACATTAAGAATCTTGGTCAATAGCAATTAA
Source organism: Ptilodon capucinus (assembly GCA_914767695.1). NCBI lineage: Eukaryota > Metazoa > Arthropoda > Insecta > Lepidoptera > Notodontidae > Ptilodon > Ptilodon capucinus. Next base: position 12,641,060 of record OU611811.1, read on the forward strand.
TTTATTATTTACCATATAAAATATTTACATAAATGTAGTCCGAACACTCCATACCTATAGGTGTATATAGGAAACTATGATTTGGACTTACTTGTATACAACTATGTATACTTTATAAAAAATCCCATTACACGCGTCCTTTCCTTTCTTAAGTTATCATGTAACTCAGCTTTCTCTTTCAATCAAACCAGTGACCCTATTTCCTAATCTTAACATTAACGACATTTAAATCCCACAATCCAGCTATTTTCCCATAACTTGAGACGTTCGTTAGATTCCCGCCATTCTAAAGCCATCGGCGCAGGCGCATCCGAGAGGCGGAACTCAAGTAATAGGTGCATTCCGCCGACGAGCCTGTGAATACCGGCGTAGTACTTACGATCACTGAATGACTTTGGTACCCATTAACGGGTCGACTGGGCCGTGTTCAATGCTCAAACATAAATGTTTTCCTTTTGTTTATGCGTTGTTTAACGCCGATTGGGAGTTTTATGTTTAATTGCATTAGAGGCATCGAAGTAATTGTTTTGTGCTAAGTAAATAAAAAACCTAATGAAATCAAATTGTTGTTTTGGAATTTGGTGAAATAAAAAAAAAACCAGTCAACACATACTCCTTTGATTATACAGTATATAATCAAAGACATACTCATAGTATGATCCAAAAGTATTAGTTAAGCATACAAGTACATACATAATTTTGTTTCAAGCAGTTTACGCTGCGATAAATTACTTAAATTACTTTAACGTTAAATTACTTTTCTATAATCAGTTAAGTATAATCTGTGCCTTTAGGTTTAAGGTTGACAAGGGAGGAATAAGAAAAGCTATCGCGCTGATATCACCTTCAAATTTAATTTCAAACAAAAATCACCTTCAAATTTAATTATAAGACAAAACTGTAAGGTCAAAACATAATAAAGTGGAAATGACATCAGCACCGAACAGGTGTCGCTATTTAATTGTACATTACTTGTATTGTGATCAAATTTAGAAGCGGAATAAAACAGGCAATGTATTATAACATCGAATTGCGTGACTTGTTCTCGCGTGCATGTATCAAAGCTAAGATATTAAAATATGAACAAATAATGCACTCCAATGATGGTTTATTTAACAATATCGATGTTGAATAATATTTATAATGACGCAGTAACAGCATTAAGTACATATTAAATACAACAATTCTCAAATGTAGATAGTCTCATGTACCTGTTAAATTTCAGTCATAAAAGTATTTAAATATCTAACATATTATATTACAGTATACGAGGTCACATTAGGTAATCCTTGCAACCGACCGTAACAGCTAATGAATGGCTTACAAAACGATGCAAATGAACCCGCGAACTAGCTCCGGTCATCGATAAACTATCGACTAGACCACAAACTAGACAGAGACGGTGATATAATAAAAACTATTTAAGTAAACAAACCTCTTTTCAGAGTCGTTGGATGTCCGGTGCGTCCGTAAATTTTAAAAATAAACAATCACTCTTATGAAACACTATTGTAACGGGCACGATTGACTGTCTACGACACAAATTGGTCCCGCGATCGTATTGCGATTGTGTTTGAGAAGCGACGTGCGTACGCGCCGGTCGTTCCACGCTGACTGCCTCGCGAGACATGCCCAGTGAACGTAGCATGACCTTCCTGCCCACAAAGCTTAGCAATAGAACCTCTTTTCCTTTTCAAGACTTATCCCAAAACTACGACCTTCTAGGAAAATAGGAAACGCCTTTCTGAAATCAAACATAGCTGGATCGAAGAACGACGACGGGTATCTAGTAAGTTACCTACTTATTGCCTCGCGATGATTCACGCCACTTAGGTAATATGTTATCGAAGACTATGTTACGATGGAGCTACTATGCTATAAGGTAAAAAGTATGAAACTTAGTAGGCATATTGAGCATTTTGTCGTAAACAACGCAGCGCTACTATGAGTTTACGTACCGCTGACCGCAGTCAGTCAGTAGCGACATTGTCAAGTATTTGTATTGTATCGCAAGATTCGCAAGTTGTACACGGCCAAGTGCGAGTCGGATTTGCGCACGAAGGGTTCCATACCATAATCTATAAAAACGGCAAAAAAACACGTTTGTATGGGAGCCCCCTTCAATATTTATTTTATACTGTGTTTTAGTATTTTTTGTTATAGCGGCAACAGAAATACATCATCTGTGAAAATTTCAACTCTCAAACTATCACGGTTCATGAGATACAGCATGGTGACAGACGGACGGACGTACAGCGAAGTCTCAGTAATAGGGTTCCCGTTTTACACTCTGGGTACGGAACCCTAAAAAGGATTTCCTATATATTTTATATAGACGATCTTCTACCGGTTTACTTGCACAATAAACATTATCATTCTTGCTTGTTTCTGATGATTAATCAAATCAACAAAATGTAAATTATAGGAAATAAATATACCTACCATTCGGTAGCATCACCTTTTTTTATTCCATTTAATTTCCCCGCCTAAAGTAGGCGGGGAAATTAAATGGAATACTGTACAACACTAAAAAAATATAATTATCAGTCTATGATTAATACATTCTCATTGAGTAAGTACAACGAGAGGGCTAAAAGGATACGTCCCTATATTTAAAAAAAAGTGCAGGTGCTCTTTGGTCAGAATTTATTCATCATCTGTGTTTCTGTTTTGCAATTGACCTAGAAATGGATTTCATTCGGTAAATTTCCCGTTTGGACTTCGGTTTCATAATCATTAATGCAAGAAATCAATAATATAACAAAAGTATGCATCAAATAAGAAAAATTGTTTATAACATTGGTGAGTTTATAGGTTATGTTATGATATGAATATCCTTATATACTCAATTTATCAACATCTTTTAAAGGTTTATTGGTATCGATAATACCCGGCTTTAGTTAAATAGTTGCCCTAGTTTATTAATCTCATACTTCTTTTTTTATTTATTTTTAGTGTAGTCTATTTACTTTATTTCTGTTTGCCCTGCGGAAACGTTATATTTACTGTTCATTTGTCCATTATAAATAAATTATGTTAATTGAATTTAATTATGAACAATCACTTATCTTGTCATTGGCATAATCAATACACCCTGTTGGAGCCATAAAAAAACCATATTGAGGATATTTTGTCTTTTCCTTTCACCCCTCGATATAAAATATATTCGCGCGCTCCTATATTACATAGGGTAAGCAGAGACCTAACATTGCTTTCCCCATCCACATTCTTACATATAATTTATTTTTATTTTACAGTGACCAGAGATCGACGGAAGATTTTCAAACAGCACTTAATCCAGGATAAAAAATTTATGAGCACAGTTGAAAAGCCACCAGGGGAAAGGTCATTAGCTCCATTGGTTATCCCCGAGGGTATATTGGGTCAGGCCACTAGCCACACACATCCCCATTTGATACAAAAAGACCATTTGACTTGTGGTATAACACAGACGGAATATAAGGACAGACGGGAGACATTGGTCAGTAAATTGGTTGCTGAAGTAGAAAATATACATAATAGTCATGTTGTAAGTATACTTTTTTTGTTGATTTATATTATATAACTAGCTGTGCCCGCGACTTCGCTCGCGTGGACTTTAGGGAGATTACCCGGAAATATACGTATTATGTTTTTCCCGCGGAACCCTAATGCTTTTTCTAAAATTAAAGTAGCCTAAGTTACGCCTTAGAACGTCAGCTATCTGTCAGTGAAAGTCCCATTGAAATCGGTTCAGCCGTTTAGAAGTTTACCTCAAACAAACAGACTTACTTACTTTACTTTTGGATGTAGGTTTCTGTAACACTATATTAGCTAGACCATCTTCACATGTAGCTAAACAATTATATAAGTTAGTGTAGGCACCTAGTAAGTAAGATACATTTTGTTTTGTTCCTATGAGGCGATATGGTCGCCAAAGCGACAAAGCCTCTTGAATAATAAATAAAAAAAAAATAAAAAAAAAAACAAACAGACAGACAGACAAAAAAATTTAAAATTGCGTTTTCGTTATAGGTATCGTATAAACTTTCATAGGCATTTGATAAAAAAGTGTTATTTTGATATTACAAACAGACACTCCAATTTTATTTATTTGTATAGAAGATTTATATAATGTTAATTGATAGATTTTTGTTAATACTAGCTGTTATCTGTGACTTTCAATGTGTGGAATATAAAAAAAAGAAAGTTACACCTTATAACATCAACTATCTGTTAGGAAAAGTTACGTCAAAATCAGTCTAGCTTTTCCTGAGATTACCCAGTACAGACAGACATGCAGGTGGATGGACAAATATGTTCAGTTGGTTTTTTTTTAGAAGTATGTGTATGCATTTGTTATTTTGACATGACATGCAGACACTTCAATTTTGTTTATTTTTCATATATTTCTCTTTAACTCCCTAGCCAGTGAGTGAGTAATAAAAAAATCCATACAGTGTGTTTCAGAAAACCGAAATAATACGTTCGCATCAGTATTGGGTATACAACTGAATGGTATAAAAATTTGATCAAAATTCGACCATATTTTTCCTTTTTTTTCTTTTAACTTTTTTTCCATGTCAATTTCTATAACTCGTATCTTGAGTTCTACATATATAAAATTTTGCATGTTCCGTTTTGTGAATGTTGGTAGTCTGCCCTCATAAGTGTAGTTTACACTGCTGAACAGTTTTATGTACCCAAAGGCCAGAAAACCATACCTGTGACAAATATTCAAAGGTCTATAACTCAGAAACTATGATAGTTAGGTATAAACTGTCTTCGCTAAGCATCCACATATGAGCTACCGTATATGTACGCAAAGTATTATTTCGGACTTTTGATACATCATGTATAATAAGAAGTGTTCTTTTTTTTTCTTTCTTATCTTTTTTGTTCTAGATAGTCATACCAGCAGCATGCAAGCAGTACATGTCAGATAAAATACCATATGTGTTCAGACAGAACTCTGATTTCTTTTATCTGACGGGATGTTTGGAGCCGTCGGCCGTGTTGGTACTGCTGAAGCCTGAACAAACTGAAACCTACCAAGTATGACAGCAAACATATAAATAAAGTACATAACTATGCCTAGATTTTGTCCTTTCTATAAAATCTAATATCAACAATATCTTAATTGATTTAAAATACAAAATTGCTTGAACACGGCTTTAGAGGCGTAGACAATTTTAATAATAGCTTTTCGTTCACGCTATTTCCTACTTTATATTTATTGAGATAGAGTGTTCATTATTGTGTCAGAAGGAATCTTTTGTTCTGACCCTAACTCCAGCCTAACATTAGAGAGAAGAAAAATGACGTTCCTTGACCAACTGTGTTAGTTACTTTTTTGTTTTATACAATAACAACTCCCTCAAGGTTACCTGTATCAGAGCTAGTGGAATATGAACCCTTTTATTACTACCATAAGGGTTTCTGTAGTATGAATCGTTCCATCCTTGTCCCACCAGAGCATATTGTTCGTGCACGAAAAGGATAGCCACGCAGAGCTTTGGGAAGGCCCAAGGACCGGCTGCACGGCCGCCGCGACGCTATTCGCGGTAGACGAAGCCAGGCCCGTCGACACGTTAACTCAATTCCTATACAAGTGAGCATCACATACAAATGTTAACTATATTACACACATAATAAAGTCGAAATTCTTTTATCTTTTTCACATAAATTAACCAGATGTTCACATGTTGGTGCTGGCCTCAGACATACTGGCCAAACATGTTGATACAGCATTAAAATATAATCAATTGAGGTTAACACTAGGTCCAGACCGTTTGGTCTGGAACTAGTGTTAACCTAAAAAAAAATATTTTTAAGCACAACATCATCAACGAAGCAGACAGTTCTCTGGTACCACAATGAGTGTCCAGCGAATCCAGAGCTCCACAACTCAATCCGGTCAGTGCTGCGCGCGGGCCAGGTGTCGCTGGCGGACCCGCAGCGCGCGCTCCACTTCATGAGGGTAGTCAAGTCGCCCGCTGAAGTCGAACTCATGAAAGAAACATGTTACATTGGTTCACAGAGCATTAACACGGCAATGGCTTGCACTAAACCTGGTGAGTGGAACTTCTGAAAAGACCCAAAACGAACTGTAATTGACGATTGTAAAATAAATACATCATCACGCTTGTATTCCCAAAGGGGTAGGCAGAGGTGCACTGTAGTGCGCCCACACTTCGCCGATGTATTTTGGTCCCAATGTAAAAGGGGGCGAGCCTATTGCCATTATACTGGGCACATTCCCCCTCAATACGAGGGAGATTTGGGCCATAGTGCACCACGCTGGCCCAGTGCGGGTTGGTGAGCTTCACACGCCTTTCTATAGACGTGCAGGTTTCCTCACGATGTTTTCCTTCACCGTTCACCAAGTGGTAATCATTGTTGAAAATGACATTCGCACATGAAAATTATCTCAGAGGTGCGGGCCTAGGATTTGAACATGCACCCCTTACGTTCAAGGCGGGCGTTCTTGCCCACGAGGCTACCACTACCTACGACGATTGTATCACGGTAATATTATCTACAGTAATGTGACTTCATACAAACGCTCGGAACGCGAGTCATACCTACGCGCCTCGATGTCGCGGTCGGTTTGCAAACAGTCGTGACTGTGCCACAGTGACGAACGCACGGTGTGATAGGTTTGTGAGCAGTTAGTGTGCGGTACATGCGAGTGACCATATGTTTCTAGATATCAAATTGGTACTAGGGCATAGATGTGAAGGTCCTCTAAGTCTTGTGGTAGGTCTAAGGTAGTGAACACGTATCAACTCGTTTTATTTAAGTTTTAATTATTTACTTGTACATAGTACACCATGATAGATACACCATGTATATAATTTGTTTTGTAAGGTGTCTCAGAGCATATGATAAACGCGGTGCTGGACTACTCGTGCCGTCAGGGCGGCGCCGAGCACCTCGCCTTCCCGCCGGTGGTCGCGGGCGGCGCGCGCGCCACGCACATACACTACGTCACCAACAACCAGCTGCTAGCAGACGAGGACATGCTGCTCGTCGACTCCGGTATGTATTTTACTTTACCTTGTGTTTCTATGACCAAGGGATGTTGTTACGGCGCCATCTAGTGATCAAAATGAAGGGCCTAAGTTAGCCACTTGTCAGTGGATGGCGCCACTACAGTACACCGTCTATGGATGGCAGCTTACCATAGACACAGGCTACACTACCATAGACACAAGCTACGCTGTCATAGACAACAGCAAATGTCATTGTCAACATCTATACTCTATGATACTGTCTCTTGCTTGCTTGCGTGCCAATAAAGACTGCACGGGGTCATCCGCCATCTTTATCACTGTCATTATCCATTTTTATTTATAATGTGTATTTATTGAATTTGTCCTTGCTATTAATTACTTGACATTGGCGAAATACCCGCGCTAGTCGTAGGTGATGCCATTCCTCATCTTAATCCATTAAATATCATCATTTCGCTCATTTCGTTAAAAAAAAGACTGCACGGAATTATTATATTTGTTATATCTTTATAATACACGATACCACGAAATATCGTCGTTTTTTCCTACCACAATCATCGGCAAGGCGTACAGATGTCTTCTAATCGAAACCAGTTGGCTTAGCATGACCCCTGGAAAACGCTCTACACCCTTAGCATGACCGCGTAGACATTTATGACACGGTATTATACCTGCCGCTGAATTCCACCGTACCGCCCGGCTCGCCACAGACTGCATTACCGTCCTCACCATCTGGATGTATGGCGTTCCAGTACAGTGCGATTTACCAGGATTTTTTTTCCTCGCACCACCAAATTGTGGAAAAAAACTTCCTGCAGCGGTGTTCCCGGACCGATATGACAAAGGTATCTTCAAGAAACGAGCATACTCATTCCTTAAAGGCCGGTAACGCACTTGCGATGCCCTTGGTGTTGCAGGTGTCTATGGGCGGCGTTGATCACTTACCATCAGGTGAAACGTCTGCTCGTTTGCATCCCTATCTCATTTTTATGACATAAGTTTTATCTCATTCAACTGTCAGATTTGTCGAGAAAATGACGTCACACCGAGCCGTGTCCAGTACAAAAAGCTACGTTATGTCTACGCGGCCATGCTAAGGGTGCAGAGCCTTTTCCAGGGGTCGAAACTGGTCAGTGAAAGTCAGTACTTTTGACCATACAAACTGTTACGACCCCTGCTTTTCAAACGAGCGTACAAGCTCGTTTTCCAAAGTGCGTGTCTTTTGCCACACGCACGATAGGCGCAAAAGAAACACTTGCTCGAAAGTGCTATTTGTCCGCGATATCATGAACCGTGGGAAGCTAGCTTTTGACATTGACGACTATAGTATGGTCTGGTCAGTACAGTGTGATGCGCGTGCGCAGGTTGCCAGCGCTGGATGTACAACTCGGACATATCGCGCACGTGGCCGGTGTCCGGCAAGTTCAGCAAACACCACAGGATACTGTACGAGCTAGTGCTCGCTGTGCAGGTACACACAACACTATTACCATATCGAGCGAATTGACTCAAGTGCCATTTTGGTAACTTTGCACGAAACTCAGCTCAAAATACGGTGAACAATTCGCTGATTCCAACCATATACAGGTGTTTTAAAAGCCCGAAATAATGCTTTAATGTTTGCACGAGTATCGAGTATACAACTAAATGGTATAACTACTACTACTACAACCCTTTTAACGTCCCACTGCTGGGCACGGGCCTACCCTCAATGCGAGGGGGATTCGGGCCATAGTCCACCACGCTGGCCCAGTGCGGGTTGGCAGACTTTACACATGTATCGAAAACTAGTCAAGTTCCCTCAGACTTGAAGGTTTCCTCACGATGTTTTCCTTCACCGTTTCATAGCAAGTGATAATCTCGGATGAAAATGAGATCCGCACATAATTCCCTGAGGTGCGAGCCGGGGTTTGATTTGCAAGGCGTGCGTTCGACCACTCGGCTACCACTGCTGACCTGGCCCTTTGGGGGTAGGTAATTTAGTGTTGGTATAAATAAAATTGTATTTCGACTGCACAACGCATGCGCTCGCCACTCCTCCGGTAAAGCTGTAAAGGCCACCTCACGGACAGCAGCGTAAGTCCTTAAAAAAAAGACTGCACAACGCAGATGGTGGGCGACGACTGGCGTAACATACTGGCCAGTCGGGCGCTTACATTATTTTGCTGACATAGGTTAATTTATACCTAGCTTATGTGTCTCTACATCATTCCTCCCCTTAAACACTGGAGCTATATGTACCTGTGTATTTGTAATAAGTTTTGGCGATTTAAAAAACATATCAGCCCACTGAGTTTCTTGCCGGATCTTCTCAGTTGAGGTCGCGTTTCGATCCGGTGGTAGTATATATATAGTATATAAGAAAAAAATGTAAACTTGACAATTTGTAAGTGCCCCCATAGGCCTATACAAAATAAATGATTTGACTTTGTCTTTGAAACAAAATGTCTCTACAGAGAATGTGCCCGGTAGAATGACAATAGTCCTGCCCCCATATTACATTGGGACCAAAATACATCACCGAATTGTGGGCGCAATGGATTTCTCTTATGGATAAATGAGTGATGATGTAGTTACATTTTGTATTATTGTATACAGAAGCGTCTGATCGAGATACTAGGGTCTCACCGGCCGCCGCTGGACCAGCTGTTCGACAGCATGTGCCGGCTGCTCGGGACGCATCTGCAGCAGGAGGGCATCCTCCCCAAGAACATCGACCAGCACGAGCTCATTGGGGTAAGTTTATATTCAACAGGAATTTAACTCCTTTTCGGAGTTTGCCAAGTCCCATTTGCTTTACCAAACGGAACCCTTATAGGATCACTTTATTGTTCGTCTGTTGGTCAAGACCCTTTTTCTCAGAAACGCGTGAAGGTATCAAGATGAAATTCATAACAGAGACTTATGTCTGCGGTCCCTTGGTGCTCCTAAAGAATCAAACTTCTAGGTTTACGCAATCAAAAGATACGGCGGTTTATGTTGCATTTTCAGCACGGGAATCAAAAACCTATAGGGTACTTCCCGTTGACCTAGAATCATGAAATTTGGCAAGAAGCAAGGTCTTATAGCACAAGTAAAGGAAAAAATCCGAAAACTGTAAATGTATTGTTAGAAAATGATTTTTTTGCGATTACAAACTTATCTTTTAGTTACTTTGTATGGTGACATCAGTATACCAACTGCAAAGTCAACTTTGTCTCTCTATCCTTTTTAACTTTTCGTTAGAGTAATGCTCGATGCTTTCACAGTTTGGGTACGGAAGTCCAGCTCGCACTTGGCCGGTTTTTTTTATTTTTTTGTTTAAGTGCACACGAGCGGCATGTTACCAACGGCATAGGCAACGGCAGCCGTCGACATCTCAACTATAGAGATCAGCGGCAGCCGTCGGCGGCTCTCATAGTATAAGAGTCAGTTGCAAAATGGATTCCGAAGAAACACTGTTATCATTTTTACTTCATCGGCGCCGACAGAAACGAAAAATAAAAACACGTTCTTTGTGGATTCAAGAAATATATTTATTATTAAAATCATTTACAACTTCTTCACATACCGACATCCATGCTCTGTTTTTTTATTATTTTATTACTGTACTCTTTCAATTTATAATTCCAAATACACGCATTTTTCTTTACTGCCACAATTAGCAATTCAATATCAATTTCGTCGCTGGAACTCATTTTACAAATTTGCAACGCATGCGCACTCATAAACTATTTGCAGTAGAGTGACAAAATGGCTACAGTTCGACGGCTGCAGTTGCCTATGCCGTTGGTAACATGCCGCTCGTGTGTAAGAGGTCTAACTGTGTGATGTTGTCGTGCAGCGGGCGTACCGGCTGTGTCCGCACCACGTGTCGCACTACCTGGGGCTGGACGTGCACGACGCGCCGCTCGTGCGCCGCGGCGTGCCCGTGCTCGACAACATGATCGTCACCGTGGAACCAGGTACAGGCGCCACACGGAACAATACTACTACTACAGCCCTTTTAACGTCCCACTGCTGGGCACGGGCCTCCCCCCAATGCGAGGGGGATTCGGGCCATAGTCCACCACGCTGGCCCAGTGCGGGTTGGCAGACTTCACACATCTATCGAGAACTAGTCAAGTTCCCTCAGACGTGCAGGTTTCCTCACGATGTTTTCCTTCACCGTTTCATAGCAAGTGATAATCTCGGTTGAAAATGAGATTCGCACATAAATCCCAGAGGTGCGAGCCGGGGTTTGAACCTGCACACTTCGGTTGCAAGGCGTGCGTTCGACCACTCGGCTACCACTGCTAATACCTGTCTTGCAGCAATGTTTTCAAGAATATTTCAGTGTTAGATAGTTTACTCAGTACAAAATCTGTCAACAATTTTCACTTACTATTGAAAAAACAATAGCGTTAAACGAAAGAAGTTTTAGTCGGAGGACCGCAATCTGCCATAAGTAAAATAGTTTTATTTCAATGTGTAGTATTCGCGTAAATATAAGAAAACAATAAATGTTTATTTATTTTCGTTAGGTATCTATATTAGGCCGGACGACGAGTCTGTGCCGGTGGAGTTCCGCGGCGTCGGTATCCGCGTGGAGGACGATGTATTGATCACGGACGGGGACGCTCTCGTTTTAACAGACACCTGCGTCAAAGAAGTCGACGATATCGAGGCCATCGTTGGGAAACATAACCTTTAAGACGCAGTCTGTTCAATTTAATTACCATTGAAATAATTTGTACACAATTTGATTTGGATTGGGTATACTACCCCGTAGTATACAGGATGTTTCAGAAGTCTGAAATAATATTGTAGGTACATTATTCGTCAGGTGATATGTAAATGCATAGTGCAGGCAGACTATATTTTTTTTAATGGACTACGCTGTTGGCCATGAGTTGGCCTTTACAGCTTTACCAGAGGAGTAAGGCCGACTACACCTGACTATAACAGTTTCTGAGTTACGGACCTTTGAATATTTACCACAGGTATCGTGTCGTGGCCTTAGGGTACATCCATAGCCCTATTTAACAGTGCAAACTACATCAACAAGAGGCGACTAACTACTAATGATCAGAAAACAGAACTTGTCATTTTCGCTAAGTAAGTTTTCAAGATACGCGGCGAAAAAAAAATTGAAAAATATCGATCAAATTTTTATACCATTCGGTTGTATACCCGATACTCATGCAAACGGGTATTATTTTGGACTTCTGAAACACCCTGTATAGGTTCTCTAGCTTATTCGAAACTTTGCAATCACAAATAATTAAATAAATTTTAATATCGTTTTTAAATGGATGTTAGACTCGTTAACATGTCTTAAAATTTAGCGTAACAAAGTTCTAAAATCAGCAACTTTTAAACTCCCATTGTCCATTCACAGGATTAAAAGGGAACCCATGTTAGCACTATTGATGCAATTATGTCTAAATTAGTAACATAAATTAAATGATAACCCAAACAACAAAACTCCCTTGGAAAGAAGGATCTGCTATCTTTATCGATTAGACAGACTGCTGCGGCCTCAGTACGCCTGCCAAGATAAGACATTTTCTCACGGATCGTGACGTCATTTTTGTGGCAAAATCGTTACGTCTTATTTGCTAGCATGGCGTAAATATAAAATGGGTTTGACAGTTAAATACAACGTGTTTGACGTATGGATAAGATGTTATATCTTAAGTGCTAGCATGGGTTACCAAAATGTACCATAGAGACACGAATTTGACAGGTCAACGTAAAGAAATTTCTCACGGTCAAAGGCCGGTGATGAGAAAATAATTAGGCTGTAAGAAGTACATAAATATAGCATGTTATACACTATTATAACAAATAATACTTATTTTACTCCATCCTTCGCCAATATCAAGCGGCCTACATGCAAAATTCTTCCGAAAACTAACACGTTAATTTATTTTCGTGTTCGACAAACAACAACAAAAAAGTGTAGAGACATTTCTATCTGTTTTATTTTCTTCCGAAAATCCCCATAATCCTACTCCACGTGATTTAAAATCCATATTTTACAAAAAATCTGTAGGTTTGAGGTTAGATTTTGTTTGGCATCATACTTTGCGTGCTTTTTGCCGTTTTACAATGTAAAGTTCTTTAAATTGGCAAATAAAAATAGTATAGTGCCCAAGAAATAAATTTTAAGCATAATACCACCGATCAAATGATAATACGTAAAGCTTCCGGCATAATAAAAAAGAATCTATGCCCAAAGATATTTTTAATCTGTGCATAAATAATCTAATATATTCTATGATGTGTATGCAGCATCTTTTTTCTTTGTAAAGCTCCGTCTCGCTCTATTTGTCATTTCAATGAACGAATGAACGAAAGATCGTAAACTGTGAGAAAATTTTAGCAGGCTGTCTAATTTTAAACATCTTGGAAGCCATATTAGCAAATAAGATACGGGAACGCAAGTTGACAAGATGTTTTAGGGACTTGTGAGAAAACATCTTGGCAGGCGTACTGAGGCCGCTGATGGTCAATTAGCTTGACAAAGCATATAAATAAATTAATGGTTTAGTAGAAAAACAATTGGGTTATTGATAGTCTTCAGAAAATAATTTTATATACTGTACCTACGTGACGATGGGTTCCAGGGTTGATATACAACATTCTGAATCACATCAGAATTCAAATACCACGAAATTTTCAAAACCTCAAAGATAATAAGCTCAAGTATTTATACAAAAAAAAAACTTTTTTGATTCAATTTATTTCATATCGCTTTTATTGCTTTTTGCTATTGTGATGTAATTACTTTCTTAAATATAGTGTATCAGAAGTCCGAACTAATATTTAAGGAACATATACGGTAGTTAATATGTGTTTAGTGAAGACAGATTATATCTAACTAACATTGTTTCCGAGTTATAGACCATTGAATATTTGTCACAGGTGTCGTGTTCTGGCCTTTTGGGTACATCCATAACCCTATCAAGCAGTGTAAACTACATTTGCTAAGGGCGGCTACATATTCACAAAACAGATCATAATTTTGTAAGATAGCACTCGAGATATTACAAGTTTTAGAACGAAAAAAAATGAAAAATCTTGATGGAATTTCAACAAAAAATTTATACCATTCGGTTACATACCCGATACTGATGCAAAGTATTATTTCGGACTTCTGAAACATCCGGTATATTGCACTAGTTGTACAGACAAAACGGAATTACTAAATTTGGGTTCAGTTCCTTTGTAAATATAAAATTTGTAAATAAGATTTAAAATGAATAAATTGATTTTAAAATTTCATGTTATTTAAATTTATTTTATTAATATGATGGACTAAGAAGCATGAACTATTGCGACTTTATGTGGATACTGGTGCCGATTCGGTTAACGCCAAATGAAGTCTAAACTTAATTTGACCACACAAAAAATATTATCTCGTTCATACATTACGACTTTGCGAAGGACGATGAGACACTTATAATGAATATAAATACATCATCATCATCATCACGCCTGTATTCCCCGAAGGGGTAGGCAGAGGTGCACTGTAGTGCGCCCACTCTTCGCCGATGTATTTGGTCCCAATGTAATAGGGGGCGAGCCTATTGCCATTATACCGGGCACATTCCCCCTCAATACGAGGAAGATTTGGGCCATAGTCCACCACGCTAGCCCAGTGCGGGTTGGTGAACTTCACACGCCTAGACGTGCAGGTTTCCTCACGATGTTTTCCTTCACCGTTCAGCAAGTTGTAATCATTGTTGAAAATGACATTCGCACATAAAAATTATCTCAGAGGTGCGGGCCTGGGATTTGAACTTGCACGCCTTACGTTCAAGGCGGGCGTTCTTGCCCACGAGGCTACCACTGCTTTAGTATAATAAATAATATTATTAAAGCATTATTTAATTCCATACATTTAACATTTGCACATTATAAAAGTTAGATGCATGCATTTATCTCTATATATAGTTGTTTATTTATTCATTTATTTATTTGCTCATTTTTTTTAATGTGAAAAGTATTCATGATATAAATGACAATTGTGTGGTAGGTTTTTTTATGTATTGACCCTCTTCGGGTAAAAGCCTCCACCAAGGATAGTAGTGTTGTAGTGTTGTTTAATTTGGTGCCTACAATATCGACACAATGTAAACTTTTATTGTGTCGCAATAACGTTCAATTTTTCAGGATCATACGTACTAGTTTGAAATAATACAAGATAGGTGAAATAATAAAAGGGTTTATTGTACAGGAACTTAAGTTATACGAGTTCGTTTCTGTGTCCATAGCGAGCCGGGCTAAACCGGTTTCACCGATATTCGAGTAGTGAGTATGGATATACAATATAGGTACACGATTCGTCATGAGCACAAAAAAACTTATGAATTGTCACGATTTGGTCCCAAAGGATGACTTTATTTAGTTAGCGACAATATATTACTCCATACATTATTGCTAAGGCCATTCGCATATGGAATTCGAAAATGCCAGAGGTGCGGGCCTGGATTTGAACTTACACCCATTACCTTCAAGGCGGTCGTTACTCTGTCGTACTACTGCTTAAATCGAGATTCAAAATATTGGATAAGATTTGAATTTATATAATAACATTTTGTCACCTCGTAAATCATAGTTTCATACATATCTCATTTGAAGATTAAATGAGATATGTATGAAACTATGATTATAGAATTAAAAAGTAATGGCATTATATTCGATTTAATAGCCCACTGAGTCGGGAATGTTGTAAACTAATCATAATATTTTAAACTAAGTAGGACAATGGCGTCGATCCTGTTGTACACAAACTATAACTAAACCATATTTGGCAGAACTAAAAATATTGCCATCTTGGTCATACGTTACTGCCGTAAGAAGGACGGCAATACGCTTAGTTTAGTCCAGTTTAGTACTGTAGCAACAGAAAAGATACCAATGTTTTTTTTTTTATAAATATAAAAAATACTACTATCTTTATGGTGTTTAGGAATCAATGAAAAATAATCTAAGAATTACATACAACCAGATATAGGACCTATTTTAGTAAGCATTTATTACATAAAGCCTTTGGTCTACAGAGGGGTCAAGACGTGCATCATATTATTACCCAATACGAAAACGTACTCTGTTTTCATATAAATAAAGTTTTAAGTTGTACAACCAGACGTCATCGAAGATATTTCATTGGAAAATGAGCTTTTTTCCATCAGTTAATACAGTTCGTTTTGGTATGTGTAGAAATAATATCGCGCGAATTGTGTTACACCTGTAGATCCGGGCCGTAATGCTTAAATATTTGACTCGATAAAAACATCGCGTCTCATAACAAAAAAAAAACAAAGTAATGAAATAACTATTGATACGTACATTAAATCCCAAGTTCATACAACATAACATTAAAATTTGTCACCTACACACTATCGCAATAATAAAAAAAAATTAAATTAATCCTTAATTAATTAATGTCTTCTATAAAATAATTATTTTTCATGTCGTAACCAGCACGACTGTACGTCTATTTATAATTCTACGCGTTAGTACGACGAAAAAAAATATTGAGATACTTTTTTATTCGAAATGAAATGCATTTTAGTCGAGTTTTCACGTCACCGGGCTTGCATAGTTCCACACTAACCAATTTCATATAATATATAGGCGCTCCACGTTTTCTACATACTTTGCTAGTGCCGAATAATAAAATTCATTTTAAAACAATGCATAATAAGAAAATACAGTCATAAAAGTGTTTAGAATGCTTCTGCCAATAAAAAAAAACTACTACAGCCCTTTTAACGTCCCACTGCTGGGCACGGGCCTCCCCCAATGCGAGGGGGATTCAGGCCATAGTCCACCACGCTGGCCCAGTGCGGGTTGGCAGACTTCACACATCTATCGAGAACTAATCAACTTCCCTCAGACGTGCAGGTTTCCTCACGATGTTTTCCTTCACCGTTTTATAGCAAGTGATAATCTCGGATGAAAATGAGATACGCACATAAATCCCAGATGTGCGAGCCGGGATTTGAACCGGCACACTTTGATTGCAAGGCGTGCGTTCGACCACTCGGCCACCACTGCTACCACTGCTTCTGCCAATAAATTTCTTTAAATAAGAGGTAATATTCAAAAATATTTACAGTTATATGCTGTTTTTTTTTTGTAAAAACAAATGCTCTCATCAGACCGTTGGTAGACGGATTTAATGTCTATTGATTTTAGGTTTTGTCAATAATTTTCAAATAGAGTACCGTGGAACATGTCAAGCCTGACAACGTAGTTGTTTCAAGAGAATATATACATAATAATATAACTATACAATGGTGCCGATTCTGTTGTAGTCAAACTACAACTAAACTAAAGGGTGTTTCAGAAGTCCGAAATAATACTTTGGGTACATATACGGTAGCCCATATGTGGAGACACTTCATACCTAACTATCATAGTTTACGATTTATAGACCTTTGAATATTTGTCACAGGTATCGTGTTCTGGCCTTTGGGTGCATCCATAACACTATTTAGCAGTGTAAACTATACTTATAAGGGGGGACTACCAATATTCCATTTTTAAATAGGACTCGACATATTACGAGTTATAGTAATCAGCAACGAAAAAAGGTTGGAAAAACATGGTCATATTTCGAACAAATTTTTATACCATTCAATTGTATACCCGATACTGATGCGAACGTCAAAGTATTATTCCGGACTTTTGAAACAAGCTGTATATTTGACAGCACTAAAAATATTTCCATGTTACTCACATCACGGCAATACGTTCAGTTCAGTGTATTTTAGTTTGCTGCCAACAGAATCAACGCCAATATCACTATTTTAATTACAAATAAGTCTCCTCCCCTATATTAATTAATTTAAAAATATAATTCTTACAATAACCTGTCTATGCCTTACATATAAAGTCTGTATCGTGTACGGAAATGTATAGGATCACCAATCGTTGTAATATAAAGGCTCAGTTAGTCCTACTAATATTATTAATGTAAAAGTTTGTGAGGATGGATGGATGTTTGTAACTCTTTTACGCAAAAACTACTCAACAGATTTTGATGAAAAGTTACAGTATTATTGTTTATACATCAGAATAACAAATCGACGGGTAAAAGGCGAAGTGAATCAAGCGCCATGTTGGGCGATACTGAGTTATATATATCATACATCATCACGCCTGTATTCCCCGAAGGGGTAGGCAGAGGTGCACTGCAGTGCGCCCACACTTCGCCAATGTCTGTTGGTCCCAATGTAATAGGCGGCAAGCGTATTGCCATTATATCGGGCATATTCTCCCTCAATACAAGGCAGATTTTTGGGCCATATATCGTTGGAATCGGCAATTTTTTCTCCGCCTTTTGAGCTGCGTTTCGTGCAGTTACCAAAATGGCGCTTGAATCAATACGCCTTTTAGCCGCCAGCATAGCCTATAATTAATAACGATATTGGATAGTCCAAGTATGTGCGGACGAAGTCGCGAGTAGAAGATATTTAACAATATAGGAGTAAAGCCCTATTTACATTACGAAACTAGTGGCGTGAAAGTAGTTTCGGGACATTAGTTTCATCAATAGTTTCACGGTGTAAACGTCAAGTTTCACGATGCAGGCATCGATGAATGCATGAATGTAAAGTTAATAGTAACGTTTGTATTAGGTGGTATAGTGTGGATATCACCAGTCGTCCTGCGGCAGCCCGCCCGGGTACTCGCCGGTGAGGCAGGCGGTGCAGTGCCCGCCCACGCCATCGCTCGGCGTCGACTTCATGTTGTAGTGAATCGCGCTCACGAGACCCTCCACACTTAAATATTCCAGACTGTCCGCGCCTGAAATTACCAAAACAAATCAATGTTTGCGCCCCTTTAGAGTGATGGCTAAATTTAATTGTGGCAATCAGGGCTTCATATTTCATCATGACAGGAGTCTCACAGTTATGGAGTGTAGATATAAGGAGAATAATCTCAGATGGGAGAAAAGTTTAAAAAGTGTCCAGCTGTATGCTATAATATAACAGTTCAAAAATCTTCCACAATAAAGAGGGTTACAGACTACGCTATAATATATAGCACAAAAATATCGCGCACCATACAAAGCCAATAATATATAGTACAGTACAGTGTGATCGTGGACCATAACGATGTATGGAGCGCGATATTGTTGTGCTATGAGCTATATACGATATGTTATTATATTATAGCGTAGTCTGAAATCAGCTTGACTCTGGTGTAGACAAAGGGTATGGTATGAACGGAAGTATGCCGAGATAAAAAAAAATAAGATCATTGTCAAAATAATGCCACCTGTTGCGAATGTGGCGCCACCCTTATTTAATGCATTTCGACGGACACTTTTACAATACACAGATTGTTCTCCTGTCTAAGTAAAAAACAGTCTTAACGACGAATGACACGGCAAATCGTCATTTCATTTTCTTATTTCATAAAATCGCCAACAACTACACATTTCATGACATAAGACTTGTCTTGGTGTGCCTGCTAACTCTACCCGTATTGGTATTAGGCAGTCGTACTGCGATGGCGGCCAATTGCAAACATTTCGTAATTTTCTACTATTTTAGTAGTTTTCAGACAGTGCTAGCCGAGTGGTAGCAGTGGTAGCCGAGTGGTCGAACGCACGCTTTGCAATCAAAGTGCGCAGGTTCAAACCCCGGCTCGCACCTCTGGGTTTCATGTGCGAATCTCATTTTCATCCGAGATTATCACTTGCTAAGAAACGGTGAAGGGAAACATCGTGAGGAAACCTGCACGTCTATAGAAAGACGTGTGAAGTTCACCAACCCGCACTGGGCCAGCGTGGTGGACTATGGCCTGAATCCCCCTCGCTTTGAGGAGAGGCCCGTGCCCAGCAGTGGGACGTTAAAAAGGGCTGTAGCAGTAGTAGACAGTGCTTACGATGAATAAAATACACAAACACACTTCGCTCATGTATTTCGGTCCCAATGTAATAGGGGGCGATCTATTATACCGGACACATTCCATCTCAATACAAGGGACAATTGGGCCATAGTGCAACACGCTGGCCAAGTGCGAGGAGGTGAAATTCACACGTCATTATCATTATTGAAAATGGCATTCGCACATGAAAATCTTAGAGGTGCGAGCCCGTTTACGTTCAAGACGGGCGAGCGGTCTACCAACTATGGTAGCCTGCTAACTAAACATAAAGAAGTAGAGGCTTCAATGTGTCAACTTACCGACGTGTTCAGCAAGTTTGTAGGAGTCCATCTTGTTGGCAATCAGCTCTTCTCTAGTGGGTATGTTGATACCCATATAACACGGGTACTTGAGCGGCGGCGACGCTATCCTTATGTGCACCTAAAACAATTACCCATTAAATAAATATCGCCAGACAACACATACTCGTTGTATGATCATAAACTAAACAAAGTTTGTACTATGGGTACCACACAATGAACTGGGGGCAAATCTTTCCTCTTTATAATCTTATAATTAATTTTTATATATATAATTCTACTGTACGTGTGTATGTCACTGAACTGCTCCTAAACGGCTGGACCGATTTGAATGAATTTTTGTATGCGTTTGGGTGGCGCCCTGGATGGTTTAGATTCACAATTGGACCCGGTAGGTGGCGCTGTTTTCTTATGTCACTAATTCTAAGGCGGTACGAAGTTCGCCCGGTCAGCTAGTATTAGTATAGATTATGAATAGGTCAGTCACCTCAGCGGCGCCGGCGTCCCTTAGCAGCTTGATGATGGGCCCGATGGTGTTCCCGCGCACGATGGAGTCGTCGATGAGCACGATGCGGCGCCCGCGCACGTTCTCCGAGAGCGCGCCGAACTTCTTCGCCACGCCGAGCTGCCGCAGCCGCGTCGACGGCTGGATGAACGTGCGGCCCACGTACCGGTTCTTGCACAACACCTCCATGAACGGGATTCCTGACTGCACACAAAAATAACACGTATTGTTAACGTGTTTGTGACGAATGTTAGTACAGTCGGATCGAAAAAGGTTGTCGAAAAACGAAGCAGAATATCGTATTGATGCAAGAAATGCAAGTGAAAATATATGAAGCTGAGAGATAGTGACAAAAATCAAAATAATTTTTTTTTATTCGTGCAGATTCAGTCAGATTCTACCACCGGTTCGGAATGCTGCTTCCACTGAGAAGAGCCGGTAAGAAACTCAATGGTTGCTCTTTTTAAAATGATAAGACATTAATAAGTAATACATTCTCAGGAGCAGCAACGCCATGAGAGCAGGAAGCACCTTTGTCTCAATAGCAGAGAAGAATTATACTCACGCAGTCTAATATTAGATACAGATTTTGGCATTACACTTAGGAAGCTAGTATAAGGTGCGTCTACTCCCACTTACAGTGTAAGGATTATTCTCAATCATAGTACATATTTAATTCGCACTCCGTAATGACTAGGCCATTCTAAAGCTTTAATGTTGATATGAAACTAGATTATAGGAAAGTGTATACAATATTGATTCTTGTATTCATATAAAGTAAATATAACTTTATATCATACCTATTACTGGAATCAAGTATAATGCAGCTCACATTGTTAGGTCCAACTAATGTCAAATAGCATCCGTGGTGCCTTCTTAATTTCTGTGGCAATTCAGCCAATACAGTTATTTTTGTCTCCCACTTTGCAATAGAGGGAAGTGGATACATTTTTCTTCCAACTCCTCCTACACCTATTTAGATTAAATTCGTGCGGGTTCCAAGACAATTTAGCTTTTCCCCGGGACTCGCCGAGGGCCAAACCTCGGTGTTTTCAATGGACACCGCTGTCGATCCTGGCTTACAGGAGTAACAGTGGTGGGAATGTGTGGCGGGCTTTGTCCCAAAAAAAAAACAAATATATATGAAAATGTCTGCTTAGAGTTTTAGTTCCAGCTACTGAGAGTTTACTACTTGATAAAGGAATTAATATGAACACCGATCAAGGTTTAAACACGTACCTACTCATCATATGATCCCAAACTAAGCAAGGCTTGTACAATGGACTGGGGGCGATCCCAGATACACCCAGATCTAAATTTAGATAATCTATTTGTTTGTCAAACATACTCTAAAAGTAATGGCAATGCTGCCAGCGTCCTACCGCCCGACAATGATGGGGGGCTGTGGGGTATCTAAATATTTTTTTCTCTCGTACCTACTCTTTGTAAATTGTTAACTATTTAAAAATAAAAGTAAATGAAGTGTCCGTTTCTAATGTCCAAATATTTTTACTAACTGCATACTACTACAGCCCTTTTAACGTCCCACTGTTGGGCACGGGCCTCCCCTCAATGCGAGGGGGATTCGGACCATAGTCCACCACGCTGGGCCAGTGCGGGTTGACAGATCTATAGAAAACTAGTCAAGTTCCCTCAGAGGTGCAGGTTTCCTCACTATGTTTTCCTTCACCGCAAACCCCGGCTCACATCTCTGGGATTTAAGTGCGAACCTGCACACTTTGATTGCAAGGCGTGCGTTCGACCACTCGGCTACCACTGCTAGCACAGGTAGTCATAAAATAAGATTGTTTTGTAAAACTCACTTGTCTGGCGTACCCGTGCGCGGCGGCTGTCCCGGACTCTGGCACGGAGGACACGATGTCGGCGTCGACGGGAGACTCGCGCGCCAACATGCGCCCGCACTGCATGCGCGCGCTGTACACCATCTGACCTGTACATATACAGAATCAGAATATTTTTTATTCATATAAACCAATACAGGCGTGATGATGATGTATTTATTAATTTCTTAACGGATTTTTTCGAATTCGTTATGAGGAAAAAGGTAGTGTAGATATGTGTGGTGTCCTCACCTTCGAACATGCTGTCAGCCCTGGCGAAGTATACGTATTCGAAGATGCAGAAGGCCTGCTGTTTAGATGCGGGGCGCTCCACCACAGCCACCGTGCGGATACCATGTCGAGACATCTCCACGATCTCGCCCGGAAGCACCTCTCGAACATACCGAGCACCTACACACCATTGTAATAAGAGCGTTTTATACGAGCGCATAAGGTCGTTTTTGCAAGTATGTGTAGACGCGCCCATTGCCACACGCAAGCATCGACGCGCTCATAAGTTCAAAGCAATGCTTGTACCATAAAATGAACTAGGAGCGATACTAGTTATATACAGACGGGAAAAAAATCTATAAAGGTCATTTCCGAAATTTGCCGCAGATGGGAATCGAATCCACAACCTCTTGAAGTCGAACCGTTCGCTGGAGCCACTAACCCAAACCGTATTCTCTTCGATAGGTTATCATAGAATAATTTTATTTCGTAAAAGATTAAGTCAAATGATAACTACGAGAGTCATCAATAGTTTTAGCAGGATTTTAATAAATTAGGAAAACAGCATCTCAGCTAAGGAATATGTCACACCGTGTTGCTATCCTCTGTTCTAAATCAAAATATGGGAAAAAGATAAAATACATATCTCAAATTTTGTCTTGTCACACCCGGCTATGCCAGTACTAGTACTCACCGATGGAGAGGAACCCGCAGGACTCCGACGACACCACCCACCCCTCCGCCCGGTCCTCCACGCCATTCTTCGCACACCCGTTCATTAGAACTGCACACATAACATACTGTTGTAGGTACATACAAATATAATACACCTTTGTAGATATTATACATCATCACGCCTGTATTCCCTGAAGGGGTAGGCAGAGGTGCACTGCAGTGCGGCCCCCCCCCCCCCCCTTCGCTGATGTATTTTGAACCTAATGTAATAGAGAGCGAGCCTATTGCCATTATACCGGGCACATTCTCCCTTCGATACGAGGGAGATTTGGGCCATAGTCCATCACGCTGGCTCAGTGCGGGTTGGTGAACTTCACACGCCTTTCTATAGACTTGCAGGTTTCCTCACGATGTTTTCCTTCACCGTTCAGCAAGTGGTAATCATTGTTGAAATTATGTAGATATTAATATAACTATATAGTTAAGTATGGTGATTATTTATATTTATGAACGAATAACTTCTATTAATAAAAATATCAATTGCTGTTAGTAAGTCTCGCTTAAACTCAAAAACGGCGTGACCAATTTCTCTTTTTTCAGTCTAATACAGTTGTGTTATCACGCATGACAAGACCTCTGTCACGGATTGGCTCGGTCGCTCTCTTTATTATTTCATACGAGAGAAAGAGATCTAATCAATATATTCTGTGACACAAATCTAGTCTTGGCTACAACTATAGGCGTGAGTTAAAAAAATGGTATTGAAGTAATGAATTTTAGCTGATACGAAGTCCGCCGGTTCATCTATCATCATTAAATAACTCATAAAATATTCATATTAGGGACGATCCCAGTCACACCAAAACCCTTTAGAAATTTGTACCCAATGGTAACCCAGTGGTAACCCAATCAGAAACCCCAGATACAGTTAAAGAAGCTTTTGGTTAAACCTTATCTTAAGCTTAGTCAGATTATGATGACATTATCATCAAACTAACCCAATAGGAGAATATTATTTTGATTAACCCATTAATTAGTATGCAGTTAAATTATTAGTTAAAGTGTATGTTAGGCATGGACGTATAATAAAAGTTGCCTCCGGTCACATCGAAACTGAAGCAACAATATGCATAAATTGCGCGTGTCACGTAATCGCGCAACGTCGTTAGCCTTACTATGATGTAAACGAGCGAGAGAGCGGACTAACTGTGCGTGCTTCACTTATTGTTTCACGAGATGCCATCCGACTTTTTTATACGTCCATGATGTTGTGTATTATATAGATGTAAGTATCATGCATTACCCGCGGCGGCATGCTGCGATGACGACTGTTTGTAGACATCTGAAATGGTTACAATTAATTACACATTTTGTTGGTACCAAATTTAACTAAGTGTATTGCTATCTTTCTCACACCCGTAATGTATAAGCGAGACGGCAATATATTTAGTACTCTCATATTTAGTTAAGTCATAATTTGTGAAGAACAAATTAGGAGCAATGGTGTTTATGCTGTTGGCACCAAATTAAAGTACATTAAAGTGAGTGTATTGTTGTCTTTCTCACATCCGCAATTTATGAGCGAGACGACAATATTTATTTATTACATCTTATAAATTTTGTAAATTCTAAGTTTGTATACAACTAAACTAGTGTCAATGGTCCTTATTCTATTGTTACTAAATTACACTAATTTGAGTGTAGTGCAGACCTTCTTACGGGGTTTAAAAATATGATGGGTTTTCTTAAAATAGGTCTTATCAATGTGGATTGCAGGCAAGAACGATGGCTGTCATTTTTTGTATTCTTAATTATATCGTCGATTTTTAATCTGTTACCATCTTACTTACAAACATTCCTGTTGCAGCATAAAGAAGACAATAATAATTTAAAATGATGTAATGGGAATCGAATATAACAACTTAATTAATATTAAATTAATTTAATTCCCCAGTGGATGCATAACGAGGGGTGAAAGGCTTTGAGGAGGTGTGAGGAACAGGGTGTAAAGTTCCTCATCCACCATTGAAAAGGGAGAACCCTCCGACCAGACGGGTAATGTGTCTGGTGGGCTACTGCCCAACGGATGTGTCGGGTTCTTGTATATATCGCATCTTTAAAAGTATAAAGACCTAACTCAAAAATAATGTTGTTGAAAAATGGTCGTTAGGACGACCTATTAAGATTTATAGTCGAAATCCTAAAATTTCAAAATGGGTCTCTATACTTTTAAAGATGCGATATGTTCAATCGCACGGATAACTTTAATATCGCGATGCAGGATTTGGTTCGTATGTGGCGAGATAGATGTCGCCACAGGCTATTTGACTTAAACGACATACTCATTCGACGCAGAAACATTTGCTGATTCCAAATATGAACTCGTATATAAGTCAATATCGCCCAAAAGTGTCGCTTAGGTAAAATAGCCTTTCACCCCTCGATATTGTAATCAACATATGAAAATTCCCGTAATATGCACGAGATCCCAAATGTTATATGAGAATCCCAAAATTTATAGAACGCTATGATGTAAACTTGACAATTTGTAAGTGTCCTCATATGCCCATACAGAACTTTGATACAATTGCAAACGTATTGGAACACTTTAATAATAAAAAATGCCTCCATTAAGTGGTTATATTTGTTATGAGACAATTGTGTCTGCTGGGCAAAGGCCTTCCCTTTCTTTCTTCCATTCCTCTCTATTCTAGGTCACTCTTTTTCATGAATATCCAGTTCATCCCGCCATCTCCTTCTGGACCTGCCGCGATTGTCGTCTGACATTTTTGGGGATCCACTTTATAGTTATTTTAGCCCAGCTTCCTTCAGGCATGCGAAAGATGTGTGTATACAAGGTGTATCAGAAGTCCGGATTAATATTTTGGGTACATATATGGTAGTTTACATGTGGAGGCTCAGTGAAGACAGAGTATACCTAACTATTATAGTTTCTGGGTAATGGACCTTTGAATATTTGTCACAAGTATCGTGTTCTGGCCTTTGGGTATTATGCGACCCTATTCAACAGTGTAAACTGCACTTATGAAGGGCGGCTACCAATATTCACTAAACAGAACATACAAATTTTACATAGAAATTGAGATATTAGATAAAGGTTATAGAAATTGCCGACGAAAAATATTTTTTAAACCATTCAGTATACGCGACACTGATGGAAATGTCATTATTTCGGACTTCTGAAACACCTTGTATTAATACTTCTATAACATTTAAGTATATTTTATGTAGGTACTCACATGATGATCCGAGAGGCAGGATCTTGCCGAGACATAAAGGCCGGTTGCCGTAGGGATCCCGCACCGCGTATATTTTGTCTTTGAGCATTATTACCAGCGAGTAACTCAGAGGTGCCAGCCTGTGGACCAAAATATCAACGCCTTATAACGAGCGTCAAGATGCCTTATAATGAGCGTCACACCTTACAATTAGCGCCGCTACTCCTTATAATGTAACGTCGCGACGCCTTGTAGTGAGCATCCTGACACCTTATAATGAGCGTCGCCACCCCTAATAGTTAGCGTCGAGACGCCTTAAACTTACCACCACATAGGTCTGTATATGAAATCGTAAAATATTCCTAACGACGCAGAAAAACCTGGCCGTTCCAATGATATATATAACTCATTTTAAATGTTTTTTGTAGCATAGTAAGTATTGCCTTTTAAGCGTCAATATACAAAAGAGCAATAGTAGTCCAATCCTGATATAATGATAGGTTACCTCATGAGGTTGTTGATCCTGGCAGGCCAGTCGGGTCCATTGGTCTCCCCCTCCGGCGGGTTCAGACAGAGCGCCTGTGTGATCAACTCAGAGTCCGAGTGTGTGGACAAACCGACACCGCGACCTAACACCTATTGAAATAACGTTCAATTTCAATTGTCAATATTACTAGATAACAAATTAAATAAGCATGAAATACTTTGAAATGTAATCGGGTTCTTTTTTTTACGTAATGAATGAAATTGAAAGGAATATGAAATGAGGAATGGCTCTACTACTGCGACTACAGCCCTTTTAACGTCCCACTGTTGGGCACCGGCCTCCCCTCAATGAAAGGGGGATTGGGGGGAGAGGAATGGCTCCACCTAGCGGATATTGCATACAGTGCCAATAGCAAGAGCCACTCAATAAATACACGTTATAAATAAAAATGGGTGATGAACGTGATCAAGATGGCGGATGAATCCTATCACCGCTTAAAGTATTCTTTTTTTGTGTTAATGGCCTCTTTCCATTGAGCTTAAGGTATTGTTGTTTCAATAGTCACTGTAAATTTTTGACAGATGTTGTACTGAGTTAACTGTAAAAAATTTAAAGTAATATTGAAAAACATAGCTGCGAGACAGGTGGTGGAATTCATCCGCCATCTTTATCACTGTCATCATCCATTTTTATTTATAATGTGTATTTATTGAATTTGCCCTTGCTATTAATTACTTGACACTGGCTGAAACACCCGCTAAACGCAGGTGTAGCCATTCCTCATCTTATCCCATTAAATATCATCAATTCATTCATTTCGTAAAAAAAGAAGAAGGCAATCTGCCATACGTGGACGTCAACCTGCGGGGCGATTTTTGTGCAATCGACATCCATCTCTATTACAGATAAGTCGAAACAAAAGAAAAAATCTTGAGAGGTGTCAAGGGACACCCGGATGGAACAAAGTTCCTTTTGAAATAAAAATAGCAAAAAAATTGTACATATACATTCGCACGCACACACACACACACATCGAAATCGTTACATAAATGTATACAATAAAAATCACACACACATATGTAAAAGTGTCATACAATAAAAATGACACAAAATGTCGTTACAAAAAGTGTCGTTACAGTCTTAATTTTTTCCGTCTAGCCTCCTTTCGCAACGCGCGATAAGGAACTACGTTCCAAAAATACGACCAATTTGACGTTTCGATTCGACATATCTCTAATGTCGATCGCACGAAAACCGCCCCGCTGGACGTGTAAAACTGTCAAAAGATATGAAAACCTGCCTCTTGATATAATAACTCATTGGGTAACACATAATTGGTCGTGTGACACTCACCATCTTCCGAAGGCTGCCGCAGTTGACCAGCTCGCCGTTGTGGGCTACGGCGAGCGCGCCATGCGCCGTGTGAACCACGAATGGCTGGCAGTTCACCTCCTCTGACGCCGCCGACGTGGAATACCTACACCAAGGCAGAATTATGGCGGTATTCTGCTAAGGAATTGTAAATAATCAGTTGCATGAAGAGCAGTGGCAGCCGAGTGGTCGAAAGCACGATTTGCCATCAAAGTGTACAGGTTCTTACCCCGGCTCACAGCTCTGGGTTTTATGTTCGCATCTCAATTTCATGGAAAACGTCGTTCGGAAATCTGCGCGTCTGAGGGAACTTGACTAGTTCTCGATAGATGTGTAAAGTCTGCTAACCTGGACCAGGCCGGCATGGTGGACTACGGTCTGAATGCCCCTCGCATTGAAGAGAGACCTGTGCCCAGTAGTGGGACGTTAAAAGGGTTATAGTAGTAGTTCATCATTATCACGCTTGTAATTCCGAAAGGGGTTAGCACAGGTGCACTGCAGTGCACTCACATTTCGCCCTTGTATTTTAGCCCAAATATAATAGAAGGCGAGCCTATTGCACCAAGCACATTCTCCCTTAATAAGAAAGAATTTTGAGCCACCGCCACACTGAATATAGTGCATATTGGTGAACTTCACACGACTTTCTATAGATGTACGAGTATTTTCACGATGTTTTTTTTCTCACTTCATATGTTGAAACAAAACGTCAAATTGGTCGTATTTTTCCATTTTGTTTCGACATATGTCTAATTAGAGATGGTGTCATGTCGATCTTAAGAGAATTGGGTCCCGGGCCTGCCGCGATGTCGTCTGACATTTTCGCAAAAGGTTAGTTTAAGTATTGAATGAGACATACCTAGTGTGTCCGATGCCGAGATTCCCTTTCAGTTTCTTCATAGCCTCGTCGTTGAATATATTGTTGATGAGTCCCATGCCTTTGTGAGCGTTGAACGTACGTGCGCTTTTGCCTTCGGACGTCACTATACCGGCCGACTCCTGTCCCCTGCGTGACGGAACAAAATAAAAAAACTTGAGAGGTGTCAAGGGACACCCGGATGGAACGAAGTTTCTTTTGAAATAAAAAAAAGCAAAAAAAATGTACATATATATACACACACACACACGTCGAAATCGGAATCGCAATTGCAATCGAAATCGAATTTTATTGTATACAATAAAAATAACACACACATATGTAAAAGTGTCGTACAAAAAAAACACACACACATATATAAAAGTGTCGTACAGTAAAAATCACACACACATTTGTAAAAGTGTCGTTGCAAAATTTCGTTACAGTCTTAATTTTTTCCGTTTAGCCCCCTTTTCGCAACGCGCGATAACGAACTACGTTCCAATAAATATCGCCAGGGGATTTCATCCGCCATCTTTATCACTGTCATCACTGTATTTACAATGTAGAGGGGTAGAAGGCTATTCAACTTAAACGACATTTTTGTAAATTTATAGGCAGCATACTCATTCGACGCAGAAAAAATTGCTGATTCATATGTGATGCGATTCAAGTGAGAATAGGATCGACTTTGCGCCATATTGTGACGAACGAAAACGAATTATGACTTTTAATAATTGAATATTATATTTAGACAATTTATTACTGATTTAATCTTTTTATTTAAATTTGATGTAAGACTATTGTATTAATTAATCATGACCTTGCATATGTTTTGTTATGTTATAATGCTTTCGTTACGTATAATTCGGGGAAGAACCGTGCCTACCGGTTCATATGAAAAAGGTTCTGCGTGCCGCACGCGAAGCATTTCATGGATTACTTCTAAACTATTCCATGTCACATACATAATAATACATTTTTTGTTTTTTAATCGACTTCAATAAGGTGGATCTTAATTCGACGTTTATGTGTTTTATGGAGACACTACCAACTTACCCCCCAGTTTTTGGGACGGTGGCAATTGGGAAATATGAAAAGTTATTCAGCAGAATTATTTTATTATAAGATAAAAAAAAGTTGTTTATTACAGAACTAATGAGATGAGGAATGGCTGCACCTGCGTCTCGCGGGTATTCTGCCAGTGTCAACTAATAAATCGCAACCACAAATTCAATAGCATATAATAAATTAAAATGGGTATTGGAGATCATAAAGCTGTCGGATAGACTGTCTTAGGACTAGGGACTGACCTGTGTTGTAAAGCTACGAGTCCTAGACATATGACCTGCGGGATATCCACCTGGGTCGGCCATTCGCCTGTGCTTATCGCCCCAAACACACCACATTCATGTGTTAAACCTGACAACAACAAAAACAAAGCATAAATCGCGCGTCAAATTTGTTACCTATACCAAAACGAACTCTGTGCCAATATGCATAAAGATGGAATTTCTGTGGTAAAAGCCACGCCTCCTCGCGTCAAATTTCGATCGCTTTGTTTTCACTTTTCGACTTAATACAGTTTGTTTAGAGAAGTGTGGAAGCGAGAAGGGGAGGCCTTTAGCCTTTACAGGACCTGGGCCCTGTAGCATGACATAAGTTTTGTCTCTTTCAACTATCATATTCGTCGAGCAAATTACGTTACACCGAGCCATGTCCAGTAACAAAAAGCTCGGAGTGACGTTTTTTCGACAAATCGGACAGTTGAAGGAGATAACATTTATGTCTACACGGTCATGCTAAAGGGGGTGATCCATTTGCGAGCCGGCGAGCTAACGGTCTAAATCGTTGGCTCGTCGACTCGCGTTGGTGATCCATTAGCGTACCAAACAGTCATCTCTCATCATTGGCGAAGTCATGGCGATTTTTTGTACCGCGGACTTAGAATTTCAAGCATGCACAAAGAGCCAGCGAGCGAGTCCGCCGGTTTTTAAGTCCGCAGACTTTTAAGTGCTTGGCGGTTTAGACCTTTGGCTCGCGAGTTCGTTGGCGAACCGGCGGTCTTACTCGCAAATGGATCACCCCTTAAGGTTGAAGGAGTGGGAAACTATTATAGGCTAGCAAAAAAAACTGTTCAGGTATGACAAATAATTTGCGGCGCGAGTGTCGTACACCTTAATGGTAATCATGCAGGTATCTTATGGTAAAGACACAAATGAGCTGCCACCTTACATTTTATTTGACAAAAATATGGATACATATTTATTTATTTACTTATAGTAAATTACAACGGCAAAACCAATTGCATCAATTAACATAGAATCTAAAATCTAAACAATAACAGAACTATATAAAAATTGGATTGAGGACACTCGTGCATACTTCATCTCGCAATACTCCAAAGCCAAACATAGTCGTCTAATTATCATCCATCCGCAAATACATCACATTCAGGATTAGCCGTCAGGAGGGTATTGAGCACATTCAGGGTACGATTGTGAACGACGGTATCGAATTTCAGAGCAAAGTTTTAATAGCCTACGGCGTCAAATCTGTAAGTTCGCTACTGGAGTAACAGTTACCATTAAAACAAAAGTACTTTTAATCGCAGTTATAACTCAAAAGTGGTAAGATCACATCGCCGACACATGGCGCGTTATCTGACGATATCTATCGCCTCTCATTATTGTCTTATACCATTGACCCTGATGGCCGCGCGCTGATACCAGCAGCGATTACATCCGAACATAGATTATAATATCAATCGGTCTCTTTGCATCCACGTGGCAATCCATACCTCAGAAAAAAAAAACAAAAAAGTATTTCTGAGGCAAAAGCTACGCGTCCACGCTGCTAAATTCGCGCTCGTGTTCGATTGCATTTCGTAGAAAAAATAACTTTTTCTGCCCCTTATTGCCCCCCTACCGGTCTTCATGCATTACATATATACATCATCACGCTTGTATTCCCTGAAGGGGTAGGCAGAGGTGCACTGCAGTGCGCTCTCACTTCACCGATGTATTTTGGTCCCAATGTAATAGGGGGCCAACCTATTGCCATTATACCGGGCACATTCTCCGTCAATACGAGGGAGATTTTTGGGGCATAGTCCACCACGCTGGCCCAGTGTGGGTTGGTGAACAATACCTTAAGAAGTGGTGGTAAGGTCCCTGTAAGTATTACAGTTTGTTTTGTTCTGATTTATAGTAGGCATTTGTTGTTAAAGCGGCAACAGAAATACATAATCTGTGAAAATTTCAACTGTCTAACTATCACGGTTCATGAGATACAGCCTGGTGACAGACGGACGGACGGACGGAAGGACAGTGAAGTCTCAGTAATAGGGTTCCCGTTTTACCCTTTGGGTACGGAACCCTAAAAAGCATGACCTTACAAGAAATATAAGCCTTTTTTTGTCTTCTCGTGAGATAGGTATATTCGCGAATTACACCACAATTAATCACAATTGTGTAACAGAAAACTGGTCGGCATTCAAGGCCTTTCAATATTGAGTAGCTAATTACGAGACGCTGATAGCCACAGTGGAATTAACAAAAGAAATCAGTACATTATAAGATTTAGTCTACTCTGAGAATATTAACATTTCTAGCGATACATTAGGACTGCTAAATGATTCAATATGTATGATTAACTATTCTGTACAAATAGGTTTTGAACTCATTACAGTCAGTTACTGAGCCTCTTGTTAATAACAATACGTCATGAACATCATTAACCCTGTATTCCTCGAAGGGTTATGCCACAGATGGTTATGGTTATCTGGTATGTGGGTTATGCAGACGCTATTACCACTATATCGGGCACATTCCCATGGGCGGTTAAAAAAATATTGGGAAATGAAGAAAAAAAATATTGTATGTGGTACGAAGTTCGCCTGATCATCTAGTAGTAGATATGATTAAACGAATGGTAGCATAAGTTCCGAAGGATGCATTACACAGCATGTTATCAAACTTAGGCTTACCGGTGTCACATATACCTTAACCTAAAGCAACAAGGTCCAAAATTAAGTTCAAAAATTTACAAGTGTACCGGATCTTAGGAAGTACCAGTTCAGGTCGCTAACGCAAGGTCGTATTATCACAGCTTAGATAAGGGTCCCTTGTAGGATGATAACATTAGATGCGACAATGACCCCAAAAGTACTTATTTTTTAAAATTGATGATATTGTATTACGGTAGATATCAATCCAAGCGCGGTTAGAGACATGGAACTATACAAAAAATAACTGGGGCACGTGTAAGGAAGGAAGGAAGGAAGGGTCAAATTGTCCCAATTTAAATGTTTATTTACCAACCTGATTCCACCGCTCCTCTACCGAACCTCTTGCTTCTAACCGTGACCCCTGTGTCAGCCATGTCTTCCGCCCCAAGCCTCTCCATCGCCGCTTGTGTGTTGCTCATACCTCCATTCTGATTGGATGGTCCTTCGGGACCGTTCATGGTACTTCTGAAAGGAGATAATTGTTATTAGAGATGTAGGTAGAACCCGGTACGGTGCCGGATACGGTGGTGAAGAATTAACAAAGTTAGGAAAATTAAA
This sequence comes from Ptilodon capucinus, assembly GCA_914767695.1. NCBI lineage: Eukaryota > Metazoa > Arthropoda > Insecta > Lepidoptera > Notodontidae > Ptilodon > Ptilodon capucinus. The sequence goes on from OU611811.1 coordinate 12,674,999, forward strand.
AAGTCAACTTATTCTCATAAAATGTGTCGTAAATAAAACCTACAACCAATTTTAAATCTGGCCACAAATAAAAACGAATAAAACTGAACTCACAAATAATTACAGAGACAAAACACTGAATAGATTAAAAATAAACTTTTTAAATATCGAATGCAAGTCGCATTTATCAAAACAAAACACCGCAGAGGTCAGTAATTAGCGAACGTAGACAAAACTACAGTGCGACAGTAAGCATGTAACTAACCGAGGTCTGGTTACTCTCAACATTATAAACGGTACACACGGACTTACAAACAAGTTCTTTATACCAATAACAATTACAATTACTCGATAAAACAAAACACGCCCGAGATTAAAATGCCGTTGACAATAAAAGAAGCTAACATACTATAACAGTTGAAATGACGTCAAGGGAGCCAGTTATAATAATATAAACTCACGTCATTGATAACTTTAGTGGGTTATACAGATAATATTTGAATGATAACGTAGTCGCCTGCTTGGTATCCACGGTATCCACCCCGTGGTATGTCTGATGATATTGCAACGACCAGACACGGTACATACACATCCCTAATCACGCTTTTTGGTCATTTATATTTAACCAATGAGTTATTATTTTGACGACGTCTTGGGGTAATTGGTTTAAGCGACTTGACTGACTGTACCGGGTGATTAAGGGTTCAATTCCCGCCAGGGTAAAATTTCGAGAATGGCCTTTTAGAAATATCCAACTCTGATATGACTCGTTGGTCCTGTCTTTGGCTATCACCATAGAAAAGATATAATGTACCTATTTTTTTTCATAGCGAATACCATTCTAGACACCTGAAATTCTTGTTTTTTTCCTGTCTATCCAGCTACATGATACTGCAGTCCTCATAAAAATGATGATATTCGTATCAACTGCAATACGCTTAACAATAATCTGTTTCATAACATAAGGGCTTTGCAAATTGACCCCGCGTTGCGTTATGCGGTCCGCTGGTCACCCCTTATCAACAGAGCTGACACTCGCTCAGCACACTTCGCCTTCTGACGAAACTTACTCGAAAAAGTGACAAACAAAAACATTAAATTTTGCAAACGCGATAATAGCACGTAAACATTAGCAATTTGATAGTGATATGTCGTCAGAGTCGATTGTCGCCAGCGGGGGGTCAGTTATCTAGTGACTCCAGAGTACATTTCCATAAGGGGGCCAATAAACAAACAGATAACATTATTGGAAATTAACGCAGCATTTATTATTATAGGAATGGCTAATCGCTCTATATTTAGGACGTTATTGTATCTGTCACGAGACGCAATAAAAAACAATGTGTGGTTGACGCAGATAAAAAATCAATATTGTCGTTTCTCCTGATTATTAGATTTTTTTATTAACGCAGCTTGGAAAACAAACTAGCGACTGTTAACTTTCGCATCGATTTAATGTGAGAGATAGTTCCACCAGTGGCGTTAGCATGCATGTCCAGACAAGACCTCTGTCAAGGACTGGATCGGTGGCTCTCTGTCTAATATCATGTGAGAAAAAGAGACATAATCAACATATTCTGTGACATAAGTCTAGTCTTGGCACTCATGCTACAACTACGATGTATCATTTATGTCATTGTCAAGATATATTGAGTTCAATGCGCTGAGATTTTTCCAGCGAAGTTTTATGGCTGTATACATCACAAATCACAGAAATCTAGTCTTGTCATGCGTGCTGACCCTTTAGGAGTATAAGTCGAATCGAATTATACCTATCGATCTTCACGTAATAGCAATAAGCTCTCTCATACAAAAACCGTGAAAATAGACTTAATAAAAAGTTGCTAGCATAGTTTAGATGTTTCTTTGAACATACAAGTACTCAATCTAAATGATAGCAGGTTTTGGTCTGGACCAAATTGATTCGTCGTTGATTGGAGCAACAACTTACCCGAGTACTTCGCCGGTTACCAAACGACAATTCCATTATAAGGTTTCAAATGCATGTAGCAATTGATTGCATAATACTGTGCCTACTTAATGATGAAATGGTTGCAAAGATTGATAGTTAGGAAACTGGCTTATTCTTTCGCGGAGCCAGACTCGATAGCACTACACACCTACAAACCTCTTTGGTAAACCTGCCTACTTAGACCAAAGAGGTTCATATTTTCTATGACTTTTTGTCTGTAATAGTGGAAGACATCGTAGTAGAGAGGATCTGGGATCACCCTCATCACCATTTTTTATTTATAATGTGTATTTATTCAATTTGTTATTGATACTTATTAATTACTTGACACTAACAGAGTACCTCAGAGTACCATTCCTCACCTTATTCCATTAAATTTAGTTAATTTCGTAAAGGAAGAAGAAGGGGAGGAACTGTAATGCAGTTTTGAAGCTATCTAATTTGATTTCGTAACCAAGATATTCCAGGTTCAATCGCTAATATGTCTATTAAGCCGTGAGCCCACTGGGGAGTCATGACGAGTGCTGCATTTTTTTGCAAATACCAAAACAAGCTCTGTGCCACGCGACTACGCCTCAAATTCACTCGCGCTGTCAACGACATTCCGTTGAAGAATGACATTTTTCTATGATTAAATAGAGTTCTTTTTAAATTAATGATGACAGCCCACTCCTGACACAAGGATTTTGCTTAGTTGGAGGCTATGTATAACCTCGGTGTTAGCACGCATCTCAAGACAAGACTTTGTGATGCAGTTGCTCGCTCGCTCTGTCTAATTTCATACGAAAGAAAGAGACAACATCAAGATATTCCGTGACATACATCTAGTCTTGGCGCACATGCGAAAACTACTGAAACAGCTACAGTTATAGCTATTATTTTAAAAACCAAATTATATACCAACATTGGAATTCGACAATGTAAATGGTTCAAAAAATTTAAAAAGTTTATAAGCACTAAGGTCAGCTGGTATAATTTGTAACTGTACACTGGGGCGTCCAAAGCCGCGCATTACAATTCTTGCCATTACCGAAATGAACTGTATTGACCCATAGGAAAAGTCCATTTCTCAATGACAATACATTGCCAGCCACAATAATTCGTTACATACAAAACTACTAATCTTTCCTATTTATAATGCGGCCTTTAGTGGCCCCAGTGGTGTTAGCATGCATGTTAAAACAAGACCTCTGTCACAGATTGGCTCGGACTCTCTCTATCTTATTTCATATGAGAGGAAGAGACATAATAAACATATTCTGTGACATAACTCTAGTCTTGTCCCTCATGCTACAAGTACAGGGAGCTTTAGGCAATGCAATGCTGTATTCACCAAGACTTAAGTACTGAAATAAATTTCCTGCAGTAATATCTGGGCCCTATGATAAACAGACCAGCCAATAAATGAGCCAATAACATCACATTCATTAGCAATTGTGAGCTGATAATGGTGATATTCTCTTTAATAGTTGCTATTAGAGACAATTTATGTACTTTAATTATTATGTTATTGTTTGGTTTCTATTTATACTTGTGTTTTATGGAAACAAATGATACCTACTTACTTTAAATACAAGATTATTATGTAAGAATTCGTTTAGAGGCTTAATTCGTTTTCACGAACACCTAGTATACTTTTTTTAGTGTTACCAAAATATTAATACATTACACCTGGCGACTGTTTCATTTTAGGCAAAAAGTAATCACTTTATGTCTGTGAAAACAAACATTAATAAAATTTCTTGGTTGCGATAATGAAACAATAAATTTTGTATTGTTACAGCCCCTATTTTAATTTAATTTAGATACTTAATTCAAAAATAATATAGGCGAGACAGGCTCATAATCTATTATGTTTTTTTTTTTATTATCAACCAATATACATATTTTAAAGAAGGTAAGTGCAATAAAAACCTTCTTAATTATAATATTTTTCAATACATTAGGAATCAAATTATATTTTTTTATTTTATTATAAGCATAGTCTACAAAAAAAGTATATAAATATCTAGTTAGAACATTTTAATTAATTAACTAAGCAGTTATATAACTTTTAAAATTAATAATTACCAAAATATTATTTTAGACATCCTATTTATTTGTCTTCTAAATATTTCTGAGGCCAGCCAATAGACAATACCATATAAGGCAACTTGTAAATACACACATTACACTGCCAATTATTACATAAGCAGGTATGTACCTACCTACATTTTAGGTGTTAGATTAAATAAAGTTGAATTGTGGAGGCCATATGACCTAACCTCCCTAAATCACTAATATAAATTCAACAACACCACAACAACATGTCTATTTCAATTATGTGGCCATTAATCATAATGTTTCAGTCACTGAACATACTATAGCATGTGTACAAAATATACAATAAAATTAGAACCATGTGCTACACTTAGCATTCATGAATTAAAACACATTGCCCGACGGATTTCTATAGCACGTTACAAACAAACAAAAATGTGTAACAAGTCGAATATTATATTTGGGTGAATAACTTTTTCGAAGCAAACATGACTGCGCCTGCGATTTATGAATTAAATTTACCACTCACCCGGAAGTATAACCACGTAGAACACAAATTAGGACTTAATAAATTTCAACGAGATCTCGTCGCGTAATTTAACTACCACGTAACGTAGCGACAAGTCGTTCTTGTTAATTGAAGTAAGACGGACGAATTAAAATTGTACAATGCATTCATATGTTTGAATCGTTTGTTTGACAGTTGACGTTAAGTGTGCGATAGAGATATAGTAAACTAATTTTATAGAGAACGAAGGAGATGGAGATATCACGTTCGGATTTATAGTCACATCATTTGCTTTCAATAGTTACAGCTATATGTGTATTAATAAATGTGTATTTCAATCCATAAAACTGCAAAGTAGAGTGTATTCCATCGACTACTTAAGGAATGTAATAATCTGTTGTATATTACCAAAGCCTGCAGCTTAACCAAAGACTGTAGATAATTCTTGTAATGCCCAGCTAGATAATTACTATGCACAAAAGGGTGGAACATTAACGTATCCTAAGTTACCTACAATCTTTCCTAATCAGACAACAATACAATAGAGAGGATATTGTGGTCGTCGCATCATTATTTAATGGCTAGACAGCTGCAGTGTTAGTAAGCAGGTATCTGCAATATTAAGACTTTAATTTAACTCGTTTTAAATATAAATTATATTAAAATGTGCAAATAATTACATGATGCGAACACTTCTAGATTTATATAAATCCATCTTTTATTAATTAAAGTGTAGATTAACATTGATTTTGGAACGTATCAACTTTGTAGCAGCACGTCAAAATATACATTGCAGATGTTACAATTTTGATACTTTTGCTCCAAAACTATTGATTACTTATCATTAATTGTTATTTTTATTTATGTGTGATTTAAATACCTACCCACTATTGTGCACGGGCCTTCTCTCCTTGCGAGGTGATCAGGACATAGATACTTAGTCTAAATCTTCACGCATACTTTGAAACAAAAAATGTGGGCTGCCAAGGCAGACAGTATCTTACAAGAGCTGTGAAGTTAATTGTATCATAATAAGCTCAAGTTTAGTTGAAAACTGTCCAGATATTTTACTTATATTTTAAAGATTAATTATTTTTGGATAGGAGAAGGTATTACTTTCAATAATAATAAAAAAACAAAATTTTAAATATCCATTGTGGCAGAAATACAAATTAAAGTATCAAACTCTACTCATCCGACTATAGATAGATATATTGCCTGTTATCAAAACCCGTCCGTCAATCAAACCGCGCCGGTTGAGTGCATTGGGTTGGGTTATAAGAGCACGTGGTGATAATGTTTCATTATTGTTGAAAGTCTTAAGTTTATAAACGGCCCTCGCTGCGTCGAAGAAGCAACGCGTCTCATATAAACTCGCTCCATTAATTAGCTTAAGTATCAGAAAATGGCTCACCCAAAAGAAGGTAAAACTTTTTATTTACTAACTTTTTTTATTGTTTACGGTATAAACCGACTAAATTAAAGAATCCAAAAGTTTTCTAGTTTAGACGAGGAAGTTTCACGGGTGACATATCACTTAGTTTTGGCGGGTTATATTTTTTTATATATTACGCACTAGCATGTTGTTCATTAAATGGCCTTGAGTATAAATTATTAGATGTTGAATTTATGTTGACATGTTTATTAACTTTGTGCTACATAAAGGTCCATGATCTATGTAATCTTATCGTATTTAACCCAGGTCGTCCCGAATAATTACCTTGCTGGACCTACAGTAGGTACCTACCTACTGTAAGTCCAGCTACTTATGGGACTCCTAAGAACTGTAGTAATTTTCGTATTGAATGAACCTATAATTTGAGGTGAACCTACAAAATCAGAATTAGGTCAAACAGAACGTATGATGCAAATATGATTTGAATTGAATATTAGATTTGAATATTCGCGCGTCTTTCAATTAAGTATAGGCAAGGGATTTCTAAGAAATTTTGAAAAAGTATTATTTTATTATTCCATACCAATGTATTAGATACTTTTAAAAAAAGGCCGATTTTTTTAGCATAGATAAATAAATAACGACCTGCCCTAGGTATAATGAGGGCGATGCCGATAAATTTTGAAAATAGAACTGATAGTCCTACCCACACTCATCTTTTTTTTAGTTGGCGGTTACAAGCTCGGGAAGCTTATAATCGAAGGTAAAACGAAGCAGGTATTCGACCTCCCCGAAGTCCCGGGACACTGCCTGCTCCTGAACAAGGACCGCATCACAGCCGGCGATGGCGTCAAGGCTCACGACCTTGAAGGCAAAGCGGCCATTTCGAATCAAACAAACGCCAAAGTCTTCGACATACTGACATCTGCTGGTAAGATTTTTGCGATGGCTTATTATTTCGGGATCATCCGCCAGCTTTAATAACCTATTTTAACCGACTTCAAAAAAGAGGAGGTTCTCAATTCGACCCGTATATTTTTTTATTTGTAGTTAAATACATCATCGCGCCTGTATTCCCCGAAGGGGTAGGCAGAGGTGCACTGGAGTGCGCCCACACTTCGCCTATATATTTTGGTCCCAATGTAATAGGGGGTGAGCCTATTGCCATTATACTGGGCACACTCCCCCCAATACGATGGAGATTTTTGGGCTATAGTCCACCACGCTGGCCCAGTGCGGGTTGGTGAACATTACACGCCTTTCTATACACGTGCAGGTTTCCTCAGGATGTTTTCCTTCACCGTTTCATAGCAAGTGGTAATCTCGGATGAAAATGAGATTCGCACATGAAACCCAGAGGTGCGAGCCGGGGTTTGAACCTGCACACTTTGATTGCGAGGCGTGCGTTCGACCACTCGGCTACCACTGCTAATTTTAGAAAACCCGGTGCGTTAACCCGCAACGATTCTACAGGTTATTTCCGAAATAATACTTTAACGTTTGCATATACAACTGAATAGTATGAAAATTTGATCGAAATTAGATCATGATTTTCCAACTTTATTTCGTCGTCAATTTCAATATCTCGAGTCCTAGGTAGAATGTTTATGTTATGTTTTTTGAATATTGTTAGCCACTCTTAATACGTGTCGTTTACACTGCTCAATAGTGTTATGGATGTACCCAAAGGCCAGAACACGATACAAATATTCAAAGGTCTATATACTATGATAGGTAGGTATAAACTGTCTTCACTAAGCATCCACATATGAGCTACCGTATATGTACGAAAAGTATCATTTCGGACTTATGATACACACAGGGTGTATCATAAGTCCTACGTCGCCGAACGACTTTCTTTACAACATTTGACCAAGCAGTTATCAAAAAGGTGTTTGACCTCAACTGTAGTTACACAGTCACAAGACGACCCTTCTCATAAGTACCTACAGTGCTCGGGTTATTTTGATGATCCCGCCGTGACCCCTACGGACAACAGAGAGATAATCTTAAATATATAAATGTACATAATAATTATGAAATATTCCCTCCATTTGAGGTCACAATATTGCATAATGTGTTATTATTTATTATTGATATATTGACTTGTTTTTTTTTTCATGTTCTTTTGAAATAATCAAACTTAGTTTGTCATAGCACTTGAGTGTTACGTATGTTTTTCTAATTTACTTCCTACTTTATGTTATAACGCGTTTTATTCATTTTATCTTCGTTGCAATTTATGTTTTACGTCTTTTAAATGTCCGTTTTCATTATCGCGTTACATGCATTACCTGCAGTCCTGGATTAGCCCAAGGGCTATCTAAGCAATTGCTTAGGGCATCCCGTCTAGGGGGGGAGACAACCGAGAAAAAATAGGGGCACACGAAAGTTAAAGCAATATCAAATGTTGTGCCGACCCCACCTAGCATGGGATAAGGGCAGAAGGAACAACACATACATATTCTACCTACAATACTTATTCACATATTTTTTTTCAATGTATTCTTTCACTTAAGGATGGGGGGGAGGGCGCGTCACAGGGAAAGACTGCTTAGGGCATCAAGTTGCCTTAATCCGGCACTGATTAGCTGCCATTCATGGGTGCCAGCTATGAAAAATATTTTTGCTTGGGCCCCTACAGGCTCCTATTCCGTACAAATTGAGACCAAAATACCACTGGCGAAATGGAAAGCAAGACAGCAATACACCTCTCCCTTCGCAGCTTCGTTAAAATACAGTAATAATGTTCATGGTTATTTATATGTAATGTCCATACTACTCATTATCCGACTACGGTGAATCCAAAAGGAAGGGATATGATTTTAACAGTCTATGTATATCCTATGCTATGTATGTTTGTATTTACGTATATTCCACCGTAGCACCTAAACTATTCATCCGATTTATTTGTTTCCGTAGTAGGGTTACAGTTTTTTTAAACCTCTATTCTTTATAGGCATCAAAACCGCTTTTGTAAATATCGCGTCAGCCACCGCCTTTGTGTCAAAGAAATGCGACATGATCCCCATAGAATGGGTAACCCGTCGGCTCGCTACTGGTTCCTTCCTGAAGAGGAACCCGGGGGTCCCTGAAGGATTCCGTTTCACGCCGCCAAAGCAGGAGACATTCTTCAAAGACGACGCGAACCATGATCCTCAGTGGTCGGAAGAACAGATCGTGTCTGCCAACTTTAAGATTAATGGACTCAATATTGGTAAGTTAAGCCATGGAATACTATGCTGAATGCCGATAGAACGAAGACTGGTGTGATAGGAATGATGCAGTACTTTGATTAGATTATTTGATAAGAGTAACTATAAGGCTAGTAAAATAAGGAAATAGGGTAACCAATAACCATTGAGTTTCTTATCGGCTTTTCTCACTTTCTCAGTAAAAGCAGCATCCTGAATCGGTGGTTGAATCTGACTATTTGTAAGTGCTTTCGGCATATTTTGGCCGAAGCTCAAGGGTTTTTTTGGACTAAAGTGAACGAACCAAATTACCATCTACAGTCCCTTACTATCAGTATTTTCTTTAGAGTGTTGTTGATACATGAATGAAGGAGTTACCTGCATTATTGTGTGAACTTGTTTGTCAGGTCAGGATGAAGTGGACTACATGAGAAAAGCCACAATTCTCGTGTTTGAAATTCTGGAGAAGGCGTGGGCGCTTCGCGACTGCGCACTCATTGACATGAAGATTGAGTTCGGAGTAGACCCTAATGGTAAGTATCCACTTACCATACCGTATCCACTATATCTATATGGTTCGAACTCCTTTGTTTCTTATGTAAGCATAATAACCATAGAGGCAATTTTTAAAAAAGTTGGTAGGAATGAGGAGCAACTTCGTCTAACATTTATTTTCCATCATTTCAAATGCGGTCGTGTTCTAAAACTTCTAAAATTGACACAGAAACGTCAAAAATTTTGCCAATACCAAACCGAACCGTATTAACTCACTGACAAAGCTCATTTCTCAATGAAATGTCATAGATGACGTAAGCAAATTTTGCAGCGTGCTCGCGTGGCTTGTACCAATTAAATTCAATCTTTATGTATACTGGAACAGAGTTTGTTTTGGTATTGGCATAGGTATGAACTACAGCGTGCGTCGTGACGCCTGGTTTTATGAATGCTCCCATTGTTCTAAACTTAATAATTGACTTTGGCATGTTTAATACATTGTACCTGTATTTCTGCTTGCGCTTGAGCTAAGGCTCAAGAAAATTTCACGAAAGTAACTCTTATTTTAAGTGACTTAACAGTTATTTTTATTTGCAGGTAACATTCTCTTGGCGGACGTCATCGATTCTGACTCTTGGAGACTGTGGCCTTCTGGCGACAAGAGACTAATGGTTGACAAACAGGTACTTGGTAAAAAATATTTATAATAGACCTTAAAGATATGCGTCATAACGTCGAGATTAATGTTACGATCGATTGAGCAACGTATTGTGAAAATAAGTCTTCTTGGGCGGCGTATTCACTATAATGACAGTATACTGGTATAATCTCAATAGGCCCGCCCCCCATTACATTGGGAGCAAACAACATCGCGGGGCAGCTCTGTCTTCCCTTAGAGGAATACAGGCATGTTAAAGAGGTGCCCTTAGAGGGTTTGGCTGAAAATCAGCGCTGGGGGAAGCTGTGCCCCTCCAGCATGTGCTGAGCCACTACCTTTTCGGCGCAGTTCACACTGAGCTCTTTTCCTTTTTTGTATGTATTTTTAAGTTTTGTATTCTCTGTGTTCTTTGTGTCTGTGCTGAATAAATGTTGTTTCTTTCTTCTTTCTTTCTTCTTTCTTTCTTCCTCCTTTCTTTCTTTCTTCTTTCTTAAATGTGTTATAACTTGCTTGCATAGGTGTACAGAAATCTCACGACAGTGACGGCAGCTGATCTGGACACTGTTAAGCGTAACTTCGGCTGGGTGAAGGACCAGCTGGACTTCCTGAAGCCGACCGTGCACCACAAGGTGGTCGTCTTCATGGGTTCACCCGCCGATCAGGAGCACTGCCAGAAAATCGCTAAAGGTAAGAATAGTAGAAGACTTCGATTTTTTCAAAATGGCGTCACGGTATTATAAACTAGCTGAGACTGCGACTTTGTACTCGTGGAATTTAGGAACCTATTAACTATTTTTCCAAAATTAAAGTAGCCTATGTTACTAGCCGTGCAGAGCAGTAGTAGCCGAATGGTCGAACGCACGCCTTGCAATCAAAGTGTGCAGGTTCAACCCCGGCTCGCACCTCTGGGATTTATGTGCGAATCTCATTTTCATCTGAGATTATCACTTGCTATGAAACGGTAAAGGAAAACATCGTGAGGAAACCTGCACGTCTGAGGGAACTTGATTAGTCCGCGATAGATGTGTGAAGTCTGCCAACCCGCACCGGGCCAGCGTTGTGGACTATGGCCCGAATCCCCCTCGCATTGAGGGGAGGCCCGTGCCCAGCAGTGGGACGTTAAAAGGGCTGTAGTAGTATATTACTATCAGCTATCTACCAGTGAAAGTCCCGTCAATATCGATACAGCCGCTTCGGAGTTAGACAATCGAGGGGCAGTACTCATACTTGTCAAAACACAACAAATTGGAAAATGTATAGTTTGTTTATGGAAAGTTGTAATATTTTTTACACCGGTAATGCTATTTAGAACACTTAGGCCTCCTGACATTAGAGCGACGACCATCACGCCTCAATTTTTTTTCCCAATACCAAAACGAACTGTACTTACACAAGTTCAGTCTACAACGAATTGACTCTGACAGCGCGAGCATATCTTAACGCGTGGGGGCTTTTGCCATAGCAATTTAATCTTTATGCATTTTGACACAGAGTTGCTTATGCAGTGGAAAATGCCGTTGGATGTGGTTTTGAAGACTATTTTCTTTACAGCCGGGCGGGAACTAGGCCTGGAGGTGGAGTTGCGCGTGACGTCAGCGCACAAGGCTACGGAGGAGACGCTGCGCATCATGCAGCAGTATGAAGACACGCACGGCGCGCTGGTGTTCATCGCGGTGGCCGGCCGCTCCAACGGGCTCGGGCCGGTGCTCTCCGGGAACACCTCCTACCCCGTCATCAACTGCCCGCCGCCCAGCGATAAACTTGTCCAGGTCTGTGGTGTTAGCACGCATCAAGACAAGATCTCTGTCACGGATTAGCTCGGTCGCTCTCTGTCTTATTTCATATGAGAGAAAGAGATATAATCAACATGTTCTGTGACATAAGTCTGGCCTTGGCGCTCATGCTGTGACTACAGCGAGCGTTCAAGTATTACGTAACGAATTTGGGGGGGGGGGGGGGTGTCTTCTGAAACGTTAGGATGCGGTACAGGGGCGGATGGGGATTTTTTTTCACCTTCATAAAATTTCTTGCATGTTTTACAGGATAGTGATTTTTTTAAAACTCCAAATGGAATAATGATGGTCACTTGGTGGTGGTTACGTAACGTTTGACTAGGGGGAGGGGGTTAAAGAAAAGCGTTACGGCGCGTTACATGGGGGGGTAGGGTGGGTCGGCGCGTTACGTAATACTTGAACGCTCCCACAGTACTTCTTCATACGAAATTAATAAAATTTAAATGAATAAGATGACAACTGGCCTCGCCTGTGAGCAGTGGGTGTTATAGCCAGTATATACAAATGAGTGATGAAAATGATGTTGATGGCGGATGATCATCAACATTTCTTCAGAGGTGATTACGACACTTTTAGTGCAGAGTCATTATGTCATTCACAATGTCAGAAGGAACAACACTAAATACGACCATTTATACCTATTTTGCTTTTAAAGGTCCAGTTCCGTCAACAAGTTGAGCGCTTACTGTCGATATGATCGAGTTCTAGATCAATCGAAGACTTCTATCAACATGTTCTGAATGTTATTAAAATTTCTAGGACATCTGGTCGTCCCTCTCGGTGCCGTCAGGGCTGGGCTGCGCCACTGTGGTGTACCCCGACAGTGCCGCCCTCATGGCCGCGCAGATCATCGGCCTGCAGGACTATCTCATCTGGGCCCGCCTCAGGGTTAAGCAGCTCGAGATGGCCACATCACTCAGACAGGCCGACAAGAAACTCAGAAACTAGAGCCTAAAATATGTTATACTCGAATATCTTTTTTATGCGTACAGTACAAGCGCAGTAGTTCTAAGCAAATATAGGTTTCGTTAAATGTTAAGTGGAAGTATCTCGTACCAATACTGACACAACTCACATTCCGTTTGGAGAATTGTTAAAATATAAAATTCTTGTATCTTGTATCGTGTTTTATTTTTACTCTGTCCTTTATTTTCTTATTAAATTAATAACAAATAAAAGATAATAAGGTCAGGGTAATTTACATCTTTTGAGTTTTATGCCTCAAAGTTCTATAACTATTATATAGGAAATTATTCATTTGGAGACATTCATAATTTACTTGATTTCTGAACGACTCGGCGAACGTATTGGCATTGACATTTTTAGCAATTTCGCAACAAGAATCAAGGATGTCAGTGTCAACATTAGTGCAGAGGTGTCGGCAAACTGCGTATTGCGGAGTTTTAACTTTAAAAGTATCTTATAAGTTCATCCACACGTACAAAATGGCAGAGAAATCTGCAGATTACAGCACAACAAATGGTTTCGAAAGCAAAACTCCGTTCCTGATCGGCGTGGCGGGCGGCACGGCTAGCGGCAAGGTGAGTTCATAACCTAATGTTTTGGTCTGAAATTATTGATTTTCTTAGCCGAAACGAATATTACGTAACTGGGCACACATTGGATAGTTAATTGTCGATGTTAAGTATACTAGCTTGCGAAAAAGTGTGAATAAATACGTATGTTATGATATAACCTTACTGCATCCTCATCGTCGTTCAAAACACAACGCAAAAAAATAAACTTCCGCAGAGCAACAACAATACTTTTCCTTGGGCTTGGCAATTTTACTATTATGAGCGTGTGCTCAAGATATTCTAGTACCAAATATGTATACTTTATTAGTTTCTTATTTGTTATGTTTGATTAATTAATAACTATATTGAGAGTCATCCGCCATCTTTATCACTGTCATTATCCATTTTTATTTATAATGTGTATTTATTGAATTTGTCCTTGCTATTAATTACATGACATTGGCGAAATACTCGCGCTACTCGCAGGTGATGCCATTCCTCATATATCATCATTTCGCTCATTTCGTTAAAAAAAAAAAAAAAAAACTATATTGAAATTGTCGACATTCAAGAAGCCCATTTTGACAGCTAGTTTATGTCAATAGAATGTAACTTAGCATGAAGTCATGTACTATTAACTATTTTCGCTAGAGCCATATAAAAAAAAATCTACTTTGTCTTATAACAAATTTAATAATTCTCCATCATGTATTCTCCACTGACTTTGGCATAATTGATTAAAAAACCAATTGAGCCCTGCATAACTTAAACAACAAATTATCTATTATCACAAGCCATATATATCCCATTCAGGAACATATTAAAAGATTTTTGTAGATAAGTCAGACAGTACCCAAATCTTGACAAAACAATCATCCCCAGTCAACAGTATGCCAACGTATTATGGAGAAACTGGGACAGCAACAGAAGGAGCAGACAGAGAGGCGTGTAGTCTGCATCAGCCAGGACTCGTTTTACCGCACCCTCACACCCTCGGAGAGGCTCCGGGCTGAGCGGGGACAATTCAACTTTGACCACCCAGATGCATTCGACGATAAGAAATTGCTGGCCGTGCTAAAGGAGATTCTTGCTGGGAAGAAGGTTGACGTTCCTGAGTATGATTATGTCACAAATGCTATTAGGTGAGTTTTGTACATTAATAAGGTATTTTTCTCATGTAGAATTGACAAATGTCAACCAAAGACATCAGCTAACCAGCCAGTGCATTGCTCTAGTTTACATGTTACACCAAAGAGTAGGTCTCTAAAAGGTAATAGTGTTTTTTTTTTTTTTAAGAAAACATATTAAGGGGTGAAATGCTATTTGACTTAAGCAAGACCTTTGGGCGATATTTACTTATATACATATTTGGCATCTATATATATATTACTATATCAGTTGGCAAGTTAATGAGTGAATCCAATTTTGAGAATCAAGTAAAAAGTTATGTAAAAATGAAATAAATAGATTAATATTGCTAGACAACCAACACACACTCATCCATGATCCCAAACCCTAAGCAAAGCTTGTACTATAGTTACCATATAACAGACTGGGGGTGATCCCATTTACATCCAGACCAGGGTAAAATCTGAAACTTGAGACTTTTGACCCTGGAACCACCCAGTGCAGTTAGCCGAGTAGCCTACACTCAGACAGCTTTGACCAGCCATTGTCAGAATTATAAAGCCACAGCATTTTTTTACATATCTTAGTAACTATGAATGTTAGAATAGTAACATCCAGGCTGGCAAACAAAGCAAATGTTTTGTTTTCAGGTAGTAAATGTAACTAAAATTAGTCAGAAGGTCACTTAACGACTTTTTTTTTACCCTATTAAGGCGATCAAGTACAATTGATCATCACGCCTGTATTCCCCGAAGGGGTAGGCAGAGGTGCACTGCAGTGCGCCCACAGTTCGCCGATGTATTTTGGTGCCAATGTAATAGGGGGCGAGCCTATTGCTATTATACCGGGCACACTCCCCCTCAAAACAAAGGAGAGTTTTTGGGCTATAGTCCACCAGTGCGGGTTGGTGAACTTCACACGGTTTTCTATTGACGTGCAGGTTTCCTCACGATGTTTTCCTTCATCGTTTCATAGCAATCTCGGATGTAAATTGATGTATAATTGCTGTTACCAGTCCACATCGCTCCCACACAATCTACCCCGCTGATGTGGTGCTGATCGAGGGTATCCTCGTGTTCTACTTCCCGGAAGTCCGGGAGCTGTTCCACATGAAGCTGTTTGTTGACACCGACTCTGACACAAGGCTTGCAAGGCGAGGTACATATCTAGATTTTGAAGGAAGTAGTAATAATGGGTCGAATTTAGATCCCCCTCCAGTGTGAAGTTTAAGTAATTTAGGTGAAACTTTTTTGATAAACGCCATTAAACCTCAGGCACATTCGGGCGACAGAACGCGAGTGTTTAAATATTTGCGAACACTAAAACGAACTGTATTGATTCATAGAAAAAGCTCATTTGTCAACGAAATGTCATATTAATATTTGTTGACACAGTGACCGGGGCTTTACCATAGAGTATCTAGAGTACCCATAACGACTCCACTGTTTGTATAGCTTTGCGTCGATTTTTACACCATTTTTAGGGTTCCGTACCCAAAGGGTAAAATCGGAACCCTATTACTAAGACTTCGCTGTCCGTTCTTCCGTCTGTCTGTCCGTCCGTCCGTCTGTCACCAAGCTGTATCTAATGAACCATGCTAGTAAGAGAGTTGAATTTTTCACAGATAATGTATTTATGTTGCCGCTATCACAAGAAATACTAAAAAAACAGCATAAAATAAATATTTACTGGGGCTCCCATACAACAAACGTGATTTTTTTGCTGTTTTTATATATAATGGTACGGAACCCTTTGTGCGCGAGTCCGACTCGCACTTGGCAAGTTTTTGTTATCTCATGTACCTGTAGTATACGGCATCTATATGGGAAAACAACAATGGCGGAGTTAGATAAACCAGAAAAATTGACCGCAGCGCGGGCTCGAAATGCCATCTCCGTTATAATATCTCCATGGGCTTTACCGACACACGACCACGCGTAAAAATTCGCTCGCGCTGTCAATGACATTTTGTTGAAGAATTACCTTCCTTTTTGTATGAGTCAATATAGTTCATTTCAGTTTTGGCATAAATTATGACTCGCTACTCTTGAGGCCTCACTGACAGTTGACACTATATTTCATACAATAATGATATTAAGTGACGGTGATTCATCCGCCATCTTTATCATCATCCAGTTTTATTTATAATGTGTATTTATTGAATTTGTTCTTGTTATTAATAACTTGACACTGGCTGAAATACCCGCTAACCGCAGGTGGAGCCACTCCTCATCTTATTCCATTAAAATGTCATCATTTCGTAAAAAAAGATGAAGATGTTAAGTGTCGCCTAGGGTTCATGATTTCTCGAGATTTTCAATTTCTCGGGTCTCAAGAATTCTCGAGGCTAATTTCTCGAGGCTTCTCGGGTTGTCGAGAAATTTACATTTACGTACGTTTTCTCATATTATTTGGTTCCAATAACGTCAACAAATTCAGTGGTTTTCCACTCAAATAGAAATATCAAATTAACTTTTATTGATTATATTCAAAAACTTATGAATTAGCTTTTAATTAGCTAAGTTAATTAACTTTAAAAAAAAAATACAGAAATAATATTATTCAGACCCTTAATTATAGACAGCACCATTTTTGGCTGGTTACTTAGAACTTATAAACAAAAGTAGCTTCTAATAAACTAAACAAAAACTCAACATGAAAGAAAACGTTAATATCATAACTTATAATTTAATTACCTACAATCCCAGCACCATTTTTGGCTGGTTATTTAGAAAAAAAAAATCTATATTGGTACATGATTTCTCGACTTTTCTCGAGCTTGATTTTCCGGGAACAAAGCCCAACGATCTCAAGCCGAGAATTCCCGGGAATGAACCCTAGTGTCGCCGTTATTTCAGTGCCCCGCGACATAAACGAGCGCGGCCGGGACCTGGAACAAGTGCTGAATCAGTACATGAACTTCGTGAAGCCCGCTTTCGAGGAGTTCTGCCTGCCGGTGAGTATCCCTTCACAGCCATAGCTTCCCACTGTGCACCTGGTATCACTCGAGCGCTTTCAGACTAACGTTTTCTCGCACGTATGCGGGCTTATTCCGGCTAGTACGCTTTTGTTTTGAAAGGTTTACGCTAGTACGCTCGAACCGTGGTGGTTGTAGAGAGTGTTAGTAGCAATATGGACTCAGGGTTGTAGCTAGAGTCGAATTTGGGGTAATGCAGCATTGGTTACAGGTAGAACTACAAAAAATCATAAATCAATATCTAGTTTATGTTTATTTTAGTTTAAACAGACACCACAGATATTATAATTAAATAGACCCATCGCTTCATGTACATCTTCACATAGATGGCGCTTCAAATGGCATCTATACACAGAACAAATAATTATTATGTATGTTCGGGAAAGTTTAGATACCTATCTCTACAATATTTATGTCTCAAACTATGAACAAACAATTTAATTATAATAATTTATCATAGCTTTTGGTATTTTTAAGGTAAGCCATTGTTGATTTCTAGGTAGGGGTATTAACTGGTAGATGAAGCACGTTTTTCAATGAAATGTCAACGATGACTAGAGCGAATTTAGTCGCTTGTTCGCGTGTGTTTTACCAATGTAATTTAATCTTTATGCCTATTTTGACAAAGTACATTTTCAAAAAATGTTAAGTGAATTCGCTCGCCCCAATATGAGGGCGTTATGCAAGATGTCTTAGGAATCATATTATTATCATGGCGTCATTGTTTGCTCTTTGCAGACTAAAAAGTTTGCTGACGTCATCATACCCAGAGGAGCTGACAATCTGGGTGAGAGTTGTTTATGAATTTCTTTTTTTTAATCTATGTATTTTTTTTTCCTCCCTACAGAGCGTTACTACGTATTATTGCCATTGATACGGCCAGTACTATTCGCGTTCATATTTTGATAATTTTGATAATTTATGGTATTAGTGCTAATTTTCTTGGTACTATATTGGCCTTAATAAAGTGTATCGCCGTCCTTCTCATGTCATTGTAATATTTTTGATGCCGTCTAATTTTCTTTTGACGTATTTTGTGTATAATCAAATTGAAGTCAACAGTATTTCTTTTAGGGATATTGAAACTATTTTCTATTCTTTTATTTTCACGGTCATCGGTGTTTTATCAGAAAGTAATTTTAAACAAATTAATATTGTAGTGCATTTTTGTAAGACAGTTTTTTGATTTTGGAACATAACTATGGAACATCCTTCTATTTAAATTGCCGGAAATACGATCGATTTTTTTTAAACCAAAGTGCATAAACAACTTGTCTATTATCCAAGGTAAGTGACACAAGGTCATAGCCACTGCAACGAGGTTATACTTCCACGTTCTAATTTAAATTTATAACAAAAAAATAAATTAAATGTCTTGCAGTTGCTATGTTCTTATGTAGCTGCAAATAGAACCGTGCGTTCGTTACAATAAAGTCGTATTTCCGTTGTTACAGTGGCTATTGATCTTATCGTGCATCATATTTGGGATATTATGTACAAGAAGAGGGGTACTCCGAAGATGGTGAACGGTTGCAACGGGGTTCACCACGAGGCCGACGAGAACGGGAGGCGGCTGTCGGGCAGCTCGGAGGACACGCTCAGTCGATAGTCGAGGTCGAACGCCGTTTGCGAGCCAATTGCGACTTTATGACATACGGAACTATGGTAGGCCTCACTATTATTTCGATTCGTTTAGTATTTTTTTATCCCCAATACATGTTTCGGTATAATAATATATTTATTCATGACTAGCGGCCCGTCCCGGCTTCGCACGGGTGGACATTTTTTTTAAACATTTTGGGATAAATAAATATAGCCCTTGTTACTCAGCGATAATGTACCGTAGCGTGTGTCTAACGACAAAACAATTTTTGAAATCGGTTAAGTTAATTTAAAGTTTATTCGTTACATACAAATCTTACCTCTTGGTATAGATTGTTACTGTATAATATCATTTGGTCGGTTCCGTGGTAATTTTGTCGCAAGACGGTTGTGTAAGGCGTGTTCAAATATGAAATATACTTCTTGTTTTAATTGGTGTCAAATATTTCGTCACTAAACGATATGTAAATGTTTAAAGATCCAGTGTTATTGCTGAAGACACGAGAAATAGGAATTTCGTGTAATCGGATCTCTCGCTTACCACCACGATGATGTACTACAGTGCGAGAGAGTCGTCGAAATCTACAAAGTTACAACCTTATATAATGTGTATTAATTGTATGTGCGTCCGTTTCTCGTGTACAAGCGATATGAGACCTCCAATATATCCATGTATTTAAGTTTAGTTTAGTTAAGTCCATGATTACTTTATAACTATTATAATAAGGCTGACGCTTATCCAAGCATTTTAGACTTAAGTGGAATAAAAATCGTTTTCGGCATACATAAATAATATGATATGAAATGTACGGAGCATTTCATGTTGTAGTTCTACCGTCACGATTAAATAACTGACGGCTAGGTCTAATTTTTTTGACGCCATCATCAGATGACTGGGTACTACGGTGTCAAACTAAAACAATTTAATTTCTGTATATTTGATTCCTATCATAATTTTTTTTAGACAAAATAATTCTCATCACAGGGTAATTTTGTATACTACTAATTGTAAACATTGCCCCAATATTTGTCAAAAATATCTGTCTATTACTATTGTTGATTTTGTTGGAACATTTACCTTAGCATATTGCCGTTTGTCTCATAACCATAACATATGAGCAAGATGGCAATATAACAAGTGCTGTCAGATTAATGTCAATCCTAATTTGTGTACAACAAAATTAACCTGATTGTTGCTGGAAACTGTTTTGACAATTATTTGATAAAATCAGTGTATAAATGAATTTATGTACTAATGTTGTAAGTTTAAAATTCTATTTAGCGTGTACATTCGTTTCGCGATTGGCATTATGTTTGATGAGACGTGTACACAGATATGAGATATGAGTTTCTGAAATCTGCATTTTATTGTGTATTTTTTTCCTAGCGTACGTATTTTTTCGTAGATTTTGAAGTTAGTACGGTTAGTGTTATTGGTTCTGTTCGATCGATTCATATATGCACCTCTAAATAAACTTTATCCGTCTCCGTAAGCAACAGGTATACAACTGAAGGACTTAATTTTTTTTTTTTTTCAATTTCGACCATAATGTGAAATATTCAAGTTCTGTGACTCAGAAACTATGATAGTTAGGTATAGTCTATATTCTCTATGCATCTAAATATTAGCTGCCGTATATGTAACTAAAATGTGATTACGTACTTTTCTAAAATACAAAGTTGTACCGAAGCTCTTAACTCTTGTAAATGTTATAATTATATGTTATACCATAAGTTGAGCATTTTTCTCGCACAAAAAATTAAAAAGTATCCGTTTATTTTTTATTATTCTATTTACTACTTTATCCTTCTTGCATGAAGTTACATTTTACAATGTATTTTTACCACAAAAAATAATGAGTATTTTGATTATGTAATGCCAATATTTTATGTTACACATAGACATTGTGACTATATGGAGATGGAGTTATATCATAGATGAAATGAAGCACAATGATTTACTGCTTGATGTTTAATTGTGATAAATGGTTTGTAATGGCAAATAAAAAATACGATATTAAACGCCGCAGGTTTTCGATACAGATTGAAAGTAGTTTGTAAGGCGATTGAAACAGGTTTGCAACAAATAACGTATTCGCTGACCGAGCTATCGGCATGCGATGATGCTTTCTGTAAGATACTGAGTGCTTCAGTTCTGCTGTTGGCAAGACTCTAGTGATTTTCAACTTCCATGGGTTGTTGTATGTTCAGCAACTATTTTATAATTTTAAAGATCCTTCCTAAAATTCATTTCAACTAACAGACTCATGCCAGGCGATTATGTAACTTTAATTGCAAACAGTTGAAACAAAACATGGAGGTGTTTCCATACATTTCGACAGAAGGGGATTGAAATAAGTTAGCAATCGAATTATGTATTCACCTGCATATATTTCGCTAACATCAGTTCATCGTGTAGTAAGATAATAATATATCAATTTAAACATTATGTTAGCGTCATCTGTCTCTTAGGTTTATTGATATAAGACTCAATTTACGGTGACCCTACTAAATCCCATATGCTTATGGTCCGTTATCACAAACACTAGAAGATATGGGATGTCTTAAATCTTTAGGAGCAATCTTTGGAATTATTTTTGTCATTTAAAACTGAATAAATATTGAATGACAAAATGTTCTGGATTATTTTTGTCATTAAAAACGGAATAAAAATTGAATGACCAAACATGAATCATCTGGATTATTTTTGTCATTTAAAACTGAATAAAATTGAATGACCAAACATGAATCATCTGGATTATTTTTGTCATTTAAAACTGAATAAAATTGAATGACCAAACATGAATCATCTGGATTATTTTTGTCATTTAAAACTGAATACAAATTTAATGACCA
Organism: Ptilodon capucinus; assembly: GCA_914767695.1. Lineage (NCBI taxonomy): Eukaryota > Metazoa > Arthropoda > Insecta > Lepidoptera > Notodontidae > Ptilodon > Ptilodon capucinus. The sequence goes on from OU611811.1 coordinate 12,697,114, forward strand.
AAAATGAATCTTCTGGATTATTTTTGTCATTTAAAACTGAATAAAATTGAATGACCAAACATGAATCATCTGGATTATTTTTGTCATTTAAAACTGAATAAAATTGAATGACCAAACATGAATCATCTGGATTATTTTTGTCATTTAAAACTGAATACAAATTTAATGACCAAAAATGAATCTTCTGGATTATTTTTGTCATTTAAAACTGAATAAAATTGAATGACCAAACATGAATCTTCTGGATTATTCTTGTCATTTAAAACTGAATACAAATTTAATGACCAAAATACAATCTTAGGATTAGTTTTGTCATTTAAAACAGAATAAAATTTAATTGACTTTATTTATTCATTAAATAAATATCTTCTCGAAGTGAAATCTAAAGGCAAGAGACAGACGACGCGCTCCAGATTCCAATGATTAAATGTGATAAAATCATAGAGAAAACCCAATGAGGAAAAAAAAAAAAAAAGAATAAAAAATCAAATTTAGCTACGTCGATGTGTCGTCGTAAGAAATATATTCTAGTTATAGCCCTGTTGTGAGACTGGGCGGTATGAACTATCATAAAGCCTCACACCGGAGCGTCGACACTAGCGTGTCAATTATTTTACCATACCAAAATAAACTATACCTATTGACTCATAGAAAAAGTTCATTTTTAGGGTTCCGTACCCACAAGGTAAAACGGGAACCCTGAGACTTCGCTGTCTCGCTGTCCGTCCGTCTGTCACCAGGCTGTATCTCACGAACCGTGATAGTTGAAATTTTCTCAGATGATGTATTTCTATAGCCGCTATAAAAAAAATATTAAGGGGGCTCCCATACAAAAAACGTGATTCTTTTGCCGTTTTTATAAATAATGGTACGGAACCCTTCGTGTGCGAGTCCGACTCGCACTTGGCCCGTTTTTTTCAACTAAATGACACTGATGGCGCTACCGAATTTTGACGCGTGGGGCTTGCACCACAGAAATTCAAACTTTATGTATATTGACACAGAGTTCGTTTTGGTATTGGCAAATATTTGAACGCGTGAACATTGACGCCCCATTGTGCGGGAGGTCTATGACGTCGCTATAAGTCCTTTACTATGCGATCCAAATAAGAATAGGAATGTCAATAAGCTCTATCTGTCAAATGTCACATGAAAAGTATGGTTTGCAAAAAACTTATTTGTATATCAATAATAATAGTACATACATCAAATATAAATAAAAAGGTTAAATTAGTAGTAAATTGTCGTAATAGAATATTTAATTATTTAAAGTCATAATAAGTTTTTCACGTCACAATATGGCGCAAAGTCGATCCTATTCACATTTGAATCGCATAGTACACTGTTTTTACGTTGCTGTAAAAATACACTGAAGTTTCCCTCTGAAAGACGGCTATGGTTAGATCCGCCCAAGTTTTTTTATGGACTCAATGCCTGTTTTCACAAGCACTAGACGACGCCTTAAGTCCAAATACACTACTGCCAATGTCACTTTATACTATTTAAAGCGTCTTCTACTGCCAGTGAAAGGCATATGTCGCATCTTTAAAAGTATAGAGACCCATTTTGAAATTTTAGGATTTCGACTATAAATCTTAAAGGGTCGTTCTAACGACCATTTTTCAACAATATTATTTTTGATAATTGATGGAATCAGGCGTAATATTGCGGAAATCCATTGTTGCTCAGCTATCCTCTATTATCGATCAAATTTATTTGATTTATAATTTGGGATTCTAAACAATTCCGAGGGTGAGTGGTGGGTCCCTTTCTCTAATATTAGTTTATTCTCTTAGTTATTTAGTTATTAGTCTCTATACTTTTAAAGATGCGATGTGTTATATCAGTAAATAAGTTGGCATATCGAGGGGTGAAAGGCCATTTGACTTTACCGACACTTTTGGGCGACAATGACTTATATACATTATTTATTTATTTATTTATTATTAAGGTATAGAAGGTATTCTATAGAAAGGGGTGTGAAGTTCACCAACCCGCACTGGGCCAGCGTGGTGGACTATGGCCCAAATCTCCCGCGTATTGATCGAGAATGTGCCCGGTATAATGGCAATAGGCTCGCCCCCTATTACATTGGGACCAAAGTACATCGGCGAAGTGTGGGCGCACTGAAGATGTATTATGATGATGTAATCCAATTCTTACATGGTACTTAGAGTTATATTATGCCTTATGTACAACCACATACGAACAAACACAGCATGCATAAATAGTAGGATAAGCAACGCATTATAAAATTTAAATTACAGTGAGCTACATAACACCATAAGATTCAAAGGAAAGATAAAAAATAAAAACCGGCAAAGTGCGAGTCGGACTCGCGCACGAAGGGTTCCGTACCATTATCTATAAAAACGGCAAAAAAATCACGTTTGTTGTATGGGAGCCCCCTTAAATAATTATTTTATTCTGTTCTTTAGTATTTGTTGTTATAGCCGCAACAGAAATAGGTACATCATCTGTGAAAATTTCAACTCTCTAACTATCACGGTTCATGAGATACAGCCTGGTGACAGACGGACAGCGAAGTCTCAGTAATAGGGTTCCCGTTTTACCCTTTGGGTACGGAACCCTAAAAACGAGGATAATATTTGCAATCGGCTAATTTTTCTGCGTCGAATGAGTATGCTCTCCTGTAAAGTTAACAAAATGTCACTTGAGTCAAATAGCCTTTCACCCATCGACATGTATTTAGGTATTAGGTACAGTAAATACCAGCAATAGTTATATTTTAAGACTAGCTGTGCCCGCGGTTTCACCCGCGCTAATAGTTACTTTGGCGTAGAGTGATGTTATAAAGTCTATGATTATAAGTATATAATACCGGATGCATGTTCGGGAATTTTCCCGTTTTTGCCACATTATTAGTTGCTGCTCCGCTCCTATTGGTCGTAGCGTGATGATATATAGCTTATAACCTTCCTCGATAAATGAACTATTTAACACAAAAATAATTATTCAATTCGGACCAGTAGTTCCTGAGATTAGCGCGTTCAACCAAACAAACAAACAAACTCTTTAGCTTTATAATATTAGTATAGATTACTATGTGTGTGTGTGTGGCTAAGTGCCGGAGGTTCAACATTTATACTTTGATAGCAATCTCCAAATAATTCACACAAATAATATGTTTAAAGAGTAATATTTTTTTTACTTATTACTATATATACATCATCATCATCACGCCTGTATTCCCCGAAGGGGTAGGCAGAGGTGCACTGTAGTGCGCCCACACTTCGCCGATGTATTTTGGTCCCAATGTAATAGGGGGCGAGCCTATTGCCATTATACCGGGCACATTCCCCCTCAATACGGGAGATTTGGGCCATAGTCCACCACGCTGGCCCAGTGCGGGTTGGTGAACTTCACACGTATTTCTATAGACGTGCAGGTTTCCTCACGATGTTTTCCTTCACCGTTCAGCAAGTGGTAATCATTGTTGAAAATGACATTCGCACATGAAAATTATCTCTGAGGTGCGGGCCTGGGATTTGAACTTGCACCCCTTACGTTCAAGGCGAGCGTTCTTGCCCGCGAGGCTACCACTGTCTTATTACTATTGCAGAATAATGTTTCTCCAAGCACTTGATAAATAGGACAAAAGTCTTCTAAATATTGACATCTCAGTGCGGGCGGGATTATCGAACTGATGTAGGGCTTTACCACCGTCCCTTATAGTATTGTTGGTTTAATATTAACTCTAATAATTTTTCATCGAGATATACAGGGTGTTTCAGAAGTCCGAAATAATACTTTGACGTGTGCATCAGTATCGGGTGTACAACCGAATGGTATAAAAATTTGATTGAAATTCGACCATGTTTTTCCCCCTTTTTTTTCGTCGCCAATTTCTAGAACTCGTAATATCTCGAGACCTATGTTAAATTTTCATGATCTGTTTTGTGAATATTGGTAGCTGCCCTTCGTAAATGTAGTTTACACTGCTTGATAGGTTCACAAATGTACCCAAGGGCCAGAACACGATACTTGTGAGAAATATTCAAAGGTCTTTAACTCAGAAACTATGATAGATAGGTATAAACTGTCTTGACTAAGCATCCACATATGAGCTACCGTATATGTACCCAAAGTATTATTTCGGACTTCTGATACACCCTGTATAACGGAGATGCCCTCGACTCGCTCTGCGGCAATTTTGTTAACGTTTATCTTACATCCGCCATTGCAGTTGCCTTGTGTAGTTGCTTAAGTACCTAAGGTATCACAATGGCGGATATCAGGTAAAAGTAAAAAAAAATCCCGTAGAGCCATACGCAGGGCGGTGTCGATATGGGTTATCTAGTTACTCTATGGATTTTGTACCAAATTAACTGTCAAATGTGTAATATTAAAAACATGGCTGCAATAGTGGTGGTGGGAAGGGGGCTGAATATGCTCGTGCGTAGTGATGTGTCTTTACCGGGAATATTAATAATATTGCTTTGGCAGTTAGTCTATATTCCTAATTTTGAGCAGCACATCACTACTCGTGAATAATAAATCGCAATTGCACAATAATATGATGTATAGAGCTTCCGCATTTTACGTAGCATTTATATATGTCTAGTTTTTAACTATCCAACGTTACATAAGTTTCATTTCAAGCCAAGCATAATCTTTTACACTTTTCTTTAAGCTTAGGTCTGTTAAACACTAACAAGGGCTAGACATTAGAGATGAAACAGATAATGATAGGCCGGATACCGGATATTCGGCAAGCTGCCAGGCCGGAGCGCCGGCTGTCCGACCATCGGATATCCGGCCCTTTATTACATGACGCTTCTTAAAGACATCTCGATTCGATCGCAATCACGACCCATACATACGGTGGTGAGTTAATTTGCATCAGTACCCGCATTTGTCACGGTTTGCTAGAATTTATATTTCAGCACTTGCCGGTATAGATTTTTAGAAACTGGTCTGGTATACGAAGCCTAGCGGAGTCGCCTCTTACCAACAAATGCGGACAATTTTGTATTCATTCACCACAAATTGCCAATTGTTAATTTTGAGTGCCAAATTATTTTTTAAAACAAATATTTTTGACGTGCGATTATAAAAATAAACGGTGTCCATAACCTATTGTGGTATGATTTGCCTTGTATAAAATAATGATTTTTTTTTTAATTTTACTATCCGGTATCCGGCCGGATAGTGAAAACAAGGCCGGATACCGGATATCCGTTTCATCTCTACTAGACATCTTACCATACAAGTGAATAGCGGACTTAAGCGTAGTATTTTTTTATGAACATGTTTTTTTTTTAACTTTTGCGTATTTTTTTTTTCTTAATTTTACTACAATCTTTTGCACAAACGAAATGCAACTATCTTTCTTATAAATTACCAGTTTATTTAATACTGATTATGTATTAATTGCAAGCTATCGTGTTAAGCCAATACATGTGTAATTTTAAATGAATAAAGTGTTTATAAAAGTGAAAGGTGTTTATTTACTGATAATATCATGTTATCTGGAACACGGACTATAAGTAGGTCGCTATCTACAAGTAAAATTAAAAATACAAAATATCTATTTAAATTTAGAACCCAATTTTCAATCCCCAGTATAAAATACCGAACAGTCAATTTAAAAATGTTCAGTCAAGTTATTTATTAATGAAATGCGTATCACGTGAGCATACACCTAGCTCAAGCGTTAGGCTTAGTTGGAGAGGCTAACGGGAGTGCTAGCATTGAGACAACCTGACATTGCTAATATAGTAATTATTGTTAGCAAATAAAATGGGACTTGACTCAGATATAAGTAAATAAAATTCAAATAACAAGCATTCTTGTTGTGCTTCCGTTATGTAATTTGAAAATAACCAGAGTTCTTTACCTAAAGTCGCTTATATAATAAATATCTTATCTACTCTGCTGGTAGCTAGGATTCGAACCAGGTATAACTGCAACCGTTTAGATGACTCTTCCCCCATTGAGCTATCACAACTCTTACGAAGATTATCCATTTTGCCTATCTAATAACTTATATTGTATTTCATTTGAATATTGTCCTTAGCTTTTTGAAAGGTATACTTTCGTTACAGAAACAGATACGTTCAGCTCCGTGATTAGGTATCTGGTAAATGAGACTTGAATAAAGTTCTTCCGTTTTCGTGTCAAGACTTGAAATTTTCATTTAATTTTAGGACCTAAGTAGTAGGTAGTTTTTCGCAGTTCGTGTATAATTTAAATACGCGTTTTCGGTTCGTATTCGTAAATAAAAATGGTTTCGTTTATTAGAATAACTAGGTATAATTGTACATGACGTTTATCAAATATGTTAGTTATTAACTTAATAACTTATTAATAAATAAAACAAGTTAATTGTGTTCGTGCTCCATCTTTTATTTCTCTTATCTCATCTGTCAAAACCCTATCACATTATTCTTTGTTACGTTCCGTTCCGTTCAACAACCAAAATATTTGGTGCTGACTCTCTCGTTAGCATCAAACCACAAACTAAATTCGCTATCTCGCTCGTACATGATGACCGTGAGAAGGACGGAAACACTCAGTTCAGTTTAGTGCCAAACAAAACAGGTCATTGTACAAGGAGTATCTACTTCTCATGATAATAATGTGTAATTGTGGCTACACGAACGAGATGATTTGTATCCCAAACTTTTCGAAAGGCAAGTTGGGTTCCGGCTAACAGCTTTACTTATCGACTACAGCGATTGGGTATGGTTGTAAAGACCACTTGCCTATGAACTACACAGCTTATACGCTTTACAATCTTTGTTTCTATTTACAGTGGCCATAGATCTGATAGTGCAGCACATATCGGATTACCTGAAGCGTAGTCTGTCGGAGAGGTCGCTGGCGGCGCTGGAATACGTCAGCCTGTCGTCCTCCGTGCCGGGCAGCCCGCAGCGCGCCGGCAAAGGTGGTCGGCCGCACTAGGCACGCTGGTAGGCGCTATATTGATGTAAATTCTGACTATTGTCTGACGGAACCTTTGGCTGAAGGTTGAGGCTGTAATCGGCTTCCGCCAGAAATCGTACTTCGATCGGACACTACCTATCACATTGCTACGCAAGTGTTGCGCAACTATGTTACTCGTACTAATGAAACATTTTTTAAAACGTCTTCCTTTACGAAATGATGAAATATATTGGAATAAGATGAGGGGTATCTGCCAGTGTCAAGTAAATAATTATTTGGAACAAAATAACAAAGATTGCCCTAACAGTGAAAACGTTGACATTTGCGAAAGTTTTAAACTGTGTTGCAATGTCAGCGCCTATTTCCCATAAATACGTACGTATTCCTCCATTTATAAGTAATAGCAAAAAATAAAAAGTAATTATTAGCAACAACAAATTCAATAAATAAATAAACGTTATAAATAAAAATGTGTGATGAAGGTGAAAAAGATGGCGGATGAATTCTAAAACGATCACAATTACCAATAACGTAGTATATAAGAAAAAAAACTTGAAAGGTGTCAAGGGACACCCGGATGGAAAGAAGTTTCTTTTGAAATAAAAAAAGCAAAAAAATTGTACATAAACATACACACACACACACACACACACATCGAAATCGCAATCGCAATCGCAATCGAAATCGAAATCGAATTTTATTGTATACATAAATGTATACACTAAAAATCACACACACATGTGTAAAAGTGTCGTACAATAAAAATCACACACACATATGTAAAAGTGTCGTACAATAAAAATCACACACACATATGTAAAAGTGTCGTACAATAAAAATCACACACACATATGTAAAAGTGTCGTACAATAAAAATCACACACACATATGTAAAAGTGTCGTACAATTAAAACCACACAAACATATGTAAAAGTGTCGTTACAAAATTTCGTCCCAGTCTTAATTTTTTCCGTCTAGCCCCCTTTCGCAACGCGCGATAAGGAACTACGTTCCAAAAAAAATGTAAACATGACAATTTGTAAGTGCCCCATAGGCCTATACAAAATAAATGATTTGACTTTGACTTTTAATTAATGAAATACTTGTATTTCAGGGTTTCCAATATTGGAATTGCATCACCGACGTGTACGTGAGTGGTCTACCAACATCTGGATTTATCGCCCGATCGGTAAAGCTACGAGTCGAGCGACCCCACTCGCCTCCTAAAGGCACTAGGGCGTCAAAAGCCGCGTCGAAATTTTTACCAACACCAAAATAGCTTCAGTGTCAATATACATAAAGATTCAATTTCTGTAGTAAACGCCTTGCCCCCACACGTCACACACGCTAGCGCTGACAATGTCATTTTATTGAAGAATTAACTTTTTCATAAGTCACTACAGTTCTTTTGGTAGTAACAAAAAAATCGACGCGCCAATTGAGGTCGGTCGACCGATCGGGCGACAAATCGAACCGTTCGTCGACCACTTTAGAAGCGGCCTGCGTGCGTTTGATCACTGAAGGATAACATCAGAGGCTGAAGCGTAGCACCCTGCGCCCACTGGGACGAGCGAAAATTTACTTTGTTGTCAAATGCATAAGATTGAATTTCCGTGGCAAGAGCTACACGACAACGCGACAAAATATACGCGATATGTTAACGATGACATATCGTTGAAAATTGTGCTTTATCTAGGAGCCAATACAGTTCGTTTTTGAACACCTGTGGGTGCAGGGCTTAATGGTACATAACTCTATGACACCAAATTGATGGGATTAAAACTGATTATTAATTTTACAATACACTTACCAAAAGTAGTTTGTAAGCTATTTATTTGATTAAGAATTGAATATAATTAAGTTAATATAATATACGGACAAATTTAATTGTTATGTCTCGTATTTGGGAAGTTATAAAACAGTTTATTTATTATTGTCATGAACGTATAAAAAAATGTCCGATGGCATCTCGCCAAGAATAAATGAAGCACCCTTAGTCTGGTGGTGTGTCTTAATTCACGCACACGTAATGTATTGTAACTTGCTACAAATGAAGAGGTAAATAAATGTATAACATATTACCGTTAAAAGCAAGCAACATATCCAAAAACAATTGTTCAAAAGCTAGTCAATCGTGAAATGTTTCAAGTAATTAATACTTAATTTGGGATTTAAAAAAAAACTACAAGTTTATAAAAAATGTTAATAAGTCTTGTCTTTACTTATCTCTCGGTTATTACGCCATAAATTATTTATAACCTATGGAGCAATTTCTGTTTAAACTTTTTATTAAATAAGACACCGCCTTTGGTTTTGAAAAAGTATCTTAACTCTGTAATTCTTATAAAAGACAGTCGAACCGATCCAAAATTTACTTTTAAATTCCTAAGGTTTATTAAAATTACTCAATACTTAGGACAAGCTAATTAAAAAAACAACGAAGCATTTAAAACTTTATCTAGATTGTACAAGACTTAGTTTTGCATGAGATCCCGCGATGACGCCCAATCCTAAGCGAAAATATGTCTTTTTTAATGGAGATAAAGTTTAAACTGCTTAATATTTAAATTAATGGACCCTTACAGCTTATAAAGCTTGATCGCTCTAAAAAATAGACGAACGGGAATGACACTACGTCTTGCAGGAAGGCTATTACGTATCTTAATACTAAGACTCTCGTCGACTTGTCAATAACGAAACAAACTTTTGACTGATATAAAGAACACATTTTGATAAAAAAAAATGAAAACATCGCGAGGAAACCTGCACGTCTATAGAAAGGCGTGTGAAGTTCACCAACCCACACTAGGCCAGCGTGGTGGACTATGGCCCAAAAATCTCCTTCGTATTGAGGGAGAATGTGCCCGGTATAATGGCAATAGGCTCGCCCCCTATTACATTGGGACCAAAATACATCGGCGAAGTGTGGGCGCACTGCAGTGCACCTCTGCCTACCCCTTCGGGGAATACAGGCGTGTCGATGATGATGATGATGTATATAAATTGAAACAATGTCTACATAAAGTAACTAAAGCAAGTAAAATAAACCATAATCTGGTATATCTTCTATACATCTATACATACATACAAATAAATAAAATTGAAGTGTCTGTTTGTAATATCAAACTAGCTCCTTTTTACGAATTGCATATGAAAGTATACACGATACCTACAACGAAAATGCAATTTAAATTTTTTTTGTCTGTCTGTCTGTCTGTTTGTTTGAGGTAAACTTCCAAACGGCTGAACAGATTTCGACGGAACTTTCACTGGAAGATAGCTAATATTCCAAGGCGTAACTTAGGCTACTTTAATTTTAGAAAAAAGCATTAGGGTTTCGCGGGAAATACATAATATCCATATTTCCGTGTAATCTCCCTGAAGTCCACGCGGGCGAAGTCGCGGGCACAGCTAGTCCTTACTATAATTTGGAAACGTGTTCATTTTGCTATCACCAAATTAAACAACAATAAACTGGACTTAACTAAAAAAAATATTACATAAATCTATCTATCAGAACACCATTTACAGTGGCATTTTGCAGTCCGAATGTGTTCTTTATCGTCAAATTTGAAACTTAAATTAAATTATCATTCAAGCTTATTTTTTATTTTGATTTCTTCCTGTTGAGTTTTTGAGCTGATGGTTCTTCCTGTTCAGTTTTAAATCAATCAATGTTAAGTAATCCTTATAATTTATTATTTTGCGATACGTAATGGCGAGTCTGTGTAGTGATACTAGTCAGACGACGATGTAGTTATAAATTAATCGAGGCTGTTAAAAAAATTCAACGTGTCGTTCGTTCAAACGAGATATTCGCTTATATTTTGATTTTATTTATTATAGATGTAGGCATATCTAGTTGTGTATACACAAGGCTATAATCCTACAAAAGTAAATTAACACTAAAAACTAATAAGTTAGGTAAAGGTGCTGATTTTGATCGCACCAAACTTAACTGTACTAAACTCTATTTATTTACGCACACGTATTTTAACTTGCAACAAATATAGAGGTAAATAAATGTATAAAATATTGCCGTTAAAAGCAAGGACCATATCCAAAAACCATTGTTCAAATGCTTGACAGTCGTGAAATGTTTCAAGTAATTCGTACCTAATTTAGGATTTTAAACTAAAAAAAAAAACAAAATTAAAAAAAAAGTATATTGTCCTCCTTCTCACGGCCATAGTGTATGACTATGGCCGTGACGACAATACGTTTTGTGATGTCACATTCAGTTTGGGCGTAGTTTGGTGCAAATAAAAACAGCGCCAATGATTCTCCATGAGCTTCAAATTTCTGTACATAAAAAGTCAACCTTTTAATTATAGAAATTACAATCCATCTACAAAGGGCTCATAAGTGTCATTTTTCAGTGCAAGTGTTCTGTAATGCCAGTCTAAAGGAATCATAAGTTTCTATAAATTTTAAGGTAAATTTAGGGGACGCTTAATAAAAGATTGACCTAACTCAAAAACAGTTTATAAAATATGCATAATGTAAGATGTGCCAATATAAAAGACAATTAATTCATTTTGTACAGGCATACGGGGGCACTAACAAATTGTCGGTTTATTTTTTACTATATTTCTGCTATTACCGCATCGAACCGAGACCTCAACTGAGAAGATATGGCATGACACTCACTGGGCTAATCATTATTATTTTGCTGTATGTGCGATAATGCATACCTCGGTCTAGAAACAAGATATCGATATAATTGCAAGATCTGCACACTTAGCATGACACCACCGACAATATGTGTATCGACAACTTAAACCCTGTCGTGTCTATCTATTTTATCGATACCCTTAGCATGAGGTGACAATGTGCTCATTCTAAGGCCGGTAGATAAAGTTCGATGTGACGTCATTTGCTCGATAAACCTGACAGTTGGAATGGATAAAACTTTTGTCTACGGGGTCATGCTACGCCCGCTGTAGATAGACTTAGATAAAATGTATATCTTCGATTACCTGTTTAAGCAAAACGCTGATCTTTCAGTCTGTTATTGATCGTTCAACCACAGCATAATGCTGTGGTTCAACCTAATACAATTCATCTTTACGTAATAACTTACGAAGTATAATAAATTCGTTAATTAATTTACTTAATGAATGAAGCACAAGGTGCTTATTGTGTTTAAGATATTCACTTATTATGGGAATTCGAAAGTGACCTTAGTTTTTTTACATTTAACTGGAGTGTGTTGTTTTTATTTCGTTGTTAATCATGTGGATGTCCCGCAATGGCGGGCTGCGGGCATCACTAGCGCATTTTCATATCGAGGGGGGAAGGAGGGGGGCTATTAGACTTAAGCGACTTTTTTTTTTAATTTTACAGAACACATGCTCATTTGACGCAGCAAAAATAGCTGATTCCAAATATGTATGTAAGCCAATATGGCCCAAAAGGGGCCGTTCAAGTTAGTTATTACGTAAGCATGATGGGGATTATCTTTATTTTGATTATTTTGGATGACGGGGGGGGGGGGGGGGGAGAGTCTACATTATGATTACGTCATCGGTAGTTATTTACTTTTTTACACGAGTGGCAAATCCTCACATTGTCTATGCTTGAAAACGAAGCGCATTTTCGGGGATAAAAATATAATATAAAAAAATGGGGGGAGGAGGTAAGAGCTTTGCTTACTTTTGCTGACAAGGGGGATGGGGGGGTAAATAATTGTAATAAATGTGCTTACGTAATATTTGAAAAGTGTCGTGTCAAATAGCCTTTCACCCCTCGATATATTTTTAACCGACTGCTCCAGAAGGAGGGTTATGTGTTTTTAGCAGAAAGTTTTTGAAATGCGTTAGTCTACGCATAGTTTGGCCCTGTCAACTGTTATATTTCTTCAATGAAGTCGATTCTGTTGTATACAATTTCACTATATTTGTCAGCAGTTGACTATTAATATTGCCGTAAAAGGACGGCCATATAGTAGTAATTTTGTACCAACAGAATCGACGCCAGTGCGTGTATATGTTAAGATTAATTAATTCTAAATTGTATTTTTGTACGTACATGTTTGTTCCACAAAGCCTATTTTGTATCGTGTTATTTTTTTATTCTATTTATTCATTTGTTTTAAGGGCTGTTTAAGGTTACCTATTTATTGTACCAAAGACAATGATAAAAAGTATTGTAACTAATTTATTGCTGTAGGTATTGGCATTAAGCACATCACTAGGTACTACACCACTACAGACAAGATGGCGCGGATAAGACAGGTATAAAAGGCTATAACGTTCTTCCCGTAGCTCCTTTCCAAATTTGAAAATTCTCGTCACGAGTGTCTCAACTGAAATATTGTAAAGTATGATTATAAACAATTATGTAACTTAAATTGCAATAAAATTCGCTTGAAACTTTACCATAAACTTTGACAGAAAGCGATTGAAATAGGCTAGCATTAGAATTACGTAATCATCCTGCAGCATTCTCATTTTGTATGAGGGCCGTGTATTTAATGCTACGGTCACACGCGCGCCGTGCAGCCCAGCGGGCTGCCTGACAGGCTGCACGGCATGCAGCCCGTCCCGGGCCGGCGGACATTCAAGCTGTTCACACGCACGCCGTCGTGTCAGTCAGTGCCAGAATGGCGAGCAGCGAGGATCTCGGTGTTGTTGCTGCCATATCCTTTGGCTTAACTTATTTTTATTGGAAAAAGAAACAAAATTATGAACGACGGAGAAAAAGACTGCAAAGAAGGTGGTGGATGTTAACGTAGCGACTTTCTTAGCAACGTTGAATGAAGATCCACTCGTCGCGAAAGCGCGGGAGAGACGGACTGCCCGCGCGCGTGTAAACAGTCACCGGGCGCCCGCACATTCATCCTTTGAACTTTGCCAAAAAACCGACACTTGCCCGATTCGCGGCATTCACGTTCACAGGCGCGTTCATGGGCTCGGGCGTACCGTTTACACGCTCGTGAATGTAAATGTGCACGTTGAATGTAGAGTTGAACGCGCGCGTGTGAACCTACCATTACATGTAGGAGTTCCAATAGTTAACTTCGTTGGGATGTAGTTAATTAACTTTTAAAAATCTGTTGTAAATAGTTTGGCTACATTACTTTTATTCACGTTTATCGTTTAGTTAGCCGGCACACAAAAATATTGTACAAAATATACTTCATATTGTTTTTTAAATAAATGCTATTTTAGTTTCTTAAACTCGTTTATTTCCGGATATTAATGACAACCCGAAAACATATAGATGTATTCTGATTCTGCATAGTTTAATATACACCATCATTAGGGTTCCGTACGCAAAGGGTAAAACGGGACCCTACTAAGACTCCGTTGTCCGTCCGTCTATCTGTCACCAGGCTGTATCTCATGAACCGTGATAGTAAGACAGTTGAAATTTTCACAGATGATGTATTTCTGTTGCCGCTATAACAACAAATACTAAAAACATATGAAATAATATATAAGGGGGCTCCAATACATCAAACGTGATTTTTTTGCTTGATATTGATAATGGCAACCGGTAGAGGCTTGAAATATTCACAGAATATTGAGTTGGATTATTTACTTTAAAAATTAATAATTGAATTAAAATAAAATTAATATTTAAGGGGGGCTCCCATACAACAGACATGATTATTTGCCGTTTTTATAGATAATGGTACGGAACCCTTCGTGCGCAATTCTGACTCGCACTTGGCCGGTATTTTTTATTCAGAGACCTATTTTAATGAATGAACACTAATTAAAATCCTTTTAAAGTTCCACTACTACGCACGGGTTTCGCGATGCGAGGGGAATTCAAGCCACGCTGGCCCGGTGCGGGTTAGCAGACTTCACACATCTATCGAGAACTAGTTAAGTTCCCTCAGACGTGCAGTATTGTTAACACGCATGTCAAGACTCACTGTCACGGATTAGCTCGGTCTCTCTCTGTCTTGTTTCATACGAGAGATATAGTCAAAATCAACATGTTCCGTGCCATAACTCTAGTCTTGGCGCACATGCTACAACAAGTACAGGTTTCCTCAAGACGTCTACCTTCACCGTTTTAAGCAAGTGATAATCTCGGATGAAAATGAGATTCGCACACACAATCCAGAAGTGCGACTCGGGGTTTGAACCTGCCATCGACCATTCTGCTACCACTACGAACTATCAATAAAACACAACAATTAAAATTTGATCCGTATAATACACAATAAAATAATAATTATTGCAATAATAATAATATAATAGAAAACAAGTTAATCGTTGTTTATTAAATAGATTTATTTATATATAGTCTCGTCTTAGGTCTAAGGTGTTTGCACGAGTGTCGCGCGGACTAGGGGGGCGCACGCGCATGCGAGCCTTTAACGACACTTCGACACTACCATAAAAATTAAAAATATATAAAATAATATAAGGCTCTGTTAAGTAATTCATCAGATAAATAAAATTATAGTGTCCGTTTGTAATGTCAAAACAGCTTTTTACTAAATGCAACACAATTTTGGACATTGTTTAGTTTTGGGTAATCACCCAAATGGCTGGACCGATTTTGACTTGACTTTCACAGGCATATAGCTGATGTTACAAGGAGTAACTTGGGCTATTTTTATTTTTAGAAAGGGTACCTAATTCCACGCGTACGAAGTCGCAGGCTCGGCTAGATGAAAAAAAATAATCCTCGCCATTACAGAATTCTTAAAGTCTGAAATCTCGAAACAGAATAAGAAGTATTAGTACAGAAAGATTCAATTAGAAAAGAAAAAAAAATGTTAATGCCCAATCGTGGCGTCTCGGATTCAATTCCCAGAAGGCGCCATCACGATTTTAGGAAATTCTGACAGCATACAGACTGAGAACTACTATCAATGACAAAGAAGAATAGTATAAACAGGAAATTCCAACTTTTTACATATATCCATACAAATAAAATGTCGTTGATAGACTGCAGTGCGGGGCGTCCGGCGTGAGACACGAGGTGCTTATTTCATCTCTAAAAAAAAATTCAAAACCCTGGACCCACAAGGGCGTCAAAAAGCGCGCGTAAAATTTTTCGCCGATACCAAAACGAACTTTAACATGTATACATAAAGATTGAATTTCAATGGTACAGTCCACGCGATTACCGGTCTAGATTCGCTCGCCTCGTCGATGACATTTCATTGAAGAGTGAGCTTTATCTGTATGAAAATACAGTTAGTTTTGCTATGAGCAAAAAAATATTCACTCGTTTTTAGACGTCTGAAGGCGCAGGGCTTGATGTCTCAAACAGCTTTAGTATTTGGATAGTGTTATCGGCGAGCGATAATCTGCTTAACAATTTTAAACTTTAATTCTCAAGTAATAAAGTTTAAATCCACAGATTGTGACGACTCATCCAAATCTCAGCATGTTTGTTGCAAATACATGTTCAGTCATCAAATAAAATAACCGCAGCATAGCAAATAAGTACCTAAAGTAACTGCAATACAGCATAGAACGGCTTAAGAGTTGTAATTAACATATATCGAATTTATGACTTATTTCTGGCACTATAAAGTTGAATATTATATGACTGAACTGTATATAAAACACCTGAGGCGAAACGCAAAAACTCTGACTTTAAATCTATACATTTGGTCAAATTATTAAAATGAAAAATGTACAATTACACACTACAATAATTATAATATAAAATTTATCAAGCTTTTAATACTACGACATTACTTTATTACATATTTGAACATACACATTATATACCTGAGAGCTATGTACATTTATCAAGAATTGAAAATATGATTAAGTAGCTAAGTATAATAACATAAATAGGTTGAATGTAATTTCTTCATATAAAAATGTACAAACGAATTTGTCAATAAATCCCTGGCGGACAAGACGCGCGCTGCAAACATTTTGTCAATAAAATGCGATACAAATAAGGATAGGAATGTCAATAACCTCTATCTGTCAAATGTCACTTGAAAATTATGGTTTGCAAATAACTTATTTGCATATCAATAAATAATAGTCTTACATCAAATTTAAATAAAAAGGTTAAATTAGTAGTAAATTGTCTTAATATAATATTTAAAATCATAATTCGTTTTTTAAAACCACATTATGGCGCAATGTCGATCCTATTCTCATTTGAAACGCATAGTACCAAAATGTTGTTTTAATATAATATTTAACCATTTAAAATCAAATTTCGTTTTTTAAAACCACAATATGGCGCAAAGTCGATTCTATTCTCATTTGAAACGCATAGTACCAAAACGTTGTCTTAATATAATATTTAACCATTTAAAATCAAATTTCGTTTTTTAAAACCACAATATGGCGCAAAGTCGATTCTATTCTCATTTGAATCGCATAGTACCAAAACGAACGAACTCTGTGTCAATACACATAAAGATAGAATTTCTGTGGTAAAAGCTACCACGCGTCAAATTCACTCTCGCAATCAATTCGTTGAAGAATGAACTTTTTATATAAGTACATACAGTTTGTTTTGGCATGGGAAACAATTGTGATGCGTCCGTGGTCCGGGACTTACCAGCAATACCAGCACATTGGGGCGTCAACGCTCACCCGTCTAATTTTTTGCCATACCAAAACAAACTGTATTGACTCGTTGAAAAAGTTCAATCTTCAACAAAATGTCACTGGCAGAGCGAGCTAATATTGACGCGTGGCGGCGTGACTTCTACCACAGAAATTCAATCTTTATGCAAATGGCACAGAGTTCATTTTGGTATTGGAAAATATTTTGCCGCTCGAGGGTTGAAGTGTCCCCCAGTGTGCCGGGGGCTTAAAAATGTGATTAGACGGGCCGCCCTCGTAACCGAGACGGTTTGGGTAACTATTGTCCTGAGCCCACTCCTAGCACACGTGTTTTAGCTAAGATAGAGAGGGGTAAAAGGATCCCAGTTACAGCCAAGCCAGGGAAAATTACGAATATGGCATTTTCGAAATTTCTCGCTGACGGGTATCGAACCCGCTACGACCCAGTGCAGTGTAGGGATGTGAAAAAATAATCGATTATTTTTTTCTTATAATCGATTTTTAATAATCGATTCTCTAAATATTAAAAAACTATTTTTACGAATTGATTTATTTTAAAGAGAGAAAAGTCGATTATTTAGAAATCGTTTTTTTCCCCGCCAAGTCACATCCCTAGTGCAGTGGTCCGACCTACGCTCAGACAACTAGACAGAGCCGTCGTTATCGATAAATGTACATATTCCCATATAATGCTAGTCGATAAAACATTTCTATTGTATTGCATAACACGTCGCTTAAAATTAAAAAAAAGTATTATACACGATATTTACACTCGATAAAGCCCCTCGCACACTGGGGCGGCAAAAGTCACTAGACAACATTTTTCTGTCAATACCAAAACGGACTTTATGTCAATATACCTCAGAGTCTCAGAGTAGATAGAGTTGACATAAGAACTTAAATCTTCGTAATGCTCTGCGGCGATTTCTTTGAAGGTCGGCAATAATGGTTTAAATGAGATCCGCCATCTTAGAATTAAGATCAAGTAAGTACGTAAGTATTCTAGTATGGCGGCAATTTACCGCAGTTCGGGCTCCTTAGGGCCGCTCCTTAGTATACAGTCCTGGATTAGCCTTTAAGCTATTTAAGCAATTGCTTAGGGCATCCCGTCTAGGGGGGCACCAGAGACGACCGAGAAAAAAAAACGAAAGTTAATGCAATTTCAAAATCTTAGGACAACACGTGAAATGGGCAGAAGGAACAACCTACATATTCTATCTACGATACAAATTCACATTTTTATGGTTCCGTACGCAAAGGGTAAAACGGGAACCCTATTACTGAGACTACGCTGTCCGTCCGTCTGTCACCAGGCTGTATCACATGAACCGTGATAGCTAGAGACTTGAAATTTTCACAGATGATGTATTTTTGTTGCCGCTATAACAACAAATACTAAAAAACAGAATAAAATAAATACACTTCTCATCAAAAAAATCGAAACACCTCGCAGTTTATGATTTGATAAGGATTATCAGAAAAATGTGTATATTTAGGAATAAATGTAAAATGTCATTTAATAGTGAGTAGTATGAGGTTTATAAATCCTAATGTTAATGTTCTAAATTCAAATTAAGTCTTCATAGGTTTCGTATTTTGTATGATGAGTAATTTTAAAAATTAGGACAAAAACAATAAAAACGAAAGTGTTTCGATTTTTTTGATGAGAAGTGTATTTAAGGGGGCTCCCATACAATAAACATGATTTTTTTGCCGTTTCTATAGATAATGGTACGGAACCCTTCGTGCGCGAGTCCGACTCGCAATTGGCCGGTTTTTTTTTTAAATTAATTCTTGGTAGTTCACTTAAGGATAGGGCCCACAGGGGAAGATTGCTTAGGGCATCAAGTTACCTTAATCCGGCACTGTTAGTATACACTAGCTTGATGCAATATTGCGCTGTCAACGGAGAATGAACTTTATCTATGGGTCAATACAGTTCGTTTTGGTATGGGCAAAAAGATGGACGTGCGCGGTTTGGACGCCCCAGTGAGGGTGGGGCTTAAACCTTCCGATTACAATGATTAATCGTTAAATAGGAATATATGTCCGATTTCACAATATCGATAATATTAATGAACGCACGCAACGGACTATCCGTAATCTTTATTTTCTAACTACAGCCCTTTTAACGTCCAACTGCTGGGCACGGGCCTCCCCTCAATGCGAGGGGGATTCAGGTCCACCACGCTGGCCCAGTGCGGGTTGGCAGACTTCACACATCTATAGAGAACTAGTCAGTTCAATCTTTATTTTATTAAATCATATTAACGAATGCCAATAGAATAATCTTCTTGTATATAAAAAAAACAATTGCTGTTCGTTAGTCTTGCTAAAACTAAAGAACGGCTTGACCGATTTCGATTATTTTTTTAATGTTTTGTGTATAGGGCGTAGAATCTACTACCACTATCATGGAATAACAATGGCTTCATTTTAGAATGCGTAACATTTGAAGGGTACAGGAACATAACAGGGAATGTCCTAATTAATGAATTTTGAGAAAAAGCTATATAGTATAGCTAGAAAGTTCTATAGTTTGGCCATAAACAAAACTGAATTTTTGGCGCCGTCTGTAAACTTTTTAAAATTCTAATGATTAGAATAAAATTCAAAATACCATACACAAAATATGATTCTACAAAAAAAAAAAATTTACAGTCCCTGTTATGTTCCTGTACCCTTTATATTTTGTCAATGATACCTAGAATATAATCAACACGCTTAGCATGAGATGACTAATGTTCTCATGCTAAGGCCGGTAGCCAAAGCCCGCTGTGAAGAAATTAGACAATGTTATCTTAAAGTCATGCTAATAGTCATATTGTAGCTATCATTGATAAAACATGTTGTTTATAAGCCTTATAAAACAAAGCTTGTCAGTTGATTTGAAACGAAAGGTGGTTTAAAATTTAAAAAATAATGTTAAGAGACAATAATACATTTCATAGGTACCGGATCCGGATAGTCCGCCATCAAAAAAAACGCAACACACACCAGACACGTATATTATGTACAATATTGTCAAAGCTACACTGCTCGGATTCATTATAAATAGCCCGCGAAAATTACCTAATATTCATACCATAGACGTTTAAAAAAATCCGATGGATCTCGCCAAATAATAAGTGAAGCAAGTGTAAGTCGTATCGTTTGAACGTACATTGACTAACACAGATCGATACGGATACGTTGTTTCACTTTTATCGTGAGCGGAGTCCTTTTTCAACCGACCAGTAAAGTGTTTCTCACTAAAGTCAATAATATTTTCAACTCTAAAGCAATGAATATAGAGTTTTTTATTAAGTGTCAGCGACTGTCGACGCTAGAAGGCATAAGAGCTATTTTGCACGACTCAAGACCCGCGACGAAAAATGACAGTAGGACATATAACTTTTTGTCGCTCATGCTATAATGTACTGTAAAACAATAGCAATATAGTCAATTTTTGAGTGTCACCCACTGTCTATGCCAAGACGTAAGAGCTATTTTCGCTATAAAAATCACAACTCGATACATGTCACTAGTTCAATTAACATATCGCGGAGGCACTAAAAATTGTCTGTCTGTTCATCTGTTTGTTTGAGGTAAAACCCGTAAGGGCTGGACTGATTTTGACGGTACTTTCACTGGCACGAGCTGATGTTACATTGAGTAACTTATAGCTTTTACACACGAGTGGCATGTTGCCAACGGCAGAGGCAACTGCAGGCGTCGACACGTGTCGGCGGCAGCCGTCGACGCGTCGGCGATAGCAGTCGAACTATAGCGACACTTGCAGTTGTAGCGTGCCGCACCCGCCATATTGTCAGTCGACTGCAAATGGTTTAAGAGCGCACGTTGCAAATTTGTTAAATGAGTTCCAGTTACGAATTTGATATCGAATTGCTAATTGTGGCAGTAAAGAAAAATGCGTGTATTTGGAATTATAAATTGAAAGAGTACAGTAATAAAATAATAAAAAGAGAGCATGGATGTCGGTATGTGAAGAAGTTAATCCATTTTGCAACTGACTCTTATACTATGACAGCCGACGAAGGCTGCCGCTGATCTCTATAGTCGATGGCTGCCGTCGACACGTCAACGGATGCCGCCGACGCGTTGACGGTTGCCGCCGCCGCGTGTCGACGGCTGCAGTTACCTATGCCGTTGGTAACATGCCGCTCGTGTGTAAGAGCTCTTAGGTTACTTTTATTAAAAAACAATTGAATTTGGGTTTCGCGGGCAAAAATAAAACCCATTTTTTCCGAATAAATAGAGATTTTAAGTCCCGCGCATACGAAGTCGCGGGCTTAGCTAGTATATTAATTAATTTGGTGTATAAACATTTGCAGTGACAATCGCGCGCTAAGCATTACCAGTTATTGACAACGTGTAAGTGCCCCCGTAGGCCTATACAAAATAAATGATTTGACTTTGACTATAGCATTACCAATAAATACCTAAAGTAGCATCCGAATACCCCCCCACCCCCACACTATTCACCGTATCACGCGAAATTCAACTTAAAAGTGTAAGCAGTAATGACGTTAATTGTAAAATACGTTCTCGTAATCTTTAGTTTAATTTCGTGACGTTGGTGCAGCGGACTGAAATAAGTCTTTTTAGAGTAGCGTTTTGTATGAGGTCGTTTTTCGAAGCGCGTATAGGCGCACGCGCATCTCTTATAAGCGCGAGCCGCGATGTTTCAATTGTTTCTTCATCGGTATCCATATTGCTACAGGCACTCGCCACCACCGGCTCAAGCGTACACGACGGAATAAGTCCGTTTACGAGCGTTCGGCTTTTAGAAGCGCACGCGCAAAAAATGCGCAAGTCTGAAAGCGCTCTAAGCGTATTGCCGTCTTCCACACAGAGACGACAATATTAGACAAGGTAAGTTATTTGTACAGGGTGTATCAGTAGTCCGAAATAATCCACTATCGAACATATTTGCATCAGTATCGGATGGACAATTGAATGGTATAAAAAAAACAAAATTCGAACATGTATTTTCGACCTTTTTTTTCGTTGCGAATTTTAAAAACTCGAAGTATCTCGCATCCTGTGCGATATTTGTATTTTCTATTTTGTAAATATTACTAAGTTCCCCTCGTTGATGTAGTTTGCACCTTTAAACACGACTATATACGTGCCGTAAGGTCACAATACGCTACCTGTGACAAATATTCAAAGGTCCTGTAACTCAGAAACAAAGACAATTAGCTATAATCTACCTTCAATAATTTCTACATATTAACTACTGTATATGTATCTAAGATATTATTTCGGACTTCTGATACCTCCTATATATAATACTACTAAACTGTGAAAAGGTAATATTACCACTATAGTGGTGGTGGCAAGGTCCGACTTAACACTTAATAGTAATTTTGTCAATACGATAGCTGGTTTAAGGGTATGAGGTGGTGTGCGTGCGGTGCGTGCGTCACGCGCGTGTCGCGCTAGTCCGCGGGTCGCGGCGGCGGCGCGCGCGGCGGCAGCGGGGACGCCGGCATGCTCCAACTCTCACTGTTGCCCCATCTACAAAACATATTGCCATTCGTAACCATTTACAACTAAAACTAACTAACTACAGCCCTTTTAACGTCCCACTGCTGGCCACGGGCCTCCCATCAATGCGAGGGGGGATTCAGGCCATAGTCCACCACGCTGGCCCGGTGCGGGTTGGCGGACTTCACACATCTATCGAGAACTAGTCAATCTCCCTCAGACGTGCAGGTTTCCTCACGATGTTTTCCTTCACTGTTTCATAGTACGTGATAATCTCGGATGAAAATGAGATTCGCACATAAACCCAGAGGTGCGAGCCGGGGTTTGAACTTGCACACTTTGATTGCATTCGTTTGACGTGATTTGCGTTCGACCACTCGGCTAAAGTGGGTGAAAAGTCCGCTCTGCTGAAGTGGGGATGGGCGGGTCATCTAAAAAGAATGGACGACACCCGGTGGGCCAAAATTTGTAACGACTAGATCTCAGACACCGCCACCGTGGTCGACCCAGGAAAAGGTGGTGCGATGACCTAGACCGTTATCTGGAGGGATGGAGTGATCTGACAGGTGATAGAGACGTGTGGGGGAGAATGGGGGAGACCTTTGCCCAGCAGTGGGACAATATAGGTTAATAAAAAAAAATGTCCAATTGCCAGTTCGTATAAAACGTTCGTTAAACTACTTTGTAGTAACGTACCTGTGTTGCAGGCGATGCGTGTGATGGTGGTGCTGATGGGGGTGTTGGGGGGTGGTTTGCGCCGCTGCAACATGGTGCCACTTGTACCCGCTGAGCCGGCGCTTCACCAGGCCCGCGAGCGAGTGCAGCCAGCCTGCGCGCGACATGCCACACGTGCGGTACCGCTGGGACGCGATACACTGCGCGCTGCCCGCTCCGCGCGCACACTCTTTGGCCGTACAACCGATCAATGGTGACGTATACTTTTATATATTCACAATTTTCGTGTACAATGACGCGTTGTCGATGTTCGCACTACGGTCACATTGTATCTACCGAATGTGCTGAACTCTTTCTCCTCCGGTAAAGCTGTAAAGGCCACCTCACGGCCAACGGCGTAGTCCATTAAAAAGAAACCCTGTATACCATGGGGGTAGGCAGAGACTACCGTTTGCAACATGCTACGATCCTGTCATACCTCTTTCGCTTCATCCACAGTCATACATCTTTTCATGCACTTCCGTCGGATGAGGGCGACTCGACCTTTCTGGAAGAGACGGTCTAAACCCATCTCCGCATTATTGCATTTAATGAAACCGGTTTTGGACGCATCGGTTGGATGGTCTCAAAGTATATAATAGACATAGATAACTCTTTTATTGTATTGTATATAGATTGTGACGCCTTTTTATACTTGCACTGAACAAAAACTGTACTCTATTGTAACATACAAAAGATGTAATTGATCTAACTACTCAATATAATGGATTCTATTTCATAGGTATTGTTATTATAATTTTTATTTTTTAGGCAAATACGATGAAACCGACATATTAAACTACTTCGACAACGCGATATTATACACTTTTTTTTTTAACTTATTATAATTGACTCAAAGAAATAATGATTATGAAAAAAATAATAAAGAAATAGTCAACCAAAGAGTGTGTACGTAATGCCCCGCGGCGTTATGACAGCGAAGAAAGCTACCACGATTGATGGCCGATGGGTGATGGTGAAGAACACAGGCCGCCCGCTCACACCCCGCCATTACAAGCCCACAGTATATACAGAATAACGGTACACTTCACAAGTTTATAAAATATGGAATGTCTTATGACACTTAGTAAGTTTTAGATGAATTTAAATAAAGACATAACTGAATTTGAATAAAAATTAATAAACTAAGTAATTTTATTCAAAGTTACATGAATAAACCTTTTTAAATATCAATAACTTGGATAAGTAGGTAACATTAAATATTTCATACGATTTCCAAATCATCAACTTCGTGAACTGACCATTAACTGCTTCCCAAAGCGGTACACAATAATAGCTCGTAATAGCAAGGTGTTAAAGTCGTGTTAAGTGTGGCGAGGCATGTGACAGAGCTATGGGCAGGCGATGTAGGGCGTGTAAGGACAGCGGCAAAGCACAGATAACACACACTGAGAGACATTTAATTTAATCATTATTATTTTTGTAAGGAAATATGACGATATATTAAAAACATACTGAGCTTACATGACGTTATAACTAAAGAAACCTCAAATATGGTATAATACTTGTAACTGTTTCATGTTGTCGCGGCGTAAGCTCAATATAATCTACGAATTACAATAAAAACGCGGACAGATTGGAGGCGTCAAGACACGCGTTGCAATTATTTTGCACAGACCAAAACGAACTCTGTATCAATATACATAAAGATTGAATTTGTGTGATAAAAGCCACGCGACCACGCGGCCATAATTCGCTTGCGCGGTCACTGACATTTCGTTGGAGAATGAACTTTATCTATAAGTCAATACAGTTCATTTTGGAACAACAAAAAATGTACAACGCGTCCGAATTTTTCATCCCCTCAGTGTGTGAAATAGTGAAAGATACAAATTAAATATACACCAACTTCTGGGAATAAAATAGTTTGGGAGAGCTACAAATATTAGGTTAGACACATGTAATATTGTAAGACGAGAACGACACTGATTCTGTCAACTAAATTTGGCAACACAAATAATATTGCCGTTTCCCTTGCACACTACGGCTGTGAGAAGGACGGCAATACAATCCAGTTACTCGCTAATAGAATCAATACCGTTGACCTTAATGTTGTTGTACACAAACTATGACTTAACTAAATGTAGCATCGTCAATAATGTTGCCATCTCGCTTATACATTACGTTCACGAGAAGGACAGCAATATACTTAGTTAAGTTTAGTTGCATGTACCAACATTGGAAGTATCATGATTTAGATTTTATTGTATATAGATAGATATAGCTACATGAATTAAATACGACGACCTAAACTAATTATATAAAAATTAAATGAACAACAGATAAAGACAGAAAAGAAAAAAACTGTCAGATCATAGTGCATTGTATAGCTTACAATGCACTATGATCTGACAGTTTTTTTGCATAATTCTTTTCTATTCTAATTATTTTCGTATAAGCAGTGGTAGCCGAGTGGTCGAATGCGCGCCTTGCAAATCAAAGTGTGCAGGTTCAAACCCCGGCTCGCACCTCTGGGTTTATGTGCGAATCTCATTTTCATCCGAGATTACCACATGCTATGAAACGGTGAAGGAAAACATTGTAAGGAAACCTGCACGTCTATAGAAAGGCGTGTGAAGTTCACCGACCCGCACTGGGCCAGCGTGGTGAACTATAGCCCAAAAATCTCCCTCGTATTGATGGAGAATGTGCCCGGTATAATGGCAATAGGCTCGCCCCCTATTAAATTGGTAAATGTACCCAAAATATTATTTCGGACTTCTGATACACCCAGTATACGTCTCATTGACCCAGTACGCTGAGCATAACCGTACACCAGTACGTTGTTGTACGTACACGTACGCATGTTTTACAGACACGAAGTGATGTAGTAATTATTAATTAATTATTTATAACATCATAATTGCCTCCATAGGTTATAATGTCGTAAGTACGCGTTGCACGAAAGCATACCGCAAAGCACACGAGGTCGCGTGAAAGCAATACTCCATGGATATACTCCCGATATATTTACATAATGGAAGGATTGTGACCAGTTCATGATAATGAACGATGGACTTACTGTGAAATGATTGCGTTTTGGATACATACTTACAAAACAATATAAAGTACAATATTATTTAATATAAATATTTTATAGATATTGTTACAGCTCCAAGGGACTTCAGACCTGAATATTTGATATTATCTCTAATAATAAAATGAATTTATTAATAAATAAAGAAACCGACAACATTTCTATATCGAGGAATATTACTTTGCGTGAGTTGAAATCAACGTTTCTAACTGTTGCCATTGCAGATAAGATTTTGTTTTTTGTGCACCCAAGAGTCATATTCGCTTGTTCATTTTACTTTGATATGTACTTTAGCTGAAAATAGATTTGCGTAGAATGCAGAACTTGAAACGCAAACGCTCTCTGTATCCTCAGACTCTAATAGGATGGGATGGGTGGGTAGAGATACTATTATCATTATTTATTGACGATTCATAAGTGCCTGTATTGGATTACATGAATAAAAAAAATCGGATTCAGATTACAATTTTAATAAAAAACAACGCAATCATTTCACATCTCAAGACACAACGCGTACTGCAGGACTAGCACGCGCATCAAGACAATCACTTATGTCAACGAACATGTCGCATCTTTAAAAGTATAGAGACCCATTTTGAAATTTTAGGTTTTCGAATATAAATCTTAATAAAGGGACGTTCTAATGACCATTTTTCAAAAACATTATTTTTGAATTAGGTCTCTATACTTTTAAAGATGCGACAGTATCTACTACTGTCCCTTTCTCATAAATTAAGAAAGTGATATAGCGACTCGGTGCGACATAATCCGTGACATAAGTGTAGTCGTGGCGCGCGTGCGGGCCGAGCTGGTGGTGGGGTGCGCGTGAGTCGCGAGTACAGAGCGGCAAGCGCAGCTCATGGTACGAGCGCTATAACACTGTGTAGTACAGTCGTAGGCTGGCTGCCCTCCTTCGTAATATAAAACAATTCATTTGTCAATATGTAAAAATAAAAACAAAAATGTAGGTATACAGGATGTTTCAAAAGTCGAAAATAATATATTCGCATATGGATTACTCTCGCGTATACAAAGGAATAAAGCCCCCCACACTCACTGGGGTGTCAAAAGTGGCGCGTCATTTCTTTTTACAATACCAAAACAAACTATGTGTCAATAAACGTAAAGATTCAATTTCTGTGGTAAAATCCAAAGATATTTCGTTGAAGTATTAACTTTTTCTTTCGAGTCAAAACAGTTCGTTTTAGTAAAGACAAAAAAAGATCCACACGCGCGTCTCAACGCCCCAGTATGTGGACAACTTTTTGATATTAAAATTTGATCGAAATTTTAACACATACTAATTTTTAATTGTCTTTTTGCTTTCTATTTTCAAAACATTACTGTAAATGTCAATTCCGTTGTACCCATACTACAACTTAACTATTAATTAACAGCACTAAACATATTGCTGTCTCACTTGAACATTACTGACGTAAGAAGGACGGCAACACACTTAGCTTACGGTAGTTAATGGCTTGGTATTCATGGCTGCCCATAGTTAATACAGTACACATTGTTATCAGTCTTATAAATTGACTCTAAGGCGACAAAGCAATAGTTGTCACATATATTTAATTATACTTTCCTTAGAAACTATGACAGCTGACGTATCAGCTACGGGACCTATGCGTACGCACGTATTTTGGACTTTTGATACAACCTGTATATTTACAAAACAGTTAACAAATAATACCTAAAACAAATTGTAAATAAAAATATATTATTCGTAGCGAAAGTATGTCTCGTAGGTTTTTATAAAATATAAATGTATTCAACAAAATATGTACTGTTCAGAACATAATAATAAATAAATAATTTTACGTTAAATTTTAATATAAATAAAACCACCATGACGTGTACTAGCAAATCGATAATCCATATAGCGTGACATTTGTCGTCCTCTACTTCATATTTTTGTACGAAATGATGAAATATTAATGTTTTTTTTTTGTCAGCCTGTTACTTCCTCCCTTTTCTTCCTCCACTCCTCTCTGTTCTCTCCCAGTGTGGACCAGTCTCTATTGTGCGAATCTAACTCGTATCGCCATATTTTTTTGGGCCTTCCGCGGTGTCGTTTGACTATATTTGGCACCCATTCAGTATATCATCCGGTATATGGAATAAGGTTTAACTAACTGCGCCTGAGATAAGCGAGTATTCTGCTAATGTCTAGTAACTAACAGCCAGTAGTGGTCCGACGTTTTTCCTTGACAATACCTGAGCATGCTTCAATGACTTTTCCAAGACTCTCCCTGACTTTCCAGAAAGAGGACACCCTGTTCGCTATCGTTCCTTCTGACAATAATGATGACTGACAAAGCCTCCCACTAGGGCATCGACCCTGGCGCGCCAAATTTGTCCATACCAAAACAAACTGTATTGTCTTATAGAAAAAGACCATTCTTCAACTAAGTGACACTGACAGCGCGGGCGAATTTCGAGTGATGGAAGCCAAGCATTTACCACAGAAATTAAATCTATTTATGCAGCGTTCGTTTTGGTATTGGCGCAAATTAGGAGGGGGGTAAAGTAGGGAGACTTAACGACAAGACAAATGTCACGGTATATATCGATAATCGTATCGATTTCGACAGTAATTTCCAGGATGTGTGTGTGTGAATATATGTTGTGTGTGTGTGTGTGTGTGTGCTCACCCTGGTCCTCGTGGTGGTGCTTGGCGTGCGCGTGCGCGTGCGCGGGCGCGGGCGGCGCGTGCTCGGCGCGGTGCCCGTTGCGCAGCTCGGCGCGCGTCAGACTCTGACTGCGACCTTCCGATAGTCTGCCAAACCAAATACTTACTACTATAGCCCTTTCAACGTCCGACCGCGGATGTCAAAATACGTAACTTTCCAGGAGTGCAAAAAACAACTGTTTTACTTTCTTTATTTCACTGATACACGTGGTGTTTTTCTTTTTATGGTTCCGTACCCAAAGGGTAAAACGGGAACCCTATTACTGAGACTTCGTCTGTCACCAGGCTGTATCTCATGAACCGTTATAGTTAGACAGTTGAAATTTTCACAGATGATGTATTTCTGTTGCCGCTATAACAACGAATACTAAATAACAGAACAAAATAAATATTCAAGGGGTTCCCATACAACAAACGGGATTTTTTTGCCATTTTTATAGATAATGGTACGGAACCCTTCATGCGCGAGTCCGACTCGCACTTCACCGGTTTTTTTAATAACGCCCCACCATTAGTCCAAACTCCCTTTTTTTATTCAACTGATCACGTCAAATGATGCGTATTGCGATTCCCTATTGAATGATATACGAAATGTATTTTAATCAAAATATGACTTCCGCGGTGATAGAACTTAAGCGACGATATAATGTTGAAATAAAACGAAAAAATACGACCAGTTTAACGTTTCGTTTCGACATAGTATATCGAATTAGAGATGATGTCGATTTTACGAGAATTGGTTCACTAGATATAGATCGATGTAACTTCACTTCAACGCAAGCGGGGCGAAGTCTTACTTTATTATATGTCCATGTTCGTAGTAGTTTGCTTACCTATCTTTGAGTAGTAATGGGGAGGGCGGGTGCAGCCGCTCGTGCAGCGCCGGCGGCTCCAGCTCGGTACTACCGCTGTTCGCTATAACAAACAAATACACGTTTGATTGGATTTGTTTAAATATTACTTTGTTAAGATGAGTTTTAAGAAAAAATATGTAAAAAAGAACAAAGCAATTAATATTTAAAAGGTAAGTAGAAAAAACCCAACCGACAAGAGCTTAGCTCTTAAGATTAAGAGAAGCCAGGGACCAGGGGCCCAATTCTCGCGAAATCGACATTGTGTCTAAATCGACATATACGCAACTTTAAAAGTATAGAGACCCATTTAGAATTTTTTGGATTTCGACTATAAATCTTAAAGTGTCGTTCTTACGACCATTTTTTAACATTATTTTTGAGTTAGGTCTCTATACTTTTAAAGATGCGATATGTCGAAACCAAACGCCTTTTTTTTTTTTTTTAATTGCATAGTAATGGTTACCATCGTGGCCCAGCATGGAGTGTTGTCTGCTCGTTCGCGGCGGCGGCTCCGGCGATCTGCCCGTACTGTGCTCTCTGCTTAAACTGTAACACATCAATATGCTATCATCTACAACGAAATGCAACGAAATAAAAACAATTGGACAAAGTTAAACAAAAACCGGCCAAGTGCGAGTCGGACTCGCGGACGAAGGGTTCCGTACCATTATCTATAAAAACGGCAAAAAAGTCACGTTTGCTGTATGAGAGCCCCCTTTAATATTTATTTTATTCTGTTTTTTTAGTTTTTGTTGTTATAGCGGCAACAGAAATACATCATCTGTGAAAATTTCAACTCTCTAACTATCATGGTTAATGGGATACAGCCTGGTGACAGACGAACGGACGGACGGACGGACAGCGAAGTTTCAGTAATAGGGTTCCCGTTTTACCCCTTGGGTACGGGACCTTAAAAATACATCAAGTCAGTTTAGAGGTATGGCCGATGGAAGTTTGATAATGTATTACATTTAGGTTTTATTTTTCGATGGGATTCTTTAAGAACCGTTTGGTATACCTAACACATTTTTGTCAATTTCGTGGATTGGATCCTGTTTGCTTAACCACATCCAATTGTCACAGATTCGAAACAGTACAATTTTATTTATAATGTCTAAAACAAACCTACAACTCTGCATTATGTAACGTACCTGAAATCATTTTGTAAAATCGGAAATTCAATTAGTCAATTTTAAAAAATCTTAATGCAGAGTTGGAGTCTTAGTATAGACATTACGAATTAATTTGTAAACACAAGAGCTACCGGAATATTAATAATCTAGTAAGTCCACTGGGCACCTGTCAAGATACAAAGATAAAAGATGGAATTACCAAACAACTAGTTGGCAGGGCTCACAAAGCAAAAGGAAAGTGGGGAGACAGAAGAAAAGATGGGCGGATGTCATAACGAACATAGCTGGAAAAAGTTGGATGCATATCGCCAAAGACAGGGAAAGATGGAAAATAATGGAGGAGGCTTTTACCCATAGGGGGCCACATAACAATGAAACGGACAGGAAATAATTAAATTGTAAAACGTTAATGTGGAAACAAAGCTGTAATAATAATAATAAGACCACTGATGTTAACCCAAAACGATTTTACATTTCTGCACTACGGAACATAAGTGTAGATACCCTTTTATATAGAGATAACACGGCTGCTAGTGAAAATGAAGTAAATAATATTACCTTCTATGTCTGGGTGTGGCGTGTAGGTCGACCCGAGACCGCCTCTGCTGATTCTGATGGTAAAACCTTTGCAGAACTATAGGACTAGTGTTGCCCGAGCTCTGTACAAAACATGACATTATTAACTATTATTACATGATAAAATGGGATGAAATTGTTGATTTTATGGGGACAGCGTGGCGGACTATGACCGGAGTCCCTCCCACATTGAGTTAAGTGTTCCAAGTGTAATAAAAACTAAATGGTTCCTATGACACAAGACCCAAGGCGATTTAAAAAAATGATCAGCCCAGTACATCAGTTTCTTGCCGGATCTTCTCAGTTGTGGTCGCTTTCCAACCCGTAGTAGTATAGTAGTATATAAGAAAAAAAAATGTAAACTTGACAATTTGTAAGTGCCCCCATAGGCCTATACAAAATAAATGATTTGACTTTGACTTTTTGACTAGTTAGTGGCGAGATTATTGTTAACTTTTTAAGTTCCTTTCTTCCTAACCATTTGTATCACACACCTGGGCAAAGGTCTCCCCCCCCCCCCTCTTTCCATTAATCACATAATAATAGTAAATTATTTGGTGAGCAAAAAATTAAACTATTGGCTCATATGTATATTGCCGCCGTCATGTCAGAAGACTGTAGTGGACTTCTACCTATCACTGTGAGGATTGTAGGTGTGATGATATATGTAGTGTGGTGTGTATACTGACCGCGGGCGAGGCCTTCCACCGGTTGTCGGCGGAGACGCGGCGCGCGGGCGGCGGCGGCGGGGACGCGCGGCCGTCTATCGTCCTGAACAACCATCACATTAGCCTATGAGTTATCATATCAAAGAGGGAGCTTTACCTAACATTTGACAGTTATACACGTCCAATTGTGTGTGACACTTTGACGTCTACATCAGATAATCTTTGTCAGGTGTATGGAGGGTAGCGCAGGAGGACGAGGGTAGAGGAGGACGAGGAGGAGGAGGAGAAGGGGAGGAGGAGGAAGAGAAGGGGAGGAGAAGGAGGAGGAAGAGGGCAATCTGTGTATTGAAACAGTGTCCGTCGTAATGCATGAAATAAAAGTTCAAAAACCTTCCGCAATGGCGCTGGTGTCGACACGGGTATATATCGACGACGGGAATAGACCGGTAATCGGAAAAACGCTGAGTCCGTTATCAAATTTATAGTATTGTTGCAATTTTACCTGCGCCTCGGGTATGGTGAGTGATTGGAGAAGTCCGCCTCGAGGCTGGCGGGCTGCGAGCTGCTGCCGCCCGCGTTGGCCGTGCTGTTCGCCCACCACGCCCTGAACAAACACATGAACTTGATTCAACATGTCACACCTATATTCCTCAAAGGGGTAGCCAGAAGTGCACTGCGTTGTCTCAACACCTTGCCCATGTATTTTGATCCCAATGTAATAGGAGGTACGTCGTAGGTACGTCTGTCTACAGGCGTGCGGGTTTCTACCCGATGTTTTCCTTTATCGTTCAGCAAGTGATAATAATGATTGAAAACGTACATTTCGTCAAAAATCTTTTTCTTTGCGTCCCAACATTCATGTTTTACCAAGGATAGGGCTGACAGACCAGTGGTCCTTATATTGTTTTTTTTTTTTTTTTTTTTTTATTACGAAATGAGCGAAATGATGATATTTAATGGAATAAGATGAGGAATGGCATCACCTGCGACTAGCGCGAGTATTTCGCCAATGTCAAGTAATTAATAGCAAGGACAAATTCAATAAATACACATTATAAATAAAAATGGATAATGAGTGATAAAGATGGCGGATGACTCCCCTATATTGTTTTAATGACTACTGACATTTTGTTAGACAGTTTTGACATCCAACTCAGTACAAAATCTGTCAAACAATGTCAGTTACTAATTAGTTTTAATTATTGTTTTATCCGGGCCATTTCGTCCTGGCTTGCGTGCTCCTCTTATGTGGGGGTCAGAGTCCTTAAAATTAGCGTAAGCCTAATGTGTGCGCAATGATTTCTTCCCAGTCTTTTATTTAAATAAAAGTCGTAAAATATTAATAAATATTATAAAAGTCTGTAAACTTGTCTTTAAAAAAAATCCAATGTAAACAACAATCTGTTGTCAGTTACTATTGAAAAAACAGTACCATAAGAGGTGATGGTAAGGATCCGTTGGTACTGACCTTCCAGGCGTGGGAGTGACCTGCTCGGGCATCCAATGCTGCGAGCTCGTAACGAAGTTCCGCACCGGCTGCGGCGTCACAGGACTTTCCACCCCGTTGCCCGCCGGCGAGCTCACCGGCCCCGTCGCAGCCGCCCCCGCCGCCCCAACCGCCCCCACCGTCCCAAACGCCCCCCGCGGCGGCGTGCTGGAGATCGGCAGACACGCGTACCAAGCGCCCACCGATACGAAATTACGGGACGATTTGACGACGAACGGGTGCTCCAACAGTTTTGCGTATTTGGGACGCTCCTTGTAATTTTTTGTTAGGCTGAAATACAAAACCAACATTAATAAAACCTAAGATAGATGAAGAATGAACTTTTTCTCTTCGTCAATAAAGTTCGTTTTGGTATAGGCAAACCTGATTGACAAATATGGTTCACTCTTCCGTTCACACTTCTCAAAACTAATGATTTATGCTTCCAAAACAAATGTATGAGTATGCAGAACTCCCATCAAAGTCCCGTCATTCAGGGCCCTTGTAATTTGTATTTTTTACAAAAAAATAATTTCTACTACATACCTCAAGATTAAAGATTTAATATTTCTTTTTTCATAGATTACATATCATCCCTTTAGCACTTCAAATGCTTAATGTCCCGAAAACCGAACTCGGAACCTCTCGATTAAGCGTTAAATCACTCTGATCACTAGACTAGGCTTTTTATATTAATAATTTCCACTTACCACTGTGTTACAAATAATTTAAACTCTGGTGTGAAGTCATTGGTGTCTGGTAACTTCGGGGGATCGTCCGCTATCACCTGGAAATACACTTAAGTACAACAAAACACATGGCGATGTCTTTAGAGGTAACCTAGTTGACAGGACGACCGAAGGGTGGAGTTTCACGTCTGGCCCAAAATTTTACCGCCAAAACATGGCGCTCATTGCAGTGCACATCTGCCTACCCTTTCGGGGCATACAGGCGTGATGATATACAACCTTTTTTATTATCATCTCTCTAAAACTCTAGAACGTCTTGACCAGTTTTTGGAACGTATTTCCTTATCGCGCGTTGCGAAAGGGGGCTAGACGGAAAAAATTAACACTGGCACGAAATTTTGTAACGACACTTTTACATATGTGTGTGTGATGATAATTGAATGCATTTGCATGCATGTTTTATTCCCATAATGCAAAATAAAAGTAAAAAGTGTAGATGATACGTAGTTCGCCATATTATCTAGTTATGTTATATGCAAATTTCAGTGTGTTAACTAACCCGGGTGAGCACTTCGAAGTCATTGGTGCAGTCCCTGTAGGGGAACACGCCAGTGGCGAGCTCCACTAGCGATATGCCGAGCGACCACACGTCCGCGCGGATGTCGTAGTCCGGCCGCGTCGGGTCCGGCGGATCTATCCGTTCCGGCTGAAACAAAGCAAACACGAAAATGAATATACAGGGTGTTTCAGAAGTCCGAAATAATACTTTGACGTTTGCATCAGTATCGGGTATACAACTGAATGGTATAAAAATTTGATCGAAATTCGACCTTGTTTTTCCAACTTTCTTTTCGTCGTCAATTTCTATAACTCGTAATATCTCGAGTGCTTTGTAAAATTTGCATGTTCTGTTTTGTGAAAATTGGTAGTCGCCCCTTATACGTGTAGTTTACACTGCTGAATAGTGTTATAGATATACCCAAAGGCACGATACCATAGATACTAGCCGTATATGCCGGATTAAGGTAGCTTGATGTCCTAAGCAATCTTCCCCCCTATGCTTAAGTGAACTTCAAATAATTAATTGAAAAAAAAAGTGAATACGTATTGTAGGTAGAATATGAATGTGTTGTTCCTTCTGCCCTCATCCCATGCTGTCCTAAGATTCGGATATATTGGTACGACCGGCCTCCTACCTGACGTCAACTCACCTCGGGAACATCTTACACAGCCAACATATGTTTTCGTCATATTTGAACGTGGGTGGGAATTGTCTCTGGTGCCCCCCTAAACGTGATGCTCTAAGCAATTGCTTAAATAGCCCTTAGTACTATACTCACGGCCATGTATGCCGCGCAGCCGGCGCTCCTGGTCTTGGCCTTGGAGTCGACAAGGCGGCCGCTGATGCCGAAGTCGCAGAGCTTGACGTTGCCCCGCTCGTCCAGAAGGATATTGCTCGGCTTCACGTCCCGGTGGATCACACCATGCTTCTCCTTCAGGTACGACAGTGCGTTCACCGTCTGTAAATACATACATACATATACTCAAGCCTGTATCCCATGGGGTAGGCAGAGACTATGACGCAAGGACGCCGCAAGGGAAATTGGTTTTTTTTTTACACATATTCAAACGTCTGTAACTAAGAACCTATGATGGTAGTTATGTATAATCTACCTTCTCTATGCATCTACTTATTAGCTGTCGAATATATACGTAAAGCATTATTTCGGACTATTGATACACCCTGTATACTTACAGCCACAGTGACCTTCCCCAGTATTGCCTCAGGGATGGGCGCTCCGAGCCTCTTGAGCAGCTTGTCGAAGCATGAGGCCATCAGCTCCATGCAGATCCACACGTCGGCGTCAGTCACGAAGCACCCGAGACACCGCACGATGTACGGACAGTCGTGCGAGCGGACCACCACGTCCAGATCCATCAGGATCCGTTTGGTCTCTTCGGAATTGCCAGAGCGACGCATTTGCTGCGAATTATACAATGATATTGGAAGATGTAGATACCAAAATATGACAAAAAAATTAACGAAGTTGGTCTCATTGATGTCAAAGTTTATTTTGTATAGGCTTATGGGGGGCACTTACAAATCGTCAAGTCTTCTTTTTTTTTCTTATATGCCACTACCGGATCGAAACGCGACCTCAACTGAGAAGATCCGGAAAGAAACTCAGCGGGCTAATCATTTTTTTAATTGTCAAAACTTACTTCAAATACACAGGTAGATATAGCTCCCCTGTTGATGCCAAGGTCTTAGCTCATGACATAGACAATCTGACATTGCCAATTACAATTTTTATTTTTGTTCTTTTTTAATTTCTGCAGTAGACAAACAGATAGCTATTAATATCAGACATTGCTAGTAACCAACCCTTAAATCTGTAGCATTAGATACTAATATCCAATGGCATGTCACCAACTTACCTTGACAGCGATAACAGCACCGGAGGGTTTGTGCAGCATTTTGACGACGTGGCCGCAGGTTCCGCTGCCCAGCTCGCCGAGGTGCTGCAGGTCGTCGACGTGGGAGCTGAATGGAACGCCCTCAACGTTCAACTTGCCGCTAACCTACAGGACAAATGTCACCATAAAGGCCCAAGCGCTTCGAGACATGCACTGCAAAACAAACTTTATAGACACATAGCATAGGTCATTTTTTAACTAAGTAAATGATATTGAAGACGCGAGCGAATTTTGCAGCATAAGCACGCGTGGCTTTTACCACATAAATTCATATAAATTAGTATTTAGTTACAAATGCCACTAAGTCGACCATGCTTCATGAAAACTATTCTTATTGCTAAATAAATAAAGCAGAAAATACCTTGTGCACCTCCTGCATCCTGTACTCAGTATCGGTGTTCTGCGCTGATCTCATTGGGAACACTGGTATTTCCTTGTCTTTGAACAAAACTAGAAAAATATAATATTTTTTTCAATAATACAGAGATAAAAAAAAAATAACAAAAAACGACTTCAAAAACCTAGGTGCACAAAAAGCTAAAAATAACCTTATAATTCATTACATTTGGAGTAGGTGCCAATATATGTCAGACTAGGCGGCAAATACACACTTGAATTAACCACATAACAGCCCTTAAAATTAATAAAAATACAAATGTTTCCTCTTTATAATATAATAATAATACATCATCACGCCTGTATTCCCCGAAGGGGTAGGCAGAGGTGCACTGCAGTGCGCCCACTCTTCGCCGATGTATTTTGGTCCCAATGTAATAGGGGGCGAGCCTATTGCCATTATACCGGGCACACAGGTTTCCTCACGATGTTTTCCGTCACCGTTTCTTAGCAAGTGATAATCTCAGATGAAAATGAGATTCGCACATGGAACCCAGAGGTGCGAGCCGGGGATAGAACCTGCGCACTTTGATTGCAAAGCGTGCGTTCGACCACTCGGCTACCACTGCTATATTAGTTATTATAATATATGTATAGAGGAGCCTGGTAAAGGATTTAAAAATGCATTACACAAATCACTTTCAGTACAAAGAATTTTAAACATCCTGTAGTTGTATCATGAGCACCAAGAATAGACTTATGTCACAGAATATGTGGATTATATCTCTTTCTCTCATATAGAATAAGACAGAGAGCGACCAAGCCGAACTGTGACAGAGGTCTTGTCTTGACATACATCCTGCCACCACAGAATATGTTAAAGGTAAAATGTATAGACAACAATGTGTTCATGTCTGAAACAAGCTAGATACTAAATTTGGGTGTGTTTTACAAGACACCAACTCCTCATAATAATTAATTTGTGTTGTATCACAAAAGCAATGGACAGAATACAATTCCTTATATCACTGGACTGACCACCCATCCACTTGCTGCCAACATATGCAAATAATTAACCACACATGGTACATAACAGCCACCTGGGAAGCTGTGGGCATGCATCTATACACAATTTCTTATTGTATGCTAATGAAACATTATTATTTTCTAATGTATGCTACATTATGTTAAGGTTCCTGTTATTACACTCAAAATATCCAAGTGCAATTCTTATTACAAATTAACAAAATTCGTAAACAAATAAAAGTCAGAGATAACATTACAAGATTTACAGTGAGCACGGTGAGATAAGGACAAACCAAACTGAAGGGTTAGAAATGTCAATACATGAAAGGATAAAGTACAAGGGTGGATTATACTTAAGATTGCTTGAATGAAGCAGTCAAACCGCAAGTATTCCAGTAATGGATATCTTGAAATACTTACTGGGCTTGACTCGTTGCTCCCGGCCGCCCCCCGGCCTGGGGGCTCCAATTCCACCTTGGTTGGTGAAACAACCTTCTCTTCGGATCCGCATTTCATTATTAAAACGTTCCTGTAAACCTTTCAATTTCCCCTCGATCGAACTATTTGACATTATAGCAACGGAAATAAGCCACTGATAACATTTAAGTAATTATTACAAAACAAATAGATTAATTTTATTTACACGAAAATTGTAATGAAAAGCGCAGCAGTCCAAGGATTTCGTTCGCCAACATATGTATTATCTATGGCACTCAATTTCATTCGGTCCATGATGGGTCCATGGCACGTCCATGGATGGAGGTTTATTTTTTGATATTTTTTTACTCTATGATTGTGATGAATACATTTTGTTTTGATTTCTTCCCTTTACTTTATATTTAGCATTCTGCATATTTATCTATTTCTTATTTGTGAGATATATATTGCTTGCTAGGTATTCAGTAATTATATATTTAGAAAATTTAATTGGATATTCTAGGAGTTTCTGTTAGCACAGATATCCAATTTCCGAACGATATCGTTATCTATCGTTCGGTTGAAATGACAGATCATTGACAGATGAATTCGTCATTAATATTTCACTCATTCAATCAATTCTCGTGTTTCTCATTTCATTCTCGACTTTTTGCGTTACTATATTTTTGCTTGCCTACTTTTCGAATGGACAATAAGGAAAATCCTAAATAGAATCTTCAAGAAATTATTTCTGGTCCAAATAATTCGCGTATCGGAACATCGAAATCAAATAGGTCCGATAATACGATCGCGGTCGTAGAATACAAGTGTTATGAGTTTACAAGCAAAGTGAAAAGTGTCAGAAACTTGTTACCTTAAAATGAAATGACGTGAAAATATTATTTCTAAACACGGACGAAAGAAATGTGTTTACTTTTGTGCGTGTGATTGTAAGCGACCATGATGCAATCGACGTCGGAGGGGTGTATGAACATCGCCGAATTGGCAAACCAGCTGAGACGGGAGAAGATATTCATAAACTCGGAGAGGCAGCTGTTGCACAAACTCAATGAGGAAGTGGAGAAGAAAGCTCTAGAACTGCTGCAGTGTGCTTGGATATGTTCGCAACAACGCCAAAACTTGACCAACTTGATCGCGGCAAGATGTGAGGCTGACTCCGTAGCCGCCTGCCAGAGAGCCAGCGTCCTTGAAAGGGCTACTTTTGTGGATGCCTATAAAGTCTTGAAGTACAAGGTAAGTAATTTAGTTAAACCATTTCAATTATACATACATTTAATATGACAGTAGGTAGATCCACAATGCTATTCTCATATTTAATCTCGCAAATCTAAATTAGGTAATGTAAAAAACTTTAAGAAAGTGCTTAAGCCACATAGGAGTAGATGCATAGTGTATATTATTGCCAGTGTTTTGATGAAACAATGCAACCCACACATCCACCCACTTTTTTGCACTAGTAGGCAAATACTAAAACAATTAATTGTTCGTGAAATTAGCCACAAATCATTTTTTTTATTGTGAAGATTCTATTTATTGTCTGAGTATCTAGTTATTTACTGATGTCTACAAACAATTAATTTTAATGATATAAGCAAGTACACTTAAATCTTTATTTGAAATTATAATAGAAAATTGTGACCCCAATTTGGTCATACACATGTGTCCTCTGGTTAGTTTGTCAGGAATCAAACCCACAACTATCTGGAGCAATTAGTCACTCAAACAACTAGATCAAGCCATTGTCGATGAAGCTAACATTCCTCAATATTCTTTCCTCAATAATGTCATGGCTTCATAAATTATTCATGTACATATGTAGAGAAACAATGTTGTTAAGTGACCTACAAGGTGTCATAAGGCATACGAAACGCCATATAAGCTATGAGTGACAGACAATTAGCTACATTACATAATTAACCATAACTACCTTCACTCACTGGAACAAGCAAATTATATTTACTTTTATTTAAAAATGTACTCTACACCATTATACATAAAGATTGAATTTCTGTGGTAAAAGCCATGCGAAGGTGCATCAAAATTCACTCGCATCATTGGCGACATTTCGGTGAAAACAGATTTTTCTCTGAGTTTTGGTGTTAGCAGAAAAAATATTGGAGGTTTTGATGAATGAATGCAGGGGTTACTGTGACCTTCGATATGATATGTACATACGCTTGAGTTGCTAGGTTGAAGTCCTTGTTTTATATGTATATTGTACATCACAACATGAAAAATGTATCCAGTATGTTTAAAATAAAATAATAATAAATAAAATTTATTTATTTTCCACGCTAGGTTTTGCTAAAATCTATACTTGTTGGGATTAAGTAAGCTAAAGGTACAATTATTTTAGCAAGGTTTACAGGCACATTTGAAGTTGGTTATAGGGAGTGAACTGGAGCCTGTATTTCAGGACTCCAGGACTCTCCCCGCGGTGAGTGAGTTACAGCAGATGAGAGATCAAAAGTTTGTGTGTCTATTTTCATGTTGTGGGGTGTGTACCCACACAACATGAAAATAGACACACAAAAAAATAGACAAACATGAAAATAGTTTGATGTAAATAATATAAATAAATAAATATTAAATTAAATAAATAAAGTGGTAGCCGAGTGGTAGAAGTGGTAGCCGAGTGGTACAAGTGGTAGCCGAGTGGTACAAGTGGTAGCCGAGTGGTAGAACGCACGCCTTGCAAATCAAAGTGTGAATCAGAATCAGAATCAGAATTTTTTTATTCATGTAAACCAATACAGGCACTTATGAATCGTCAGTAAAAAATAAATAGTATTAATAGTATCTCTACCACCCATTCGGAATGCAATTCCTATGGAGAAGAATGGGCAAGAAACTCCATGGTTGCTTTTTTCCAATAAGGATTTACATGTTATTTGCATTAGAATGTGTTTTTCTTAATTAACAATGTTATGTGCAGGTTCAAACCCCGACTCGCACCTCTGGGTTTCATGTGCGAATCTCATTTACATCCGAGATTACCACTTGCTATGAAACGGTGAAGGAAAACATTGTGAGGAAACCTGCACGTCTGAGGGATCTTGACTAGTTCTCGATAGATGTGTGAAGTCTGCCAACCCGCACCGGGCCAGCGTGGTGGACTATGGCCTGAATCCCCCTCGCATTGAGGGGAGGCCCGTGCCCAGCAGTGGGACGTTAAAGGGCTGTAGTTAGTTAGTTAAATAAATTCTAGAAAAAGCAATGTGCCTGCCTCCTTAAACAGTGATGACTAATAAAATCCCTGACTATCCCTTTGGCCGATACGGGCGTGATTGTTTTAATTATTACTCAGTGAAATTACTGTCCAGAGGAAACATGTGGGCGTATACTTAGGCAGTTTACACACTGCTATTTTTTGCAGGGATACAGGCGCGATTGCATTGCTACTGTAGATAGGTAATGACAAGGAAAGTAGACATTTAGATGTTTTATGTGTTGATGTGATGGTCGGCAACTCTTGACGCCTAGCCCTGGAGTACCAGCACGACTTGCACGTCTGTCAAGACAAAACATATTATGTTGCTGTCGTCAACATTTTTGCCAATACCAAAACGAACTCTGTGGCAATATGTATAAGGTTGAATTTCTACGCTCTCTTCGGTTAAATAATTGTAATAAATCTGCTTACGTAATATTTGATCGGCCCCTTTTCGGAGCCTATCAAAAAGTCTGCGTGTGTAGCCAGCCGATGCACAGTCGCGGCATGCATGCCTCGTGCTATCGTCATACGCGCTGCTTCCGAACAATGGCCGCCTTCACACCGCACCGCCTTTTGTTTTCGAGAACTTATTCATTCCGCCTTCCGCACACTGATGCGTCGCGCCTCGCGCGTAAATTTTTCGCCAATACCAAAATGAACTCTGTGTGAATGTACATAAAGATTGAATTGCGGTGGTAATAGTCACGCGACCACGATTCAAAATTAACTCGCACTGTCAATATCATTCCGTTCAATTCACAAGTTCTTTCCGAATCAAACAAAAATCGAAATATTGCCCGTCATGTCAAAGTGTAGCCTGTGTTGCCTTACTAACGTATTATTATTTTATCTTTGTTATTAAAAACAGCTCTAAAGGCAACACACTGGAGCTATATGTACCTGTGTACTTGGCAAAAGTTTTGGCGATTTAAAAAAAATGATCAGCCCACTGAGTTTCTTGCCGGATCTTCTCAGTTGAGGTCGCGTTTCGATCCGGTGGTAGTATAGTAGTATATAAGAAAAAAAAATGTAAACTTGACAATTTGTAAGTGCCCCCATAGGCCTATACAAAATAAATGATGGCCATTAACACAAAAAACAAAAAAAAAAAAAATTTGACTTTGACTTGACTGAATATTTTTTTTCTTTGGAACAATACAGTACATTTTGCTATAGGCAAATGTTGTTGTTTAGGACTAGTTTCCACTGCGCAATAAATTAAGATCCGCAACAATCATTAACGGGGCAGGAAATGTACTACAACTTTCAAAACTTGACGCGTGTTCGCATAACTTTTATCATAGAAATGTAATGAACCTTTATGTATATTGAAATAGAGTATAGTTTAGTATATTTTAAAATTCAAGTCAAGTCAATGCGCACGGCCCTGTATTTGCAGGGTGTCATTCGAAAATTTGCTGTCAATGTGCTTGATAATAGTTTAACACCTCAGAGTTTCGGGTGATACTAAACTAAATTTGACAGCACTAAAAATGTCGTCCAACTCTTATACGACAGCCATGAGAACGACGACGCTAATACACATAATATGTATGTATAGTTAAATGTATTTTAGAGTGATGAGTATAAATGTGGACGGATACAGAGCGAGACGAAGGCCCAAGAAAAGATCGATGGACTTTTGGGGGTAAAGGGAGGATCCTCCGGCCACACGGGTGTTGTGTCTGGTGGGCTACTGCCCCACGGTTGTTGTTGGGTTCTTGTATATATGTTCAATCGCTCGGATAACTTTAATATCGAGATTCAGGATTTAGTTCGTATGTGGCGAGATAGATGTCGCCACATCACTCCTCTCCGGAAAGGTGATATGAATGAGATCGGAGTGGACTTCAGTATGACAGAAAAGCGAGATGAATGGAAGAAAAAGACATACTGCGCCGACCCCAAATAATGGGACAAGGTAAGGCAAATGATGATGAGTTAAGTGTATGTTTGCTTTATTGCCAACTTAATCGGTACCATTTTAAAATGATGTTATTTTAATAGTAATTAATATAAAGGGAATAGTAATTGAGTCAGAATCATTGTGGTATCGCCCACATGCGTCAGATTAGTAATGCGCGTACGCACACGCCAGCACGTGTGTTTGCCCACTGAAATATGATCCTACTGGTGTTGAATTACTATCCATTTTAATTACATCACTTTGTATAATAAAATGTGCAGTTGAACTCTTGAAATTCGCAATCTGAGCTATTGAAACCTCGTGCCCAGTTTCATTGCTGTCTAATTTATTGCAACAAAATTAGGGTCAATAACCAACAAATCCGTACACCCCCTATCTGTCATGGACCCTAATAATAAACTATTCTCCGCAACGATCCGTGGGACCCTCTCTAATTGTTTTACAATGGATTTCCGCAAAGTTACGCTTAATTCCATCAATTGTATTGTATTTTTACTACTTCGTACACTGCTTAGGACCCATGGAAGGTAGACGGCCCTTCATAGCCCTGTATTTTCTAACAGGAAGCAACGGCACTTGGTGAGTTGCTGGGATGGCTCCGCGACTCGCCGCACCTGGTCGCGCTGTGCCTACTCCTGGGCGAGGACCACATCCCCCCGAGCATGCCGTCGAACCTGGTGGCTGGGCTGTACGGCAGCTGTCGCTCGTCTGCAGACAGGACTCGGTTCCTGGCTGTACTGAGAGCGCTGATCAAACATCAG
Source organism: Ptilodon capucinus (assembly GCA_914767695.1). Lineage (NCBI taxonomy): Eukaryota > Metazoa > Arthropoda > Insecta > Lepidoptera > Notodontidae > Ptilodon > Ptilodon capucinus. The sequence continues at coordinate 12,742,080 of OU611811.1, forward strand.
ATGGCAACTTCCAGCGATCCTCGGAAGCAAGTATCTTTTATCTCATACTTGTCCACTTTTAACTTTGAACGTAGTTAAGCAAAAAGGATCACCAAAAGATACCAAACGGTAGCTAAATGAGGCCTATTCACTGAACAAATAAGATCCCATCGTAAATAAAAGCAAAAAGCCCTTTTACCACCTAAGTTACTATCCCACATGTCCCCACAGGTAATACATTAAGTAACTTCAAGCTGCCATATCTCAAAGCCGACTCGATGTGGATTGGATCCTTTTTGTTAAACTACGTCCAATTCTTGTCCATGATTTTATGTCCACTTAGAATCATCAATCAACAGGTGCAACCATTTTTTTTCCGGTACTTAAGTACCTAAACCTAATTAACTCATAGAAGAGTATATTTTTCAACGAAACATAATTTATTACGCAAGCTAATTTCGACGCGTCCCTTTCACCGCAGAAACTTAAACTCTATTTACATTTTTAGGGTTCCGTATCCAAAGGGTAAAACGGGAACCCTATTACTAAGACTTCGCTGTCCGCCCGTCCGTCAGTCTGTCACCAGGCTGTATCTCAGGAACCGTTATAGTTAGAGAGTTGAAATTTTCACAGATGATGTATTTCTGTTGCCGCTATAACAACAAATACTAAAAAACGGAATAAAGTAAATATTTAAGGGGCCTCCCATACAAGAAACGTTATTTTTTGCCGTTTTTATAGATATTGGTGCGGAACCCTTCGTGCACGAGTCCGACTCGCACATGGCCGGTTTACAGTACATCAACAATAACAAAAGGTAATCAATTCTGTGTGCAAGTAATGACAGTGGTGAGTATTTGACAGGTTATTTCGCACTGGCAAGTGTGCGCTCGCGAGCCTGTACGCAGTGTACCGCGACGGGCACACGCCGGCCCGCCAGTTCCTGGTGGCGGCTCTCCTGAACCCAGTGATGGCTGTGCTGCACGAAGACGAGTTCTATCTGGACATCGACACCGACAAAGCTATGGAGCGGTGAGCCAATACAACTTTGAGTATAGCTGCTGTAGAATTTAGATTTTAGATAATAGCAGTGGTAGCTGAAATAGCAGTGGTAGCTGAAATAGCAGTGGTAGCTGAAATAGCAGTGGTAGCTGACTGGTCGAACGCACGCCTTGCAATCAAAGTGTGCAGGCTCAAACCCCGGCTCGCACCTCTGGGATTTATGTGCAAATCTCATTTTCATCCGAGATTATCACTTGCTATGAAACGGTGAAGGTAAACATCGTGAGGAAACCTGCACGTCTGAGGGAAATTGACTAGTTCTCGATAGATATTAAAAGTTAAACGTTAAAAGGGCTGTAGTAGTAGTATAGTAGTAGAATTTAGATGCTTCAAGACTCTTAGGTGTTTTGAATAGAGTGTTTAAGTTGTAATATTTTAGGTATACGATGGCTAATGTGTTGACGATTCCTAATTATCATAGGTTCGGACTAACAGGTTTTTGAGTATTTGTCACAATTATCGCATTGTGACTTAAGGGCGCACCCATGGCACTATTTAATAGGGTAAAATACATCTATGAAGGATGACTATTTATATTTATATTCACGTAACAGAACATGAAACTTTTGCACGGGACTCGAGATATTGCAAGATATTTTAGGCAAAAAAAAAATTTCACATCATTGGGCACAGCCTAGGCGTGGTCAGTAAGGCAGAGTTTACCTTATGTTGTGTCTGATTTTAGAGCCGTGTTGTGCCAAATTTTATGATAAACTTATTTATGGTTACCATTTTCAATCACATTATATAGGTAGTATAATCACTGATCGTGTACTTGTGTACATCGGACGATGCTGATGTGTTTCCCCTCCGGTAAAGCTGTAAAGGCCACCTCACGGCCTTATAAAAAAAAAAAAGGTGCTGATGTTCATATAAAACCATTCAGATACTACTGTTCTTTCTAATTCTTATTTTTGTATACATTTGCGTACAGGTTTTCTCAAGCGGATCGCCTCAAGAAGTTCGGTCAGCCGAACAGCGCTGAGTACGCAGCGAAAGTGAGCCGCTACCGCAAGTGGGCCATCCAGTCGCTTTACAACCTGACCAGCCAGTTCATCGCGTCGCTGCGGGAGCACTGGCCCAACTTCCCCGCCACCATCGCTTGGATCGTTCAACAAATTGTGCATCTACTCAAACAACATTCCAGGTAAGAACCTAATCAAACTCAACTCTGCTCGGCACGTCATGCTGCCCATTAGGGAGTTAAGATCTCAAGAACGTCTTTAAGACTACGCTGTTGGCCGTGAGGTGGCCTTTACAGCTTTACCGGAGGAAATACATAGGGCGGCCTATGAATGAGTGTGGAAAATCACTCCCAGGAAATTGTGAATCTGATGAGTAGACAATACAATATTTAAGTGAATCGGGGTTTTGAAGAATAGTATCGGAAACTTTGATGTAGTCTCGCATATAACAAATACTCCATATTTTGTTAAATAAATATCCTCAGAAGTTTAACCTTCAAATTTACAGAAATTTCAATCATAATCCTATGAATCCTTCTAATATTCTAATATGTATTATAAATAGGAAAGTTTGTGAGGATGGACGAATGAATGGATGTTTGTTACTCTTTCACGCAAAAACTACTGAACGGATTTTGATGAAACTACGGTTTTATTGTTTATACATCGGTGGGTTTAGCACGTATGTCGCGACGAGACCTTTGTCACAGATTCACTCGGTCGCTCTCTGTCTAATTTCATACGAGAGAAAGAGACAACACGGAATATCTTTAATATTCCGTGATATACGTCTAGTCTTGGCGCACGTGCTACAACTACAGAATAACATATGGTCTACAGGGTGTACAGAAGTCCGAAATAATACTGTGACGTTTGCATCAGTATCGTGTATACAACTGAATAGTATAAAAATTTGATTGAAATTCCGCCATGTTTTTCTAACTTTTTTTTCGTCGTCAATTTCTTTAATTCGTAGTATTTGGAGTCCTATGTAAAATTTGCATGTTCTTTTTTGTGAATATTGGTAGTCGCCCCTCATAAGTGTAGTTTACACTGCTGAATAGGGTTATGGATGTAACCAAATGCCAGGACACAATACCTGTGACAAATATTCAAAGGTGTAATATTAATATTATATTAATATTCAAACTCAGAATGTATGATAGTTAGGTATAAACTGACTTCACTAAACATCCACGTATGAGCTACCGTATATGAACCCAAAGTATTATTTCGGACTTTTGATACACCCTGTATAATTCATAACGATTTTAAACAATCGAAGTCTGCGCGTACGAAGTCGCGGGAGAAGCTAGTAATAAATAACATACCACCTTGGCCATTTTGTTGGCACCAAACTACACTAAACTGAGTGTATTGCCGTCCTTCTCACGGCCGTAATGTATGAGTGAGATAGATATATATATATTTATTGATCCATCACTGATGTTGTCCACAGGAGTACAGAGCGGGAGCTCCACGCGATATGCACGGACCTGATACTGAATCAGTTCATTTGTCCCGCGATCATGCACCCCGAAGCGCACGGGATCGTGGAAGTGCCCGTCTCGCACATCGGGCGATTCAACCTAATGCAGATCGCGCAGATCATACAAACGCTTTGCCTAGCCAAGTATCAAGAGGTATGCGTCTTTTATAGTTTGCGTACCCAGGGAATATTAACGTGTACGTTATCAAACATCTTTTGCGATAATATTATACAGTTGGGTTGTGTTTACTCTCTTATACTACTACTACTACTACAGCCCTTTTAACGTCCCACTGCTGGGCACGGGCCTCCCCTCAATGCTAGGGGGATTCGGGCCATAGTCCACCACGCTGGCCCAGTGCGGGTTGGCAGACTTCACACATCTATCGAAAACTAGTCAAGTTCCCTCAAAAGTGCAGGTTTCCTCACGATGTTTTCCTTCACCGTTTCATGGCAAGTGATAATCTCGGATGAAAATGAGATTCGCACATAAATCCCAGAGGTGCGAGCCGGTGTTTGAACCTGCACACTTTGATTTGCAAGGCGTGCGTTCTACCACTCGGCTACCACTGCTACTACTACTTTCTTATAAACACTTATAACTTTCTTATAAACGAATATGTAAAGTCAAATGTTTTATTATCATGTTTACCTTATTTTTTTTACGAAATGAGTGAAATGATGATATTTTGATGGAATAAGATAAGGAATGCCTGCCTACCTGCGATATGCGGTATTTATAATTATAGCAAGGGCAAAATCAATAAATACACATTCTAAATAAAAATGGATTATGACAGTGATAAATATGGCGGATGAATCCTAATGTTACCTTAAAATTCAGTGCAACACAGCTCTAAAATAAGCTCTCACTTTTGAATGGTCATTGATCTAAATTTATGTCGTGTCACACTAAAATGTATTAATTTTTGTTGGAGAAAAAATTATTACTTAACAGGGGGGATTCATCCGCCATCTTTATCACTTTTATCATCATTATTTATAATGTGTATTTATTGAATTTGCCCTTGCTATTAATCACGTGACACTGGCTGAAATACCCGCTAAAAGCAGGTGGAGCCACTCCCCATCTTATTCCATTAAATATCATCATTTCATTCATTTCGAAAAAGAAGAAGTATTGCATAACAATATTCTGGCTTCATAAAATGACTTCATATACTAGGGGCCTCCCACTACCTCTTAAAAATTATCGTTGTTTCAATAGTATTTATTGTTTCAATAGCTGTAAGCAGTATGTTGTACTTAATAAATAAATAAATAGTAACTGTAATTTTTTGGCACTAAATAAACTGTCAAAAACTGTTAGTAATATTTAAATAAAATATTTAAATTTAAAATATTGCTGAAAGACAGGTATTGCAGGCTTGTTATCACATTGTATTGCATTATGTTCACTGAAAAATGTACTCTGTGTTATCTATACTAATATTATAAAGCTAAAGTGTTTGTTTGTTTGGTTGAACGCGCTAATCTCAGGAACTACTGGTCCGAATTGAATAATTCTTTTTGTGTTAAATAGTTCATTTATCGAGGAAGGTTATAAGCTATATATCATCACGCTACGACCAATAGGAGCGGAGCAGCAACGAATAATGTGGCAAAAACGGGAAAAAAATATTCCTTTTGAAAGCTTCCGTTGCGTACGCTGCCTAAACGGTTAAAGTTTGCACTTATTGAGGAAGGTCATAGACTTTATAACATCACTCTACGCCAAAGTAACTATTAGCGCGGGTGAAACCGCGGGCACAGCTAGTTATAAATAAAGATTGAATTAGAATGTTAAAAGTCACGCGACTTCGCGCAAAATTCGCTCGCGCTGTCAGTGTCATTACGTTTGTTGAATTCACTTTTGCTAGTGGCTTTTTTAAAGTTATGACACAGCATAAATATCTACAGTAATGGGACTCGGCCGTGTACTTGAAAAAGATACCTACAGCCGCGCGGTACGTAAACACGTGATAGGGCTGCCCGCCTACAGTATTTTAATTTCATCTACCTAAGTACTTGAATTTCTTTCTAGGTTTGACTTGTATTTGGAATTGTATATTGAATATATTTATTATTTAAAAAATTGAAATTCGTTGTGGATGAAATAGGAAGTGTTCAATAAAATGACATATTGTGTTTTTTTTTATTAGTAGATTTAATAAATAATACCAGCCTTATAAATTTGAGACTGAAAAATATTTTCGCCTCGACTGAGACGTACGAAAAGCTTTATTGTTCAATTAAATTGCATAAAAAATGTGCATTTGGATAAAAAGATTTATTAAAAATACTTATACAATTACAATATAATTGTCCTTATTTAAGAATGAAATATTCATAAATCGCACGCTTACTGCTCACACCGTGCGTTCGTCGCTGCGGCACAGTCGCGACTGATTGGGTACCAAGTGGGTACCAACATCGAGGCGCGTAGGTATAACTCGCGTTCCGACCGTTTGTATGAAGATAAAATACTGTAGATATTTATGCTGTCAGATTATTTTTATTTTGTACGAAATTAAGACGATTTTAATGGAATGAGATGAGGAATGTCGGTAACTTGTGTGTCATAATATGCGATTCAAATGAGAATAGGATCGACTTTGCGTCATATTGTGACGTCATAGCTGTCAATTCTAAACAGTTAGGTAGGGTGAGCAAAACAAGATATTTTTCAAATAAAATTTATTTGCAAAGGTTGAGTGAAAAATGCACTCAGTCGCACGACGGCGAAGCACACTAACAACGACAAAATGGCGACTGGCGTCCTTATTTTTATTTTTTTATATTTTTGGCATGGCTTCTGGACCTTTGCGCCAAAAATGAAAATAAAAAAGTTCAAGGTATGGTTTTAAAAAACGAATTATGACCTTAAATAATTAAATATTATATTAAGACAATTTACTACTAATTCGATGTAAGACTATTATTATTGATATGCAAATAAGTTTTTTTTTGCAAACCATACTTTTCAAGTGACAGATAGAGGTTATTGACGTTCCTATTCTTATTAGAATCGCATAGTATATATGATGTGTCGTACAGGTGGAGCCGAAGGTGCGCGACGTGTACACGAGGTTCGAGCGGCTGTGCGTGTGGTCGCTGGTGGAGGGCGTGTGCGAGGACTCGGCCGCGCCGCACGCGCAGCACGCGCCGCCCGACGCGCCGCTCAGGACCGACGCGCATCTACACACCACGGTCGCTCTGTACACACCGAACGACGCACAACTACTGGTATCATTTCACATGTTCCATACAAATTACTTATTTATTTTTAAGGAAGACATTTACTACAGCTACATGTAGTGTTCTCAATGGAGGGCTCACTCATCACGCCAACTCTCACACCACCTATCCGCTTATAGTCCAAGGACTGATTGCAGATAACCAACACAAAAAAAAAGAAGTCTCCATAGATAGTAAAATAATAAATTGAAAAGAAAGGAAAACAAGTGTACCAATCCCACAACTTAAACAGTCTAAGGTATACAGAAGTATAAAAAGATTGCAGCCCTTTTTAACGTCCCACTGCTGGGCACGGGGAGGCCTCTCAATGCGAGGGGGATTCGGGTCATAGTCCACCACGCTGGCCCGGTGCGGGTCGACAACTAGACAAATTCCCTCAGACGTGCAGGTTTCCTCACGATGTTTTCTTTCACCGTTTCATAGCAAGTGATAATCTCGGATGAAAATGAGATTCGCACATAAATCCCAAAGGTGCGAGCCGGGGTTTGTACCTGCACACTTTGATTGCAAGGCGTGCGTTCGACCACTCGGCTACCACTGCTGTTCCTTTTTAACTGGCAACTAAACAGCGGTATATACAATAACAAGCAGTGGTAACACAAAAACGCAAAACAATATTAATCCTTTTGGAAAATTGTCACCATGGAGTTTCTTGCCCATTCTTCTCCATAGGACATGCATTCCGAATGTATGGTAGAATTCTATATTAATATTTTGTGTTGTCCATTGACGATTATGATTTAATTAACATCAATATTCTTATGTTGCTTGACTCAATGGAGGGAGATAATTACAACGAAATAAACTTTATGTCATAGATAATGTTCCTGAAACGAATATCTTCGAAGTTGAACAACAACACGCCCGGCGTCACCGCCGACGAGCAGCCCAGCGCCGCCACCGCCGACGCTGCTTTCAGGTAAATACTATTTTTTTGTCCGTCTGTCTGTTTGATTCGCCTCCACTCCACTATATTATATGGTACCCCTATGGGTACCAGGTATGTAAGTTATACCTACGATGTGTACATGTATATTGTCTGGCGATAAAAAATAACATTAACAGTCAAAGTCAAGTCATTTGTTTCGTATAAGCCTACAGAGGCACTTACAAATTGTTAGTAATTTTTTTTTAGGGTTCCGAAGTGTAAAACGTCCGTCTATCTGTCCGTCTGTCATTTATATTGCCGCTATAACAACAAATACTAAAAAAAAACAGAATAAAATAAATATTTAAGGGGGCTCCCATACACCAAACAAAAATTTTTAGCTCGTTTTTTATCGATATTGATAACGATAACAGGTAGACGTTTAAAATATTCAAAGAATATTGTATTTTACTATTCACTTTAAAAATAAAAATAAAATATATATATATAAGAGTTGGACTATGGCTGAATCCCCCTCACGTTGAGGGGAGGCCCGTGCCCAGCAGTGGGACGTTAGAAGGGCTGTAGAAGTAGATATAAGTGGGGCCCCCATACAATAGACAGACATGATTTTTCCCGTTTTGTATAAATAAATTGTACGGAAGCCTTGGCGCGCGAGTCCGACTCGCACTTGGCCGGTTTTTTATTATGAATGAATATATTGATAATGTCAGCGAGTCGAGCAGCGATGGTTCGTGCGGTGGGGCGGCGAGCGCGGCGCGGCTGGCGGCGCTGCTGCAGGCCGCCGAGCCCAACTACCGCGCGCGGCTGCACGACCTGCTGCGGAACACGCCTGACTTCACCACGCTCAGGTACTCCACCGACCACCGCACACACACTGAGCCCAGCGGCTTCACTCTCTTTCTAAATGTACTCTGTGACAATCCTCGTCGCCAAAATGTTGTATCAGAATCAGAATTTTTTTAATCATGTAAACCAATACAGGCACTTATGAATCGTCAGTAAAAATTAAATAATATTAATAGTGTCCCTACTACCCATTCGGAATGCATTTCCTATGGAGAACAATGGCCAAAAAAACTCCACGGTTGCTTTTTTCCAATAAGAATTTACATGTTATTTGCATTACAATGTGTTTTTCTTAATTCACAATTATATAATATAAAGTTAATGAGGCTATACATTCTCAAAACACAAAATTAATCAGCAATTCAAATTACAAGCTGTGTCAGTGTAAGATTTAAAGGTAGGAAGGAGGAGGAAAGCGAGACAAATAGCAAACATTCCTCAAATGAGTTCCTGTGGAGCCGGACCAGCGCCTGACCAAGCGTGTTTTTCTCTAGATAATTCTCTGTTGTGTAATATGCTCGCCTGTATAGTGTTTGTCTAATGCAAGCTCCCTGATCCAATTAATTAATACCTCAAATTTTCAAGAATATATATTTTATTATTCAAAGCACTAAGAAACAGAATCACCACAGATAACACAATCTTCCTATATAGTTTTTCTAAAGAGTATACAGTATGCAGGTATGCTACCTATCAGAAGTACACATATTTATGTAATTAATATTAAACTAAACAATATTTTATTGACTATGTAAATATTTAGTTTTTAATGTAAATAAACCTGCTGTGATCCTAAAAAAAAACAATTTTGGTATTCGTAGATATGACACTATGCATAAAGATTGAATTTCTGTAGTAGAAATTCGTTGACATTTTGTTTGGAAATGTGCTTCTTCCATCGGTTAGTCTTGGTATTGGAAAAGAAATGGTTGCGTGCTGTTTGTCTCGCTTGTGGGTGCAGTGCCTATAACTCTCGATGCTACATTAATCTGCCTTCAAAAGCAAAAGCAAATCTCCCGACACGATCACCGCCCTCCTCGACCCGGGCGTCGACACACACACCTACACCAACCTCAAACAGACACCGATCTCGCCGGCGAGGTCGTGGTAACCCCTCTTCCGCTCGTAGGTGCATCTTTGCACCTAGGAGCACAGCTCACTACCTCTCCCCTCACGGCAACTGCCCAAGCCGAGGTGGTGCCCTCTGTGGCGCCTTTGAGCTAGTTGCCACCCCTTTCCGCCCCTAAGGCCTTGGTTGGAGTGCACTCTGCGCTAAATATATGTCATATAATTATATCATGCCGTATAATTTTATCCTTCTTGGAGGCCATGTTAGCAAATAAGATCTGGGCACGAAGTTGATAAGATTTTTTAGCAACTTGTGATATAACATCTTGGCATGCGTGCTGACACAACTGAATAGGGTTACAGATGTACCTAAAGGCCAGAACACGATACCTGTCACAAATATTCAAAGGTCTGTAACTATGATAACAGAAACTATGATAGTTAGGTATAAACTGTCTTCGCTAAGCATCCTCATATGAGCTACCGTATATGTTCCCAAAGTATTATTTCGGACTTCTGATACACCCTGTATATATTAAATATTGATGTATGCCAATGAAGTTACTTCGCAAATAGTAGTCATATTCTATTACCGGTTCGGAACGCTTCTTTCATTGACAAGACATTCAATGGGTAACCAAAGATTTTTATTTTATTTTGTTAAGAGTAATCTTATCAAAATAAAATAAAAATAAATAAACGTTGTATTTGCACTTTTTTCATAAAACTCGGTCAATAATTCAACCTAAACATTTCAATAACTTTTTAAAATTACAATATGTTGCAACTGTTTCTTCGCGACATGACATAATCCGTGACAATACAAGACAAGTTTTCCCGTCAGGCAATCTCCATCGGAGACGAAGGAGCCTATGCCGGAGAGCGGTCAGGGCGGTAAGCGTGGGATCCTGGGCAAGGTGGTGAAGCCGCGCCTGCCGCGCAGCGCCAGCGCCGGCTCCTGGCTGGCCGACGAGCGCGCGCTCCACGGGAACGGGCACAAGGAGGAAGCCCTGGAACAGATGGAGGTGCTGGTCATCAAGCTAGCCAACGCGGAGGAGCATGATTACCTTGGTGAGAATCTCGCTTGTATCGACGGCTTAGTGTAGCGGTCTGTGCGGAAGCCGCTCCCCTCACTGTACCGGGCTCGATTCCCGTCACCGATAAATCTCGGTATTGACCTTTTCGGAATTTTCTCAGTAGGGCAATTCTCGCAAGGTCGACATCATCTGAAGGGTACAGGCAAATAATAGGGAATGTCACAAAGAATGAATTTTGAGAAAAAAAATTTTAGGGTTCCGTACGTAAAAAGGAAAAACCGGAACCCTTATAGGATCACTTTGTGGTCCGTCTGTCTGTCAAGACCCTTTTTCTTAGAAATGCATGAAGGTATCAAGTTGAAATTTATAACATAGACTTATGTCTGCTTTGGGATCGCCCCCAGTTCATTTTGTGGTACCCAATACCCTTTGCTTAGTTTGGGATCATAATTTATAAGTTTGTGTTGACTGGGATAAACTCTGGAAGGCCATTTCCAAAAATTTGCCGCTGATGGGAAACTGCTTACTACGTTACTTTGACTATTCGACAATAACTGTCAAGTTAATAGGTAATATTGAAACAATATTGCTAAGGAGCTTGTGGAAAGATGAAGCAGTGTGGTGATGATGGTCATTCAGGTCTGGTGCCGGAGTCCAAGGTGCTGGAGAGCTACTACGGGGGCTCGGAGGCGGGCGACGCGGACGACGCCGGCTCCACGCTGGCCGTCACCGGGCCCGGCGCGCCCGTGCAGAAGAGAACCAGGTCTTATTACTATATACATAGACCACATTTTCCACTATCCGGAATCCGTAGAATACTCTTTTTTTACTTATACTGATGTTTTAAATCAATTTGATTAGAAATTTTGGCTATCTCGCTCACATATTATGAGGTAGAAAAGGATGGCTGTACACATAGTTTAGTGCAAACAAAAGCTGCACCAATTTGAAAGTTTCGTACCCAAGATCTTCTGTATATTTTTTTTTAGTTATGTGTTTTTAATTAAACAAAATATGTTGTAGTTTAAAATTGGACCTTAAAACAAATTGTTCGTAGTTCACATTCGAATGCATCTAACGATGTTGTATTGTATGACAGGTTCTCAGTGTCCCACGACGAGGTGTCTCTGGGCAACGCGTCGGACAACCTGGAAGCCGTATCAGAGGCCGCTTCCAACCACAGCGTCACATCCAGTCTCGAGCTCGAGACTGAAGACCAGAACGACAACCTCTCCGACATGGTAATCTATACTAATATTATAAAGAGGAAAGATTTGTATTTTTGTAATAAATTTAAAAACTATTGGACTTATTTCAAAAAATTATTTGCCGTTAGAAAGCTACATTATCATATGGTTAACATAGGCTATATTTACTTATCCCAAAATGTTAAAAAAAAATGAAATGTCCACCCGTGCGAAGCCGGGACGGGCCGCTAGGACATTATAGGAATATAATACACATATTACAGGTGGGGTGTTCTCTTTGTGATAGTCGAGAAAAACGCAGGTCAGTCTACAAGTCAGGGAAGAGCCGATATTTTTCAAAATCGTTTTTATTTGTCAGAGTAAGATCATATTTTTTTTTTCAAAATTGGCGCGCTTAATAATCTCACACTAGTATACTTTATTCTTGAAGATATGTTAAATATTGTGTTATGTATAAAAATTGAGAAAAATAAAATATTTTTTTTGTTCAGGAAATATGTACATTCTTCGTCGAGGAAATTTAGTAAAGTGGTCAGGAAAATGTCAGGGATTTTATTTCCATTTAGTTTGGACACCCAGACAGGTATTACGACATGTTTTATATATGTTACGTTATTTGTCGGCAGGTGTCGGCCAACGTGAGCGGGCGCGGCAGCCCCAACATCTCCGGCCGCGAGACGCCCTCCTCGCAGGTCACCGACGGCGACGCGCCGCCCAGACGGTAACACACACAACTACAAGGTGTATTAGAACTCCGAAATAATACTTTGGGTACATATACGGTAGCTCATATATGGATGCTTAGTGAAGACAGTTTATAGGTAACTATCATAATTTCCGAGTTATAGACCTTTGTATATTTGTCACAGGTGTCGTGTTCTGGCCTTTGGGTACATCCATAACCCTATTCAGCAGTGTAAGGTATATTTATGAGGGGTGGCTGCCAATATTCACAAAACAGAACATACAAATTTTGCATAGGACTTGAGATATTACAAGTATTCAATTGACGCCGAAAAATAAGTTTAAAAAACATGATCGAATTTCGATCAAATTGGTATACCATTCCGTTGTATACCCTATACTGATGCAAACGTCAAAGTATTATTTCGGACTTCTGAAACATCCTGTACTTATTATAACAAAGAGACAGCTTTACCTAACATTTGACACATTTAACAAGTTTTCATAGCAAAAGTGATAATTTCAAAGTCAAATCATTCATTTCGTATAGGCCTTTTTTGATCATCGGAAAATCCTTTATGGATACCCTGCCTCGGGGGAAGTAGAAGTAGAAGTACCACGGGGGAAGTAACTGGGTTATGTGGGAGTCCCGGCAGAAGGCCGTATACCCACTAAAAACCGACGGTGTACCATCTTCCGCTTATATCGGGCGCCACGGGATCGCTTTCGCATGCACCGCGACGATTTCGTATAGGCCTACGGTGGCGCTTACAAATAGTTAAGTTACATTATTTTAATTGAAGATCATAATTTGATTGTGTCAGGCCACCACAAAACGTGCCGGTGAGTCAGCAAGCGGCGAGCGCGCAAGCTAAGATGCTCAAACAGACGAGAAACGATATTGAAGATAAATTCTGCAAATTCGAAATCAAGGTATGTAGGTGCAGACACTACAGTCGTAACTTGAGTCTTGAGACTTAGTCAGGGGCCTTATCACCATCTCCTAAAGCATTGTTGTTGCAATAGTAACCGTCATTTTTTTTAGATTTTGTACGAAGCAAACGGTCAAAAACTGGAAGTAATATTTAAAAAAAACTGACTTCATAAACCTAGGTGCACTAAAAAGCTACAAATAACCTTACAATTCATTACATTTGGAGTAGGTATCAATCTACGTCAGACTATAGTCGTATTTTTAATTAGACGAAGTCAACTGACGTTTGCTGTGTTGTCAGTTTTTGACGAAATAAAAAAAGTGTTGTGACAAAGTGAATGATTGAATAAACTCCTGAATTAATGAAATTGCCTCGATTGTCTTTTATAGTTTGAAATGATTAACTATTCACACTCATTTTTCATTCATCTGATTGAACGAGAACTGAACGCATCACTATTACTTTAAAATTGGCAACATTATTTTACAAAGTGACATTAGCTACTGTCAGTTGGCTTCGTCTAATTAAAAATACGACTATAGGCAAATACACAAATGAATTGGCACCGACTAGCAAACCTCAAAAAAACCTTCGAAATCGGTCGACAGACGCCGAAGATATGCGGTAACATGTATACATTTAAAAAAAACATACGGGTCGAATTAAGAACCTTCTCCTTTTTGAAGTCAGTTAAAAACATAGCTGCAAGACAGGTGGTGTTACCATCTTACGATGGGCAGTTTCTATAACACTGTCAGTTGGGACAGTGATATAACTTTGTTATTTTTTCTCACATCGATTACGATAGTGAGTTAGTGACGACTTACGACTAGTGTCGCGACGCTTACAGATAGCGTCACGACACGTATAGCAGTGGTCGCGACACTTATAGCTGCGTTCTCGAAGATTATAGCCAGCATCGTGACTCTTACGACTGACGTTGTGATGCTTATAGCCGTTATCCTGTCCGCCCCCAGTTCCATTTTATGGTACTCAATACACATAGTACAAACACCAAGTCTGGGACATTGTTGGTATTATTGTGAGTATAATATAATTAGTGTGTATTGTGTGTAGAAGCTCCTGGAGGGCGACGAGACGATCAGCATAATGTCGGACACGTGGAGCACGGACGTGCTCGCCTCCGACTCGGAGACCATCGGCGACTCCTGCGACCATGCGCAGACGCAGCAGACACAAGGTACACTACACACGACACACATACAATCATTAACGTGACAAATAACAACAGTATTGTAGTATGTACATCAGGAACGCTTTGTATTCCTTCACCGTTCTAATAAACTTTCCTTAAGATCACCAGAAAACCTCTTTCTCACAATGCCATCACATACCAGCTCATACTATGATGGTTCTTCCACAGTTGAAGCTGTTCGTCTATGGAACAACCTACCTGCAACGATTAGACATGCACCCTCCTTGCACTCTAAGACCTGATCTAGAAATACTATCTGACACAATGATTTCCTGCAATTTCTGCTTTGTTTGCTCGCTGTTATCTGTTCATAATAGTTTTTTGCCGATATACAGGTTTATTCACATAATCACTTAGTTATGGACGGTTATTTGTTTTACATAATTAGTCGTTCGTAGCTAAATTAGTATATTCTCGTATATTAATTTTATTTATGCTTTCGTATATATTAGTCTGTGTTATTTGTTTAGTGTACTAAATACCACACAGTGTATATAATAGGTGTACCTCGTCCTTACTAGTACTTTAATTCCTCTCCATCCAAAGGTTGCCTGGTAGATATCACTTTTAGTGATAAGGCCTCCCATTGTTGCACTTTTAAGGGTTCCATACCCAAAGGGTAAAACAGGAACCCTATTACTGAGACTGCGCTGTACATCCGTCCGTCCGTCTGTCCGTCCGTCCGTCCGTCCGTCCGTCTGTCACCAGGCTGTATCTCATGAACCGTGATAGCTAGAGACTTGAAATATTCACAGATGATGTATTTTTGTTGCCGCTATAACAACGAATATTAAAAAAACAGAATGAAATAAATATTTAAGGGGGCTCCCATACAATAAACATGATTTTTTTGCCGTTTTTATAGATAATGGTACAGAAACCTTCGTCTTTATTGTTCCACCTCTTAGAGATACAAAAACTATATATAATATACGATAAAAACCGGCCAAGGGCGAGTCGGACTCGCGCACAAAGGGTTCCGTACCATTGACAGACGGACGGACGGACGGACGGACAGCGAAGTCTCAGTAATAGGGTTCCTGTTGTACCCTTTGGGTACGGAACCCTAAATATGTTATTTTCGGATTTTAAGCCTGGTCTGGGTAAAACTGTGTAGTTTTGGGTTAAATAATGAGTGTTTGTTTTCATAGTGCGACATGATGCGTGACTTAAGTATTGTCTTGTCGCGTGTAATGTGATTGCTGAGCTGTGTAGTGTTTGTCTGTAGGTGTGAACGCGAACAATACGAACGCGCCGGACGTGTCGGAGACGGCGAGCGAGTCCGCTTGGAGTATGGACGTACTGGCGTCCGACAGCGACCGAAACACAGAGGTTTATAACTTTATTCAGTTTTTTTTTTTTTTTTACTTTTGTCGAGATCTAATATGACCATGTGGAGAGCTAGTTATGGCAATAGAATGTAAGTGAGCGTGAAATCAAGATAAGTAATAACTTTTTGGGTTCAAAAATATTTTTTTTCGTGTATGCAATAATAGTGACTGGCTACTATCATTACTTTTGTGTTTTGGACTTAGAAGACATCCGAAGTCGGATAACAAAGTGTTAACAATCAAAACGAAGCAACAACTAGTATTAAATAAATAGTATATACTATTTATTATTGGCGACGAATTTTTTTTTTTAATAACTTGTTCAAAATTGAATATAATTTGTGAATTTACCATTGAGTTTTATGACCTTAGTCTTATAGTAGTCTTATGACCGTGTCTTAGTATTATTTCCGACTTCTGAAACGTTTGGGAACTTATTCGGTTCAAACCTGGGCTTTTAATTCTGGGATTTTCGTATTTCATGTGCGAATGTCATTTTCAATAATGTGTATCGTTCGCTGAATGCTGAAGGCAATCTTCGTGAGGAAATCCGCACGAAGGCGTGCGAAGTTCACCAACCCGCACTGGGCTAACGTAATGGACTATTGGCCAAATCTCCCTCGTATCGTGTGCCTGGTATGAAGGCAGTAGGCTCGCCCACAGTTACATTGGGACCAAAATACATAGGTGAAGTTTGGGTTCACCTCTGTTTACCCCTTCGGGGAATATAGGCGTGATGATAATGTATAATATGTCGGTCAGGTGGATACGGACGACTGCGTGTCGGTGGCGGCGCGCTCCGACACGTCGTGGCCGCGCCGGCCCTCGCAGCCCGACGACGCCGCGCCGCCGCCACACGCCCACAACCACCACCACAACCAACAGGTACCACCCGAGACACACCTTCCATCAAAGAGTTTAAGAAAACATTAGAGTGGTTAAATTCAGCCTGACACTATTGTATGATAAAACACTAGTGTCGTAACGTCATATATCGTTCAACAGTATTTTTTTTATTTGTATTTAATGGTTGCATAGAGCAGTGGTAGCCGAGTGGTCGAACGCACGCCTTGCAATCGAAATGTGCAGGTTCAAACCCCGGCTCGCACCTCTGGGATTGATGTGCGAATCTCATTTTCATCTGTGATTATCACTTGCCATGAAACGGTGAAGGAAAACATCGTGAGGAAACCTGCACGTCTGAGGGAACTTGACTAGTTTTCGATAGATGTGTGAAGTCTGCCAACCCGCACTGGGCCAACGTGGTGGACTATGGCCCGAATCCCCCTCGCACTGAGGGAAGGCCCGTGCCCAGCAGTGGGACGTTAAAAGGGCTGTAGTAGTAATGTTTGCATAGGAAACCCATACGTGTTGCCATATAATATGGACTAATATTGAATGTTTCTAAATCCGTTAATGCTATTTAAGCTAGTAATAAATGCGACTAATGGATTTTGGTTTTCATACAAAACTATCTTTACTACAATCCCAAGTTTTCACCACAAACTGTTTTATAGAGACTTCTTCTTATCCGGTACGCTCTTGACAGTGCGGTCGTGATCGTTAAGTACTCGTATCAGTATTGGAAGGGGCAGATGTAATGCGCTTCACGACATTTCGCCACCGCTGTTTGCAAGAGGTCATCCTGCTGCATTCATTGACTGAGCCCCCAATGGCGGACTTTATCTGGTGGCCGTGGGTGACCTTCCGCGCGGTCTACTGCCTTCCATTCTCGCTTGGACGACAAGGTGTTCTATGGACTGGTTGTCACGTCGGGAAACATGTCCGAAAAATGTCAAGGTGCGAGATTGTACAATCGAAAACAGACGCTGCCTGATACCGAGTTCTTGAAGTATCGAGACGTTCGTCCGAAACTCGGTCCACGAAACCCCAAGCATTCTTCTCCAGCACCACATATAGTCATAGAGACTATATTGTCATTGATAAGATATATTAACATGACGTGTTGTTGCAGAACGGTCACGTGAGACGCGCGGACAGTGTCGGCAGCCCTCGACACACTTGGAGGCCTAATCTGCCTAACAGGTGCGTATTACATCGATACAAATAAATGAAATTGCAATTACAGCGTTTTATTAAAAGCGTATGAAAGTACACATATACACTATCTATACCATGCCAAAGTGTAGCGTGTGTTGCCTTACTAACATATTATAATAATGATTAAAAACAGTTCTAATGGCAGTTTCATGGGTGAATGTCATTTTCAACAATGATTACCACTTGCTGAACGGTGAAGGAAAACGTCGTGAGGAAACTTGCACGTCTATAGAAAGGCGTGTGATGTTCACCAACCTGCACTGGGCCAGCGTGGTGGACTATGGCCCAAATCTCCCTCGTATTGAGGGGGAATGTGCCCGGTATAATGGCAATAGGCTCGTCCCCTATTACATTAGGACTAAAATACATCGGCGATGTGTGGGCGCACTACAGTGCTCCTCTGCCTACCCCTTCGGGGAATACAGGCGTGATGATGTATATATTGTAAAGGCACTGGAGTTATATCTCTCTATGTGTTTGAAGTTAGTGTAGGCGATTCAAAAAAATATTAGCCCACTGAGTTACTTGCTGGATCTTCTCAGTTGAGGTCGCTTTTCGATCCGGTAGTTGCATATAAGAAAAAAAATGAGCCGTCGCGGGTCGCCTGGCAGATGTGAAACAAAACATTAACGTCGTAGCGGCGAGTGAGCGGAGTCAGCCGGTGGGCGGAGTCTAAGCGGCGGAAAGAACCGAGGAGCCGAGGAGTATGAAGCGTGGCCGCATTTAAAACTATACTTTATGTTTTAAGTAATAAGGTTGATTTCATTTTGTAGTGGTGAAGCGCCCGCCACGCTAAAAATCAGGTTTACCATCTAAAAAATGTGAACTTAACCATTTGTCGAATAATAGTAAATGATCGACTTTGACTTAACGAAAACGCAATTTTAAAAAAAGCTTATTATTAGTATAGTACATTTTAAAAAAGTGTATATATGTCTGTGCAGGTCTGGCGGCTACCTGTCGGCGACGGCGGCGCTGGCGCGCGGCGGCGAGCTGGACCTGCGCGCGCCGCCCTACGCCGCGCTCGAGAACAGGAAGTCCATCCTCGTCAACGGATATCCGGTACGTACTACAAGTATAGAGTGCTTGATAGATAGATAAATAACTCTTTATTGTTCCACATCTTAGCGAAATACAAACTATACTTTGCGTTTCAAATGAGAATAGGATCGACTTTGCGCCATATTGTGACCTCATAGCTGTCAATTCTAACCAGTTAGGTAGGGTGAGCAAAACAAGTTACTTTTAAATAAAATTTATTTGCAATGGTTTAGTGAAAAAAATGCACTCAGTCGCACGACGAAGCACACTAACAACGACAGAATGGCGACTTCCAAAAGGAGGCTATTTTGGCATAACGGAGGCCTTTATGCCAAAAATAAAAATATTAAAGGTTATGGTATGGTTTTAAAAAACGAATTATGACTTTAAGTAATTAAATATTATAATAAGAAAATTTATTACTAATTTAACCTTTTTATTTAAATTTGATGTAAGACTATAATTATTGAATATTGATATGCAAACAAGTTTTTTGACAAGTGCATTTGACAGATAGAGGTTATTGACATTCCTATTCTTATTTGAATCGAATAGTACTTTGAGATAATGCAATGAGTATTGTATGTGTTGGCGTGGCGATATTTTTTTATACTGCAGTGTTAGCCGAAGTAGTAGAACGCCTGCCTTGAACGCAAGGGGCGCAAGTTCAAATTCCGGATCCGCATCTCTGAGATTTTCATAATTTTCAATCATGATTACCACTTGCTGAACGGTGAAGGAAAACATCGTGAGGTAACCTGCACGTCTCTAGAAAGGGGTGAACTTCAGTAACTGGGCCAATGTGGTGAACTATGTCCCAAATCTCCATCGTTTTGGATGGAATGTGCCCGGTATAATGGCAATAGGCTCATCCCTTATTACATTGGGACCGAAATGCATCGGCAAAGTGTGGGTGCACCTCTGCCTACCCCTTCGGGGAATACAGGCGTGATGATATGTATATAACGTATAGTGAATATCACCACGCATGGGTACGGTGACACATGTCAAATAAACTCTATCGTGAGGTGACCATACACAATTAATTTATGTGATTCGATTATCGAGTACAATTGCGATTATGAAACAATAAATATATTCAATTATTCATACATTTATTCGCTATCTGTCTGGACAGGAAGACTCATCCAATTCCGATCCTACATGTAAAGCTTCTTGACACTGTATTACGCCCAATGTCAAGTGCTTGTGCAACGAGATCCACTAGCAGACTGATAATAATTTACAGATAATAATGGACCGCCATTTTCTCGCTCCCGCTCAAAGTATTCTCGCAAGCGGACAACCAACTCCCGGGCTTGACTGTTCAAAACGGTCTTCTGTGTTCTTTTCGGCATTTATTTTTGCCGATTATTACACGATTATTTGTTATTGCCGATTACTACGTGTCAATCCCTATCATTAAACGTTTCGTTACATGCCTCTAATTTTAGGATAATATGTTTTCTGTACCTTTTTTAATTTGTTTAAAATGTGAAAACGCATATTTAAATACAATTTCAATCTAATCAAGCATTAATGTTTGCTTTGGAAATTAGTTGGTGATTTAAAAAAAAAATATATCAGATTTTTTGAAAATATTGAGAGTGTATTGGAACGTATCAAATGTCACGGTACCCATCCTAGGTGAAATTCACTATAGTGTGGTGTGTGTCAGGTGATGACGTGCTACGCGACGTCTGCGCCGGAGAGCCCGAGCGCGGGCGCGCCGCCGCAGCTGCCGCCCGACGACTTCCACTACCCGCCGCAGAACAAGTAACTATCGCGCGTACCAATCATCACGACACCCACACATACTAGCTGTTTAAAATCAAAACCGTTTTTTTTTTTCGAAATTCCAATTAAAAAATAATCATATGCGAAATTTTCAATATCTGTTTCATAAATATTAATTGACACCCCTCGTAGATGTATTCAGGATGTTTCAGGAGTTCGAAATAATACTTTGATGTTTGCTTCAATATCGGGTATACAACTGAATGATATCAAAATTTGATCGAAATTCGACCATGTCTTTTCAACATTTTTTTCGTTGTCAATTTCTATACCTCGTAATATCTCGAGTCCTATGTAATATTTGCATGTTCTGTTTTGTAAATATTGGTAGCCGCCCCTCATTAGTGTAGTTTACACTGCTGAATATGGTTATAGATGTAGCCAAGGGCCAGAACACGATACCTGTGACAAATATTCAAAGGTAACTGTGATAGTCTGGTATAATTGGTCTTCACTAAGCATCCACATATCAGCTACCGTATATGTACCCGAAGTATTGTTTTGGACTTCTGATACACCCTGTGTATCGTAAGGTCAGGGAAGTGGCCCAAGAATCGGAAGGTAAAATGGAATGGAGCTATTAAAAAAATAATGAAAATTTTAAATACAATATTTTTTGTTCGCAGCAGTAGCGCCCACACCGAGTCGACGTTGGAGGGCGGCAACAGCCAGTCGGACGCCACCAGCCAGTGGGTGGACGACAGCTTCCCCGCCCCCCACCACTCGCCCGACCGCCCCTACCCCTCCACCTCCAAGTTCGACCTCCCCTCCACCTCCAAGCCGTACGACGACGCCGACATGATGGACCGCTCGCTCAACTCGAGCGAGAGCTCCTACAACGCGTTCGACCGACGATTCGATTCGGGAATCGACACCGAACGAGCGGAACCCGAATCGCGATCGATCACCGACATCATGACCCGTATGAGCTCGGCGACGATATCGACATCCGCGAATCTCGTCAACAATCTGACCTCGCGAATAGTCAAGTCGGAGATTCGGACGAGCATAGTCAGCATCAGTTCGTCGAAGATCGAGAAGCGGCGGGAGGACATCTCGCTGAGCACGCTGTCGGTGAACAGCGCGGAGACGTCCGCCTCCGACAAGAGCTCGAGCCAGGACGTCAACTCCGAGATCGTGACGGAGCGCCGCGTCAGCCCGCCGCCGCCCAAGCCGCCCTCCACCGGCGCCATCCCCAAGAGCATCAGCTTCGACGCCACTGCTGAGAAGTCGCAGAGGTCAGGTTCTTTACCTATTATCTTCTTTACATAACCTACAGGAAGGCCGACGAAAACTACAATCAATCGAACTCGAGACCATAATACCATACAACCAGACCATACAACTTTCATTCATTCTTTCATTCATAGGACTTTAACTTGTATAGGTTTGACTTTTGGAGACCATAACTTGTGTAGACTTGACTTCGTAAGACTAACTTGTATAGATTTGACTTTTGGAGACCTTAACTTGTGTAGACTTGACTTCATAGGACTTTAACTTGTATAGGTTTGACTTTTGGAGACCATAACTTGTGTAGACTTGACTTCATAAGACTAACTTGTATAGATTTGACTTTTGGAGACCTTAACTTGTGTAGACTTGACTTCGTAAGACTTTAACTTGTATAGATTTCACTCTTGGAGACCATAACTTGTGTAGAATTGACTTCATAAGACTAACTTGTATAGATTTGACTTTTGGAGACCTTAACTTGTGTAAACTTGACTTAGTAAGACTTTAACTTGTATAAATTTGACTTTTGGAGACCATAATTTGTGTTGACTTGACTTCGTCAGACTTTAACATGTAAAGATTTGACTTTTTAAGACCGTAACTTGTGTAGATAAGACTTTTTTCGACACCGTTTATCTTTCGAAGATATTACTTATGAAGACTATAAACTTGCTTAAATTTGACTTCGCGAGCCCTTAACTTGTTTAGATATGACTACACGCAATCATGCGTTGTGTAAATATACCTTTTGCAGACCAGAACTTTTGAAGATACTCCACAAGACCATAATTTCTGTTAATAATATGATTGTTATACAAACAAATCTTGTATAGATATATTCCTCTCTGATTAGTGTTCTTCTGACTTTGGTTATATTTGACTAGGCGCCGCATAGGCGAGGACGGGCTGGTCGGCAACCTGGACGAGCTGAAGAACAACATGAAGCGCTCCGGCGGGAACTTGTTGCACAAAATCAAGATGTTCCGACAGAAGGGACGCTCACACCAACATCAGAACGGTAATTCACACACGTACAAGTAGATAGGGACGACCTTACTACAGTCTCAATGTAACACATTTTGTTTCTTGTGTTTTGAAATGGTTTATTAGGTTATATAGCGTGCCAAACAAATAGGCAAACTTACCTTTTTAATAATAAAAACATAACACTCCTGCAGGTGTCCTCACAATGTTTTCCTTCACCGTTTCAGAGCAAGTGATAATCTTGGATGAAAATGAGATTCGCACATAAACCCAGAGGTGTGATCCGGGGTTTAAACCTGCACACTTTGATTGCAAAGCGTGCGTTCGACCATTCGGCTACCACTGCTTATTTTTTTTTGTTCATGCGCAATACAAAATTGAAGTTATCAAACGACATCATCCTATGATAAGAAAATTATAAGGTGTACTAATGAATGAGATAAGAATGTTTTGAACATGTGATGAAAATATATGAGATGCATGTGGCTAAAAGAGTGATGAGTATCAATGTGTGAATGGATACAGAGCGAGAGGAAGACCAAAGAAAAGAAGGTTGGGGAGTATAAAGAGTGATATGAATGAGATTAGAGTGACTGTAAAGCGAGATGAATGCAAATAAAGCAAAGGCTGCGCCGACTCCAATTGATGAGCAAATTTGAGGCAAATGATGAAGACAATTCTGCAAGTTTTGACTGATTTATGAGCGTTATAAGAGTTTTAACAGCCCTCTTACTGTTTTCTTATATTTACGCGAATACTATACATTGAATTTAAACTATTTTACGGATTTTATCGCGTTTATTTACTATTTTATTTTAAGCAGACCGCAAACAACAACTAAATATGAGGGTACCCAGTTATTAACTATGACATCAGGACGTCTAACACCTCAGTCCCCCCGTGACCATGGTTTCTGTAAAGCAGCCGAAACGTCGGGAAAATAAAATAGTAAATAAACGCGATGAAATCCGTAAAATAGTTTAATTTCAAAGCCCTCTTACTACTATGTCTTGAACCTGTCTTGCAGCAATATTTCTTTCAGTATTTAACAGTACAAATCTGTCAAAAATTTACAGTAACTATTAAAACAACAATACTGAAAAGGTGGGTGGTCAGGCCCCAGGAATAAGAAAAGATAACCATTTTCGTATTTTTTAAAATAAAAATTGTAGAGAAAAGGACCCACCACTCACCCTCGGAATGGTCAGAATCCCAAATTATAAATCAAATAAATTTGATCGATAATAGAGGAAAGTAACAAGACCGATCTCCCTGTCAGTCGAGAGTCAGTATGTCATAAGTCATGGACCCTAACAATGAGCAATCCTCCGCAGAACAATCGAATCTAAATAAATAATTCGACACGTGTTTCGCCTCTCAACGAGGTATCCTCAGGATGGTTGGGCTGCGACTGTCAGACTGACAGGGAGTTCGGTCTGGTTAGTTTCCTCTATTATCGATCAAATTTATATGATTTATAATTTGGGATTCTGACAATTCCGAGGTTGATTAGTGGGTCCCTTTCTCTACAATTGTTATTAACAATGGTTTTCCGCATATTACGCCTGATTCCATAAATAATCGTAAAATTTTTTGTTTGTTAGAAGTGAAAGTGTGCGAAGAGGAGTCCCGCAGCGAAGACGGCAGCCGCGGCGAGGCGGCCGGCGAGAGCTCGGAGGAGATCCTGGCCAAGTACCGCCGCAAGGGCTCCGACGCCGGCGCCAAGCACCGCCGCACGCAGCGCCGCGTCTCCGACGTGCCCGACGCTGACGCCGACAGGTCAGTACTCATAGCCGACACCGACAGTTCAGTACTCATAGTCGACGTGGGCAGGTCAGTGACCGACGCGGAGACCGACGTAGACGACGACAGTTCAGTGTCAAACGCCGACGCCGTATAAATGTGCGTTGGACGACAATTGATGGGTGCCTGACGCCGACGCTTATAGGGCACCCGATGCCGACAAATGTCACTCATCTCATCAGTCGCTGACAGATGAGTGATAGATGCCAATGCCGACGGATGAGTGATAGACGCCGATGCTAATAGGCAAATGCCTGTGACATAGCAACACGCGAACCATCAACGACTAATAAAGAAATCAACAATTTCAAATTCCACTGTTTAATCGTCAGTATAGCTTGCTCTCTTTCTGTCAGGTGCGAGGGAGTTGTCGACCTGAACGACCCGGAGGTGTTCAACGGTATGAAGCGCAAGCTGCGCATGGTACTGTCCAACCTGGACTTGCACTCCGCCGAATATGTGCCCAACGTGAGTACATAGCTTTAACGCATAACTCAAAAGATCACATTTCAAAGCAACTTTGATGATGATGCTGGTTCTATTCATCAAATTTTGTCATCAAACTGAAGTAATCTAAGAATCTGTTTTTTTTTTATTCACATAAACCTAAACAGGTACAGGAGCAACAGCTCAAACCATGATTGCAATATTTTTACTGTTATAAAAGGTAGTTTAGTTGTAGTCTGATGGTACACATACAGAAACTAGATAACCCATACCGACTTCGCCCTGCGTATGTCTCCGCGGCATTTTTGGAACGTAGTTCCTTATCGAGCGTTGCGAAAGGATTAGACGGAAATAAATTAAGACGAAAAGTTGTAACAACACTTTACATATGTGTGTGTGATTTTTATTGTATACATTTATGTATAACTATATGATAGTGTGCGCGTCGCGACGCCTTATAGTGAGCGTCACGACGCCGTATATTGAGCGTTGCGACGCCTTATAGTGAGCGTCGCGTCGCCGTATATTGAGCGTTGCGACGCCTTATAGTGAGCGTCGCGTCGCCGTATATTGAGCGTTGCGACGCCTTATAGTGAGCGTCGCGTCGCCGTATATTGAGCGTTGCGACGCCTTATAGTGAGCGTCGCGTCGCCGTATATTGAGCGTTGCGACGCCTTATAGTGAGCGTCGCGTCGCCGTATATTGAGCGTTGCGACGCCTTATAGTGAGCGTCGCGTCGCCGTATATTGAGCGTTGCGACGCCTTATAGTGAGCGTCGCGTCGCCGTATATTGAGCGTTGCGACGCCGTAAAGTGAGCGTCGCGATGCCGTATAGTGAGGTCGTGACGCCTTATGATGAGCGTCCCGACGCCGTATAGTGAGCGTCGTGATGCCTTATAGTAAGCGTGGCGACGCCATATGGTGAGCGTCCCGACGCCTTATAGTGAGCGTCTCGACGCTTTATAGTGAGCGTCGCGACGCCGTATAGTGAGCGTCACGACGCCGTATAGTGAGCGTCGTGATGCCTTATAGTAAGCGTGGCGACGCCATATGGTGAGCGTCGCGACGCCTTATAGTGAGTGTCGCGACGAGGTATAGCGAGCGTTGCGACGCCTTATGGTGTTATATATTGGCACATAGCCATATTGACACATAATTTGTTTTGGTATTGGCAAAAACAAATAAGCGTGTCTTGACGCCCCAGTGTGTGCGGGGCTTAATAGTGGCATTATAAGACACTTTTTTTCCATAAAATATCTGTTACGGATTTGAAAATGGATTTAAAGTTCTGTACATTTTGGGGTTTCCCTTTAAAGTTAGGTCAGTAAAGTCAGCATTTTCGAGTCTCATAGTCAGTAAAATCAGTATTTTGTCCGTATAATCTGTTTCGACCCCTGCAACTACAATCACGGATGTCAGATAAACGTCAGAAAAAGTTGCTGCATGGCGGAGTCGATAGGGCATCTCCGTTACATACCTCGATGTGTATGTCAGAGGTGTACGGCAACGTCGCTGGTGGAGTGGGTGCGCGCGGCGGGCGCTCGCGCCGGCACGGAGGCGAGCGCGGCGGCCGCCGACGAGCTGGCGCGCGCGCTGGCCGCCGGGGCCGCCGCCGCCGCCGGGGACGGCCCGGCCGCCGGCGCGGGCGGGCCGCTGGCCGCTCGCCTGGCCGCCGCGCTGCGGGCCGACCTGGCCGCTCGCCGCCCCTACGCCGCCTACCTCGCCGACTGCCGCTCCGCGCTCGCGCACACCGACCACACCCTCCTCGCGTGAGTACTTTCAAACGTCATTGTTATTGTTCTAATAATTCCGTTTAAAAATCTTTAAAAAAGATAACAATCATTTAATGTAATTCTTTTTATCGTTATAAATCAATTTGAAAATAAGACGAATGCGGACATAGTAAAATATTATTTTCCGTTCTCGGTGTAATCGGCTTCACCACATCTTATAAATTTCCAATTTTCTGTAAAAAAAAATAAAGCTATCAAAAATCTAACAAAATTACAATTGTGTTTTATTGTACTACGCAATTATAAAAAAATTGAAGGCTAACTGTCCCAACACTCATATTGGAAGCAAAGGCTACAGATTCAAACCCAAAACTAGCTTTTTAGATTGTAATTTTCAAATTACCAAATGATATATGTACACAGTCAAATAAAGTCGGTGCGGTCCGAGTGCGTGTGGTGGGTGCGCGCGGCGGCGGCGACGCGCGCGCTCGACCAGCTGGAGCGCACGCACGCGCTGCGCAAGCTGGCGCGCCACCACAACCACCACCACGCCAACGCCGCCATTAACGGTCCGTACCCACACGACCACAACACATCCTCATGGGGGCCGTCCATTAATCACGTGATTTTTTGCATTTTTTAACCACTGCCGTTCGACCACTATACCGGAGCTTACAGTAACAGTGACTCACAAGTTGAGACCAAAACTAGATACCCCCAAGTTAAGAAATATTTACCATATGAAGTCTTATATTACCTCTCATAAATTTCGGGGTAAATGTTAGTCTTCGATATTGTATTATGCGGAGGGATCATGTTCAAAGTGTGTTGTGTGCAGGAGGTGAACTGATGGACGAGAAGGCGACAAGACTGACGGCCAGCATAAAGGCCATCACGGCGGAGGTGAAGGCCGACCCCTCCTGGGAAGGTAAGTGTTTTATTGCAGGGGCATTTACAGTGCTGGATTAAGGTAACTTGATGCCCTAAGCAATCTTCCCCTGTGGGCCCCCTATCCTGAAGTGAACTACAAAAAAAAAAAAAATGAAAAAAAAATTGAATACGTATCGTAGGTAGAATATGAATGTGATGTTACTTCGGCCCTGAGAGGTCGGCACGACATGATTTCACATGTTGTTCTAAGATATTGAAATTGCTTTTCGATTCAATTTTTCAATTTATTCAATATATATCCAGCCTTGTTTTCACTTTGCGGCCGGATAGTACCGGATAGTAATTCAGTATCCGGCCGGATACCGGATAGTAATTCAGTATCCGGCCGGACACCGGATAGTAAAATTTAAAAAAATCTCATTATTTACACCAGGCAAATCATACCACAATAGGTGGACACCGTTTATTTTTATAATCGTACGACAAAAATGATTATTTTATTAATTAGTTTAGTACTTACTCTAAATTAACTAGTGGCTAATTGTGGTGAATGAATACCAAATTCGTCGTAAGAGTTTTTTATATACTCTATCATGATTTTTTATTATATTATATTCTATCGGGCTTTATCAGTTTCAAGAACTCCTAAATAGTCTGACTTGAACCTTGGGTCTAAAAAGGTAGCGATTTGCTGGATATCCGGTATCCGGCGAAACCACTATCCATTTCATCTCTAGTCGAAACAGATTTTATTATGGTCAAAAATGCAGATTATACTGACGCTTTTTCAATAAACTTCCAAAAGAAATCAGAGATTTGCCCATTAATAAATTTAAAACTGAAATAAAATGGAAATTGTATCAAAAGGGCTATTACAAAATCTCGGATTATTTGGAAGATAAATCAGCTTGGGATTGTACAGCTCAGGTTCAAATCAAAAATAAAAATATTGCCCGTCATGTTAAAGTGTAGCGTGTGTTGCCTTACTAACGTATTATTATCTTATCTTTATTATTAAAAACAGCTCTTAAGGCAACACACTGGAGCTATATGTACCTATGTATTTGTAATAAGTTTTGGCGATTTAAAAAATGATCAGCCCACTGAGTTTCTTGCCGGATCTTCTCAGTTGAGGTCGCGTTTCGATCCGGTGGTAGCATAGTAGAATATAAGAAAAAAAATGTAAACTTGATAATTTGTAAGTGCCCCCATAGTCCTATACAGAATAAATGATTTGACTTGACTTGTAAGACTCGAAAATACTGACTTTACTGACCTGACTTAAAAGGGATACCCCAAAATTACAGAACTTTAAATCCATCTCCAAATCCCTAACATATATTTTATAGAAAAAAGTGTCCTATATGTAATGTCACTATTAAGCCCCGCACACACAGGGGCGTCAAGACATGTATATTTTCTTTTTGCCAATACCAAAACGAATTCTGTGTCCATATACAATATCACCTTAAGGCGTCGCAACGCTCACCATAAGGTGTCGTGACGCTCACCATAAGGCGTCGCGACACTCACTACAAAGCGTCGAGACGTTCACCATAAGGCGTCGCGACGCACATTATGCGGCGTCGCGGCGCTCACTATAAAGCGTTGCGACACTCACCATATTCGTTTTTCCGAGTCTAAAATACTGACATTACTGACTATTTTCTGAAAAAACTGACTGTTACTGACCACCATTTAAAAAACTGACTTTACTGACCCGAAATCCGAAAACTACATTTATTGTTAGTAAATGTTTTTTTGCGATTACAAACTTATTTTGTAGTTACTTTGTATCGGGACTCCAGTATACCAACGGCAAAGTTAAGTTTGTCTCTTTATCCAGTTTATCTTTTCGTTAGAGTAATGCTCAGTGCTTTCACAGTTTAGGTACGGAAGCCTCGGTGCGCGAGTCTAGCTCGCATTTGGCCGGTTATTTTTCTCGATCGTCTCTCGTGCCCCCCTAGACGGGATGCCCTAAGCAATTGCTTAGTTAGCTTATAGTAAATGGTAAATGCTTATGTTTTCGCCCTAAATGCCCAGGACTGGGCATTTAGGGCGAAAACAGCGATGCTTGTGTTTATCTGTATTGGCTCATAGAAAAAGTTCATTCCACAACGAAATGTCACACTTGGCTTCTATCACAGAAATTCCGAAAAAAAAAATTGCCTATACCAAAACAAACTCAGTGTAAATATGAATCAAGATTTACTTTCAGCGGTATTTTTTCTAAATCGGGCATTAATAAGTGTTAACGGCAATTATAGTGAAATAATAAATCAATTGCTTTTCTCGTATAAATTGTAATATAAAATTGTACAAAAAGGTTAGGTTAATCGTCGTTCGTTCGTAAAGCTCTCGTAATTAGTAATGGCCGCGGCACGGACGTTTTTGGCGCCACCTGGCGGCGCGGTGCAAGCCGCCCGGTGTTGCCTGAACAGTAAGCTTAGCATTATCGGTGTGTGTGTTGTCGGCCAGGTGCTTCGTGGGCGCAGCTGGAGGCGGCGGAGGTGGCGGTGGAGCGCGCCGCGTTCGCCCGCCTCTACCTGCACGTGCTCTTCCCCAACGGGGACGGAGACATCGCCAGGGACCAGTCAGTACCACTATACACACCCACACACACACAGTTATACGCAAATACCTGCCCTAACATTGGACTCGAGATATTACTAGTTACAGAAATTGACGACGATGATGTTGTTGGAAAAACATAGTCGAATTTCGATCAAATTTTCATACCATTCAGCTGTATACCTGATACTGATTCATACGTAAAAGTATTATTTCGGACTTCTGAAACAGCCTGTATAAGTTTATGTTGTTATAGGGTATTGAGCGAGCACATCCGTCGCGTGTCGGCGTGCACGAGCGCGCGGCGGGCCGGCGTGGCGCCGCGACATCTCTGGGCCGCGCCCTTCCCGCGCGCGCAGCGCCTGCTGCGGCATCTGCCCGTCTACCGCACGCCCAGGGACAAGGTATGCCTGCACCACTACATCATCACATCGATTCTAAAAATGTATAACACCTGCGGGGCAATCGTCGTGAGATTGACATCATCTATATTCGAGATATGTCGAAACAAAACGTCAAACTGGGAGTATTTTTTTCGATATATCTCGAATAGAGAATTCGATCGTGCGAGCTTGGGTTTCTGTATGCTTAGCATGACCATAAGTTCTTTCTGTGTAAACTGTCAGATTTGTCATGAAAATGACGTCACTTCGAGCTTTTTGTACTGGACATGGCTCGGTAAGTCAAAAAAATATTTTTAATAAACAACAAATACTGACTTAAAAACCTAGGTGCATTATTAAGCTACAAATAACCTTATAATTATTTACATTTGGAGTAGGTGCCAATCTACGTCAGACTAGGCAAATACACACATGAATTGGCACCGACTCCAAATGTAATGAATTATAAGGTTATTTGTAGCTTTTTAGTGCACCTAGGTTTATGAAGTCGTTTTTTGTTTTTTGTTAAAAATATTTTTTTTTTCGCGATTTTTAGTGTCAATAATCTTTGAAAATATGCAAGTATTATCACCTCGTAACAACGCTAAAAAGTAATAAATTTCAGCCAAAAACAAAAATAGTATTAGGACATTTGGAGCCCTGGTTTTCATACTAATCTATCGCTAATTTCAATCTGACCTTATTATTTATTTTTTATATATGCAGAACGAGTGTTATAAAACGTTGTTTCATTGTCAGCTGTCGTGCATAATGCGGTGCGTGACGTCGATAATGGCGGTGCTGGGGCTGACGGAGGGGTCGACGCCCTCCGCGGACGACCTCACGCCGGTGCTCGTCTACGTCATACTCAAGGTAACATTACTATCTGTCTAGAAAATCTCATAGCATCTCATATAATTGCATGAGTTTATGTCACAAAGACCCTTGACATTTATGATCACTTCACAAACACTTGGTTTCCGAAAAGAAAACGACATTTTAGCTTTGAATTACACAATGTTTCGTGACATGTTTGACTTTAATCGTACGCCATCTTTATTTTTGTCGTCACCCATTTTTAAGGTTCCGTACCCAAAGGGTAAAACGGGAACCCTATTACTAAGACTTCGCTGTCCGTCCATCGGTCACCAGGCTATATCTCTTGAACCGTGATAGTAAGTCAGTTGAAATTTTCACAGATGATGTATTTCTGTTGTCGCTATAACAACAAATACACAAACACTAAAAAACAGAATAAAATAAATATTTAAGGGGGCTCCCATACAACAAACGTGTTTTTTTTTTCCTTTTTTTATAGATAAAGGTACGGAACCCTTCGTGTGCGAGTCCGACTCGCACTTGGCCGGTTTTTTTATTTATCATTTCTATTTATTGACTTTTAACTTGCTATTAATTACTAGACATTGCTATAAATACTCACCTAAACGCAGGTGCAGCCATTCCTCATCGTATTCCATTAAATTGTATCGTTTTACTCATATGGTAAAAATTAATGGTAAAAAAACTTAAAAAAACAAGCTTTTATTTATGCCCTTAGTTTTCGTGTTCTCCTCAGCAAGCCCTTTCATTTAATACCCATACTGTGGTAGTGCAGCAAAAATTACTATTCCGCCATCTTGGATGATCCGCCATATTGGAATTAGAATGACGTCACATAGCTAAGCATGCATTGTCATCCAAAATAAGCGTGTATACCAATTTTCAGCCCAATCGGTTAAAGATAACTGATTTAAAATCCACCCAGACATACATTGCAAGTTAAAGCTTGTAAAAAAAGAAGATAATGTTTGGTGTTACGTGCAGGTGAACCCGCCGTCCCTGCTGTCGACGGTGGAGCTGGTGAACGCGCTGGGCGGCGCGGCGCTGCAGGGCGAGGCGCTGTACTGGTGGACGCAGTTCTCGGCGGCCGTCGCCTACATCAAGACCATGGACTACCCGCGCGCCGACCCCGCCGACACCTAGCCCGCACACACGCGCCTGGTCCGACACTTAAGCTTACTACTTAAGCTCGGTCCATTTTTTTCCAATACCAAAACGAACTCTGTGCTAATACAGGGTGTTTCAGTAGTCCGAAATAGACGTTTGCATCAGTATCGAGTATACAAATGAATGGTATAAAAATTTGGTCGAAATTCGACCATGTTTTTCCAACTTTTGTTTCGTCGTTCTTTTAATCGTCCTCGTAATATCTCGAGTCCTATGTAAAATTTGCATGTTCTGCTTTGTAAATACTTGTAGTTGCCCCTCATAATTGTTTACACTGCTGAATAGGGTTATTAATGTACCCAAAGGCCAGAACACAATACCTGTGACAATAATTCAATGGTGTATAACTCAGAAAGCATCTACATATGAGCTACCGTATATGTACCCAAAGTATTATTTCGGACTTCTGATACACCCTGTATACATAAAGATTGAATCTCTGTGTTAAAAGCCACGCGACTATGAGTCAAAATTCGCTTGCGCTGTCAATGACATATTGGTAAAGTATGATCGTTTTCTGACATACATACTACATGTTCATTTTAGTATTGGCAAAAAATTTCAGTGCAGCCAGGGCTTTGTATAAAGTTTATTTATATACAAAAAAAAAATACATCATCACGCCTGTATTCCCCGAATGGGTAGGCAGAGGTGCACTGTAGTGCGCCCACACTTCGCCGATGTATTTTTGGTCCCAATGTAATAGGGGGCGAGCCTATTGCCATTATACCGGGAACGTTCTCCCTCAATACGAGGGAGATTTTTGGGCTATAGTTCACCACGCTGGCCCAGTGCGGGTTGGTGAACTTCACACGCCTTTCTATAGACGTGCAGGTTTCCTCACGATGTTTTCCTTCACCGTATCATAGCTAGTGGTAATCTCGGATGAAAATGAGATTCGCCCTTAAACCCAGAGGTGCGAACCTACACACTTTTATTTGCAAGGCCACTCGGCTACCACTGCTAGTTTATTTATTTTCGTTGTAAACTTGTATCTAACGGATGTACACAATTTTTTTTTATATTTCATTCACTCGTCTTATGTACTAATCGGTTTTTGCTTTGCAGAGTTCAGCGCGTGTTCACGGTTCGAAATTAGAAATGAATTGGTATAGCGCACCCCGCGCTCGGCGCCACACTATGTAAGCGGCCACTCCTCATAACAAAACTCTGACGTTATTGCACCCTCTCAAAAATAGATCGACGATGTTTTGGGTACACTTTGTGCCTCTGCCTAGCCCCTAGGGCAATACAGGCGTGATGTATCACTTTCAATTGCACCACTAGCGTACCGGTACCATCCCCGGTTGGGCGATGTTACTTATATCGCTTGGATTTGGCGTTAGAATTCGGTTACTCAATGCAATTTGGACAGGCGATTGAAACAGATTTATGCTATCGCCCGGCCGTCACTAGTTTAGAATAGAATTAATATAAAAACTTCAAACTTATTTTTGATATACAACGATTAGATAATTTACAAGTATTGATGTAATAAACAAGTCTTAAGACGTATCTTTGATAGTAGTGTCTCAAATAATAATATTAGAAATAATTCGATTACAATAAGCTTATCATGAGTTTACAGTTAACTAACTTATATATATACTTGTTAACCAAATTGTAACTTATGTATTGAAAGTCGTCATTCCTTCTATTGAATAAACGTAACAGTTTTTTTTAAATTGTAGGCACATAGTTTCAATGTCACTTATCATATCGAGCGGCGAAAGGCTATGTCACTTAAGCGATATTTTGTTAACTTTGCAGCAGGAGAGCATACTCATTCCAAATATAAGTCAATATTGTGTCGTTTAAGTCAAATCGCATTTCACCACTCGATATATTTAGTAACTTTTAGAGAGATTCAATTATTTTTGCCGCCCAATAGAGCAATACTATATATATCAAATTATGTTATGTTTGGATTTCTGTATAAGTTACAGAGACTTAATTTATTACTTATAATTCACCCCACTGGTTGCGAAACACATGTTTGTGGCACTGAAGGGAATAAAAACACGTAAATGTAATTGAATGTACCTGTTTACTTTTTTATTTGTAGGAGAGAAAAAGTATTTTCCTACGTCACACTTGGTTGCCTAATTACGTCATCTCGATTGGTCTGTGATTTTTGGAGTCGGAATTTATAATACTCGAAGATGAAAAAAAAAAATAGGATGTGTATTTTTGAAAACGATGTAAGGTATCTTGAAGTGTGATAAAGATAAAAAAAAAATGTAATTATTGTATCGTGAATAAGAGGCCCGATTTTATTAATAATTTATACGATGCGGTTTTGCAATATGTGACTGTCATTGGCTATTGCAAATTGAGTTTGTAAGTTAGTCACAGTAATGTTTTGTTAACCAGATGTACATTTCGCTTATGCATAACTTAAAGCTCTCTGCCCATACTATGACCGTGCTATGAACGTGTGAACACAGATTCGCCGTTAAGTGTTGTTCAGTGTCGGAACGGACACAGCCTCATACTTCTCAATACAAATAATATATTTTTGTCTGACACATTCCTAGCACGGTCAATAGCATGAGACGGTGGAGTGGGCAGACCCCTTAAGTGTTAGGTCGCAATGTAAAAGATATTAATATTATTCATAGTGTAGTGTTGTGCACGAATAATGCTGGCAAATAACACATTAATGAACTGATGAAATTTTAAAACTGCACCTGCGATTGGCGGGTATTTTGCCAGTGTCAAGTAATTAATAAAAAAGAAAAATCAAATGAATACACATACTATACAAATAAATAAAATTGGAGTGTCTGTTTGTAATATCAAAATAACATATTTTTACCAAATGCATATGAGAGTGCATTTTCTTTATACGTATCATATAGATACGTATAAAGAAAATGCAATTTTAATTTTTTTTGTCTGTCTGATTGTTTGGGGTAAACATCTAAACGGTGGACAACGGTGGACAATTTCAACGACACTTTCACTGGTAGATAGCTAATGTTCCAAGGCGTAACTTAGGCTACTTTTATTTTAGAAAAAAACATTAGGTTTCCGCGGGATGAACATAAAACCATTTTTCCGGGTAATCTAACTAAGAGTCCACAGGGGCGAAGTCGCGGGCACAGATATAAATAAAAATAGGTGATGAATGTGATAAGGATTTAAATATCATCATTTTGTAAAAAAAAAGCAGTGGTAGCCGAGTGGTCGAACGCACGTTTTGCAATCAAAGTGCGCAGGTTCTATCCCCGGCTCGCACCTCTGGTTCCATGTGCGAATCTCATTTTCATCTGAGATTATCACTTGCTAAGAAACGGTGACGGAAAACATCGTGAGGAAACCTGTGTGCCCGGTATAATGGCAATAGGCTCGCCCCCTATTACATTGGGACTAAAATACATCGGCGAAGTGTGGGCGCACTGCAGTGCACCTCTGCCTACCCCTTCGGGGAATACAGGCGTGATGATGTATTATTATTATTTGTAAAAGATGTCGCTGAGAGTAGGATTCGGCACGTCCTTATTAGCTTAAGGTGTTATTCGTGCAAAACCTATTATAATTTAAGCTTAAACTAATGTATCATGTGTTATCATAAAGACACCATAATGTAATGTAATTATGAGTAATATCAAATCTCATTTAGTTCGTAAGCCAAATTCTGTTCGTTGGTAAGCACCGGTTTATTTCGCACCGCTGATCAAAAGACACTATTTTTCGACTAATCATAGTATGTTATATAAAAATTCGCATCTAACTCAATTTAAAATGCTATAAATAATACAGTGTAAGATCATGAACGTATAAAAAACGTCGGATGGCAACTAGCTTAACAATAAATGAAGCACCCATAAACTTCCAATCATAGGAAGTCGCCGCCATTGGTTGGTATGCTCTCAATTTTCGTTTCACTTTTTTATACGTCCATGTGTAAGATATTACTGCAATCTGTCGCTTTAAACCTAGCGATATTAGAATTAAACGATGTAATTGTGAAAATATAATATAATGATTCAAATGTAATATATATAATAATATAAGCGTACCTACAATACATTAGACCCAAAACATGTATTTGAAACTAAATCTTGATATGAATACACCATGTTACTTAAGATGGGCACTGAGGTCGCTCCATCATTTACTAAAAAACAATTAAAATGTGTTTTTGTTAGTTACTTGCAAAAGCTTTTAGAATGGAGAACATCGGATGAGTATCAGTTATCTTGCCTAGATCTAGACTGCAGTGTGTAGGGCGCACTAGCCGCTGTAGTCGCTATCACTTAGAATTAACAATTATCTAATGTAATCAGAGTAATCAAAAAATATATTTAGCAATAAATAATCATGGTTATGAAATCCCTTTTATTTGCTAAACTTCATTCCAATGAGGTTTGAGTTTTCAATGGCAATTGCGGTATCGCAGAGGAAGTAACTCGTATAAAAAAATGATCCCAAAAAGAGGGCGCAGGTATATAATTGGTATGTCTGCCCATTTAATACTGAGTGAAATGTTAGTCGAATGCTAATTATTTTCTTTAAAAACAAAACCTACTGGTCGATTTAAGAACCTTTTCGTTTTGAAGTCAGTTAATAATAGACCATCGACTAACTCTACTTGCGATCCGTAAAAGAAATGTTGGAAAAAATGCAATTGTTTGTGGACGTGGGATGTAAATAGTACTTTATTTTTCGCCAATGTAAGCCCACAGAGTCCTCTAGCTTATACATTTGACCTGGAACACCCTATTGTAAGAATTATAGAAAATCTATTTTAGTTTTCCGAAGCTTCCTTATTCGTCCAAGGATAGTCTGTTAACGGCATGGAATATTCTATGCCATGCCGTTAACAGACTATTCATTGTATACACCACGTGCGAGCTTCGTGCAATGTAGATGTTTGATCGACCATGCCGGCAGCGTTGCGCGCATGCTCAATGGTGCAGGGATGGTGGGGGAGGCAGGTCGGTGGCCTCGTGGTCGCTCGCACGTACGCACGCCGGCATCCAACAGGAAGTGCAGGCATGCGTCAAGACGGGAAAACACCATTCATCGCTCGTATTTAGTACAAATGTTTCGTATTTACTCTTCGCGTAGTATATTCTTACTGCTAGAATATTTGCTTATTACTATTGCTTAAGCAGCAGTGGATATTACAATATTTTCACATTCAAATCCCATACTTATTCAAAATGTATACTAAATTATTGTTTGGAACATCTGCTCAGGTGCCGTTCATTGACTACTTATGAATCAGGGACATATTCGAACAAAATAGAATGTAAATTAAAACAATACATTGGTCGTACACAGCTTTTATTATGTACTGGTTTTTACATTTTTATAATTTACACTTATAAACAACACAGCGCCGCGCCAGGTCACTGAAACAAGGAGAGATCACATCATTACTGAGCCAGTGACCCGTGGCCGCCGCCGAGTGGGCGGACAATCAGACAGTGTGTCACGTCACGGCGTTCAGCAGTAGCAAATAAAGTAATAACATCATTTCATCTAATCCAGGATGCAAGTAAACTGATCATTTAAATTACTATAAAAAATTACGTCGTGACATTCATCTCTTAGGAATCTAAGCATTAAAAATCTGCCAATAAGTTAACACAAGAGCTTGTTTACTCAGGCTACGTGGTGCAATGCCGCAGCGGCGATTTAAGTAACGCGGCGACCAATTAATTCAAAAGATAGAGCCACTAGTAAGATACATAATAGAACCATCACTCAATAGGACAATTTATTGAAATAAAAACAGACAGAATAATGGAATTATTAAAGTGGTATTTACCTTATCACAGTGTAATCACGCCTATGATCGTGGCCTCTCCTTCTTTTCTTTGTATAAGGCTAGGAGTGAGACGTTGGCCACCTTCACCACCTGCAATGAAGAACATGTTCAGTATATTTGGGCACACACAATTATCAGTATTAAGTCTTCTCCAATCAGTACAGCTGATTACATCACGGCGCTCAGAGTAGCAAATACTCAGATACAAGAAGCATCATCATTTGTACATAATTTTGGGGTTCCTTACAAGCTTGAAAAAAAACTAACAGAAGCTATGTCAATTTGCAATGTTTCTGATTCTTTTGGTTAAATCTACACTATGTGTCTTCTCATAAGCGTAAAGATGGGCGAGACGGCGAGATATTGTAGCGCTGTCAAATGTAGTCAAAGAGAGTTTGGTGCCAACTGCAAGTGGCATTATGAAAGTCTTAATCAAATTACAAATTAGTTACACAAACATTTTTTCCTCTAGCATTTATTTCCTTAACCATTCCACAACCTCGAAAGTTGCATGAAATTAATTATTGACAGCATTTTTAGCTTGCCAATTAGATGGTTCAATATTGTGCTATGTGTCAGCTCACCTTAAATCTAACTCCGGGAATATCACCGACGGCGTGACCCTTACGACCGAAGCCCGCTACTAGCACTTCGTCATTCTCCTCGATGTGGTTGAGACAACCGTCGCGCGGCACGAACGCCGTCACCTTCTTGCCGTTCTTGATCAGCTGGACCCTCACACACTTGCGGATGGCAGAGTTGGGCTGCTTGGCTTCAACACCACTGCCAACAAATAGTTTCATAAGACATTGGTTCCATTTCAAACTAGGTACATAACTCAAAACCACTACATAAATTTTAAACATAATATATCTAATACTTGAATCATGTTGTAATACCCAAATTAATCAACTAACTCCTCACAATCGCATTTTTGAGAATGAATACTTGGATCATAAATTTAGGACAGATCATGTTTAAAGTTCAATCATCCATTTTATTATTTTTATAGGCAAGTAGTACTCAAATTTGTACAACAAGATAGGAATGGAGGAACATTGTCTAAATAGAAGTGATTTTAGGTTCCAATTTTGTAACTTATGTACAAAATTGTTGAGGGGTCCTAACACCTCTAATCAACATACTTGTCCCCTGAGGTCTCCATACAACTATTGACCAATAATAATCAATATTTGATACAAGTAGAATCTTTCCAAATATGCATCAACTTAGACCTGGCTAATAATTATCATCAGGACATGTTTATAAAACCTATATACTTATAAATGCCATATAAGGCTCAAGGTAATATATGTACAAAATTCAGGCAAACTCTTTATATTTTTAATTTAAAACACCTAGTAATTAAAATACCATGCCAAAAGCATAAGTATAAACTGTGTTTCTTGTTGTAGAAAGTAAAATATAAAAAATCTGTTAGTGCACATAACCTCATCCATAGTTCAATGAACCATGTGGTATTTACATTGAAAACTTAGATTGTATGAAACAACAAAGTTGGTTAAAAAGTTTAAAGACCTTAAAATATTAAGTATTGTTATTTGAAATATGTGTAACATGCATACAGATAACGGTACAAGGGCACTACATGCAACTTCCAACATATCTAACCCGTAAAAGGTTGCAGAGGAATGCATCTTACGAGTCTCCAGCGGGGCGCGCGTCATCGCCACTCGCAGTATTATCCTGTGATTGTAGTAGGAACACATTCACAGGGTCAATACCGCGCGTGGAAACGACCAGGTACTTCCCTCCAGTTCTTCACTCTCGGACGGGTTAGTTGAGATAGACACCATACAGCATTCCCATGACTCAACACTGACGCACTCCAGACTAATCGAGAAGAAGTTTAAGACGTACTTACACTTTCTCCAGGACGATGCCCTTAGCGTGAGACGCACCACCGAAGGGGTTGGCCTTCCACCTCGTACCCATGTGGGCTTTCTTGAACTCCTTGTCGGCCCATCGCTGTTCGCGGCGATGGTTCACATGCTTGCGCGCTGTGCGGATACCACGGGGTTTACCTGAAATAGCGACGCTACCGGTTATCACTTGTGTTTACCACCCACGACACAGAAATCGACACACTACCATTTTAACCGATTATCATGAATGAGAAAACTTTTGTAGCACCTAGCCGTTTGCGCGGCGTCGATGAGATGCAAACGGATTCGTATAACACCACGAGAAAAACATGTCTGCGCCATGGCCGACACCTATGCGTGCGCGTATAAGTTGCATTTATTGTGGAATTTATATTTTTTAAATACACTCCTAAATGACATGGGTATTAACGACACTGATACGCACATTTAAAACACAAAAATTATAAATAAACTGTAACATTTTGGCCACAAAACTATTTCTTACCCATTTGGATAGCACGACACCAATCGGCTACGGATGGGAAAAGAAATTATCAATTCAACCAGCCAACCACGGGCTTCAAATCATCATTACTGCCAACTGATAAAAACAAATTTAGGGTTGCCATTTCTCAAAAGAAGTTATGTTGTCAAAAAATTGGTAGTGTTGTGTACATCGAGCTAGTATATACTCTTTAGTTTTATTTTGCAATCATTCATTCAATTGCTGCCAAATCGCATACGTCATTAGGACATTGACACTTATTATTATTATCTACGGTTCCTGTCAGCTCGTGTTTTCGTTTTCTAGAACTTTGTTTGTATGCTGTTGTTTTACCGGATTTTGTACAAATAACATTCTTGAATATGACCCAAAACACGGAAAAAAAGGATGGTGGGCCAGGATACGTCGGTATACAGTTCTGTCAGGAGTGCAACAACATGCTCTATCCACGCGAAGACAAAAACCTCAAAGTTCTGCTCTACGCATGTAGGAACTGTGATTATAAGCAACAGGCGGACTCAAACTGTGTGTATGTGAACAAAATTATGCACGAAGTTGACGAATTAACGCATATTAATCCAGACGTGGTGAGTGATCCAACGCTGCCTCGAACTAAGGACCATCACTGTCCGACGTGCAACCACAGGGAAGCGGTGTTCTTCCAGGGCCAGACCAGACGCGCTGAAGAGGAGATGAGGTTATACTACGTCTGCACCAGCTGTAAGCACAGGTGGACTGAGTGAAACAACTTTATTGTAACAATTATTTTAAGTGGCATAAAACAAATTTATTTTCAATATTTGCATTTTATTTGAGTTAGAGCTCCTCTTCCTTGTATGTTTTGATAACTATATGGGTTGTAGGTGATATTGGAAACTCTTTGTATACCAACATAATTCAAACTAAATGATAATCTATAATTTTCATTACATATAAAGATTGCCAGACAACACATACTCATTGTATGATTCAAAACTAAGCAAAACTTATACTATGAGTGCCATACAATGGACTGCACCCTTAGCATGACCGTTTAGACATAAGTTTTATCTTTTTCAACTGTCAGATTTGTCATGAAAATGACGTCACTTCGAGTTTTTTGTACTGAACATGGCTCCGAGTGACATCATTTTCTCAACGATTTTGACAGTTGAAAGAGATAAAACTTATGTCTACGTGGTCATGTTACAGGGCCTGGGAGTGATCCCAGTTACATACAGACCAGTGCTAAGCTTATGTTAATTAATGTCATATGTATCTGATATGAGACTTATCAGTTTCATTGATTATTGAGTCTTTTTTTTTAATGGACTACGCTGTTGGTCGTGAGGTGGCCTTTACAGCTTTACTGGAGGAGGATTATTGAGTCAGTATATAATACAATCAACAACAATTATGTATATTTTCCAAACTTTATTAACTAAAATATTGCCAAGCATATCTGTTGTTAACAGTTAACAATTCACAGCCATTGATTAATGAATAATAAATATAACTTTTGTAGGTATTACTACCAACATGCAACATATCACTATACTCATCTATATTAATAACATACAGTCTAATTGGTTTGTTAAAAATTTACCTACTTATCCTTCAAACTTATCTGATTTGAAACACTTTGTAATTATTAGTTACAAGTACATTACAAAATATTTTGGAAATTTTGTAACCTTCAGTGACCAGTTTCACCTATTATGAGGTTAATAGTTTTAAAATGTGAACAAAATTGAAGAATTCCCTTGCAAACATAAAAAAAGACAAACATTCAGGTTGACTAGAAAAAAACTTTCCTTTTTTGTTAATTTAATAAGTAAATACCAACAATAATTTGATGTTTCTAATTGGCACATAGTCAAATACTAGACACATTATGAATTTGTAAATAAACATGGTTTTAAATTAGGTCTTATGTATCCAATACCTAAATACCAGTGTAATCAAATGCAATAGTCTATAAAGAAGCTTTCTCTATACATAAGCTAAAATTAGCAAGGTAATTTTATCATCTAAAAGCCGTTTATGTAAATACATCCTTATTACTTAACTTAATCTAACAAAATTACCTCTATGTAGGTAATTTTGAATTCTAATTAATTATATTCTCTCAATAATATTTGTATTACCTAATTTTAATTCTCCCACGCCATCATAAAACAATATGTGATTTTAACAATAAAGTTTAACGTGTACAATATTCGGACTTATTATACCTACCCTATTGATACGAAGGTAGGTACTAGAGCCTAAAAGTATTTATATGACTG
Source organism: Ptilodon capucinus (assembly GCA_914767695.1). NCBI lineage: Eukaryota > Metazoa > Arthropoda > Insecta > Lepidoptera > Notodontidae > Ptilodon > Ptilodon capucinus. The sequence continues at coordinate 12,785,444 of OU611811.1, forward strand.
ACTTATCTACCTAATAGGTACTGACTACATGAGAAAAGATGCAATCGGCGCGATTTCCAGCGTATTATTTTATTGATATGTATTAGACGGGTAAGGATTTATGCCTGTTCGCACTAACACTAGGGAATCGCCTAAATATAAATTTGCGGCAACTAGCAACTATCAAAAAAGAAAAAGTTTATTATAACCTATGTCTGGAGTTTGGCACTATATGGGTGCGAGACATGGACACTCACTCAAAAAGATAGAGAAACGTTGGAGGCGTTTGAAATGTGGTGTTGGAGGAGACTGGAAAAGATCAGCTGGACAGAAATGATAACAAACGAGGCTGTATTGAAAAGAGTGCAAGAACGAAGAACATTATTAGAAACAATAAGGAACAGAAGAGGAAAGATGATAGGCCATCTCATGCGACACCTTTATTAAGAACATCATAGAAGGCAAGATCGACGGGAAGCGTGGGAGAGGTAGACCGCGAATATGTTACATGAGTCAAATAAAAGATAAGGTTGGTGTCATGTCGTATGTGGAGGTGAAGAAGGCTGCACTGGATCGACCCAGATGGCGGGGACTTCATCAGATGCACTGACAAGGGCCGAGCCCTTAAATTAGGAGAGAAGAAGAAGAGCAACTGCTTTAAATGAAACATCGTCTAAAGTTAGTGAAAGGCGATATAGTTACGTAATTTATTAAGTATTAGGGTATTTTGTCTGAATTATAGAAATAAAAAAGTGTGATTTAGGTATTTAAGTCAGTCAATCAATCAAGACACTCTTAGTACCAACCTACCTATAATAAATTACACTCAGAAGCGTATATTGTACTCTAGTGTATACCTACCTAATGTTTATATCGTAACAAGAAAAACTTAACAATTGTAAGTGCTTACAATATAATTTTAATCATTAACCTTTCAGGAAGACGGGGTTAGTAAATATTTAAATCAATGGAAAGAGCCAAATTTTTATATCGTAAAATATCGCCAGTATTCGCCAGGCAATACATACTCATCGTTTAATCCCAAACTAAGCAGAGCTGGTACTATGGGTACAATGGTCTGGCAGGTGGTAACTAGTTACACCCGACCAGAGCACATTCCGAAAAGGTCATTAAAGAATTTGCCGCTGACGGGGGACCCGCAACAACCAGTCAGTGCAGAGAACCGAGGGGGCTGCGCGCTCACACCACCAGTCTCAGATTGTATGAGAGAACAATCAACCTAGGAATTTCTTAATCACGGAAGTTTCATGGCACGACAATTCACCATAGCTGACTATCATCAAAACGCCGTAGTATAATATTGTTAAGTCATCATTTAATATTATACTCTTATTGTATTTATTATGTGCGTAAATAAATCTGTTTAGGATTACTTAGTTTTTGTGTACTGAAGTGTAAGTTGAGACTGCATACTGCAGCTCTAATAGTGCCTAATCTCTACTGCGAAGCTGTATCTACTAATATACTTACAAAAACAATTCTCAAAACGCCTATAGTAACATGTTCTAATATACAGGAATGTAATCTCGTACTTTGTTCGTTAATCCTATTTTTAAACATTCTATAAAAGCTTATGGTTATGTGCGTATATGGGACATACTTAGTATATGTTGCTTGATAAATGGTTACGTTCTAAAACTTTAGACAAATTAAAATTACAAGCTCGTACAAAACAACCTTTAGTGAGTAGGTACCTAGTAACAATTACATTATTATGAATAAACGCGTGTTTAGATTGGCTACCTACTTTATGTTATAAGGTGCCAAAATAACAAACTATACGCTCTAAAATTTAATAGCTCTAAGTAGCTAAGATAAGTAGGTACCAGGTAAGATACATCATACACTAAAATACTTAGGTTAGGTACCAAAAGTGTAAAGATATTTCACGATTGATCCAAAATTAGAAAAGTAAATATCGCAAACAAAACATAGGTACTCATTGTATGATCTCAAACTGAGCAAAGCTTGTGCTTTGGGTATCATACAATGGATGGGAGACCCCAGTTACATGCACCAGGGGTGGAAGTCTGTAAACACTATCGTTGTGGTTTTGCTATGACTTCATATTTTAAGGCACGAAAACAACATGTTTTATCAATGGTAGATAAAATACTACCGATGGAGACATTAGACATTGTCTCCTTGAAGCCATTGGACTAGTTATATTCTAGCTACCATTGATAAAATATGTTGTTTTCGTGCCTTAAAATATGAAGTCATAGCAAAACCACAACGATAGTGTTTACAGACTTCACCCCCCGGGCAATTTCCAAAAAGGCCATTTCCAGAATTAGCCGAGGGCGGTAATCTAACCCGCAACCACCCAGTGCAGTGAGGCGAGCGCCCTATGGATCACTAGACCAAGCCGTAGTCACCTAGGGATGAGAAAATCGATTTTTATATTAATCGATTATTTTGATCTAATAATCGTTTTCTAACAAGCGATTCTCTAAAAATCGATTAATTTTAAAGAGAGAAAAATCTATTATTTTGTAATCGATTTTGATTCGATTTGGGGGTGAAAAATAATCGATTTTTAAGTTAATTGTTTATTTTTATCTAATAATTGATTTTTAATAATCTATTCACTAAAAATTAAAAATCGATTAATTTTAAACAGAGAAAAATCTATTATTTAATAATCGTTTTTTTCCCTTCCAAGTCACATCCCTATTGTAACTATTGTAAACTACACATTTCCACCACTGTTACTCCTGTAAGCCAGGATCGACAGCGGTGTCCATTGAAGACACAGAGGTTTGACCCTCGACGAGTCCTGGGGAAAAAGCTAAATTGTCTTGGATCCCGAACGAATTTAATGGTAAAAGGTGTAGGAGGAGTTGGAAGAAAAATGTCATGCCGATGTCAGTTAAAAGTTGAAAAATAATTGATAAGCTGACGCTACATAGCCAGGAATGTATGTAGATTCTACAAACGAAGAAACACTACGTATATAATCAATCATGGTCTTGGACGGTGCAAATACGTATTTTATAAAATTATCACCAAACCATTTTGGTACCATTATGTATCTACCTATGTAAAAGCAGTATCCACTGGAGTTGCCTTGTTCTTATTTGCTTGCCTTAAGTAGATAGGTACAATCCGTTTCTTTTTGCAAAAACAAGACGTAATTGGCAAATCTGACGTCCGATAGCTAAAATGCTGTGCGTAAACCCAATTTTGAACTACAAGAAAAAAATGTGCCAAAATGCCGTATGACGGCCTTTTAGCTATCGGACAGCAGAATTACTGTCATAGTGAACTGAATATACCTACTGTTCAATGTCTAAATCATGTATTAATATCCATGTAAACTACGTGGATTTTAATATCATCATTATATCTGCAAAACCACTGGCTTTCAATTCGCATTATAAATTTCATACCTACTTTCCTGCAAAAAATGATGAGTGGACGGCTCGCTATTCTTGGAGGCCTTCACTTGCGTATCGTGGCATCAATCTTGAGTCTCCTGCCACGTATGGAGAACCGGCGTCAGTGGTCCGGCGGGGGCGGCTCGGGGTAGTTCTCCGGCAGTGGGGGGAGCACGTTCGCGTCGAACTGCCCGGAGTAGTTCCCGGGCGGGGAATAGTTGGCCACCACTATGACTTTCCCGTCCCGGGAGCGGGCCTTGCCCACGCCGAAGAAGGTCGTCGCTACCCACACCATTTGGGTAAAGTGACCTGGCCAAACCGATTAATGTGTTTAAAATTGGGATGAGCGATAATGGGTAGTTTTAAACTGAGTTAGGAAATAAAATAAGTGAATTTGGATTTACATGATTGGAATTTGGTTTTAGAATATTGCACCAAAAAAAGAAGATAACTAATAATGAGCCTTTTGGCTCATAAACCTAGAATATTTATTTTATGCCCAACTGGGTATTAAAATTTAGAAATTATTAGCAATTAAAAAGTAAAATTACTTAACAAACGAAAAAAAATACTACAATTACCTCCTAACAAAGATTCACCCTCAAACTCATAGGAATTACAATCCCTTAAAAGGTGTCATTTCCAATAAATATATCTACCATGTGACCTACATTGCTTGACAGTCTCGATAATTTTGGAGGCATAATTATCTGCCACGAAACATGAAAAATCGTATAATTTGAGGAAAATTGCTTCTTTTTTTTGGTATAATGGCCTCTTTCCATAGAGAAGCCAATAAACAAAAAAAAATTCGCTGGACTCAGGCTGAATGTGATTCTATTTTTTTTGTCTATTATATTTTCAAAGCGCTACTTACCGGCGTTGACATTTGCATGTAGGACATCGGGCTCCCTATAATAGTTGTACTGCCTTACGGCCGCATACCAATACGAAGATACTTCTTGACCTGGATTCACATACCAATAAGTAATACCCAAATAAATGTCTTAGCATCCAATTTTCAGAAATTTCAATCTTAACGCAATACAAACAACTGCTACAATAGATACCTATATAATGTATCTAAACTTTAGAACTCTAAATATAACACCCGCCATAGTAGGGCATAACAAAATAAATGATTTGAATTCAACGCACAGACTTGACTATAAACAAGAGCTAATGAATGTTGGGTAATTTCGGTAGATAACGGCGCAGATTCTGTTCGCAAAAAACTAAACTATACTTAACTATTGTATGGCCGTCCTTCTCACGGCCGTAACGTATGAGCGAGGCGGCATGTATTTATATAGTACTGTTAAACTTAGTTCATCTTTTTTGTATAAAATTTAATGGAATAAGTTATCAAGTTAGACAGTGCCGCATTAAGGTAACTTGATGCCCTAAGCAATCTTCCCCTGTCGACCCCCTATCCTTAAGTGAATTAAAAACAATATGTGAATACGTATCGTAGGTAGAATATGTATGTGTTGTACCTTCTGCCCCTACCCCATGCTAGGTGGGGTCGGCATAACATGATTTCACACGTTGTCCTAAGATTTTGAAATTGCTATAACATTCGTGTGCCCGTTTTTTTATCTCAACTTCTTAAATAGCTTATAGGCTAATCCAGGACTCAGGACTGATGTTAGTAGGTACTTGCCTGTGACATCTGGCTGGATGTTGCTGACGGGCCGCTGGTAAAGATTCTGCCCGACATCCCTGTCGTACCTATAGTGGAACTTGTTCGTGTGAGCGAGATGGTTCGCCCAAGCTTGCGCATAGTCACACAGCTAGAACAACCGAGGGACATACAGAATAAAACTGCGAGTTGTTTGCATTACTTGAGGTATGATATGGGACCATTCCGATAAGTAATTTCTTTTAGAAAGATGTCGATGCGAGTTGGACTTGTACAAAGAAGGCTGGCCTTTAATAGTAAAGAACCGATATGAGTGGAAGAATTGAAGGATACAGGCTGAAGAAAATAAATAAATTATACAAGTATTTTTTAAAGATACAAGACTGTATAAGTAATCGTGGTTTGTTGTATTTACTAGTGTATTCTAGTAATTCGCTTTATGGCGACATCATAAGACTTCACAATGGCGACCGTAGATAAAATATCATAGCAAATTACATTTAAAATATTTTTACCTAAAATCCATAAGCACCAGACAAAACAGTAATTCAAAATTGAAATTATTATTCTGCTACCATGGTTATAGCGATACTTTCTAGATCATAGACCGAGAAAATTTAATATCCTAGGGTAAACCTATGCTTCAACGAAGTGTAGGCACTCATTGTCACGATAAAAAATATATTGGCGCCCATCGTGGGATTTTCAAATGATCACCTCTGGCGCCATATACAGTTGCGGTGATCCATGCCTCTGCCGGTACACGTTGTGCCAGCACAGGCACTCGGTGATGAAGTCGCTGTCTTGCCACGCGGTGCGGACCTCGCTCCATTGGACCACCATGCTCACTGGCTTCGACAGCAAAACCTGACCAAAAGTTTAATTCCCCTTATGTCCACTCTAGCATCGGTATATATGACTTATAACAAATGTTGTATTCAATCTATCTACATCATATTCGTAATACTCGTCTAAAAACATATTATGTAGATACCTATGAGGTAAGTAAAGTATTTTTTTTAATTCGATAAAGGTACACAGTAATTAGTTGCTGAGCTCCTACAGTAGGCCACCTGTGTCATGGGAGATTAGCTCTTCTGACACAGATTTATGGAATAAAAAAAATCAAAAGTCATAATTTTTTCTTGGAAATTGGTAATATGACCCTACCTGGATGATAGTCAAACGTGCAAAGGAAGAACGCGTTTATTTACTATTTTATTTTCCTGACGTTGCGGCTGCTTTACAGCGTTGTCAAAAAAAATTGAGCCCGAATGCAACGTAAATATCTTCATAATATTTCCATTACCATATAGGTATTTCCATAGTAATGCGAGTGATCAATCAATTTGATTTCAGCATTTTCCACTGAAATATTACTTACAATGTTATTTGAAATATTTAAATGTATGCGTCTAGCTTTTCAGCAATTTGCAGTCGTAGCCCGACTGGAATATTGAATAGCCGAGTGCAATACACTCAATTGACTATACTATTTTCTTCTTCTGTCCCTGTATGTACAAGTTAGATGAATAATGAGGTAGACAAGGATATTCTAACTAGGTACATAATGCATTACTCTTGGTACTTGCACTACATTACTTTAGAGATCTTACCTTGTATCTACTGGGTGGGACGAGCGATTCCACTAGACTTTCTTTGACAATGTACTCTATACCTAATAAAGATTGAAATTGTGTGTTAAAAGCCAAGCTACATCGCATCAACATTCGCTCGCGTAACTGATGCGTTGAAAAATGAGCCCTTTGTCTGAGTCAATACAGTTCGTTTGACGCGGCTGTCGGTGTAGGGCTTAGAGCTTAGCTTTACCCCGACCTCATATGCAGTAATGCAGTTAAAACAACCCGCTCCGACCCGGTCAACACGCGAGGCTTTCGTGACGTAGCCACTTCAATTGTTTTATGTTAATTGGTAGTTTATTTCACTTTTTTAACTACTAGTATATTTACATTTCATTCAATTTCGCAACATTAACGAGTGGTCATAAAATTTTGTGGTCGGATATCAATGGGCGGATTTAGTTAAAGCTTTTCTTCGCTATTTCCATTAACTGGTAAATTGCTTTTAAGAGGGGTTTCTTATTATTAATTAGGGGTTCCTTATCAAATTATCTCAGTACCCTAATCTGAACATGGCATGGAGCTCTTTCAGTCGAAATTATTTTACCAAACTACATAAACTGCCTACATAGATAGGATAGTTCCTACTCTATACAGTGTCCGGAATAAATATCACGGTACATATATAACCCCTAGTAAATACTTGAGCATTTACCTACTAACACATTACTTTCAATAGTTCAAAGTTTCAAACAACAAAGAACTTGACTTCATCAACCATAAACAAGCTTTGCAGTTTAAAATCTAAACTTTAAATTGTAAAAGTTGAGCTGCAAGTTCTTGAAGAAGCTCGCGTCAGCTCAGTTGGGTGCAGTGAGCCGTGACACACTCAAGAAACTGGATTTTTCAAATGAGGAGTGTGACCTCGTTTGTCAGAGACTTAAGCCCTACATCTACAGGCGCGATACCAATTATTGCCAATACGAAAACGAACTTTATTAACTCATGGAAGAAGCACATTTTCCAACGAAATGTCATCGACTACGCGAGCTTAAATAAGGCTTTGGTAGCTATAAAGCAGTGGTGGCCGAGTGTTCGAACGCACGCCATGCAATCAAAGTGCGCAAGTTCAAACCCCGGCTCGCACCTTTGGGTTTATGTGCGAATCTCATTTTCATCAGAGATTATCACTTGCTATGAAACGGTTAAGGAAAACATCGCAAGGAAACCCGCACGTCTGAGCGAACTTGTCTAGTTCTCGATAGATGTGTGAAGTTTGCCAACCCGCAATGGGTCAGCGTGGTGGACTATGACCTGAATCCCCCTCGCATTGAGGGGAGGCCCGTGCCCAGCAGTGGGACGTTAAAAGGGCTGTAGTTAGTAAGGCTTTGGACAGAGATTCAACCTTTATGTTTAGCACAGAATACGTTTTACAAAAGTCAAGTTTATTCGCTAGCCCCAGTAGATGCAGGACATTTCTTCAAAGACTGCGGTTTTAAAATGGATAACGCAGCACAGTTTTATAAATTGTATTGGGTGAATGCATGTTGACATCTAGATAGGTTTATGTACTTAGACGTATTACTGTCTAGAAAGTCCTTCCACAAACATCTGAATTTCCCGAAGGGATAGGCACCTACACACTTCGTCGATGTGGTATTTTAGTCTTACGCTCCCCATGTACCTACGCGGTGAAGATTCAGGCCATAGTTCACCACGCCAGCTGTAATTTAACTCGATATTAATGCTTCTCGGTCGCGGCCGATCTCCCACACGCTGGATAGATTTAATTAAGACGGCAACTCAATCTATCATAGCGCAGTGTTCTCGCAATGCTACCAACCGCCTGAAGTGGAGAAGCATTGCCAGAGCTGTAACAGTAGTGAGAGAACGACGACACGGAGGATCCACCATGCACACCATCTCAACAACCACGACCACTCTGACAAGAGTGCCCGACTGAGAAGAAAAGAAGAATTAATGCTTCAATCTCTATGAAATTGTGGTGTTTATTTGCCTTGGTATCTACCTCCGACAAATAAATATGTTCGAGTTTGTTGCATAGGAGAAAAGGTCACGAAACAGGCAAGTTGCCAACAGACGAGCATTACAATTTGTCTGAGGGGATGACGGCACACATATATCTTGGAGTTGTGTACCTACTTACACTGAACATTTTTACACAGAAAACCTATAGAGTGGGTTGTGAGACAAAGGGTTTTTCTTTTATAAAGACAACGGAGAACTGCAGTCTAACGGGATATTGTTAAAAAAATCGTTTAGGAAACGAAAGTAACACCGAAAGTTCGATAATCACAATATTTCTAATTTATTTCAACTAAAAGTTAAGTAATAAATGGTAAATTTACCTTTTTAAAACCTTGGGTTTAATGTTTTAATTCAAATCCCGCGCGGAACGTGTGTAATAATAGACAATAATTTCATTTCAGTTAATTTCTTGCATTGATTTTGCGTATAGTATTCCTTTATGGTCCCACTGCAAGGCAAACGCCTCCCCTCCCTTGTCTAAACAACCTCCCATAAGACTATCAATTATTTTAATCATTCCACAAACCATTGTCTGTGAATCATTCGGAGTATTTCCGAGCTTGCATACCTACCCTAACGTAGATAAAATACTGCGGTCTTCTACAGGTATGTATTCGTAGGTAGGTTGGTACGTAAAAACCGAAATCCCTAAATCAGGTTTTAGTGGCCCTTCATCGCGGGATTGGCCGCAAACTGCCGCACCGACCGCAATGCTTTGTTTTAGTGCGACCCCTGTCACTGATAAATCGGTTTACAATTTGTACCTAGCTGCTTGTAGAACAAAACGGTCCTACAAAACGATCAGTTTCTGACAAATGAAAGCAGTTGAGCGAAGTAAGTAGGTACCTACCTAACCTAGATAATTGAAGTTGCAGCTTGAAGTTGTATAAGTGGGTTTTCTTAGTTCAACGAGTAGGTGGTTCATAGATAACTCTTTATTGTTCCACATCTTAATGAAACAACACCTATACAAATACAATTAAAAAATTAAGTGTAACAATGGCCTTATTACTAAAAAGTAGACGTACCTATTACTCTAAAAGTGATCTCTACCTACCAGGCAACCTTTGGATGAAGAGATATTAAAGTACTAGTCACGACGCGGTGTACTAAACACTAGTCAGGTACTTAGTTTTATTATTTTATTTTACTTACAATATAAGTAACTCAATCTCACTCGATAACTTAGGAAAAAATATTTCCCTAAGTTAAAGTTATTGATTAGAACATTCTTCGTTTTTAAAGTAATGTTGTGGCTCAGCAACTGAAATTACTTTTCCAATGTTTTTTTGCTGACGAAATGATAAATGAATTGAGGGTGACGAGACGGTTTTTGCTTTGTTGAGCGTCTCGTCGTCCGTTCGTGCTTTAGTAATTTATATAACAGATATCCGGTAATAAACATATAATACAAAACATGCGGTTCAAATTGAGAACCGAATTTTTTAATTCAATTAAAAATTGCGCGAACTGCGAAAACTGGCATAAGTAGTTATAAAATGCCTATTCACCTACGTATGGATAACTATAGCTATTTAGGTACAATACCTTCACACTTGGGGGCGAAAAAAAAACATAAAGATTACACTAATTTCTCACATATATAGGTTGGAAGTAGATACTTAATCTAGAGTCTGTTACGATCTCGGAGTGGCTTGGTGGGACGCAACTCCATCCATCAATATTAAACCTACCTACAGCGGACCCCGGCCGGGGCCGGTCGTCAATCATTCGCGCCGTGCTTTCTTCATTACCTAACACCCCCAAATGGCAAGGAAACATTAACATTTGGAATAATCATCACTTGTCATCTTTTGATTAAGAGCCTTTCCAAACTAGCGTTTTATACGAGCATACAAGTCGTTTTTCAAAGTGAGTGTAGGCGCGACTTTCGCCATGTGCGCATCTCGTAAAGCGTTGACGCGCTTCTATGCGCGAAATGACACTCCCCACCACGGATTCGAGCGTACAGTGAAAGAAAACGCGAGTCTGAAAGCGCTCAACTTAGCTTCTCCAAACTAAAAATACATAATTCATGTCGTAAGGAAAAAACGTCATCAAATTTAATTCAATGTTTGTATATCTTGAAGAAAATATTATGTATAATATTGTCGTCAGTGGGCTTAGCACGCATGTCAAGACAAGACCTTTGTCACAGAGTTGTTCGCTCGCTCTCTGTCTAATTTGATACGAAAGAAAAAGACAACATCAAGATATTCTGTGACATACTTCTAGTCTTGGTGCACATGCTGCAACTACTGGAGGTGAAAGAAGGCTTTTGTGTCTCGTCTTTATCAAACAATATAGGTAGCATAGAAATCTACTCCATTTCCCTATTCTCATAACTAAAGAAAGGTCATTTTCCACCCTAAATTATACTATTGACCTTTGTGTCATTTTCCATTGCGTACCGCTCTTCGGGGTAGGTCCAAGGGCGCGCAAACGTTTCCGCAACCCTCGGGTCAAGGTCATGTTCCATATATTAAGTAAGATCATACTGATATCAGTATGAATAACCCCATTACGTTGCTACTATGTATATCTGCGTATCTACCTAATGAATATCTCTTCATATTTTACAAAATTAAGTAAATGTAAATGGAATAAGATGAGGCATGGCTGCACCCGCAATAATTCTGCCAGAGTCAAGTACGTTAAAAACAATAAAACTTCAACATATTTTTGAAGTCATAATTTTTCGTTCCAAATACCTAATATGTGTAATAGAAAATTAAGAATAATTAATTAACCTACCTACTTTGATTTCTACCTGCCAGAATATTTTTGATGCATACGTACACGGTAGATAATAAGGGTTAATTATCTTACCTTCTGTAAAAGTTTTGGTCTATTGTCAAGTTTTATTTCGTTGTCTCTTTTCATTGCTGTTTCGTTGTCATTTCTGTTTGAGTTTCTGCGGACAAGGATTAAATATTACATAAGATTACTTTTATGTACTATCCAGCTTCATTAATCCGCCATAAGTTTTACGAATGTTCACTTTCATCGTTGACTGTAGGTAGGTAACTCCTAAGTAAGGTAACTCCGTCGTAAGCATGCCTAGTGGGAGAACCACGGACAATTACCATTGTTATAATACGAACTACAATTGGATCCATAAACCTTTTGGAAAATAATAACCATGGAGTTTCTTGCTCATTATTTTCCAATAGGAAATACATTCTGAATGGACGATAGAGTCCTATTAGTTCATAAGTTTAACGATTCATAAGTGCCTACCTTATTACAAAACTAGCTGTGCCCGCGACTTCGCCCGCGTGGACTTTAGGGAGATTACCCGGAAATATGGGTATTATGTTTTTCCCGCGGAACCCTAATGCTTTTTCTAAAATTAAAGTAGCCTAAGTTACGCCCTGGAACGTCAGCTATCTGTCAGTGAAAGTCCCATTGAAATCGGTTCAGCCGTTTAGAAGTTTACCTCAAACAAACAGACAGACAGACAGACAGACAAAAATTTTTAAAATTGCGTTTTCGTTATAGGTATCGTATATACTTTCATACGCATTTGGTAAAAAGTGTTATTTTGATATTACATACAGACACTCCAATTTTATTTATTTGTATGTATGTATGTATGTATGTATATGTATGTATGTATGTATGTATGTATGTATGTATATGTATAGATGTATAGATAAAAAAAACTCATTTATGAATAATAAATATTGTTAGATACTTAATTTTTTGCTCATATAAAAATACATATCATAGAACAAAAAGCAAACCCCACGATAAAATCTAAAACAATAAACGCTTACATTAGCAAACCCATTTAGCAAACAATCCGGCAATTGTACCCTTTCGCATCGCGTGTTACGTCCTAATAGAATTCTATTCACGGTTCAAGGTGAATAGGGGTATTTATAGGCCACGTGCATGCCGAACATGGTCGTCGGGTATCTATAGGTGGAGGACAGACCTGTCAGGCCGCAGTAGCGCCAGGGACACCTTCTTCCTCAGGTTGGCGAGCGCCGCCAGCTCCTCGCGCTTTCTGGACGGGGGCGGCGCCCCGCACAGAGTCAACATCGGCGTGGGCGCCGGCTGGGGTGTCTTCTGTAGTCTAAGGACAATACCTCCATAGTATTTTATCTAATGAATTAAGTGGTCATCCCTTACTTATTAATTTTCTCGGTCAGGATTTAAAGTATCCAGTTAAAACGTCGATATTAGAACCTCGACGAGTCCCGGGAAAAGTAAAATTTGTCTTGAAACTCGCACAAAAGTGTTGAAAGAAAATTTGTTGTTTGTTTCGCAGTCCAACTAGGAACATTACCTATAGTGTCGTATTGCCCGTTGATCGTCAAATTAACGCAGCTACTAACAATACAAAATTCATAAATATGTATATATCATTCGTTGATGGTGAACGAACGCATTCTTTTACGATATAAAAGTGACTTGTATTCGAGAAAATTTGGTGGAAACTTAAAAGAATATATAATGAAAATTAACTGAGTAAGTATAACAAGCCTCCTCTCAAAAAGAGGCGGACTAGGGAAAGGAGGGCTTTGCCCAACTATGGGACTTGACAGACTTACAATAATAATAATAAGTTCACGTCACAATAACAAAAGCACTATGGATGTACTGATATCCAGCTTATCAATACTTCCGACTCCCGAAAAAGACAAACCTTTTAGAAGCCGGCGTTCTCTTCGAGAGTAACGTGTAATCGTGCCCGCCGGACCCCGACGGGTTGTTGACATTGTTGTTTGTTGTTGGCGGGTAGTACACGTCATCGTCCCTGTAATTATTGTTGACTAAAGCGGACTTCAAAGGCAACAACTCGACGGTGTCGGACCGTTGTCCACGTTGTGATGTCATAGCGAAATACACATCGTGCGACCACGCCGACTGCACGCAGCCTACTGCTGCCTGAAACACAGCGTCTGAAAGATGTGCCCTTGAAAATGGTGCATTGTAGTGCTGGGGTCGTTTCATCTGGTATTAAATAGATAAGGGATGCGAGAGTACCTATCATATCGAGATGTCACGACACAGACGCATCACTCGGTATACTCTTCAATAGTTTTGGTATTTGAAACCCTCAAATGTCATAAGAACCACATGTTGGTGATTCAGGTCTGGGTTAATTCCTACGGCCAACATTAAGGGCATCTATAAGTTATAATGCGAAAAAATACAAAACATCACGAGATATTATATAGGGTGTATCAGAAGTCCGAAAAATACTTTGGGTACCGTTTGTACCGTACCTAGCTCATATGTGGATGCGCAGTGAAGATAGATTATACCTAACTATCATAGTTTCCGAGTTATAGACCTTTGAATATTGTGATAGGTATCGTATTCTGGCCTGTGGGTACATCCATAACGCTATTCAGCAGTGTAAAGTACATTTATGAGGGGCAACTTACAATATTCACAAAACGGAACATGCAAAGTTTACATAGGAGTTACCTATAGTAATGGATAACGAAAAAATAGTTGAAGAAACATGGTCGAACTTCGATCAAATGTTTATACTATTCAGTTGTATATCCGATACTGATGCAAGCGTCAAAGTTTATTTCGGACTTCTGAAACACCCTGTTTATGTCCAATGCGACACGCTATGCTCAGCTAGTCACATTTGGATGGATCTACCTATAAGTTAGATATTCTTGTGGACTTAATGTACTTAGTAGGTACACAGGAAAGCGAGAGAATCGATTATAAGAAATTCTCGATGGTTTCCCATCACTAAAAACATGAACATGGGGAGGTGCCAGATGGCCCCGGAGCGAGTCCCGGGCCGCGCATGCGCATCTCCGTACTGTCACATACACCAACATCAACATCTCACTCAACTTGATTTAGGTACGTATCACATAACTTACCGCTAGAGATTTGGCAGCCGATTGGCAAGTGATACTACTGACTGCCCCTGACTTTATAAGCCAAATTTGTAGGCCTTTTAACTCTAGTCTACTAGCACTGGCGATTTAGCCAGACTGCTGCAGTCCTCGATGAATGAAAGCATTTGAATAAGCGAAGCTTAAACATGGTTAGCACTTAGCGCACACGCAATCCGCCGCGCCGTCACCGCTATCGCTGCCGCCACCGGTTAGGCTCTTATATTATGTTACTATACTCTTTGAGTTAGACCGAGCCAGTGCGACCAGCACAGAGTAACGTTTTATACTGGAAAGCGACCAGCCAGCCACTATGCCATCATCGAGATTGCTGAAAATAATATCGGCAGTATATTCGACAGCAGCAGGGCGGCAGGCACAGTTTGGTGTGGGTGGTAGTTGAGAATTTGGTTTAAGTCACGTGTAGTTATTTTTTTAATGAGGCTGTCAGAATCAAATTCAATCATGTAATAAGACTTACTGTCGTATTTTTTTAATAGGAAGCTTAATTATTTTTATAATATGAGAAGAACAAGAATTGACTTGATAAAAAAATCTTGGCTTCTCTACTTCTATGCTTCATCTCCACAGTTAAAACAAAAAAACTATTGATCCTTATACCTCTGCTCAAATAATAATTAAACCATAATATTCCTCAATAGGCTAAGCTAAACTTGATAACATTGAAAATATTTTCGTTTTGTTCATACATTACGAAAATGAAAAGGTCGAAATGAGTCTGAATTTGAGTGAGTTTGAATAGTCAAATCAGCTTAATTTGGCGCTAAGTCAGCACTATCATAATTCTTCTTCTTATTTTACGAAATGACTCTAATTATGTAACAATAATAATGGATAAAAAAGAAGAGGCTCCACCTGATTAGCGGGTATTTCAGTCAGTGTCAAGTAATTATTATGAAGAGCAAATTCAATAAGTACCTGGTATTTATTTATTAAATTTGTCCTTGCTATTAATTACTTGACATTGGCTTAATACCCGCGCTAGTCGCAGGTGAAGCCATTCCTCATCTTATTCCATTAAATTTCATCATTTCACTCATTTCGTAAAAAAGTAGTAGTAGCAATAAGTACCTACACATTATAAATAAAAATGGGTGAGGAATGTGATAAAGATGGCGATGATCATCATTCGTTCGTACTTCCGTTGCACACATATAAACAGAGCGATATTATTCTAGTTTTGACATTGACACAGACAAGTAGTAGGTAGTGATATTCTGTCAATTCTGTGACATTCATTTGGAATTCGGAAAATTGGATTTTGTTTTTTCTATTAACTAGCTACGGTAAGCAATTAAGTACGTACAAATAAGATAAAACAAAAGACATATTGAAATAATCTCAATTTATGTACTTACTACATTATAACATAGTTTTTATCGGCGACTTGATTTAGACGATGAAATCATACATTGTGAGTCATGTAGGTATTTTATTTATTTTCTAGATTAATCGGGTTCCTTAAAACGGGGCGCCTACGCTGCAAGACATTCTAAACTTCGATGGCGGTTTCCGTTGGAGTGCCTGTAATCCAGGTAAACATATGTCTGACTGCCAAACCCCTGAAATATTAATTACCTAGAAATTTATATTCAATGCATCTGCGAACCACTTAAATCGTATATTTGAGTATTATACCAACTTAAATGGACCCAACTTGCTATAAATTTGGGGCTATCTGAATGCTTTATTTATATGAATGTAGGTACATTTACAGGGTAGCATGCAGTAGTAGTTAGAATGCGAGCCTTGAACACAAGAAGATTCAAACCCTCGGCTCGCAACTCTGGGGTTTTCTGATTTCATATGTGAATGTCATTTTAATTAATGATTAACACTCGCTGGACAGCAAAGGTGAGACTTTGTAAAGAAAAAAGCATGTCAATAAAAAGGCATATAAAGCTCACCAACAAGAACTGGGAGAGCATGGTAGACTATAGCCCAATTCTCCCTCTTATTGAGGGGGAATATGCTCTGTATTATGGCAACAAGCTTGCGCCTATTACATTGGGTCATTAATCAGCTGTGTTGGTACACTGCAGTGCACCTCTGCCTTTATTTTCGGGGAATACAAGCACAATGTTTTATATTTATTTTTATTCACAGGGTGGTGTAGGATATGTTTCCGGCCTTTATAAATGCCAAACCTCCGAAGCAAAATATATATGTATTTATGATGCAGTAAGCAAACTGAAAGATGCATCTGACTATGACATTGGTGGCACATACTCAGGGACAGATCCTGAATTTTGGTTTTATTGCACAACATCACCATGCCATGGTCAAAACTTCTTACTAAACATTTTTGTATGCCATAGGAAATCTGGAAATTTCTCCATAAATATATCAAATTCACCTCAATGCATAAAAAAGATTGCAAAATATGATGACGCAACCCATGTGGTTTTGCCGAGGGTATATGATACTTCAACATTTAGATCAACTAAACCTGAAAATAAATACTACATAAAAACATTTTGTTTTGGTAAAAAAACTGAATTGCCTCAAGATACTATTTTATTGATACCAATAAAAATTACACAAGATCCAGATTTTGAAATCAATCAGTCTATTGTGAAGGCGATCAAGCTCCAACATAATTTAAGCAATCTTTTGATAAAACAAGAGAAAACTGACTTCACATTAGAGTCGGTGACCCACAAACTGTTCCCGACCCACAAGATCCTGTTGGCTGCTCACAGCCCTGTGCTAAGAAGCATGATAAAGAACACAACATTAAATACACTGTCCATTGATATCAGTGACGAAGACATGGATTTTTTGTTAGAGTTTATTTATACAGGCGCAATTAAAGATCTGTGCAAACAAGACTGCGCCAGGCTCCTGAAAATCGCTGAGAAGTTCGAATTGAGACCTTTATTTATGTTTACACAACATATGATCATTGACCAAATCAAAGTGGAGAATGCTGTAGAAATGGCTGTCATAGCTAAGAAATACCAATTGGGACAGTTGCAAAATAAAGTTTTTGATTTCATTCTAAAGAATCCTGAAGTTATGAAGACAACCGCCTGGATTGAACTGAAAGATGTGGAATTAACAAAATGTTTGTTCCAATACATGCATATGACGAAAGATTGACAGCGGAAGTGCCCTTCCTTTATCTTGTGTCAACTGATCTACAAAAAATAATGGAAGATGGCAATTGTTCATAATACTTATGCCCGTTTTCACTAACACTAGGAAACGCCTAAACGTTATGCATAATATGATAATCAGTTTTAGTGTTAATATCTAGGCATCACGTTAAGTAAGGGTAATATTAGTGAAAGCGGTAAATAATATCGTTAAATCGTTATCTCTCCACTCATTCGGACAGACATTCGCAGATATTGCATCCTCATCAAATGAACATGTGATGGCATAAAACAATATTTTTCTAATAATCAATTTTGTTAATAATTAAAATCGATTTTTAAGTAATCGATTATAAATAGACATCGGATTCTATGCATATGCATGTTTGCATATGCAAATGCATGTAAACCTTTTTTTATAACGTAATTGCATATTTTGATACTTTTTCATTGACAGTGCTTATTTCAGTAGTTATTTCACTGAATTAACGATAGCGATCTGAGATCGCTAATCGAAGAATCAATTTCTAGGGCCAAAAAATCGATCTTTTTAATCGATATGTAGCGCTGAATCGATAATTCACTCAAGAAAATCGTCATTCTATTTTTTTCTGTTTTGTAACAACCATAAATTATTTACAGTTAGTTGAATGTACTCAACATGGCGACTATGTAGAGTAAGGAGCCTGAACTTAAACGAGGGCTAGTCTTACATGCCTCTATGTTCATAATAACGAGTTAATACCAAGTACCCCGTTTGTGACGCTTTGCGGCTACTCTGTTTTTTATTGTGCATATTTCGCCCCTTTTTAGTGCATATTTGCACGCATATATTGGCATTTTCATAGTGCATATAATCCGATGTCTCATTATAAATATGTTGAGATTTTAATTGTTTTATAATATTACACCTAAAAAATGTCTTCTAACGGTATGGCGTTTAACCGTTACAAGCTAAAAGCAAAGTTTTTATTGATTAAACCTATGGTTTTATTCAAAAAAATTTGTTAAATAATAATTAGGAAAGTGCAGTTTTAATGAAAGATGAAATAAAAACTTATTTACTTAATGTCACATCCCTATTATGATCAAGTATATTTAAGATATACTATAATATACTACTAAGTCGATATTACATTTACGAAACCTACTATTTTAGGTGACCATACCTATCTCGCACTGGAAAGTTACACAAATCCCAGTCGAGCTCATGGGAAAAAGGTTTTTGTTCTGTGTGTAAAATTAAATTTGTTCATAGTGATTACTTTTGTTATGTTATGTTTTACATATTTTTACTAATGTACCTATACTTTTTTATTTTATAGGCAGGTTCTTCACACAACTTTGTTTGAAAAAAAACTGCTTTATATATAATAACATAACTATGTACCTATGCATCATTCTATCGTGTTTAGAGATTTTTTACATGTTTAAGATAATCTATAAAAAAATGTAAGCCTTATTGTAAGTCTTATTCATAACTAAATGTATAATATTTTGTACGTACACCGATATGTTTAAGAAATTAATGAGTATAGTAATTTTTCAAATATTTAAGTATTTTACTTCTTTTTAGGGTTCCGTATCCAAAGGGTAAAACTGGAACCCTATTACTGACACTTCGCTGTCTGTCCGTCCGTCTGTCACCAGGCTGTATCTCATGAACCGTGATAGCTAGAGACTTGAAATTTTCACAGATGATGTATTTCTGTTGCCGCTATAACAACAAGTACTAAAAAACAGAATAAAATAAATATTTAAGGGGGCTCCCATACAATAAACGTGATTTTTTTGCCGTTTTTATAGATAATGGTACGGAACCCTTCGTGTGCGAGTCTGACTCGCACTTGGCCGGTTTTATAGATAATGGTACGGAACCCTTCGTGCGCGAGTCCGACTTGCACTTGGCCGGTTTTTTCAAATTCGTTAGGTACCATAAACATAGCAACACAATAATTAGGGTCTTAAGGTTTTGTATAATAATATTTAGAATAATTTCGTTATCTGTCAGGAACGCGTGGAAGTATTGAGTTGAAATTAATAACAAATAGTCAAGTCTGCTATCTCATAATGCTGTAAAGAAATCGAACTTCTAAGTCAACTCAATTAAAAGTTACTGCTAAGCAGTGGTTACTTTCTGTAGACACCGTATATTTTGACACTCACAATGGAATCGAAATTTAAGATAATGGCAAAATGCATTGTCGCAGAGCACAAGTAAGGCCAAAATCGGGAAACCGTAAATTTTACAAATTGTTGTTTTTTTGCGATTACAAACTTACACAATAAATTCGTACGGAACCCTTGGTGCGCAAGCCCGATTCGCACTTAGCTGGTTTGTAAAAACTTGGATTAATTAACTAGGTACCTACCTACTGTTCGAACAGAATACTATTTTATTTGGATTACCCGCGTAACTTTTCAATTTCCTTAAATTGTCTATGATATATTTGTATTTCTCTATGCTTTTCAACAACTAGCGGAATACTAAAGATAGATTCACCACAGAGAAAATAATTAGTGGTTGCCACACATGTAACGATTAACCGTTGCAAGACTAGTTTCCTACTGTTTTAGTTAGACTGCCCAGTTCGTTTTTTGCAGTTAAAAATATTTTAATTACTTTCAAACAGCATTGTCGATTAATGAAATGCTTTCTTCATATAATTTGTATAAAAACCTTACCTAGATATTTTATTCAAGGTGCAAAATTGTTAAAAATTACCTACAGCAAACATTTTCTAATAAAGACCGTTACTTTAAGTAGGTTTTTTCAGTATTTACTTGTTTTTTCTGATCAAAGTAGTAATTTCGCTAAGTCGAATCGGTTACATTAGCAGGCTTGTACAAGCAAATCTGTACCTTCGACATAAATATGTGGCCACGCCTAGAACAGCGTTAGTGATACAATTATTTGTTTGTTTACAAGATCATCATTTTGCCAAACTCGAAAAATCGCCCTCAGCTACAGAGACAAAATAATGTTTATAACAGAATGTGCTTTCCACTTTCTGTTTACATACGTTTAGTCATCGAGATAGTTAACGGTCCATAGACTAAGATCGTTTCTTTTTTGGAGTAAATAAATTATCGTTGTTTAAATTTATCTATATGCTGTCTGTCACACCCACACACATACAGCCACAAGCAAATTGAAATTTCTCTCTCTCTCATCCCAAGTTACCTTCCCGTCAAGCGTGGCTAATCAAGGCACGAAAAGGTGAGGTTTGTCATCATTTTATTGCTTATATTGCTGTTTATTCTGTTTAATCACGTTCGTATCTGTTGTGAATTAATCCTTCCACGTCAATATTACTGTGTGAATATCGTGCAAGTAGCAAAAACCAGGTGAAAACATAGGAATGCTTACAATTTTGATGTAACAGAGTGGTTTCCCAAGCGTTGGATTTTTTGTGTCCGAATCTTATTCCAGAGAGGTTTTATTGTCGTCGAATGTTGTGTTCGTAGGAAAATGAGCAGCTCGGAGGAGGTATCATGGATTTCATGGTTCTGTGGGCTGCGGGGGAACGAGTTTTTTTGCGAGGTATTTAGTTAAACAATTGTCCGTTTGTGTGCTATGTGGGGTGTGGATATTGATCCAACACGTTGGGTTGCAGGTGGACGAGGACTATATAAACGATAAGTTCAACTTGACGGGGCTCAATGAACAGGTGCCACACTACAGACAGGCTTTGGACATGATTCTGGACCTGGAGCCCGGTGAGTGGTCATATCTGATTGTTTCTCTATGCGTGAGTGCTGACTTAAAATCTTACTTGCTATGTGCCTGGAGGCCATGCCAAGCAAATTTTTAGCCTGTGGGTTACAGAAGGACTGGTCCAACCATTTTCCTCTTAATTTATTTATTTATTGCTCAATTCTACTTGAGTAAAAAAATGTACAAAGGTAAGCTTAATGCCTCAGGTATTTTCTACCAGCCAACCCTAGAGTAATGTAGAGAGAGGAAAAAACAAACTAAGTGGGTGCAGGAAATTAAAGACTAAATGCAAAGAGAGCAAAGAAGTCGAGAAAAAAAAAATAGAATGACTTATCATCTACTCTCCCATTCTGCGTGGAAGGCATCATACCAAAGCAATTATTTCTATAACCATCTGTGGTATAGAATAATCCCTTCATTGTAAATGGGAGTAGACGCACCTTACTGTACTAGCTTCCTAAGCGTAAAGACTATATTTGTATGTAATATTAGACTGCCATGAGTATAATTCTCTAGTATTGTGGCAAAAGTGATGTCTGCTCTCATGGCATTGCTGCTCCTGAGAATGTATTACTTGCAATTATCATTTTGAAAAGAGTAACCATTGAGTTTCTTACCGGCTCTTCTCAGTGGAAGCAGCATTTCGAACCGGTGGTAGAATTTGACTATTTGTAAGTGCTTTTTGGCCTACACAAATAAAACTAATTAATGATGTAGATGTTACTATTTCCCACTATTATGTTTTGCAAAAGTTTCAACACCTCATGTGAAATGTAGTGCTCTTTTACGAGAATGATGATAAGTGTCATTATAGTTAATTGCATATTTCATGCTGCTTAAAAACTAGGTCATTGACCATATGTGAACTGTCTGTACACCTTTATTTGTAGAAAGTTACAATTCATTGACATTCCAAATTGTATTGTTCAAAATAGTACAATTGTAAATGGTTTATTGATTGATTAAAAGTTCAATGAAATTGCCCCCAATTTCATTGAACTTTCAATCAATGTTTTGTATATTATCTACTATTTTAATATCAAGCCACACATAATTGAAACACTTTTTTCTAGTATTATGATAAGCTCATTTATTAATTTTATTTTTTAAACATTATTTGTTTGATGTAATGCTGTGTATGTTTAAATGTATGAAATCATACACAGATGCAACAGTTTTATTTGTGTAGAAAGCATAGAAAGATGTATGACATGAAGTAACTTACATATTATGTTATTATTATTTGTTACAGACGATGACTTAGACGACAATCCAAACCAGTCTGATCTTGTGGAGCAGGCCTCCGAAATCCTCTATGGACTGATCCATGCTCGCTACATATTAACCAACAGGTGTGTTCAATATTACACTCTTTACCCTCCAGTTAAAGTCCATAATTACATGCCTTACTTCTCTGATGATGATTCTCTGATGATTCTCTGATGGTTCGACTGGCTGCCCTCATAACCAAGAGGTTGCTGGTTTGAGCCCCGGCTTGGCCATTAAACTATTGATGTGAGCCTATATTCTCAGCTCGCAACATTAGATAGCATTCTAAAATATATATTATTTCACAGAGGTATTGGACAAATGTTAGAAAAATTCCAAGCTGGTGACTTTGGTCACTGCCCCCGCGTGTACTGTGAATGCCAACCTATGCTTCCACTTGGTAAGTTATGTGTACTACAAATAAAATGTAATTACTATGTGTGATCTTCCTTTGAAGGTCTATGATCATTCATAGACCTTAAGTTACCTTAAGTGATGTTAAGTAACAAAGGAAGCTGATAGAAATATATGATATAGTTATACCATATAGAAAGGGCTTTAGGGGTAGCAGCATTTCATTCAATTATAAGTTTTATGATATAAAATATAGAGATTAGAATGCCTTACATTAAATGAACTTGTATGTTTCGGATTATTTGCGTACATATTAGTTTTTATACCTGCCTACTGTTACTGATGTAAAATAAAACTGAAACATTATCTGCATAAATTGATATCGCATTCGAACTAGGTTGTAATAACGAGTTCATGAGGCCACGAGTTGCTGATCAAAGGAGGTATTCATAACATTTTTGATGATTCATAATTATTACTGTCCCTTTAATCTATGAAGATGCACTCATCTTGTCCTACGTCAAGTAACTGGTGATTTAAAATAAGGAATGAGGTAATAGTGGAGTGCATCCTTGTGAGTTGAATGGACTATACAATGTTCTTATTAGGATTATAAAATTGAATTAAAAATTGTTGAAATGCTGAAAAGCTCCTTTATCATCTAATTATTAGAGTAGAATTTCAGTCGATCATCATTTTATAAGTGGCCAAATACCTAGAAGTAACTAAATTCCCAAGTTGGTATTGCCTGAGAATTTTATAAATTTAGGGGTAATCAGAGTAGAATTTGAATAAGCAAGTGGCTAATTACTGAAAGCTACTTTAACACTATAATAATAGAGTAAGATTTATTATTCCCTCGATTTATTATTGTTTCCTCTCCATCCAAAGGTTGTCTGGAAGAGATCGCAGCTTGCGATAAGACCGCCCAATGTACACTACATTTGTTCCTTGTTTTGTCAATATATTTTGTGTAATATCCATGTAACTATTGGTGTACAATAAAGAGTTTTCTATTCTATTCTAATATTTCAATTGGCAGCTAGTTTTAATTATAATTTGATCAGGTCTGTCGGACGTGCCCGGCGAGGCGATGGTGAAGCTGTACTGCCCGCGGTGCGTGGACGTGTACACGCCCAAGTCCTCGCGGCACCACCACACCGACGGCGCCTACTTCGGCACCGGCTTCCCGCACATGGTCTTCATGGTGCACCCCGAGTACAGGCCGAAGCGCGCTGCCTCACAGTTCGTGCCTAGGTATGATTCATATATTATGGGCCGTCCATTAATCGCGTAATGTTTTTTTAGTATTTTGAGGGGTTTCGTACCCAAAGGGTAAAACGGGAACCCAATTACTGAGACTTCGCTGTCCGTCCGTCCGTCCGTCTGTCACCAGGCTGTATCTCATGAACGGTGATAGTTAGACAGTTGAAATTTTCACAGATTATGTATTTCTATTGCCGCTATAACAACAAATACTAAAAAACAGAATAAAACGAATATTTAAGGGGCTTCCATACAACAAACGTGTTTTTTTTGCTCGTTTTTATAGATAATGGTACGGAGCTCTTCGTGTGCGAGTCCGACTCGCACTTGGCCGGTTTTTTTAACTCCCGCTACCCAAAATCACGTGAATTTTAGTAGCTGTAGAGAATCTTAAAATTTTTAGAATATTATCTTTAAATACAGGTATAAAGTATAATCTAATTTTATTCTGAAATTAAGGACGTTGTCTGGCAACGGCGAGTCAAGCACACTATACGACGATTTTCGGTTTAGAAATCGCGCGTTTGACGAAAAAATAAATACACGTGATATCTTACTACATCGGACCACTAATGCTGGACATTAGCAAATATACAAAGTATGAGGAAACCTGTTTGAGGTACCTTACTTAACTAGTTCTCGTTAGATGTGTGAAATCTGCCAACCATCACTGGGCCAGCGTGGTGGACTATGGCCTGAATCCTCGCAGTGAGACGAGGCCCATACCCAGTAGTGGGATGTTAAAAGGGCTATAATTATGAAAAGTAAAGTATATTTTGTTCTCATAGGTTGTACGGATTCAAGATCCACCCGCTCGCATACCAGATCCAGCAGCAGGCGGCGGCCAACTTCAAGGCGCCGCTGCGGAGTCTCTCGTACAACAACGGTAAACGCTAGGGCCGCGCCGCGCGCGACCGAGCGCCCACACCCGCACATTGATACAGACCGCTCCCGCACTAGTGTACATGCGGCGACCAGGCCGGGACACCCGGCGGCCACGTGACCCCCCCACCCCTCCCCGCCCCAACACATTACATGCTCGATCCCGCTACACATGGCTTGAAACCCACATTGATGTAGGACATAGGAAATTTTTTCGTATTAAAATTATATGGGGTGTATCAAGTTCGAAATAATATTTAAAGTACATATAAGATAGCTAATATGTAAATGCATAGTGAAGGCAGACTATAACGATCATAGATTCTTAGTTGCAGTCCTTTGAGTATTTGTCACCAGTATCACGTTGTGGCCCTAGCACACATCGCATCTTTAAAAGTATAGAGACCCATTTTGTTTTAGGATTTCGATTATAAATATTACAGGGTCGTTCTAACGACCGTTTTTCAACAACTTTATTTTTGAGTTAGGTCTCTATACTTTTAAAGATGCGACATAATGTTTAGGTGTGGTATTGGCTGGTAAATTACAAGTCTTCAGGTTTCTTAACTTGTTTTAATAACTTTTACTAGTTTTTTACAAATTATGAAATATGCACGGTACGTTGCCATCAAATTTATTTTGCGTAATGGCCGCCGAGCGCACTAGTGATGCGCCGGCGACGCGCTAGTGTCGCGACGTAGTGCGTGAACACATAAGTTTATTTATCAGTGTAAACTGCATCTACGAGGGGTGACTACTAATATTTCCAAAACAGGACTTAATAGTAGCCTAGTATTCGAGTTAGTACAAGATTTTTAAGATGGCGTCGAAAAAATATAAAAAATCATGTTTGAATTTCGATGTTTTTTTAAACCATTTAATTGTATACCCGATACTCATGGAAGCTATAAAATATAATTTCGGACTTATGATACATTCTATATAGAAATCTTTCGCTCTAACAGTTCATTGACAAAGGATTGTTTCATCTAGAATATCTTTGGATCGTACAGTTAGATGATCGTGCATCCTTATTTAGCGTATAGCTCTGTTCCTAATCGCATCAAGCCGTGTGAAGCGTGCGTAATATTCATTTAGATTCATCGTGCGAGCCTAACATTGCCGCTCCAAAATTCACTTTTAAAAAATGGTCTATAACGATTTTCTTGGATTTCTCTCGCTCGATGAGTGTTTGTGTTCCTTCTGTTTCTCAATCTAACCTTTACGCTTATTAGCTTCAGTGTGAAGTCGATAGCGTACGTTTGGCCAATACCGGTTGTCGGCGCGCGGCGTGTAGCCCGCGCACGGTCGCGGGAGCTCAATCTGTATCAACTATACGAACAAACAGGTGTTCAGATATTAAAGCTATAGTCTACTGAAATAGGGACTCGGAGGCATTTGCGCACCACCGATGGTCCTTAAGTTTGTCGTGGGATGTTGTTCTGGTTTTAACATAGTGATATTTTACAATCCTGTGGCCAATTAGTGATAACTTTATATTGTAATCCCAGTAACAGTCCGTCATCGCACACAGGAATGTTGATTACACATCTCTCAGTTTCTAACCTTAACGAGACACGTATTATAGTAATAAATTTGTGGAATCTTAAA
The DNA here is from genome assembly GCA_914767695.1 of Ptilodon capucinus. NCBI lineage: Eukaryota > Metazoa > Arthropoda > Insecta > Lepidoptera > Notodontidae > Ptilodon > Ptilodon capucinus. Next base: position 12,812,190 of record OU611811.1, read on the forward strand.
ATCATAGCATTGTAGTAAGTAAAGCACTATCTCAGTTCACAATAAAACTATAGCAATAAGTTAAGTACTGTAGCTAGAATTCGTTTTAACAGTAACAGTAGGGGTTCATGTAAATTTTTATTTTTATATCCGATTGAAACATTAGGTGTCATCACACGAGACGCGTATGATTTTTCATGAGATTTTATTGCTCCGTTCTTGTGTACCGGTTCCAGTAATTATCAATAAACGATAAGACAACTATTGGCCTTTTTTCTTGCTAATCCTGCATGTTGACCACGTCGATTACCTTCGCTGACCGCAATACGAATGGATTGTATAGTTTACTAATTAGTCTCCCTGTGCGGTAAAGTAACACTGATTGAGCGCCATCGTAGCAACGACTAGAGATCGCAACGGATACTATAGTATTGAAATGAGTACCAAATTTAGCTAGTTACGTACTTAATCGCTATATAAACAGTAGAGGCGCTAGCGGGTGGACTGTTCACATTACTGGGCTGACAGTCGGTGAATAAGCTTTAGTTTGACGCTTTGAGGCTTCGCGCATTGCCCGCCTGTGCTTGTTTACGATAGGCGAATACATAGCTAAGCCGCTTCCTGAGCCCATCGCGATGTGAATAGGCCATTAACGTCATCGTACGGTCTATTAACATGTGGCGATAACACACCCCACCATGAACGTGAACTAACATTTTAACAGAAGAAAATGTTTGTTTGCCGCAGAAACGAAGACTTCCAGTAACATTCCAAAATGATTATTTAGACACCGTGCGCGCCGCGAGCGGGGCACGGGGCGTAGCGCCCCGCTGCGGGCGCGCGCGACCGCCCGCGCCGCCGCGACCACACTTTCCAACCCATACTTATCTACTTACGACAAGTAATAATATTTATTAATTTAAACTATTCATTTACTTCCCATATAATAACGATACAAGTTATGTTTTAAATTCAATAAAGTTTATTTTTACGTTTTCTGTATAATATGTTTTTCATTTATTTTGCGTGTGTCAAACTAACAGAAGATTGGCTTAGGTACTAAGATTATTAAAAATAAAAAAAACTTTATTATAAATAGGTATATTATTTGCTTCATTCGTTCATCGTATAAAAATAAAAAATTACGAAATTATTATTAATAATTTACAGTATTTAAAACGTAACGATAAATCACAGTGGCAACATTCTTACACTGAAATTATTAAAAACGAATTAAAATTAATGAAAAACACACTACAATCAACAAAGGAGGGAACCTATACACTATATGTAATACATGTGATACTTAAGTGAGAATATTCTCTTTGTCTTAGTACTGAAAATATTGCATCACCTGCATATCTAATATGTACATCACAAGTGCTCCATGAGCGCCAGTGAAACATCTACCAACATTAATCTTAAACTATAAGTTATCCTTATACTATAACTAAAATTTGTAGTGTCTATAGAAAATACATGGTATACATCAAATTTACAGATAAATTTTCACTAAATCCTATCTGATACAAAATACATCCCATGGAGCTACATTTTTTGATATTTGTTATAAAGCCATTGTAAATAGGCAAAAATATCTACAAAAAACAGTATATATTTAAATTGTTTAAGATGCTATGTACATGCACAACTGCCTAACAAGATCCGCATTATTAATCTCTTTGAAGGTGTTTGATTTGAGAATGTCTGCATTCATTTTAATAAATTTCAATGTTTCATTTTTAAGATAATCAGAATCATGCATATCAGCGACAACTAGAATATCTAGGGCATTGTCCATGTTCAGTTGCTCGGCCAGAGCATGCTGGGACAGTTCCCATAAACCTTTAAGATTGTATCTATCTCCTAACATCAGTAGACTAGCAAAGTTTGCATTTTCCATGTCTTTTACAGTTCCCGAATAAATAAACTCTAACATGAACCGCAGATCGTCCCCATTGACATCCATCAACATGACATAACCATTCTGACTCTCGGCTGTCTCTTCCTTGAGCATAGCTTTGAAGACCTCACTGTGAGCAGCGAGGATAACTTTGTGTACCTGAAACTTAACTCCGTCTGCCGACTCAATTGTAAAGTCTGAACCAATCGGATCTGTCAGCAGACTGCTACAGTCATGCTGGAGCGCAAAGTCATCAATAACATCAATATGCTCAGATTTGTTTGCTGAGAATAACACAGGTATGTAGAGCATTTTATTTTCTAAACTTTTAACATCACATTCAGTAAAACTGTATGTGGTCAGGTAGCTGTGAGTGAGTTCTGGTAGCGAAGTAAACTGGTACTCCTTCATATACTCGGGTAAGTACACTACATCAGACTTTTTGTCTATTTTAAGTGAATTACTCATACTCAGCGAGACATTGAACGAACTTACTCCATGGTTGCAAATAAATATATGCACCAACCATATATTGCCGACTGTCTCAGTCTTGTATGCGAACCAGTAGTCAGCTACATCTTCCATGTAAGTACCGCCGATGTCGTAGAAATTTGGCCTGTGGAGCTTTTGGTAAATTTTATCGAGGCAAAGCCATTTCACCTCTCGCGTTTGGCAAACTCGATGGCCGTACACCACTGCGGGATCCTAATGGCAAATTGCAATGTATTAGTCGTTTTAGAAGTTATTAGTCACGAATTGTGTGTTGTAAATAATGATCGGCAAAATTGACGAGTTTGGGACATACCGATATGTTCGCAACGTTTTGTGCACGTTCGATATCTCTTGATGCTTCGTACATATTTAACGGGTATATTTTCTGAAGAAATTCGTGATGTTTGGTGATGTTTCACAAGAAAATCTTCCAATTTTCGCACAATAAAAAAATAAAACAGCTAAAATAAATGTCAGTATGTCAGTGAGTGCAACAATTAACCCAACCATAAAGCATTATTTTACTATACTCTTTGGACTACAATGATCTCTATCTCGATGATTGTAGCTTTTAAAAATTATTTATATTTCCTTTGAATGTGGATGGTCATGTGTTTTACAAGTAGAATATTCAACCTGGCAACAAAAAGTCTTCTTCATCTTCTTCTTCATACCGAAATGAATGAAACATTGAAATGACGAATTTGGAATGGCAATTGACGGTTTGACAGGAAAAGACTGACAATTTAATTTGACAGTGCATGGATCTCGATTGTTTTTAGAATTTTTCATTTCATTATTTCCGTAATAATTATTATTTGGATTATTTCCTAATGCTATGACAAATTGCTGAGGCTTTAGGCCTCTATCATAATGGTTTTAAACGCCGCTGTGCAGATGCTGAGGTCAGTGGAAAGAAATAGTAACCTATTTCGTTATTTATATCTTTGTTTTTTGGCCTTAACCACTTGTATTATGATTCATGTTACCTCTAAGATTTTCTCTTAAATTGTATACGTGTATCTTTATAAGGCTGTGATTTAAATTCTGAAAAATTATACCTGTGAATTTTGTCACAATACATATTTTTGACACACTATGATATGCTGTAGGGTTTATTAATTGTCCTAATCTTCCTAAGTATTGGAGGTATCGTAACAGGTGATCATATACTCCTTTCTATAGTATCTATCATTTTATTTTTACTGTAGGGAGGCAGATGAGCTCAAACTTAATATATCAAAATTCAAGAGTGGAACATCTATGCTGCAAGAACGAGGTCTCTGGGCTACACAACAACAGTTACAAAAGGTTAAAAGACTGTATTATTAGTGGCCCTTTTAACAATTAGGTACTGTCTATAGGTGGTTCATTGCTACTTTGTCTTGAAGCTTTGTCATAATAAAAAAAATATCATGAAACTGAAACTACATGAAGTCATTCCATGAATAATATGCTGGGATGGTTATCAAACAAATTTTGATTATAGTTAGAATCAATTGTAATAACTTATCAGTATGAGATGGCTTGGCCAAGTTGGCTTAGGCTAGTTGGTTCAATTCTTGTGGGCAACAAATTTGGGTAACCACTTTTTTTGGTATGGACAAGGAATAGTCTGGGTGTAACTGAAATCATCCACAGGCCATTTTATACAAAAAGTATACAAAAAGGTGTTGTTTTTATAAAATTCAACTTGACTATGTACTTATTTATTTTAAATATCTATCATATAAATAACTGCTACTTCCAAATTATTTTCAGGTTTATCAAAAAGTCCTACTTTTAGATTTAGACTATGCATTGGATAAGAAGGTGGAGCAGGACCTGTGGAATGTGGGCTTCAAGCAGCAGATTGAGGCTCTGCAGGCCATATCCAAGGACAGGAAGGTAAGCTGTCTGATTAGTGAACAAAAAGATATGCCATTTTATTTATAATTAAACTTACTTATAGAATTTGTAATTGTTATTACTTACTAGATACTGGCAAAATACCTACTAATTGCAGGTGGTGGCATACTTCATCCTTTTCCATCATTTAATTTCAATTCGTAAACGAACAAGAAGATACTTGTCTTTTTCAGGGCACCATCATACTCTAGTTGTTTTGTTTCATAGAATCCTAGCAGGAGTGAGGGTCAGGCAATGCTGTCCTGGGTGCTGCAGGCGGCCGCCGGCTTCTATCTCTGCCTGCTACATCAAATCTGCACCACATTCAAACTTGACTTGCCATTTAGGTAAGAAAAGAATATCTATTGTTATGAGTCATGTTTAATACTAGCTTTAAAAAACCGGCCAAGTGCGGGTCGGACTCGCGCATGAAGGGTTCCGTACCATTATCTATAAAAACGCCAAAAAATTCACGTTTGTTGTATGGGAGCCCCCTTAAATATTTATTTTATTCTGTTTTTTAGTATTTGTTGTTATAGCGGCAACAGAAATACATCATCTGTGAAAATTTCAACTCTCTAACTATCACGGTTCATGAGATACAGCCTGGTGACAGACGGACGGACAGTAAAGTCTCAGTAATAGGGTTCCCGTTTTACCCTTTGGGTATGGAACCCTAAAAACACAAATAGCATATTGAATTTCTTACAGCTGGCCAAAGGCTTTGTCTTTCAGTCTCTCTCTACATGTCTGTCTTGAGGTGTGTGTAGTCACGTTTTGCCTGCAATTGACCAAATTGTCAATACTAGTAAAGTACATACATTAATAAAATTATGTACTGAAACTTGTGCCAATTAGCCTGGGTCCAATGGTGAAAATTAATGAACTTTGGGCTAGTTTTGCTGTGATTGTCCAGCATGTGTATCATATTGATGGTTAAAAGTAGAGTTGACTCAAGCGGCATTTCGGTAACTATGAAGCCCAGCTCAAAGACGGAGAAATGTTTGCTGATTCCAATGAATATCAACCAACCAACTTCACTGACTTTCATGTTGATATCATAATACAGGAATGTGATAAGGGTAGTTGGCGATATTATAATTGTGTGGTGTGGGGCAGACGGCGCGCGTCGCTGCTGGGGCTGGTGGAGGGCTGGGGCGCGGGCGAGGCGGCGGGCGGGGGCGCGGCGGGCGCGCGCCTGCCGCCGCCGGCCGCCGCGCGCTACATCTGCCAGCACTGCCTCGTGCATCTGGGGGACCTGGCGCGCTACCGCCAGCAGCTGAGGGTCGCGCACACATTCTACAGGTCAATCATCCATTTTATTGGTTTTAATTTAATTTAGCATTACTTGAAGATGTTTTGCTACAAATGCGGGATGATAATCCAGCCATTTATTTATGTATATGTATAAAACGCACAAATTGTTTCTGATTAAGTTCATTTTAGACTTTGAAAGCATCCAAATGTTGTGCCCTCGACCATTGTCATTAGAAAGGCAATAATATGAAAATAATGTAAGACCACTAAATAAACAAAATGCATCCATTAGTAGCACACACCGGTATCCGTTTATTGCATTTTTTTTTTTTTAAGCCTATTTTGTGTCCCACTCCTGAGCAAAGGCCTCTCCTTTAATCCTCCACACACTGCGTTCTTGTGCTGTTTGTTTTGTATTGCAAATATCACTACAAAAAGATAATGTTGCAAAAAGGTTTCAATTATATAATTTAGTTTATTTTATGTAAATGTAGCATCTCTATGTAATTGTTTCGGGTACTATTTACCACGCTCCGGTCATATAGCTGTCTGCAGTGGCTTATGTATACTCGGTGACTGTGCAGACACGCGCTGGTGGTGTCGGCGCACTCCGGGCAGCCGTACAACCAGCTGGCGCTGGTGGCGTGGCGGCGCGGGCGGCGGCTGGGCGCGCTGTACTGGCACGTGCGCTCGCTGCTCGTGCGCGCGCCCTTCCCGCCCGCGCCCGCCAACCTCGCGCGCACGCTCAGGGCCGCCGCCGCCGCTCAGTACGTATCATACACAGCCCATGATCTCGCAAGCCGCGCTATTTGTACCTCCACATAGCCCCCTAGCACACCTGTACTAGCACATTTAAACTATCATACGCCAACGCACGTGTGACAGAAATATGACGCGATCCCTGTCTCTCCCCATCATTTGTACCGACTCGACATCATTGATAACGATTACTTTTACAATTGTGTAATTATAAAAAAAATTATATTGCTATTGTTAGAAGCGTGTCGGATGACAATCTCACACACATGTAGTACAGTATTAAGGTGTTCCCTCGCTAGGAGTGGGGTGCGAGACCTGCCGGTGATCCCCGGGCTGACGCGCGCCGGCCGTGCTGAGCCCGCCGCGCCCGCGCCGGCCCGCCTCGACGCGCACTCGTACGTCACGGAGCTCATCAAGGCGTTACACTACATACACGCGGTCGAAGAGTGAGTACACATTGTTCTATTGTATTTGAAGAGTGTCTGTTCAAAAAGAAGTATTTACAACAATGAATGTATTGTATCAATATGTGTTATAAATATGTAAATCAATTTAAGAGAGAATCAAGTGAATATCCTTTCCTCAACATTTATTAAAAAAATATTAAAATTAATATATTGTTAATAAATTAATATCTAAGATTACTAATTTGTACGTTATTTTCATTTATCTATTTTTTTCTTTTGGTGGATATAATACTCCAAGAGGCAGAGAATACTTGTATTTTTTTAAAGAATCAAAAACTGGTATGTCTTTCAAGCATTTATGAGGTCACATAAAAAGAACTGAAGTGTATGTAATAGTATAGTGTAGTATGTAGGTATAATATGTAGTTGTACTGTATTTTATTGGACAGTAATAAAGAAGAGACGCAAACAACAACTAAATATGAGGGTACCCAGTTATTAACTATGACATCAGGACGTCTAACACCTCAGTCCCCCTGTGGCCATGGTTGCTGTAAAGCAACCGAAACGTCGGGAAAATAAAATAGTAAATAAACGCGATAAAATCCGTAAAATAGTTTTATTTCAATGTATAGTATTCGCGTAAATATAAAAAAACAATAAAAGAAGAGACGTTTAAGAACCGGCGTGTTTATATTTATTACGGCCGACACCTCATGGCGACCCTGGCTGGACTCAAGTCAAATTAGGTATTGGAATCGAACGATCACTTAATAAAATTATTCAACCTTGGAATGGCTGTCTACGATAATAAAACTGATATTTCAATAGGAAATACCCTCATTTGTAATGTCTTTTAAAATTGTTTAATTTAACGATTGTCGTAGATTGGACGCAGCAACAATATTAGTGAACACGCTCAACTCTTCGCTGACTGCACTCATCGCAACGGACAGCTTCGAATCGATGACTTTAATTAAGGTAAAGATTGGAATTGACTTTGCAGATAAGTTACACGAGAAACGTATATGCTAATGTGGATGTGAATAACTGGGCGTAAATACCAAAACAAACTCTATTGACTCATAGAAAGAGCTCATTCTTCAACTAAAGGACAATGACGCGTGGGGGGCTTATTACTACTTGTTATATCCGTAAATAAAACACACATTTATAATTAATTAATGTAATGAGTACCTTGTTACAAATCAATCAAATCAACGACAAACCGTATGCGTTCATATTATGAATATTATATTTAATATAAAAGAAGCGTTCTCACATTCTCCCACTCTATTCAGAAATTTAAAATTAACAAATGTAAGAAACTAAAATCTAACTTAATAATTATTTTAGGAATGCTAAATTAAGCGAATTAATACTACTGAACAATCCTGTAATACAAATAATACTATACTATTGATACTATTCAACATTATCCCCACATGTCATCATTTGGTTTACATGCCTTTTACATTGTACCCCGTCCACATCCACAATATAAGTGAGACCGGCCACTGACTCTTTTACAATTATTCCCTGTATCCAAGGCTTATATCCTTTTCTGTAATCTCTCACCATTACCGTTTGCCCTACTGAAAAATCAACTAATCTATTACCACTAGCACTTTAACTTTGTGTATTATATTGTCTATCCATAATGGGCGAAGGTCGCAACAGTGAAAATCTACTCCTGAGTTCTCTCCCCAACATAAGACGAGCCGGCGTTACACCGCTACTACGTTGTGGAGTATTTCGGTAATCAAACAATAACAAGTTCATAGCTGTCGCCATGTTGTGACCGCTCTCCATTATTTTAGTTAAATGACTCTTGAACGTTTCAACGAATCGTTCAGCGGCACCGTTAGTAGCTGGGTGGTACGGCGGTGAGTAAGTATGTTTTATGTGCATATTATTACAAAATTCACGAAACTCCGTACTAGTGAAACTTGATCCATTATCAGTCACTAAATGATGTGGATATCCAAATCTGGTGAACAAAGTGTTAAATATATCAATAGTTGTTTTTGTTGTTATGTTATTCATAATAAAACACTACTAAATTCAATCTTTATGCGTTTTGACACAGAGTTTGTTTTGGTATTGGCAAACAAGTTAACGCGCAACCTTCGCTGTCCCGTTGTGCTGGGAGGCTTAATGGACCTCAACACACAGATTCATGGATATCATAATTGTGTATTTAATTTGATGTTTTTAAATGATTGTTTAAATTCAGAATCAGATTTTTTTTTATTCATGTAAACCAATACATTGGTGTTACCACGTATGTCAAGACAAGACCTCTGTCACATTGGCTCGTTCGCTCTCTGTCTTATTTCGTACGATAGAGAGAGATATAAGTCACATATTCTGTGACATAAGTCTAGTTTTGGCGCTCATGCTACAACTATAGGCACTTATGAATCGTCAATAAACAAAAAAAAATAGTATTTCTAGCAGGAGTAATGTGTGCGGTGTCACCAGATGGCGTGCGTGTTGATATGGGCGGTGCAGGCGAGCGCGCAGGGCGGGGAGTGCGGGGAGGTGGGGGAGGTGGGGGAGGGCGGACAGACGGGAGAGGGAGAGGGAGTGGGAGTGGGAGTGGGGGTGCTGAGCGCGGAGGAGGGCGTGGCGGCGCGGCTGGCGGGCGCGCTGGCGGCGGGCGCGCTGCTGGCGCTGCTGCTGCCCAACTACACCGTCACCGCGCCGCTGCAGCGCACCATGCCGGCCTGTCAGTACTCATTACAGATTATAAATGCAAAATCTTTTTTTATCAATGGTGATAATCATCACGCCTCTACTCGCTTAGGGGGTAGGCAGAGGTTCACTGCAGTTCACACACATCTGAAAGGGTTTTTTGGTCGAATGTCGTACATTATTTTGACGTTCAAATGACACCTAAAAGTAGTCATAGGTATTTTATTACTATTTTATTCATTTACCATCAGTGTGGTTACGAAAAATATACGACATCACCCATTCGGAATAATGGACAATAAAGTTTATAGTTACTCTTTTTTAAAAGGATTACCGATTGTTTTCTTTTGAATTTCGATGATACAATAGTTGTAGTAGTGATTTTTAAACTAGCATGTGTGTGGTGTGTATATAGTGAAGGTGTGGCTGGGCTGGGCCGGCAGCAGCCCGCGCTGGCTAGACGAGCCGGCGTGGCGCGCACGGCAGGCGCTGTGGCCGGCGCTCGCGAACACCGCCAACATGCTCGCCTCCGCCGACACCGCACTCGCCGACAACTGTAATTATACTTCTATTTACTCATGATAATAATTATGTAAAATTGGGTGAGAAATCTGCTAAAATTGGGTGACAAATTCTCGAGAGTTTGTGACATTTTTTTACACTTGGGTAACAAATTTGCAATGGTTGGGTGACCGATTTTCGAGAGTTTGTGATAATTTTTAACCCTTGGGTAACAAATTTGCAATGGTTGGGTGACCAATTCTCAAGAGTATGTGATAATTTTTAACCCTTGGGTGACAAATTAGCAAAGGTTGGGTGAAAAATCCTCAAAAGTTGCGGACAAATTGTAAAACTTTGGTGACTAAATCACAAAAAATTGTTACAATTTTTGTCACTTGGGCAACAAAATCCAAATTTGAGTAACAAATTGTCAAAATTGGGTGACATTTATACATAAAGTAGCTGAAATAATAGTGTGTAAAAAATAGACAGCGTTACTGAGTCGTGAAGTCGGTGTTAGTGATGTGTGGTTGTTGTCAGACGACAGCGTGCCGCTGGGCGAGGACGAGGAGTTGGCGGGGTTCCTGCCGCTGGAGCCGGCGCTGCGCGGGCTGCGCCTGCCCGGGCCCGCGGCCTGGGACTGCTACGCCGGCCGCCTGCCCGACCGCGACGACCGGTCGGTACACTCTCTATCTTAACGGGGATTGCTAATACTCAGTGAAAGTCGTCGTTTTTCTGATATACAAGTTAGTATTTTAAAAATAAAATAAAAATGGATTAACGTCAACAGTGATTTAATTTTAGTTTATTTTAGGGTCATTCATTTCTGGATGTAGGCCTCCTCCATCTCTTGCCATTTATTTCTGTCTTGTGCCCTTTGGACCCATAGTTTTCCCGTGGTTTCTATTATGTCATCCTTCCATCTTAGTTGTGGTCTTCCTCTATGTCTCTTGTATTCTCGCGGGTACCAGTGGAGGATTCTTTCGCTCCAGCGGTTGTCTTTTAGCCTCGCTGTATGGCCTGCCCATTTCCACTTCAATTTAGCAGCCATTTCCAGAGCATCTATAATTTTTGTTTTATTTCTGATGTCACTGCAGTGGTAGCCTCGTGGGCAAAAACGGCCGCCTTGAACGTAAGGGGTGCAAGTTCAAATCCCAGGCCCGCACCTCTGAGATAATTTTCATGTGCGAATGTCATTTTCAACAATGATTACCACTTGCTGAACGGTGAAGGAAAACATCGTGAAACCTGCACGTTTGTAGAAAGGCGTGTGAAGTTCACCAACCCGCTCTGGGCCAGCGTGGTGGACTATGGCCCAAATCTCCCTCCTATTGAGGGGGAATGTGCCCGGTATAATGGCAATAGGCTCGCCCCCTATTACATTGGGACCAAAATACATCGGCGAAGTGTGGGCACACTACAGTGCACCTTTTCCTACGCCTTCGGGGAATACAGGCGTGATGATGATGTATATTCATTACTTCTAATGCGATCTGTTTTCTTTACACGATTTTAAAGTCGGTTAAAATTATTGAAATTAAACTATTTTACGGATTTTATCGCGTTTATTTACTATTTTATTTTCCCGACGTTTCGGCTGCTTTACAGCAACCATGGTCACGGGGGGACTGAGGTGTTAGACGTCCTGATGTCATAGAAATCGTCGGGAAAATAAAATAGTAAATAAACGCGATAAAATCCGTAAAATACTTTAATTAATTTGCTTATAGTTGCGATGAGCGATGAGTAACGAACGTCCCGACCCCTTATAGTTAGAGTCCCGACGCCTTACAGCCAGCGTCTCGACGCCTTTTGGTCAGCGTCCCGACGCCCTGTAGTCAGCGTCTCGACGCCTTATAGTTAGCGTCCCGACGCCATATAGTCAGCATCTCGACGCCTTATATTTAGCGTACTGACGCCACATAGTCAGCTTCTCGACGCCTTATAGTAAGCGTCCCGACGCCTTGTAGTCAGCGTCTCGACGCCTTATATTTAGAGTACCGACGCCTTATAGTTAGGGTCCCGACGTCATATAGTCAGCGTCTCGACGCCTTATAGTTAGCGTCCCGACGCCTTGTTGTCAGTGTCTCGACGCTTTATAATAAGCGTCCCGACGCCTTGTAGTCAGCGTCTCGACGCCTTATAGTAAGCATTTTGAGGCCTAAGAAGTAAGTCACGTCGATCGATTAATAAGTGTGTGATCGTGCGGTAGGCCGGCCGCGGAGATGTCGCCGACGTGTTTGAGCGGCGAGCCCGAGCTGGAGCAGCGGGTGCGCGCGCGCCGCGTGCTGCAGCTGGCCCGGCGGTTGGCCGACGCGCGCCCCGAATACCTGTCCTACACGTGAGTACTGCTAGTGTGAACGTGGCGATTAGCTTCCACGGATGGAATATGGTAGAATCGCCACCTTTCCATTATCAAATAAATTTTCACGCATGTGCGCTAAGACTAGACTTATGTCACTGAATATGTTGGTTATTGTCTCTTTCTCCCGTATGAAATAAGACAGAGAGCAAGCGAATCCGTGACTGAGGAGTAGTCTTGTGAATGGTAGTTCTGTGCATCTTACAGTGAGGTGGACGGCACGCTGACGTTCTCGGCATCGCTCGCGGACGAGGAGTGCGGAGAGCAGTTGTCAGCGGAGCTGGCCGCGCTGAAGGCCGCGCGCGCCGCCCGCAGCCAGCCGCCCGGCGCCGCCCGCCCGGACGACGGCGAGGGCGAGGACGACAGCGAGGACGAAGTGCAGCGCGCCGCACCACCGCTCGTCATCTCCGAGGCCGACTTCCGGGAGAAAGGTACAAACCTATTGTACGAGCATGCACGTACATTTGCCGACTCAGCAATCAGTTGACCCAAATATTCACCTTACGTAGTTTAAGTAATAAAGACGGTTCTGTATCGGTACTCAAGTAAACCCGACGTTCTCACCTACCATTATTTGCACTCTCATTCATTACGTATTAGATCAGTTTTCGAATATCATTATTACAGTATCAGTTATCAGTGTTTATTGTGTTTATCAGTTATCTCTCATCAGCCCTATTAGTACGGATATCCCCGTACACCTATACTAACTATAGTCTTATGCTATAGTGATGTCTACGCCAAATTCAATGTACCGTATTCAAGAGTGTGTGAGAAAATAAAATGTTAACTACTTTATGGTTTGGATGAATAAAAGATTTGATGACTAACCCTACTCAACATTGAACCCTATGGAAATAAACTGAGGCCGTCAGCGCGAAAGTGGCCAAATCCACATTTTTTTCATATTCTTACTTATCTACAAGAAATAAAAATGGACTAAAACCTAAATTCATAGTTATACCCTATTATCATTATTCTCATATTGTGTCTCAGGCCACTTTTGCACTGACTGCCTCAACTGTAGTTTGACAGTTATAACTATGTTAGTTAGGTACAAACTGTCTTCACTAAGCATCCACATATGAGCTACTATATATACCCTAAGTATTATTTCTAACTTCTGATACACCCTGTATATTGTAGTCATTCATATATTATTATCGTGTACAGTTCGCGAGAAACGCGTCGGAATACTGAAGCCGCAGGGCTCCCTGGAGCGGGCGCGCGAAGAACGCGCCATGGCCACTCAAGACGACCAGGTAACTCTCGACTACACTTTGTTATATTAACAATCTAATGCATTCCTTCAAATAATCATGTAATAACTGTAGGACACTGAAACGAGTGAGGACAGCAAGAGTGATGACAAGAAGGAACTGCGCAAGGCGCGCGTCAACATCGCCATGGCCGCCATCATGCGTAAACAGGAGGAGACTAATAAACAGGTATATTGTTTTTAGTCATACCTGACGGTGATAGCGATCAACACGGTTTTAAGGCACTTTTAAAAGAGTATTAGACCTTCTTGTACATTCCATCCTTTGGTAGTTTTAGCAGTATGTTTAACGATCCATAATTTCGAAGAAATTAAAATAAGTACAATTTTTGACTTTTTCCATATGACCTGTAAAAGTAAATAATCAAGTTATAAATCCTTATTCATTCCTCAGGTGAAGTTCGTAACACCGCCGCCCACTCCCGACTCCATAGCCGACACCACCGAGGTCAAAGACGAAAAGCCCAAGATCATACAACCTAAAGTCATGAAGTCCCTCGCCAATTTGCCTATAGGCAGAAAAACCGGAGGCATACTCTCCCTCAAAGACAAGTCTGCCGGCTACCCACACTTGGTCAACATTGAAGAACCAGCCAAGAAAACGGAGAAAGAAGAGAAGAAAGAAGTTAAACTGAGCCAAGGAACCAGTCAGAACTCGCAAGGCTACCAACCGAAACCACCCGAACAGACCCCTCTCAACTGGAGTCCTAACAATAACCAGTACACTGAAGCGCAAAGAATGAATTTCCAGAAAAACTACGGGATACAAAACACGGGTCTTAGCTACAACCCTAGCTACCAACCAATTAACAACCAAGGCATAAAGCTACCTGTAGTCAACCCTAAAGAGATCGACGTGAGAACGGCGGCATTACAGAAACAGAACTCCCGACAGGAGCTTTTCCAAGACGCCAAGTTCAACCAGGGCTACCAAATGTCCGGGGACAAGAAAAACTTCCTAAACGACTTACCGCCGCGATTCGCGAACCAATACAGATACTGGCAGAACGCTCAGGACAACCAATTCGAGAATAAGTTTAGGGATGAAAGTTTTCAAACTAATTCGTCGTTTAACGTACAACGGCCTTGGAACGCGCAACCTCAACCGCAGCCGCCGCCCGACGGGTACCAACAGCAATGGTGGAAACCGGAGCAGGCGAACTTTAATACGAATTACACGCAGCCAGTACAATCAAATTTCTACACGCCATTGAATACGAGCATGGCGAATCCCTATCCCAATATGTCTTATAATCTTCAGAATAATATTGGTCCGTCGAAGCAGGACACATTCAACCCGCCGAACTACTTGCAGTCCGCGATCGGTCAGCCGCAACTGCAGACACTACAAAACTTGGTCACGTCACCTAATTTCAATACATCCCTGAATAGTTTTAATACGTACGCGCCTCCAGTGAGCTACGACTCATCAATGTACCCGCAATTCAACAATAAGCTGGGCTATCAACCGTTACAATTGAAGATGCTAGACAAACCTCAACCTAATTATCCAGGCAATAAGGACCTGATGGATATGGGCGGGCTGGGTTTCGGATCGAATGTACTGGATATGCAGCAGAGGAATATGAATTTCAACGAGCCGATGCGTGACGTCGGCGGGATAAAGAACTTGGATCAGATTGCAGTGAGTTATTTATGTTAATTTAATATTTAGAAGAGGTGTTATGTGCCGACGCCTCTGTTTTCTCTGTCAATACAGTTTTTATTACTATTTTGTCCCACTGCTGGGCTAAGGTCTCCCCCATTCTCCTCCACGCGTGTCTATCCCCTGCCAGTTCGGTTCATCTCCCCAAATAATGGTAGGTCATCGCACCATCTGTACCTGGATTTCAGATTTCAATTTATTTTTTTACTGACTGCCATGGTCCATAGGACTGGTAGAAGCTAGTCTATACTAATATTATAAAGAGGAAATATTGGTATTTTTGTATGTAACGAATTAACTTAAAAACTACTGAACCGACTTCAAAAATTCTGTCGTCGTTAGGAATCTATATTGTCACTGAGTAACATAGGCTATATTAGAAACCCGTGCGAAGCCCGGACGGGCCGCTAGTATGATATATTTTTAGTGACATTTGTTTCAACAATTGTTGTGCAGAGCGGTGCGGGCGAGAGGGCGGGCGCGGAGGGACTCAGCACGTACTCGCTGTTCAGCGCCGCGCCGCACGCCGCCGCCTGGCCGCAGCCGCAGCCGCACCAGCAGCAGCAGCAGCCCGCACAGGTGACAACTGCACTCAGCTCCGAAACTTTTTTTACATAAACATGTGCTGACGATAATGATCCTCGTGGAAACAGACCTTGCCTTACCTTTCTCAATATCAAAATAGATTTATAGAAATAGTACATTTTGCAATGGAAAGTCATCGATGATGCGAAGGAATTTAGACGCGAGGGCGCGTGCATTTTTGAGATCACACCTTTCCTATCGCCTTCGGAGTTACGTCTGACGGTAACGTCATATACCTGTATTTTTTTATCGCACCTGGCCCTGTAGCGTAGACATCAGTTTTATCTGTTTCAACTGTCCGATTCGTCGAGAAAATGACTTCCACTGAGCCGTGTCTAGAACAAAAAGCTGGAAGTTTCGTCATTTTCTCGACAAATCTGACAGTTGAAAGAGGTAAAACTTATGTCTATGCGGTCAAGCTAAGGAGGCTGAAGTCCATTTTAAAAGTCCTGTAGGTGTTTCAAATAAATTGTCACTGTGACTGATGTATATATATTTTTTAATTTGTTTTTACTAGCCTATAGCACTGTCCAACTCCTGCGTAAGATCTCCGCTTTTCAATTTCACACTTCTTTATCTTTGGCAACCTTCGGGCACGTTTTTGCCAGGTGTCAAGAATATCTCTTCTGTATAAATATGTAATAATAAAACTAACAAATTGATTTCATTATCTTTAATTAATTCGTCAGTCGCTGTGGTCGGGGCCGGGTCCTTCGCCGCTGGAGCGGCTGCTGGACCAGCAGAAGCAGATGAAGCAGCCGCCGGCGCAGTGACCCGCACTCATACACGCCCGCGTACATGGACGGTACACATGCTACAACACATCTCGGATACTTCGATACCCTTCAACCGACGCACACTTCACCAGGGTCCTGTCTACGATGGTAATTTTTCAGCGGATGTTTCAAGAACTAATTGAGACTTTTTATAAATGTAGCTACAGCATAATTTTCAATACTTCCAAGAACAATTGATCAACGAGGCTTGTCATAATTCACTTTTGGCATTTTTTGTGAAATGCCTAAACCCACGCGTGGATTATGTGAAGGGAGATATATAAGACCGTATGTAGCCTAATCCGAAAGTCTGGTAAGACACGAACAACATTACTGTGACATAAGGTATTTTATTAGGCGATTTACACATTTTTAAATGCTGAAATGTATGTTATAAAGATCAAGATCGCGTGACGAGACGAATTACACACGAGATGTACATATAAGAACCGATACCAATGCAGTTTACACGAATTTCGACTTTATTATATCTAAGATTTGATAGTACTATGATGAATAGGACGTCAATACAGTCTTTTGTTTTTTAATATACTATTAATGTTTACATTTTATTAATATGACTGTGCAAATCGCCTAATTTATATACTTATAAGAATATAAAATTATACATATGTTTTGTGGTGTGAAGTTGGTACGAGACGTTAGGGAGGGAGTATTTTGAGTTGTTATAATTCGTCTTCTATAACTGTAATGAGAACTTTTGATGTGTTTTTGATAAATTGAAAATTTGTATATAAATGTAATCAAGTGTGGTGAGCGGTCGGCGTTCCGATTAAAAATACGGGTTTTTAACTTTTCTACTTTCAATAAAAATGTGGTTTGGAACTAACTTGTATAAAACTTTTATATCGTCACGACCAGTTTATACTATAAGGGTGAGCAGAATAACTAAACTTCTTACCTTTCGAAACCTACTAGGTAATAGAAAATGTTGTTGAATTTGTCATCTTGTTGGCTTTTCGTTCAGGTATGATTAGGTTTGCGTAATTCGGCCGATGCCTCTTTAGCACTGTACAGACTACAATGCTATTTTTTATTTATTTTAAAATGTCCTTATTTACATATTTGTCAAATTATTAGTATGTAAATGTGTAGTGTTAATTCCCACATCTATCAAATGTAAAAAAAATATACACATAATTTTATTTTTATATTAATGTCAGTTATTGGGGCAAATACGGTGTGAATGTCGGACTTACGATAACGGTAATTGAAAAGAGTTTAGCGGCGAGACAGTAGAGCTATTAGAATTGAAACTCAACTTAAATGACTACAATTTATAGCTCAAATTCCAACTACTTTTGGTGCATATTGCTAATTTTTTGTCATGTCAAATTCAACCTTATGACATATGAAAAGGGTTGAATTTCAATTCTTATACTTTACTGTCACTAATTATGGTTTCATGTAAAATGAATTGATAAAGACAATATTGTATGTAGGCACCTCTGCCTACCCCTTCGGGGAATACAGGCGTGATGATGTATATGTATGTAGGCAACAAACAGTTTTCAGTTCTACATCACTTGGAGCTTTGTTTTAAGCATGTTTTTGTTGTGATTTTAAGTGAAACGTAAATTAAACTTTGTGAAACAATATTTTATATTAAAGATATTTTTGTTATTTAAAATGTATTTTTATTATTTTTATCAAATTTTGACAATAACGGCAATAGGGAGTTACATTGGGATCAAAATGCATTGGCGAAGTATGGATGCACCGCAGTGCACGTTTTCCTACCCATTTTGGAAACACAGGCGTTTGTTATATTAAATAATAATACATCATCACGCATATAGTCCCCGAAGGGGTAGGCAGAGGTGTCCTGCAGTACGCCCACACTTCGCCGAGGTATTTTTGGTCCAATGTAATAGCGGGCGAGCCTTATTGCCATTATACCGGGCACATTCTCCCTCAATACGAAGGAGTTATATTAATTCATTTTAGAAAACAGCCCAGTACAGAGGTCTGTGGAGAAGTAAGGGAGAGGCTTTTGCCCAGTAGTGGAAGATAGAAAGGCTATTGAAGAAAGTTGACATCCTAATTCAAATTTTGATATGTAATAGCGCAGATACGCTTGGGCAATACGGCATGCGGTATAAAGAGTTTATAAACATTTTTCCCGCCTTATACGTGTTTTTAAATATTGGAAAATTTGTTATTTTTCAGCGCCATTACTTTTTTATATTTATTTCATTAATAACGTAGCTCTAACGAGCAGTTGAATGAGAAAATCAATTGAATCAGTCAATAATTTATATTTTATTCATCCTTAATCATTCTAAACAAATAATCAGATGAAATACAATTATTTCTAGGGTAAAAAAGCATTACTAATTTATCTAATTGCATTATACACAAAATATTTACAATTTCAGTAATAAATATATGATGTGTATCTAACACAAAAAAAATATTATTTGAGACGGAACCAATACTAATGTCCTTCAATCTATAACAATTATTCTAGACACAGGGGCTTCGTTTATGCTTAAAGCTCCGGGCACAAAGGATCTCAAGACACGCGCTGCAAATGTTTGCCAGTACCAAAACGAACTCTCTGTCTATATGCATAAAGATTGAATTTCAGTGGCAAAAGCCATGCGACTACACAAATTCGCTTCATCGATGACATTCCGTTGAATAATGAGCTTTGTCCATGAGTTAATACAGTTCATTTTGATATAAGCAAAAAAAAACTGAGCGCTACTTGTCGCCCGGGGCTGAACCGTTTACAGTATTACTATATCAGTACTACATTAAAATTGTGACACTAACAGCAATAAATCTCATCTATGGTTTGTATTTATCATTCCACTTGCCCTGATTTCGTGAAGGATAAAGCTATGTAAAGAAACATGATGTACAATCATCTGAGTATTTTTTAAATAGCTTTGCTATCGATTCTGTTGACACCTAACTGAACTATGCTGAATTGAGCGTATTGCCATCCTTCTCACAATCGGAATGTACGAGCAAGATAACTATATAGTTGTGTACAACAGAATCGACATCTTTATCTCAATCATAGGGCAGAAAAGTACGGCTAACACGTGCGCCAAGACAAGATTTATGCATCGGATTATGTCGCTTTTTTAAGACAAAATACAGAAGAAAGATCTTATTTTTTTGCCAACACAGACTGTACTATTGCAGTATTTATAGGTTATAAGACAGAATTTGCAAGATGCCAATTTTGCTTGTTACTATAGTATGAATTATTAAGGAACTGAGAGCGAGTCATTGCGGCATAAGACTTGTCTTGGCACAAATATACGTGTTGTGAACATGTTCAATATCAAAGTTTGCATAATCTCATATACTAAAATATAACAATAACGTGTAGTCAATTGATAAAATTAAAAGCAAAATAAAAGTTACAATAATTGTTATAATAAATAACAGTCGTGCGAACACAATACGCTAAGATATGTACAACAAATTGACGAATAACTGGTTGCAGTCAACACGGGCGGCACACGTCATCATCTTGGTATTCATACATAGTAATATTTTATTTATCACACAAAACTTTGTTGTCATTACTCAACATTCTTGAAGCACAAGAGCAATAATAATATCCTCGATGTGCTATTCTGGCTTTGTACTGTATACAGGGTGTATCAGAAGTCCGAAATAATACTTTGGGTAGGTATATATACGGTAGGTCATATGTGGATGTTTAGTGAACCCAACTATCATAGTTTCTAGGTTATAGACCTTTGAATATATGTCACAGGTGTCGTGTTCAGGCCTATGGGTACATCTATAACCCTATTCAGCAGTGTAAACTACGCTAATGAGGGGCGACTACCAATATTCACAAAACAGAACATGCAAATTTTTCATAGGACTCGAGATGTTACGAGTTATAGAAATTGACGACGAAAAAAAAGTTGGAAAAACATGGTCGAATTTCGATTATTTTTTTATACTATTCAGTTGTATACCCGATACTGATGCAAACAACAAAGTATTGTTTCGGACTTCTGAAGCACCCTGTATAAACTAAAATAATGTTAATAATGAGTTACGTAATTAATATAATTAATAAAAAAATCATAAAATGGTAGACACGTGAGTGGGCTTGCAATAAAAATGTATCCCGGCCCTTGTAAAAAAAATGTCTGACCAGTCCAATAATGGCGAGATTAATATTTTGACTAGTCAAATTGAACAATGCCGCTACAAATTAAAAAGTGCACCAGAGAGCGGTCCTACGTACTATGCGTTGTAAAAATTGCATTACACTTTTTTTATTATAATTAATTAAGTATTTATTATGATAAAATTAATTGCATTTGCAGATGTGTTATTCATTCAGTATGTTCTCATTTTTCATAAGTTTGAAAATGTTTTTTTCCATAGCAGTTGGCACAAAGAATGTTGTATACAACGCAAATTCGTATTTCACAAGTCTTGTCGGCAGTCCAAAATCTTATATTAATAATAATTTGATTAATTTTACAATATTGATATATTTGACAACCATTTTGAGTTGCTGCATTAACACATATTTTTTACTCATAAGTAGTTTTTTTACTAACTCATTCATACCAAAAGGACGATATTGTGAATCTAATTATCAAAGCATGCACACTGTACATTTTTATATGTGTTCCTAATAACCGACCGTTAAAATAAAATTCGATCCGACCTCATGATTAAGACAGTGATATTTTTTATGCGTACCAAAACTGTACACAAATGTTAGCCGTTGGGGTTGCAGCCATACTTAATCTTACTCCATTATATTTAATTTCATAAAAGAAGAATACCTGGCTATTTTGGCATATCAATTCATCAAGTTACTATCCCGACTAGGCGTTGACTCCCATCGATAATCGAAGTTTTTTTTCCAGAAAATGTGCATTATTAAGGCACATCACTATTTTAACATAACATGGCTTATTTCCAAAAAAACTTTATCCTTTTTTACCTGTACTCCACTGAGTTTGGTTAGCATTTGGATATTTTGCTGAGTAATTCTCCAAAAATCTCAATAAACTTTTCAGTATTGTCTTTTGAAAGTTACTTGCCTTTATTATATAAACTCATTAATTTAGGGTCGAAATTGTAAAGGAAAACATAATTAATATAAAGGAAAACGTTCATAACACAATGAGTTGTTTACCGACTACATCCTTCCATATATAGTTGGCATGTATAAATAGGATTGTAAGTACTATATAGGAATATATTTATAATTCGGAAATAATGGGCTACATTTATACAATACATGGTCACACTAGTATTCTCTGTTTGTGGTTTAAAGAAATTCTACACTATTTTAGATAATCACAAAAAAAATGAACATAATACCCGACCCGTCCTAGTAGTTTATGAGCAGATATCTATTCTATACTAATATTATAAAGAGGAAAGATTTGTATTTTTGTATGTAACGAATAAACTTAAGAACTACTGGACCGATTTCAACAATTATTCGCTCGCTCTATCAATATCATTTCGATGAAGAATAAAGTTATCAGTCAATACTATGCGATTCAAATGAGAATAGGATCGACTTTGCGACATATTGTGACGTCATAGCTGTCAATTCTAACCAGTTAGGTAGGGTGAGCAAAACAAGATATTTTTTAAATACAATTTATTTGCAAAGGTTGAGTGAAAAATGCACTCAGTCGCACGACGAAGCACACTAACAACCACAAAATGGCGACTGGCATCCTTATTTTCTTTCCTTTCATAATTTTGGCATGGCTTCTGGGCCTTTGCGCCAAAAATGAAAATAAATGGTTATGGTATGGTTTTAAAAAACGAATTATGATTTTAAATAATTAAATATTATATTACGACAATTTACTACTAATTTAACCTTTTTATTTAAATTTGATTTAAGAAAATTATTATTGATATGCAAATAAGTTTTTTTGCAAACCATACTTTTCAAGTAACATTTGACAGATAGAGGTTATTGACATTCCTATTCTCGCATAGTACAGTTCGTTTTGGAATTGGCAAAAAAATTACGAGCGCGTTTTGACGCCTCGGTGTGTGGGGGGCATAGAAACCTTCCAAAAATATATTAAAATAAAATCGAGCAGTTTCGTAAATATTAGGCGGAAGGTAAATATAAAGTGTATATTTACTCTCGTGTCCATTCACTTGGCAACTCACTCAGTACGTCACACAAGGTCGATTATATTCTAGATAACGATCAGATTTATTATATACCTTAGGTATTTGATATTAGGGTGCGTTTCCGCGTATCTCACGTCTGCCGCTCGACGGTGAAATTGTAGGTGTAGTCTCGGTCGAGATCGAAGCGCGTGCGACGTTTGATTGAAGGTAATTGTGTCTGGAACGAAAGGTAAATAATTATTACAATAAAAATAATCTAGTTACTTTGAAAAAAAAAACTTATTCTTTTTTAGTTGAAGTCCGTAAACATTGTAGAATCATGTTATAAGGAAACAAAACGTGTTATTTTCACTTTTCGATAACTCTTTAACCGACATCCATATAAATTTTAATTTTACACCATACCCTGCCAGCAATTCGATTTACATGATTTAAGTTGAAAATGATTGCGTCAAATTTATACGCTTCATAAACCTCCGTAAGTTCTCAAGTAGGCCATTTTATATATAACATACTTATAACTATTATATAATATCAACACTCAAAATGATTTGACTGATTATCAAATTATGTTTGTTTTATTCACTATAGTACAGTAATAACATTACTCTAATAAAATTTAAAAAAAATATTTTTAACAAAAAACAAAAACCGACTTCAAAAACCTAGGTGCACTAAAAAGCTACAAATAACCTTACAATTCACTACATTTGAAGTAGTTGCCAATCTACGTCAGACAAGACAAATACACACATGAATACGCGGTAACATATATAAAAAAGTAAATTAAAAAAAACATACGGGTCGAATTGAGAACCGCCTCCTTTTTGAAGTCGGTTAAAAAATGAGATACATATGTCACTGGGTAGTTTTAAATAAAAACTTGAGTGAGAGACTCACCAAATCATCATTGGGTAATCCTCTCAGCTTGGGGTTCAACAAAAACGGGACTCCTTCCAATCCATTGTACCCCCCTAGAGTCTGATACATGGTGTTCCGTGGCAGCGGCGTGGGGCCTTTCTTCACGGCGGCGGCGGCGGGCGAGGCGGGCGGGCGCGGCGCCGGCCGGCTCGGCCTGAGGTTGTAGGACGGGCTCAGGGCTTCGTAGTCGTGGTCCGACGTGAACTCCTCGATGTTGGGGTATCCGGTGGGCGACTGTGTCAGGTTCAGGTTGTTGAGCTCGGCCACTAGTGGGGAGACCTTCGGCGGGCGATCCGGTGCTCGCAACCTGGACGTCAAATTATTATAAATAGCCAGTCTCGTATTCAACTCGGCAAGTATCAAAAAAATTACAGAGCAATCCTGGTTACACCCAGATCTTAACCTATCGTTTGCCGCAACGCATGGCTGCGCTCCAATTTTCAAAAGCTTCATATGCCGGAACGTAGATCTGAGCTAAACGCACAGCCACGAGCCCTTAAAACGACGCGGCAGTGAACGACACAACAGTTATCTAAGGCTAGGGCAGCTGGTGTGTTTGTATATTGGTTATTGCTTACCTTCTGTTGGCTTCCGGCGTGATGTGCACGACGTTCTCGTAGTCGCTGGGCGCGTGTATCGGCGACGAGTCCGTGCTGCCCCCGCTCACCTTGTAGCACACCGTCTTGCCGTTTATTTCACTGCCGATCAAATTGTCACAATCATATTTTTTTGAACTTGTGTCCTGTGCCAGTTTTAGCAGAAAAGCATTTTTTCCGATTAGCAACAGTATTTCGTTGATAAGGTAAGTACGACAGTAGTTGTCGCATGTGGGCCAAGGCAACACTTATGTCACGGAATATCTTGATGTTGTCTCTTTCTCTCGTATAAAAATAGACAGAGAGCGAGCGAGCGAATCCGTGACAAAGGTCTTGTCTTGACAAGCGTGCTAACCCCACAGGAGTGACTATTATTATACACAAGTTTAGCACCCGGACTCGTATACACAGATAAAATATTATCAAGATACAAATTCCAACCGCGTGTGGGAGCCCTTCCAGTTACTCTCAAACCAGCAGGTTCAGCATGACCGCGTAGACATATACGAGTATGTTATCTCTCCCAACTGTCAGAGTTGTCGAGCAGATGACGACACACCGAGCTATGTCTAGCAGATAAAGTTCAATGTGACGTAATTTGATCGACGAATTCGATTCCCGTCACCGAAAGTGTTCAGTGTGTCGTGGTTATCTCACCCGGCCAGTATGAACCCCTGCGGCGCGTGTCGCATCTTGGAGCAGACGATGACGTCGGTGACGGGTGCGTGGTCGCGCGCGGCGGCGGCGGGCCGTGACACGCGCGTGCACAGCCGCCGCTTGCCCGCGCGCCCCGCCACGCTGAACCCCGCCGGCGCCGGCTCGCGCTCGCCCACCACCACCACGCCGTCCATCACGTACCCGGGGACACCTGCCAACGAAAATACTACCTCGTATACATCGTTTAAACCACGAAGGAACGAATCGTCACATCCTAACTCACTTGACGTTCTTTTAAAATTATGTCAGTAAAAAAATATATATATTTTCCCAAAATAATTATCATAATTAATTACAGTAGAAGTTATAGTGGCTATGTAACCCAAACTGGTCCTCGCCTGTGTCTTGAGTTCCGTTACACATTGGATTTCTAAAAGTATTGGTGTGGGTTTAACACATATGGCAAGACAAGACCTCTGTACGAGATTTCATACGAGAGAAAGAGACAAAATCAATACATTGCGTGACATAAGTCTGGTCTTGGCGCACATGCTACAACTACTGGATTGAAGAAAAGTAAGATATATAAGAAAGTAAGTATATATTATATTGAATGGCTGTAGCGAAAGCTATGCGACCACGAATAAATTCGCTGGCGTCATAGATAATAATTCATTGTAAAATCTACTTCGCCACCAAGTAAATACGGTTCGTTATGCCTTAATGCCGAGTAAGCCGTGACGTTATAAGGTTGAGATATCTGTTCCGTAAGATATTCATAAAACACTTACATATTTAATTATGTATTTATTTAATTATACAAGTACACCCTTAGACAATTTTCCAACAAAGATAACATATATATTATTTTACCATACATCATCACTGCTAGTGATGACACCGAACAATATCAGAGTATTTGTAAAAAATAAATTGGACAAGTAACCTGTAGGATATCTTGATCTTATTATCAAAGAATATGTAATAATTCGTTATTATTATATAATAGTGAAATACCAGATCTAACCAATAATAATGATTAAATAAAAAATCCTACATACATGTGTTTTTGAAGTAGTAGATTAAAGTAGTTTGTTTACCGCCACCCACAGATATCGAAGCTATTAATATTGGTACATATAGGCATATTCAAAATAAAATTCTCCATTTTCGTGAATGACATCATTAGAACCAAACATGGCGATAACCTGCAAGTCTATGAATAAATAACCAAATCAACGACTTATTCGGATAAAGATATCGTATCAAACTTTCCATAGATTCTCTCACGTAGTCGTCCTGTATGTATACTTTATTTACGCTTCTCTGGTGACGCACGAATTAATAATAGTTGCACCACGAGTACCTAGTACCTACCACAGAATAAATACTTATTACAATACGCTCAATCTTGGTTTCTTTGAAGCCCCGGGCATCAATATGCATGTCAATACTAAAACAAACAGCATTGACTCTATGGTTATATGTGCTATGGGGTAGGATACCTACCTTTTTTATATCATCGCATGGCTTTGCGGATTGTACGATGTTAATTCGGAAAACACCAACAATAGGTTAATTAGGTATTGACTCGTGATTTGATGTATACAAAAGCGTCGGTTCGTGGGAATCCCATTGCAAAGATTCTCATTACCGTGGCTGCATTACGCCCTCAACACACAAGGGGAACTAATACACTTGTAATTTTTTTGATAATGAACTCTGTATCATTAAAAATTGAATATCTGTAGCAGGAACCAAGCCACTATGTGACTAAATTCACATTGAAATTACTTTGAAATGTGCTTCTTCTCAGAGTTAATACAGCATATTATGTACTTGTAGCATGTGCGCCAAGACTAGACGTATGTCACGGAATAACTTGATATTGTCTCTTTCTTTCGTATGAAATTAGACAGGGAGTGAGCGAGCAACTCCGTGACAAAGGTCTTTCGCCACACATTTCCACCACTGTTACTCCTGTAAGCCAGCGGTGACCATTGAAAACACCGAGGTTTGACCCTCGGCGAGTCCCGGGGAAAAGCTAAATTGTCTTGGACCCCCACGAATTTAATCGAAAAAGGTGTAAGAGGAGTTGGAAGAAAAATTTATCCACTTCCCTCCATTGCAAAGCGGGAGACAAAAATAACTGTATTGGCTGAATTTCCACAGAAATAAAGAAGGCACCACGGATGCCGTATTTGACATTAGTTGGACCTAACAATGTGAGCTGCATTAAACTTGATTCCAGTAATAGGTATGGCAGAACCGTTTGACAAAGGTCTTCTCTTGATATGCATGCTAACCCCACTAGTATTGGCAAATGATCGGTCGCGCGTGCATTCACGGGCCTACTTGCGCAGGACTCTATATCTGCACGATTACAGGCGAAAGACAACAAAAGCGATCTGTATACAATGATAGGAAACAAATAGAACGCGGTCTGTTTGCATAAATGCTAAATATGACTCCGACACGCATCATAAAGTTCTATGTTTATAGATATAGTTCATCCATATAAATAAAGGTCTGAAATTGAAATATTTTATCACCTTAAATCTCAAAGTCACTTTGTCTAGAGACGACGAGGGTAGTGACCTAATCGTGGAATAGGGTTTTATCTCAAGCATATTTTATTTTCTAACTACGCAAGTAATTATTTTGGATTAAATAGTATTTTTATAGCCCAGGACCGAGATGTGTGGTGAAGTAAAGGGGAGGCTTTTGCCCAGGAGTGGGACATAAAAAGGCTATAAAAAAAGTATTTTTCTGTAAACATTAGTCCCACGCATGCACTTTCGCGCAGGTCCAAAGGGTCAAATCCCTAAATTCGTCTAGAGTCTAGACGTCTGCACTCGCTGTAAACTCATTTGCCCTTGCGATCGTTTATTATTGGCAAATGTAACAAGGGTACCTATTATTGGTACAGGTTTACAGAATTAATATCGCAGAAGGGCCGAATGGCAGAAGTTTTGAGATGGCGAGGATGAGTTCAAATTTAGATGCTTTCACATTTTAACATTTATCTATCTAATACTTGTGACTTAGACTAATATTATAAAGAAGAAAGATTTGTATTTTTGTAAATAAAATAAGAAGTGTATCAAAAAAAAATTGCCGTTAGAAAGCTACATTATCACTAGTAATATAGGCTATATCAATGACTAGAAAACCAACCCAAAGTTTAAAAAAAACTAGCCTAAAATCTGTGAAAGCGCCGAGCATTACTCTGACGAAAATATAAACTGGATAGAGAGAAAAATTTAACTTTGCCGTTGGTATACTGGTGTCTCCATACAAAGTAACTACGAAATAAGTTTGTAATTGCAAAAAACCTTTTCTAACAGACAGACAGACATGGTTCCTTTACTGTCGAAGCTGTCCGCCTATGGAACTCACTGCCAGTATTGATCAGACAATCTACGTCCTCTCGTATTTTCAAGGATCGGGTAAATAAGTTTTATCTCACTGTTTAACTCTTGGTTAACTGCACCTTGGATTTATTTACTTTTTACTGTAAGTACTTAAGCTGTTTTATTTACACAGGATAGTATATTGTATTTATATGAATGTGTGCCTTCTGAAACTATTTACTGTTACTATCTATTATTAAGTACACCCTCGTGTTACTCATTTCGTTAGATCCTCTCCATCCTAAGGTTGCCTAGTAGAGATCGCTATTAGTGATAAGACCGCCCATTGTGACACTCTGTATAAATTGTGTGTAATATTCTGACACTTTTAGCGGTGAAACAATAAAGAGTTATCTATCTATCTAATTATAATCAACTTATAGAGGCAATGTAGAACACTTGTACTTACAGAAAAATGCTATCGCAACTGGTTTATACGTAGATATGCATTTTTTTTATAAATACAGAGGCTATTTAATGGTTTGTGTGATAAATACTAACGTCGGTCACCATTCAATACTATACAGCATGTCCGCTAAGACAAGACTTATATCAGAAGTCGATTTACTCTACCTCATATGAAATAGAAATATGAAATAGCAGTGGTAGCCGAGTGGATAGCAGTGGTAGCCGAGTGGATAGCAGTGGTAGCCGAGTGCATAGCAGTGGTAGCCGAGTGCATCAGTGGTAGCAGAGTGGTCGAACGTACGCCTTGCAAATCAAAGTGTGTAGGTTCAAACCCTGGCTCCCACCTCTGGGATTTATGTGCGAATCTCATTTTCACCCGAGATTATCACTTGCTATGAAACGGTGAAGGAAAACATCGTGAGGAAACCTGCACGTCTGAAGGAACTTGTCTAGTTCTCGTTAGATGTGTGAAGTCTGCCAACCTGCACTGGGCCAGCGTGGTGGACTATGGCCTGAATCCCCCTCGCATTGAGGAGAGGCCCGTGCCCAGCAGTGGGACGTTAAAAAGGGCTGTAGTAGTAGATATGAAATAACACTGAGAGCGCGGGACCCGTTGCGACATAATCCATGACATGGGTCTAGCCTTAGCAAACACCAACATATTATGAGATCATCCACCATCATTATCAGCTCCTTTATAATGTGTATTTATAAAATTTGTTGTTGCTATTAATTACTCGACACTGGCAGAATGTGTTGACTTTCCTCATCTTATTTCTTTCCATTAAATGACAATTATTCTTAGACAAGACTTATTCCAAGACTCCATTCTAGACTTATTCCAAGACTCCATTCTAGACTTATCCCAAGATGACAACGGCTTGGTCCAGTGGTTCGAGCGTAGGCTACTCGGCTCACTAAACTTTTGCGGGTTCGATTGTCGTCACTGGCTAATTTCGGAAATAGCCTTTTCGGATTTTGTCCTGTTCTGGGTGTCGCTGGAATCGCACCCAGTCCCTTGTATGGTACCATAGTACATGCTTTGATAAATCTAGCGATATATATTTGTTTATATTATTCACTCCCACAGATTTTGCTCGTTAATAATAATCTAACGGTGTCTGGAAGGCGGTCAGTGGCTCACGACCTCCGTTACGATCATTGAGTAATGAATCAACAACGGATTCGACCTTCGCATAGAGTATAATGAAAGTGAACGCGGCAGTAGACACAAAAAAAAAGAAATAAAAAATACTTATGTAACAGGATAATGGTGCAGATCCTGTTGTTACTAAACTATTGCCGTCCTTATCATGCGCGTAACGTGTAAGAAAGATACGAATATATTTAGTGATGGCAAATATGTGTGGTATTTCGTGTAAAATTGCGTGCATTTTTGTTTTTCGAAGCCTTCACTGCCAGCGTTTAGTATAGTACAGTCGGTCGCTACGAAAAATAAGAAGTAAGATAAGTCAATTTTATCCCTCTCCATGTCATATGAATTACGAATACAAGGAACTGTCCTTACGGCCGCAATGTATGAGTAAGGTGGCAATATTTTCAGTGCTATCAGTCTAAATCAGTTAAGTTGTAGTTTGTGCGCAATATAATCGATGTCTTGGCGCATATGTTAGCCGTGCGGGATTTTTTTTATTAAACTGGGCGTAGTACCTTATGTGGGGACTTTAATATACCGGAACACCTTTATGCTTCTTATCCAGGAAAATTAAGTGGTACCCAAAGTTCGCGGGTATAGCAAACCAATTGCCTTCCAACGCGTGCTAGCAGCGTTGCTGATATATTGAGCTCAAGGTTTTCATCTTAGAGATGTAATGTGTAATAAAACACACATTTATTACTACCAAGAAACCAGACATGCCTTGTGGAAATGTCACAGCCGTTGTGACAGGACAAGACGTGAGATACTCAGATTTGTCTCTTTATATTAGAGACTAGCTGTGCCCGCGACTTCGCCCGCGTGGACTTTAGGGAGATTACCCGGAAATATGGGTATTATGTTTTTCCCGCGGAACCCTAATGCTTTTTCTAAAATTAAAGTAGCCTAAGTTACGCCCTGGAACGTCAGCTATCTGTCAGTGAAAGTCCCATTGAAATCGGTTCAGCCGTTTAGAAGTTTACCTCAAACAAACAGACAGACAAAAAAAATCAAAATTGCGTTTTCGTTATAGGTATCGTATATACTTTCATACGCATTTGGTAAAAAAGTGTTATTTTGATATTACAAACAGACACTCCAATTTTATTTATTTGTATGTATGTATGTATAACTACCAAGAAACCAGACATGCCTTGTGGAAATGTCACAGCCGTTGTGACAGGACAAGACGTGAGATACTCAGATTTGTCTCTTTATATTAGAGACTAGCTGTGCCCGCGACTTCGCCCGCGTGGACTTTAGGGAGATTACCCGGAAATATGGGTATTATGTTTTTCCCGCGGAACCCTAATGCTTTTTCTAAAATTAAAGTAGCCTAAGTTACGCCCTGGAACGTCAGCTATCTGTCAGTGAAAGTCCCATTGAAATCGGTTCAGCCGTTTAGAAGTTTACCTCAAACAAACAGACAGACAGACAGACAGACAAAAAAAATCAAAATTGCGTTTTCGTTATAGGTATCGTATATACTTTCATACGCATTTGGTAAAAAAGTGTTATTTTGATATTACAAACAGACACTCCAATTTTATTTATTTGTATAGATGTATAGATGAAACGGATAGTGGTTTGGCCTGATACCAGGCCGGAGCGCCGGATATCTGGCCTACCGGATATTCGGCCCTTTATCGCGTTACATGACGCTTCTTAAAGACATCTCGAATCGATCTCAATCACAACCCATAGGTACATATGGGTGGTCATACGGTGGACATACGGTGGTCACCCGCAGTAGTAGTCAAGCAGTAGTCAAGGTTTGCTAGAGCTCAGCAACTGGCAGTAGCGTTTACAGCTAAAGGCTATTTTCAGAAGCTGGCCTGGTATACGAAGCCAAACGGAGTCGCCTCTAACCAACACGTGTGGAAAATTTGGTATTCATTCACCACAATTTGGCAATTCTTAATTTTGAGTACTAAACTAATCAATAAAACAAATTTTATCCAGACAGATAGTTATTCAGTATCCGGCCAGATAGTTGTTCAGTATCCGGCCGAATACTGAATAACTATCCGGTATCCGGCCGGATACTGAATAACTATCCGGTATCCGGCCGGATACTGAATAACTATCCGGTATCCGGCCGGATACTGAATTAACTGAAACGGATATTTCATCTCTACTTTATATCTTATTCAAAAATGCGACACAGGTGTTGATTTGGCGTGCAGGCCAACCATACTACCATGCTGCTGCTCCATTGCCGCCCACATACGCGAGCGACTAATTTATTGCCAATAGCAAAACGAGCTGTATTAACACATAGACATAAAGCTCATATTACAACGAAATGTCATCGACGAAGCGAGCGTACATGGACGCATGGTCGTGTGGCTGTTGCCACAGAAACTCAATCTTTATGAATATTTAGAATACATTTTCGACAAAAGTCAAGTGAACTCGTAATAAGTTCGTCACTGTATAGTAGAGTAGGTAGGGTTATTTAAGGACAGCCTAACAAATCGACTTCAAAGCATCTACTAAACCAATTTCCTGTTTGTCGGTCTCGTTACGCAATCGCGTCATCGCGTCATCGCGTCATCACCTTGGATCGTATCGTAAAACAGATCGATATGCAATAAATATTATGCTTTAGAAATTAGTCGTTGATTTCAATGAAATGCCAACGATGACGCAACCGAATTTAAGCCACTATAAGTGCTCTTACAGACGAGCGGCATGTTACCAACGGCACAGGCAACTGCAGCCGTCGAAATGCGTCGACGGCAGCCGTCGACGCGTGTCGATGGCTGCAGTAAATGCTTTTAATATTAAATATATTTCTTGCAGTAAATGATTTTAATAATAAATATATTTCTTGAATCCACAAAGAACGTGTTTTTATTTTTCGTTTCAGTCGGCGCCGATGAAGAAAAAATAGTAACAGTGTTTCTTCTTCGGAATCCATTTTGCAACTGACTCTTATACTATGAGAGCCGCCGACGGCTGCCGCTGATCTCTATAGTTGAGATGTCGACGGTTGCCGCCGGCGCGAGTCGACGGCTGTAGTTGCCTATGCCGTTGGTAACATGCCGCTCGTGTGTAAGAGCACTAATGCGTCAAAACTCATGTCAGCCAATACCGAAACGAAGCCTCAGAGAAAACGTCCATTAAGCGAATTTTGACGCAGGGGACGTACGTGGCTTTTACCACAGAAATGTAATCTTTAAGTATTTCATGCATGACATTGTGTTTGTTTTGCTATTGGCAAATTTATAAATAGTAATATTAAATATTACGAGCCCCTTGACGCCCCATACGATATTGACACAGGGTGCATTAAAAATACGCCAAATAGAATCTCTTCTGTATGTTCAGAGCGTAAAACCCACAGCTATCACTAACGCCAAAGTTTTCATTGACGTTTGACCCATTTATCTGCACCGGGCCCATTTATCATCAGTTGTGTAACTACGTAACGAAAGACAATGTCGCTGTACCGCGGCCGGCGGCATAGAGTGCGTGCTAATCGATTCACGGACGAGCAATTCTCGACTCCGAGTACGCAGTGCACTTTTTTTTTTTTTTTTTTTTTTTTTTTTATCCGGACCTCTATCGGCCCGGCCCGCGTGCTCACCTCTGATGTGGGGGTCAGAGTTCTTAAAATTAGCCTTAAGTTTAGTGTGTAAAATAATTTTTCCAGCCTGGATTATATTTATTGAAATAATAAAATCAAATTTTTTTATTAAAAAATTAAAAGTCAAAAGACACAATAAAAAGTAAACCCGTCTAAAAAATAACACTATAACAGACAATAAAATACCAAGAGGCAAGGATAATAAACAGAATATAATACATGGTAAAATAAAATAACAGTTTCCCTACTATCCATTACGCGGATCCGGCAACCAGAGTCATTGATGCGCAGTGTAGTGTAGGCGGCTGTTGGTCGCTTATTGACAAATAAGTTGGCAGCTGGCCTCTTTCTGCTCAGGTCTTATTTCTATCAATGACTCTGGTCGCCACCTCCACGCAATAGCTTAGTAGGGTATCACGTCTATCCTTGTCCATGACGAGCTTACTTAGGCTGGATAAAACTAAGGCTACGCCCAAGGTCATCTCAACATCATGCCTTCGGCGCGCAAACACAGGGCAATGAAGCAAGATGTGCTCCACTGTCTCGCTGACACCCGGTTCGCAGATGCACGATGGGTCCTCCCTGCGCTTGAAACGGTTCAAGTACCCAGAGAACCCACCGTGCCCCGTCAGAACCTGTGTGAGCACGACAGTGGGCACGATCTCTCTAATCGTCCTGTACGCTACCAGAAGGTCAGGGAAAAACATTTTGGTCGTGGATGCAGTGGTGCCAGTCTGGTACCTACGATTCCATTCGTCAAGCGATTCCGAGCGGATTTGTCGCTTGACGAATGAAACCGGACATTTGTCGTACACAGGTTTGGTCCTAACGTGCAGCGCTGCTTGTTTAGCCAGCTCGTCTGCTCTCTCATTACCCGCCAGCCCCGCGTGTGCTTTTATCCAAAACAAGGAAACGTCCTTGTTTTGGAGTCTACAGCGGGCGATGTTGTCCCGCGCCTCAGCGGCTAGCGGATGATGAGAGAGTGCGTTGACCACTGTCTCGAGTGCCGAACGCGAGTCGCTGATGATAGCAAAACTGGCGCTTCCACTCTCAAACGCGAATTTCGTGGCTCTGCATATGGCCAAAAGTTCAGCCTGATAGACCGTGCAGTAAGATGACAGCTTGAGTTTGAACGACTTGGTCTCCACTTCGCTATTCCATACGGATAGTGAGGCGCCGACCTTGCCTTCAATCTTGCTGCCATCTGTATAGATTCGTACTGCGCTGCATACGTTGATGGTCACGTCTCGCTGATCCATCAGGCTTATGAACTTGAGGTCCATATGTTTCGCGGGATGCGGAGTACTCGTGTACGCCAGTCTGCTTTCTACCTCGACGTCTCTCAGCTCTGGTCGAGGTACTCCCCTCTTTGCCTTGTAAAGGGAGGCCGCTTCGCGTATGCGAATGTCGAGGGGTAGTAACCCGGTCAGAGCGAGCGACGCGTTCAGGGACACCGTTTTGTAGGCTTTGCACATCTTCAGCGCAAAGCCTCTCTGGACAGTGTTCAGCTGCTTCTGAATAGTGATCTTGTTTGTCGACGGCGACCAGGCACTGGCGGCATACAGGATGAGGGGCTCAACAGTGGCTGTGTAAATCACCCGGATGACTTCCGGGTGGAGGCCCCAGCTAGTTTTGGCGGCCCTTGCCAACTGTTTGTAGACATTCAACGCCTTTCTGCAGGTATTCGCAGTGTGGCTGTTGAATGTCAACTTATGATCGATGGTGAGTCCCAAGATCTTGACCTCATCGGTCATGCCAATATCAACCCCGTCCATGGTCAGCAGGGGGGTGTCATAAATACGCTTCCTTGTCACAACCATCGCGCTTGTTTTGTGAGGTGCGAACTTCAGCTTATTTTTGACACCCCAATCCCGCACATATGCGAGGGTGGGATTGGCTTGCCTCTGTATGTCCAGTGCCGTTTCGCCGTGGAAAACAAGCACTACGTCGTCTGCGAAAGCCTGTACGTAATGCCCTCGCGTTTCAAGTCCTTTCAGCAGCGGGTCAAGGAGAAGATTCCAGAGTACCGGTCCGCCAATAGACCCCTGCACGCACCCTTTCTGAGTGCCCTTTATGTACTCCTCACCAGCATACCTGACACGGACCTTACGATCCTGCAGGTAGCTGTCGACGACTCGTCGGAGGTTGACCGGGCACTCCTCCTCGGCCAGTCTCACCCTTATGGCCGGCCACCATGCATTGTCGAAGGCTCCCTCTATGTCCAGTGATACCACGGTCACGATCTTTCGCTGAAGTAGTTTGCCGCGTATGTACTGTATCAGATCATAGAGGGAGTCCTCGGTGCTCCGCTGGGGCATAAAGCCATATTGGCGTAGACTGAGCCTAGGAATCAGGTGCCACTTGAGCCTATTGACTACCATCTTCTCGAAAATCTTCCCCATGACCGGCAGAAGGCCGATGGGCCGATAGGACTTGGGGCTCGTGTAGTCCGTTTTACCGGGCTTTCGCAGAACGACCACCACTGCTACCTTCCATTGTTCCGGGAAGAGACTCAACTCGAGGCACTTGTTCATGATTGCCAGGAAAAGGTCCGGATCCTTGTTGATGACCTGGCAACATATGTCAGCGGTGAAGCCGTCTCCTCCGGGTGCCTTCTTCGGGTTAAAACTTTCCGCCGCGGCTCTAAGCTCCTCCACTGTGAACGGCTGATCATGGACTTCGCCATCAACTCGGTCATTCACACGGTTAGCTAGGGCTCTCGTCCGCTGGTGGTCTAAGTTGTCCTCCGTCTCCAGGTCTCCCGGGAAGAATGTGTCCGCCAGTAACTTGGCAGACTCTCTCTGCCCCACCGAAATGCCGTCTCTCACCAATGGAAGGTCTTCTTTCCTTCTGGTAGTGTTTTTTATGACCCTGTAGATGCCCCCCCATACTGTTTCTCGGTCTTGTTTCTCACAGAATCCCTTCCAGCTTTGTATCTGGGCCTTCTTGGCTTCTTCCTCGTACTTTCCTTTTGCCTGCAGGTACTGCTCAACGACTCCAGGTCTTCGGGATAGCGCTGCGCATCGGACTCTACGCTTTTTTGTGTTGACTTCTCGCTTCATTCTCTCAAGATCCTCAGACCACCATGGCAATTTAAATTTTTGGCCTGGTTTATGTGTTACTATTGTTTGGATGCATGCGTCTGAGATTACTTGTGTAAGGCTATTCACATGGCTGTCTAATTCTACTTTACTATTAATGTCATCTATTTCTAATCTATTTAATTTGCGTTCTAGTTTTAACTGGTCCAGTTTCTCATGAAACCGGTCCCAGTTAGCGTTTTTAGTTTTAAATTTTCGCGTGGTTCTACTGATGTTAATTCCATTTGCCTTACACAATCGAATTTGGAAAAGTATGCCATTGTGATCTGAGCTGGTGAGATCTTCAGCCACTCTCCAGTCTTCCACCAGCGCTAAAAGGTCCTCCGTGCAGGCTGTGACGTCGAT
Source organism: Ptilodon capucinus (assembly GCA_914767695.1). NCBI lineage: Eukaryota > Metazoa > Arthropoda > Insecta > Lepidoptera > Notodontidae > Ptilodon > Ptilodon capucinus. Next base: position 12,849,055 of record OU611811.1, read on the forward strand.
GAAGCTTGTTAGCCGTCGTCCTCCCCTCACCGTATCGAACGTGGGGACGTCACCGTTGTTTAGTACGTGCAGGTTCATCTCTGTTAACGCACCCAGCATTTCTTCGCCTCTGCCGTCCGTCGTGGTGCTGCCCCACCAATAACGCAGTGCACTTGTAATAGATCCTTCAATCGATATTCAGATCATGTTCATGTGTAGTGGTAGCAGTGGTAGTCATGTCATTAGCAGTGGTAGCCGAGTAGTCGAACGCACGCCTTGCAAATCAAAGTGTGCAGGTTCAAACCCCGGCTCGCACCTCTGGGATTTATGTGCGAATCTCATTTTCATCGTAGATTATCATTTGCTATGAAACGGTGAAGGAAAACATCGTGGGAAACCTGCATGTCTGAGGGAACTTGTCTAGTTCTCGATAGATGTGTGAAGTCTGCCAACCCGCACTGGGCCAGCGTGGTGGACTATGGCCCGAATCCCCCTCGCATTGAGGGGAGGCCCGTGCCCAGCAGTGGGACGTTAAAAGGGCTGTAGTAGTAGTAGTAGTAGTAGTTCATGTGTAGATAATGTTAAGGAAGGCTTCTATCATTAATAGCTATCTCGAAGCTTTGAATTGGATGTAACTATGATAATCACTTGTAAAATATTGATGCAACTTCAAAAATGAAGTCATAGCAACTCCACTACGATAGTGTTAGTGGACTTGGCGCCCTGAGGACGCGCGTAAAGATTCGAAGTAGGATATGGCTACTTGTATTGTATAGCGGCTACCCTAATAGTAAACTATTATGACTATTGAGTAGTTTTTCATGGACTCACCCTCAGATTTGGACAAGCAAATATAGTGGCTGGGCTTCTTTCCGAAGAGTCCATTTTGGCGCAGCAGTCCGGCGTCAGCGTCTTCGTCATACGTTCGGCTGACGGGCCAGTACCCCGTGGGGCATTTGGCGACGCTCTCAACGATCTGCAATGACAGGAGCGGCCGCTCGTCGGGCAGGGCTCCACCGAGCGCGCTCAGCACTCGAGACATGGTTCTGCTATGTCATTATTCGCTACTCGCGTGGAATCAGTCTTGATTAGTATTACTATAACAATAATAGCACCTGAAAAAGGCATTTAGGTCAGTAAATGTTGAATAGTAACAGATATATAAAATAACTAGCTTCTACCCGCGACTTCGTCCGCGTGGACTTCGAACAACAATATCGTTATAAATTATAGCCTATATGTTATTCTGATGTATAAACAATAATACTGTAAAGTTTTATAAAAATCCGTTGAGTAGTTTTTGCGTAAAAGAGTCACTCTATCCTCACAAACTTTCACATTTATAATATTAGTAGGATTTAGTCACCTCTAATAAATCAATGGCCTGAACCCCCCTTGCATTGAGCGGAGGCCCGTGCCCAGCAGTGGGACGTTAAAAGGGCTGTAGTTAGTTTAGGTAATAATAATAGTATACAGGGCCCAAGTCCCAGTCGCAGTCCCCGACTACCAGTTTAGACATCAGACATTTTCACCTTGAAGCCATTAGACTAGTCATATTTTAGCTACCATTGATAAAAGATGTTGTTTTCATACCATAAAAAAATAATTCATAGCACCTCCACAATGCTACTGGGGCCGTGTATCACAATAATAAATTAAATGTACACTTTGTATCAGGGATTGCCAAAGTAATTCCTAAGATGGAAATAAGTTTAAATGACTAATCTTGATATTTATGTATTAAAAAATACAGGAAAGTCAAATTCTTGGTGTGCATACCCGTAATTATGTGTTAACAATAATTATTAGTCATCCCAGTTATTATCCTCATATAGATTTGTTTGGGAGTATTTACTCCATGCGAATTTAGATTTTTGCTATCTCCTGTTTATAGCAATAATAAAAAAGCTATTAAAGGAAATATATAAGTGGGTTTCAGACTATGCTATAATATAATAGCATATAGTATAAAGCTATAGCACAACAATATCACGCTCCATACATTGTTATGGCTACGTTCACACTGTACTGTACTATATATTATTGGCTTTGTATGGTGTGCGACATTGTTGTGCTATATATTATAGCGTAGTCTGAAAGCCGCTATATGCAGTACTATCACTATCCTGAACATGCTAAAGTGAGAGAGTTCATTGTCTTTATTTGAAAAATTACCCTGTGGCCAGATCCATAAAGAATGCATATCTCTGGCACAGGCTACTATATTCGCTCGCGCTATTAATGATATTTCGTCGAATTTTGACACACTCATAAAGAAGTACATAATAGTTCATTCATGAAACTCAACTTCTCATAAGTTTGTTTTAATTATTAATTTTATTATACACTTAATTCTTAAAAGAATATTCAGCCCTCAAAAAAAATTATTACAATAGCATTTTTAATCATTACCTATTATAAATTGGTGGAATAGTATTTTATTGCTGTGAATGGCCTGTGATAATGAATAATGGGACTTTTGCCAATTGATAAGATAATCCACAATAGATAACATTTAGTGACAACATTTTTTACCAGGCACTGTAAGGAATGAAAAGCAGTTTTAATATATTATACATCAACTAATAAACACAATTGATTTTCTATTGTTAATCAACTGAAATTAGCAATTTGAAGTCAAATATCAGTAGAAGTACACAAGTATTTTATCTAAAGACTAATGGACCAATTTTTGTAAATTAAACCTGTATACCTATACAGATTACTACCACATGTTACTACATCTATCTATTGTATATGTAATAGGAGGGCAATTCTTGCAAGATAGACATCATATCTCTAATATTATGTTGAAACAAAATAAATAAAAATATGACCAATTAGATGTTTTGTTTCGACATATGTCGAATTAGAAATGATGTAGATCTTGTGAGAATTGGGTCCCTGATCATAACCAAATAAATGGGATTGAGTCAGCACCCACCTCCAACGCATACTAGACGAGCCATGCTAATTGTTAACTCACCCACTTTACATATTGAGTACTCCTAACTGTGTATAACATCACAATAAAATACAGACAAATCACAATAGTATTGTACCTACCTACTTGAATTATTATAGGAATACTGCTTGTATTTATTAATAGAATATTGAATAATACATAATTCCTAAGCTTTTTGCAATCATTTAAAATTATATGTCTAGAAGTAGCTCTAAGTAAGTAGTGGACTAAAACATAGTGTACATCAGATTTGTATTTGATGATCAGAGATCAGAATAGGTAGACTATATTTACCTAAACTACGAGGAAGAAAGTAACATAGAGTGGATAATACTTCATCTAAAATCCTGGAATTATTATAATGATGAGGTATTACCCACTCTATGTTACCTTCTTCCTCTACCGTACCTATTCATATCTTTGTTGATGATATAACAATACTAGAGTTGTCACTGGCAAAACAATACCAAAACAATGAAAGGTTCAATCTACTTCAGTTAAGCTGTTATTTAACTTGCCAATAATCCATCTATACTTACATAAATATAGTATTATCAACTAACACTTAATTTATTAAAGTCTGTGATGTTTTTCTTTACAAATAAAATGCACTTACTGTGAATAAAATCAATTAACTGAATACACAGTATCAAACTTCACAGAAGATGCAGAATTATTTCTGATCTCAGTACAAGATGCACGATACTACGCGAGCCACGACCGACTTGGCAGTATTCCATGTAGTAAGTAAGTGAAAGAATCCCCGCGTGCGGCGCCCACGGCCCGAGAGTAACAATTAAAACCAATTGACAGGCGCCCGGGCGACGTCTCAAGAACAATGACCCCCGAAGCTCCGACAAATGATCGACTCAAGCTGAACCCGCGACGCGGCGACGTAGTAATGAACACAACCGTTACTGAGAATGACTGAGATAACTCAACTCACCGTGTAGTCATGACATCACGCGAACAAACTAGGAGCTTGTCTAAAACCTTTTAAATCTTTTCATAACATCGAGTGCATCAAACAAAGCACAAGCCTATCGAATTTCACTCGTAAATTTAACAGAACAGATCGTAAATTTTGAGCACACTAATCAATATAACGCAGACTGTATAAATGTTGTTAGTTTCTGTTTCAAACTATGCTAAATATTTATCAATTTTCAATAAAATATTTGACAACAACTCCTTTCTGAAATAAGCGGAGGTTGTCAACTGTATTGCCACAATAAACCTAACAAATTTCATAGCGTAATACCAAAGAGGAAAGTAATATTCACGAGTTTATTACTCAATTGTCATATAAATCTGTGATATAATTTATTTACAGCAAAAAAATACGAAAATATTTTGAAACTACAATTGTTGTTTTATGAAATGGATACCAAATTACCTACTTACGTTTTGATAGACTAAGCAACATTTTATTTCTACATAATAGATGGAGTCTTCCATAGCAGACTACCAAAAGTGTAGCTTTTGTAGCATTTTAATCAAATTATATTTATTCTTTATTTTAATCTAACATTAGGGTCCTGAAAATATTTATTGTCGTGGTGCTGATGACTATGTGGCGCAGATTACTACTATAGTGCTACCATTACCATCCGAACTCTTTAACCACCCCACCACTACCTTAATCTTCCTTCTCGGGTAAAAATGCGAAATAATGCAACATAGTATATTATCATTTTTTATTGTAAGTATTATCGCAATACATAATATTATCTATACAGACTAATACAAGGCATTCACAGTTGTCAACATATCACTAAAGTGCGATCTCGCCATTACCGAAGTTGGTGCGTGCACGCCGAACTTAATGTTACCGGGATTGAATCGCGCAACGCAGAACTTAATTCATTAATGTTACTCGTGTTATTAACAAAAACTTTACTTTTATAAATAAATAACAACCTATAAAAATGTCAAATGAAATACTTTTTGGATAGAAGTGATAATCGAGCAAACTATTTTTTCATGTAATTTTTTTTTCATCTACCATTTCAATAAATAGAAAGTTTAAACCTAGTGGACAATGATACCTACTATGAAGTTATAAAGTTGCGATTATATAATTTTGCATGATAGTTATACGTCGAATATTATCATTCTAAGAACTATACTCGACTAGGATCTCACCAAGCCTGTAGTGTTTCATTTTCCAATTGTCATGCTAATTTTATTCTGCGCAAAAATCTAACAGCACTTTCAATCGTTATTTTACTTTGACATGATCTATCATTGAAATTGATAATTCCCTATCCACCATTCTTAACCACTCAATCGCTCCAATATAATCGAAGAAACTCATTAATCGAATTTTCGCAACATCGAAAGCTTAATATCTCGATCCGCTATCACATGTGGCCTATTCTAGTACTTTGAAGGGTAGCGGCGTGGTGTCGGTGGTGCCCGAGGACGCGCTGAAGTAGGGCGACACGTCGGATAAGTAGTTCCGCGGCAGGAGGCCGATGAGGAGAGCAATCTTCGCGGCTATGGGGGCCTTTTCTTCGTCGTCTATTATCGTGTCTTGGTCGGGCATCACCTGTTATAAATATAAATAAAATCATTGAGAAATCTCTAAATTATTTCTTGAGACCTATTTAACGCTACAATGGATGTATATTGATTTATTTCATCACTTAGTAACATGAAAGCTACAATATGTTTTTTTCATTATTTTACTATATTGTATAGGTAAGTTCACAGAAACCTTCCAAATTGACCTTCCTTCCAAGTAGATGAAACAAATTTCGATTCGAATAAAGATACGTTAATAAAATATTTAAGAGTCTAATGCAGAAAGAACCTCTTAATTTTTTTTATTGTATAAAAAGAGTTCTCTGCAAATTTAATCCATTCCAAAAGCTAATTACAATTGCATTTTCCATTATAAAAGTGTTCTAAAATTCCATTGTACAGTGACCTTAGACATAGTGAATACTTCAATGGTTTCATTTGGATCATAAAAGTATCGGTACCTACCCTGTGCAATTAAATAATGGATTCAATCAGAAAAAACACTCACCGCAGGAAAATTAACAAACAATTATTGTTTATAATTCGTGTTCAAAGCTATTTTTAACAAAATGTATTGTATTATTTTGTATCCTTACCTTGTCAACTACGTGTTTTTGCACTAGGCCGTCTGCGCCGACATAGAAGGTGGAAAAACCGTCATACCACCTGCGAAATTAAAATGTACCTAAAGACCAGAATTCCACTGTTCGAAATACCTGTCATGTCACAGTGTAGCGTGTGTCGCCTTACTAACGTATTATTATCTTATCATTATTATTAAAAGCAGCTCTAAAGGCAACACACTGGAGCTATATGTACCCGTGTATTAGAAAAAAGTTTTGGCGATTTTTTGCGAAAAGAGTTTTGGCGAAAAAAATAATCAGCCTACTGAGTATCTTGCCGGATCTTCTCAGTTGTGGTCGCGTTTCGATTCGGTACTAGTATATAAGAAAAAGAAATGTAAACATGACAATTTGTAAATGCCCCCATGGGCCTCTACAAAATAAATGGTTAGACTTTGACATGATTACAATTTGGGTGAGGACAGAGCACCATACAATTTTACGCCTGTCTACCATTCTTCATTCATAGAACAGCCGATTGTGACAGTACAAAATTACATATATACAGATTTCGAATCTTTCTCTGGTGTGAATTGCAAAAGTGAGAGAGCAACTCGGTGCGATATAATCCAAGACATAAGTCTTGTCTTGGCTCAGGTCATACAATAAAAATATTTTTATAATGCAAAACATTGCAGGACTAATTGACTCAATTATACATATTTGCAAATTTATTTTGTGGACAAAAAATTCAATGATATTTGAAAATACTTAGGTATATATTTTAATATATTATTTATTTATGAGCTTTCCAATGCGCTGCGCAAAGGGGAGACCTTTCCCTTGTTCCATTCCTCTGTTTTCTGGGCTATGATGGGCCATTCTTTTTCATGAATGATCAGTTCATCCCGCCGTATCCATTTGGGCCTGCCGCTATGTCATCTGACATTTTTGGGGGTCCACAATGTGGTTACTGTAGCCCAGCTTTCTTCAGACATGCGGCGAATGTGTCCGGTCCAAACTCAGTCTAGCTCGGCTTATTTTAATTAAATATTTATTGTAAAGTCATCAAGGTACGTACAGTTCCTGGTCTTTGAACGCCTGCTTCATGTTCCACAGCTTGTACTTCCAGAACATGAAGAATACTTTGAGCCCGGAGATGCCCCGGATACGCCATCGCATTCTGTAACACAGTTCAATTTTAATAAGATGAGGAATGACAGTGATTAGCGGGTATTCTCCCAATGTCGAGTAATTTATAGAAACAATAAATTAAATAATTAAAAATGGGTGATGAAGTTAATAGTAATGGTGGAGGACTCATTTCTGGCATTTGTGTGAGATTTTGTAATATTTTTATTGAATGCGTCAGTTCTTTTTTCGTAATTTTAAACCACAAAAAGAGAAGTAACCCGAATTAATTTGGTAACTTATTAAATTTGATGTTAAGACTTACTTGACTGAAGAGTCCTCAGGGTGGGCGGTGATCTTCATAACTTCTAACTTCACGTATGCAAACTTCAAATGACCGACGGTGCGCAGCAGGGCGACCTGCTTCACATAGTGGAACAATCCCCTGTTAAACACATACATCTTTGCTTAAAAATACTGAGCCAAAGAAAAGTGCCACTTACTGGTAACAGCGTAACACTCTACCAATCTATATACATATACAAAGAACAATTGCCGTCCGTTAGTCTTCCTCAAATGAATTACAATTTGTATTTTTTTACAAGCTTTATATTAACTTGCAATGTATGTCCGGGTGGAATCTTGCAATTGAATTTTAAATCTTTAACGGATTGAGCTGAAATTTGGTATAGGTACACCATTATTTTGGATGAAAATGCATGCTTAACTATGTGTCGTCATACTAATTCCAATATGGCGGATCAGCCAAGATGGCAAAAAAAAAGAAAAAACTATTCCAGTTCTTTTTTTCTGCACTAACACAGTATAGGTATCAAATAAAAGGGCTTGCTGAGGAGAACACGAAAACTAAGGGCAATTAAATAAAATCTTGTTTTTAAAGTTTTTTTTAACTATTACAATTTTAAATGTTTATTCATTACATAGTCTTCTATAATCGTATATATAATTTATTATTGAGGAATGAACAGCATAGTTAAATTAAACACAATACTTTTTTTACTCACACTGTGGTAGTTCCCCTGATGTTATTGACAAATATCATGTTCGGGTGATAGATGGAGTAGTCCAGCGGTTTCACGAATAGGTTCGGCATCTGAAACAAACGATGGGCCGTCTTTCAAGCCCTGCGCAAATAGGCGGGTCAAAACGCGAGCGGCCAATTTTTGTTAGTACCAAAATGAACTGTATAATGTCATAGAAAAAAGGTAATTTTTCAACGAAATATCATCAATGTCGTGTGCGAATTCAGTCGCGTGATGGCCTGCTTTTTACCACAGAAATTGAAACTTTATTGATTTTAACACAGAATTTAAAAAAAACCGTTAAATGAATTTTGTCACTCCAGTATGTTCAGGGTGTCAGTATTATTGCGTGTGGATTAAGATAAGTGTTATGGATTTGATGAGTGATGTGAGTGAGTGAGTTTGATGAGTGATAATAGAAGAATCAGGCATTAGTGTTGATATCATTGGCACTAATCTGGACTTAGCTTGAAGTGCTATTTGAGACTTACACTCAAAATTTAAATTAGTATATTTATGTAATACGAAATTGGGGTCACTGACAGAGTCCGAGAGTGTGTGGAACACTTTCATGAGCTGCTCTTCGCTGGGTCGGCCCTCGCGGCTGGCCTCTGCGCTGGCGGTAGGCGCCGGCACCGCCGTACCGCGGCAGAACGCCACCGCATCGCGCTCAAACTCTGACATACAAGTTGGTTCGATTTCCTGCAATAACATCCAAGATTGTATTCAAACTTAGCATATATGTACATTGAAATTAGATTTGTTTTACTTGTAACCAATAAAATACTGTACTGATGAATGTTATGTACATCACAAAATAATGATTCTTTTAATTTTGTAGGACATCAATGCAGTTGTTTAGCTATGAAAGTAGTCTTTGGTCAGTGTACAAGAAATACATTATTTAAATATTAATTTGCAACAGCTGGCCATACAAGTCACGTAAAAACCTGGAAACATGTACACATCTCAACTATGCAATATTCAAACATTGCAAGAGTGAATAATTCTAAGTTTAATTAAACAAAAAAAATATTTATTTATGATTGACAAGCCAAGCCCTGGGTACAGTGGAACATCAAGACATGCACTGCAAAACTTTTGCTAACATCATAACAAACTCTGTGTAAATGTGCATAAAGATTTGGAAGAGCTATTTACTGGCACTGTCAATGACATGTAGTTGACATATCACTCTTGTCTATGAGCCAATAAAGTTAATTTGTTATTGGCAAAAATGTTGATCTGTACATTTTGCTGCTTGTAAGTTTCATGTGGAGCTCAAAGTGTGAATTATTAATATAGGACTATAGGAATACTTTAGGACATAACTCACATTGCTATACTTCGTTAGGTCTATGTCACTGACACTTGTGTATGGTACAGCAAACAGATAAGGTGATGTTCTCCTCTCTATGTAATCATCAGACGTCAGCCCCAAACTCTTCAACTCTATATCACTACAGTCATGATTGTTAGACTGTATGTTCTTCTCGATAAGGTTGAATTTTGTTTCATGCAGGAGACTGTTTGCTATGACTGTTTCATGGATGTAGATATCATCAATGTTGCCTTCTGCTGTGTATTTTGGGGCGAGTTGACAGCTGGAGATACGCCGATGGCTTAGGAACTGGGAAAAATATACACTGTAAAAATCTGTTATACGTTGAATTGTATTAAGTTTGCCATTAATGTGATCATAGTGAAATAATAGCACAAACAATTGTCTTGGGTGTGTATTATTTAGCTCCTCAAAAAAGGTTTTTTTGAATTCCTAACCTCAACTTAGTTTCAAATAATGTGTTATAAACATTACTTAAAAGTAGACCGTGGCATGAGGATCGATTGCGAGTATAGTGTTATCTCATAAGCCTAGTCTGCTTAGTTCAAAGATCAATCTAAATTTTTATATTGAATTTTGTAATTTTAAATTTTATAAGAAATCTGTCCCTTTTCACAGTGTTGTTTCCCATGTGTTATACAATTCATATACTTATACGCAATTGTATACGTAAGTATATCCGTACCACGTGAATTTGATACATTCCGCATACTCTAATTAGTTCAATGTCAAGGAGGAAAAAGCAGTAGTCAATATAAATATTGCGTATTTTTCTTACATTACGTAACAATCTACATGATTTCCTAGGAAAAGAAAATATAATAAGTGACCGATATCAATGTAAAGAGGCATTTTTTCACTTACTTCTTCCAGAAATTGCGTTCGAATTGGGACTTTTCTAGTCAAGCGGCTAGGGTGAGTTTTGGTCGAAACGATCCCATTGATAGGCACAATTTTATGAGAAAATGTGCGCAGGCATATAGCCATTTTAGTGATATATGTTATTCACTCTGTAACACTTAAAATTCCGAAATATTTCGAAAAAGTATCGCAAAAGATCCCCGACATATCGCACCGAACAAGATTGACAATTTATTTGACACCTGACAGTTCATTTTTAATTTTCGAATTCAGATTTATACTCTATATAAATCTATGATTATACACATGCTGATCACATCAACATGCGATCATATTAAAATACTGTACCGTGATCCGAAGTCTAATAAAATATTGAGATAAGCCATCGCTTCCGCTTCCCTTTTCCGTCTCTTTTCCTCCCTTTGTGTGTGTCTTGCCGTCTCTTTCGCACCGCCTCACTTCACACCACCACCACAGGTAGCGACGTTCGTCGGTTTTGAGCCTCATTGACGTTGTTGTTTTCGCTTCGAACAGACTTATAACGTGCAAGCACTAAGCTCCAACAATACTTTTTTTTTTTTTTTTTTTTTATATATATATTATTTAAATTTAAATATAAATCTATTTCTCTTTATGAAAAATACTTTTACATAGCTAAACGTGGTATAAGAAGTTACGAAATTTTTTAAATCTACCTTCATAAAAAATATATATTTAGATATATTAATAAAAAGTGTAAAGAGTAATTTCTTTGGTGGCACATGGCTTAGTAATTCTATAAGTTATTGTGTTATTCGAGTGGAGCACGCGACGAGGTAAGTTTAAGCTTACTTTTATTAGTGCAAATTTTCCGTATTTGATTTTTATAAATTATTCCTCCGTATTAATTTAATAACCTTTAAATGACCTCTATTGTAAAATAAGGTTCTTTGAAGGTTTCTTTAACGGTGTGACCGTTCGATTTGTAAATTAATAACATATATTGTGTGTGTGGATATAATAATTATCGTTGCCAGTCATACGATTTTCTTTTACTAGCCTACCTACCACGTGGTGATTACCTTTTTTCACGTATGCCCGGCAACGATATATAACAATTTCTTTTAGATTTAGATTTTGGTTATAATTAAATATGAGTGACAATAATATTTCGAATAGTAAGAATGTTAATGATCATAATCTGACTACAAATAAATGTTTACAACATGGAAAGAGGCCACGCTTGTCGGATACGTCTTCATCAGACTCTAGTAGCTCATCGAGCTCAGAGTCATCCTCGTCAGAGAATCGAACTCGCCGTCGTCGTAGAAAGCGTACGCGTAGGCAACATAAGCGTAAAGATCGTAAATTAGAAAAACTGATTGCAGAAGTTAGTGATCTCAAATCAAAATTTATCAGTGAACAAAATAATACCGTGCTTGAAATAGACGATAATTACTCGAATGATTGCATCGACGACAATATTAGTGGCAACCTTTATAGCGACAACCATTCGGGACTGGATGAGAGTAATCTTACATTTTCGCTATCCATTGGTACAAAATTAAAAGATTCCGATATTCTTAAGACACCACCAGTATATTTAGAGCTTTTGAAGGGCATTCAACGTCTTGACGATGACGAATGGCAGAAGGTTAGATATTCAGATGTGCAGAAGAATTATACGCATTCTCCCGGTTTTACCGAGCTGGAGGCTAACGAGGAAATAAAACGATATGACACGTCTCGTACGTCTGCAAACGCGGATAAAGCTTTTGCTGCTATAAGTTATGCGCTTATTAAACAAAAAGATCATTTAGAAAAGGAGTTGCGGGAGTTTTTAACGTGGACAAAGGCTACGCCTAATTTGAACTATAACGAAGTTCATAAAAAGCTTGAAGATATATTTGTCACGGGAGATTTTTCAAAAATTTCTAATGATGCTCTTCAGTTGGCCTGCGGCCACAGAGCGGAAATTGTCCAACAAAGAAGGGAAGCAATTCTGGCATCAGTCAAAGACCCTTTGCATAAAAGTTTGTTGCGAAAAATACCCCCATCATGCAATAATCTTTTCAATGCGGAAAAGTTCACAACCGCGTTGGAGAAGATGGGAGGAGTTCGAAAAACTTTTTGGCCCCGGATCAAAGATCGCGCGTCTGCACCGCAGCCCGGTCCATACATCTCTGATCCGCCTGCTAGTACATCTGGCAGTTATCATAATCCAAGTGCTCGAAGGGGAAGCACCGCTCAACCCTTCCAGACTAAATCTCGTGGTGCTATGAACTCTAGCAGGCCCTTTCGGGGTAGAGGAAGATCTTGTGGTCGAAGAATTACAATACACCATCATCGGCCAAAGTTGTCCATAACAGATACCAATCTCCACCATCCCACCGGGATAGGAGAACTAACCGAAAATACTGACTTACTGAGGCCTTTCCGTGCCGGCCAGTTGAAACTTTATCGGAAAAGGTGGCAAGAGATGGGGGCTCCCAATTTAATTCTGAAAATAATTTCCGGATACCGTATCCCATTTTTAAGCCGACCACCATTACACCATCCCCGTTGTTGCAACAGCCAGGCTACTTTCGAGACGGAAGAAATGTCAGCTGTGATAGAGAAAATGAAAACAGAGGGGGTGCTGGTACCGGCCTCCGTATCCCCGAGTTTCCTATCACGAATGTTTCTTGTTCCGAAAGCAGACGGATCAATGAGGCCAATATTCGATCTAAGATCGCTAAATCAATTTGTACTGACAACTCCGTTCAGGTTAATCAACGTCCACAAAATACCAACATTCTTACAGCCAAACGACTGGTTAGTAAAAATAGATATGTCGCAAGCCTATTTTCATCTACCAATCAGCAGGGCGCACAGACGGTTCCTCCGCTTGCTATATCGCCAAGAACTGCTAGAGATGACGTGCCTGCCCTTCGGATTAAGCTCAGCACCCAAGACCTTTGCTTGTCTAAGCAATTGGATAGCCCAAATTCTCCGCCAAAAGGGAATAAGACTTCTTGTCTACTTGGACGATTTCTTGCTGGCAAACACAGATGCTGCTGTTCTAAAAAAGCATGTCGCTGCATCTCTAGGCATTCTAAAATATCTCGGCTGGACAGTAAACTTCAGAAAGTCGGTGTTAAGTCCAAGAAGAAGCATAGAGTACCTAGGCATTGTTTGGGATCCTTGGCTCAATCGGAGATGGCTCCCGCAGCCAAAGTGTCACAAGATACGGACAGCAATCTTAAAGCTGTTAGAGAATCCTACTTCAAGATTAATCGACTTCCAAAGTCTTGTAGGCATGATGAACTTTGCCAGTTTTGTCGTCCCGCGAGGAAGATTGCATTTTCGGCAGCTCCAGAAACTAACTATCTTTCATCACAATCGAAATTCAATGCTAGTTACATTAGACAAGGAGTCGCAAGTAAATTTGATTTGGTGGCTCAACCATCTTGGAACGAGTTCACGGATTCACGTGTCTTCCCCCACACATTTCTTAGTAACAGACGCTTCCGATATAGCTTGGGGTGCTCGGATGAACAATACAAGTATGTCCGGAAAATGGCTTCCATCGGAAGAGAGCATGCATTCGAATATGAAGGAGCTGTTGGTAATTTTAAAGATACTAGAAGAGCATGGTCCGAACCTCCACTCATCCTCAATAAATCTACAATGCGACAACAAAACAGCGGTAGCTTACTTACGCAACGAAGGAGGATCGAGATCGCAGGATCTATTGGATTTAACCTACAAGATTTTCCTACTGTTGGACACCTATCGCATAGACCTCACAGCATTTCACATTCCTGGGATATACAACACCGAAGCCGATCGGCTGTCTCGACATCGTACAATGCCAGAGTGGCACCTTCTACCTCAGGCGACTACACAGATTTTCGCCAGGTGGGGCACGCCTGTCATAGATCTATTTGCGACTCGCCTGACGCGGGTAGTACCCAGATATTGCACACTAGATTACACGGACATTCGGGCGGAATTTCACGACGCTCTGTCACAAACGTGGAATTACCCCCTAGCATGGGTCTTTCCCCCTCCCTTTTTAATACCGAAAGTCCTACAACATCTACACAGTTGCCGCGGTATTTATCTGATCATAACTCCAAGGTGGGAGAAAGTCTTTTGGCGCCCAGACCTACGCAGCCGGGCGACTGCAGCACCCTGGACGATTCGCAACTTGCATCGAGTTCTTGTGGACACGTCAACGGGGAACCCTCCTCGGAACGTGCAGGAAATGGAGTTAGAAGTATGGAGATGTGGGGCTGGGGGGGGGAACAGTTAAAGGAGTGGACACCGCAGCAAAATAAACTTTTAATGACTAGTTGGCGCTCATCAACTATTAGGACTTACAAGCCCGCTTGGGCTAGGTGGTTGAGGTGGACAGAAAATAATGGCGTTTCGTTTTGTAAGCCTACAGGCTCAGATCTATCTAGGTTTTTAGCAGATCTTTTCTACAAAGAGAAACTGTCTTATAACACAATTCTTGTTCACAAATCCGTAGTATCGACACTAGGTGACCCAGAACAGTCCGAGCGTCTTAGTAGCCATCCACTTGTAAAGCGTATGTTAAAATCTATAGCATTGTCGACCCCAACTCCGAGGAAACCTCCTGTATGGGATATTGATTTAGTTGTTCAGTTCATGTCTAGAGTGGATCCTAATATCAGTACTTTATATCAAATATCACGGCACACTGCCGCTATTTTACTTTTGTATTCTGGAAGAAGGGTACATGATTTAACACTTCTCCGAACAAGCCCTGAAAACTGTATTGTCTTCAATGATCACATAATTTTTTGGCCAGTTTTCGGATCCAAGACAGATACTGTTAATTATCGCCAATCTGGCTGGCGACTGAACTTAAATCCTGCCAGCAAAGGTTTAGATCCTGTCTATTGGATTAATCAATTAATAAAAATAGGGCAGAATAGGAGAGAGACTGCCAATTGTACGAATTTATTTATTACAACATGTGGACCGCCTACACCTGCGTCTAGATGTGTGATTTCGGGCTGGGTTAAAAAATTGTTATCAGATTCTGGTGTAAGAGCAACAGCTGGTAGCTTTAGGGCTGCCGTTGCGTCTAAGAATTGGATTGAAAATGTCCCCATTGATGAGATTCTTTCAAGAGGTAACTGGAGATCTCAAAGAACTTTCAAAAAATTCTATTGTAGACAGGTTGTACAACCAAATAATCTTACACCACAATTTCAAGCAATTTAGTTTTAATTGTTTCCAAAAAAGTTTTTTGTTAAGTTAAAGTTCTAAGAGTATAATCATTTCTCAATTTCTGTTTTTTATTACCAATCAACCTTTTGGTACTACATGTCGTAGTGCCTGCAATACCAAACATTATTCATTCACATTGACGTTCACCACCACCACCAGGCGATAACAAACATCTCTCAATATTTTATTAGACTTCGGATCACGGTACAGTATTTTAATGCAGACGTTTTACCTAAAAATAAAACGTATATTAAAAATACTTACCTGATCCGAAGTCTAATAATTTTAAATACTGCCTGGTGTAATTACTCGCAAAACAACAAACTTAATGAGGCTCAAAACCGACGAACGTCGCTACCTGTGGTGGTGGTGTGAAGTGAGGCGGTGCGAAAGAGACGGCAAGACACACACAAAGGGAGGAAAAGAGACGGAAAAGGGAAGCGGAAGCGATGGCTTATCTCAATATTTTATTAGACTTCGGATCAGGTAAGTATTTTTAATATACGTTTTATTTTTAGGTAAAACGTCTGCATTAATGATTGTTCTCATTTGACAGTTGCTGAGTTTTTGAACGAGGGTTTTTCTCACAGACTATTGTTTTGCCGAGTTATCTGTGGATTTGCGTTGTATTTCGCGAAATTTTGAAAAACGATATAAAATCCTATTGCGATAATAATTTGAGATATATTTTACTTACTGACCTTGTGTTCATTGATAACACTTAATTAATATACAAAAATGCAGTTGCAAAGAGGAATTCAACGGGTTTACAACCTATTACTGAATATCAACGTAAACACCGTAAGTTCTTTAATTCAATTTTTCTAGTAACATTAACTTTAACATTAGAATCAACCAAAATTGCTGAACTCACCTAACACCAAAATGAGGTATTTAATCCAAAGTAACTCTTGTAACGATCATCTCAAAGTTACACTATGTATAACCTGAGGTTACAACTGTAACAAAGATTTTTATTTCTTGTCTGCAATGCGTTAATCTAATTTTAATTACAATGTTACCAATGTGCTGGTACCTATCACGCTAATTAAATCCAAGATTGTTTATGTTAATGTAGATACAAAAAAAAAATGCATGAATATATTTTTTTTCAGTCATTGCCATGTAGTTATTCAATCCGTTTCAAACATACCAAAGAGGAGTTGAAAGAGCATAAAGCAAAGGTTATGGGCCGCGGGCTTCCTGAGAAGAGACCTTTGCCCGGTGTGAAAAATATCATTCTTGTTGCATCAGGGAAAGGTGGAGTTGGAAAAACAACTACGGCTGGTTTGTTCATTATATTCCCTCATTCATCTCTGATAGAATTACCATTTAGCATAGAGGCATGTGATCTTACCACTTATAAAGCAATATTATTGGAACATAGTTAGAACGCGTGCTGCGAAAGGGGGCTAGATGGAAAAAATTAAAACGAAAAATTGTGTGTGTGTGTGATGTGAATTCGATTTCGATTTCGATGGGTGTGTGTGTGTATGTATATGTACAATTTTTTTGCTTTATTTTTTATTTCAAAAGGAACTTCGTTCCATCGGTGTCCCTTGACATCTCAAGTTTTTTTAAATATGTTTTTGTCAATTTTTCCTCCGAAAGAGGTAGTATGGGGGCAATGTACACATATGAATAAAGGAAGATTAAAATATCTTAACAAGCAGATAAGTTAGATTTTCTGTATACCTCAAAAAAATTACAAACAGTATCTCTTTGATGGAGCCTTTAGATCCTATTTCTATACTAACCCCCAGGTTTATGGATAGTTATGATATGTTTACAATGGTATTTTAGAATACTATTGTATTGTAAATATCTTTGTTCATGGATTTGAATACCTACATATTTGTGGGTTTTTTTTTAAAGGACTACCTTTACAGCTTCACTGGAGGAGAATATTTGTGGGGTATTATTGATTATTAACATTTGTTTATTGGGGGTATAAATTCTCAAAATAACTCAGCTGATAGATAATTTCACCACTCTTGACTCTCATAGGGTATGGCATCCAAGTTCATTCTTCTTTTTTTTCTCAATGTCAAACGCCTACAGAATGAGCTACTGTTGCCAGTGTTGAGTCCAAAAAAGGTTTATTGTTTCAGTGAACCTGGCATGTGCCATGAAGGTGATAGAACCGGACAAGGAAATAGGGCTCCTGGACGCCGATGTGTTTGGCCCGTCTGTGCCTCTCATGATGAACATCAGCGGAGAACCAATGCTGAATGATGACAATCTGATTGAACCTTTACTTAATTATGGTGTTAAATGGTATGGAATTAACAATTAAGTACTGTAATTATGCCCTATTCATTGACACTCACACACACATTCATACTGACAGAATTACCAAGTAGTCTGACTCTCTTGCCAGATGATTACCTAATCAAATTGCAATCAAATCAGTTTAGCAGTCAAAATGTAAATCGCATTGAAAATCTGCAATTGTTTGGTTTCTAACGAAAATCTATAGCAATAAGAGTTACATAATAGCCTAGCTGTTGTTATATTTTGAAATTGTTGTAGCATGTCAATGGGTCTGCTAGTGTCCGGTGAGAACGCGGTGGTGTGGCGCGGGCTGATGGTGATGCAGGCGCTGGACCGGCTCACGCGACACGTGGCGTGGGGCCCGCTCGACTGCCTCGTGGTGGACACCCCGCCCGGCACTGGCGACACACATCTATCCCTTGCACAGAACTTACCGATTGACGGTATGGCCTTATAGATAGTTCTATCTACCGAGGCTCACGCCATCCTTTTATTACGCCGTGTAATAAGTGATGTTTGTAAAGTACGGACTCCGCAAGAGCAAGAGGGCACACTACTTTGTAGATTATTAGCTTATTGTTTAAGTGAGCTTCCAGTGTCCGGTTTTCAACACATATTATATAGAACACAGATACATACAATACAGTGAAGCATACTAAATATATTTAACAAGCCTTTGTGTAGCCAATTCAGCAGATTTTATTATTTTTCAGGTGCTCTAGTAGTCACAACGCCGCAGTCCGCGGCGCTCCAAGTAACGAAACGGGGCGTCAACATGTTCGAAAAACTTAAAGTTCCAATCATCGGCTTGGTGGAGAATATGTCGTACGCGATATGCCAGGCGTGCGGCACCAAAAACTACATATTTGGCAACGAAACCAAACAGGCCGCCGACCAGATGGGACTCGACATTATTGAGAGTTTCGAAGTTGACCAAAACATGTCTGAATGCATAAATAGTGGAAAACCAGCGATCTACGCGTTGCCCGACAGCATACACGCCGAGAAGTATAGACAGTTAGCGAATAAAGTGTTCAAATACATTGAACTCAAAGAGAAGGAGCGCGCGAAAGCCAAGGAGTAGTATTTGCCATGGTTTTTTATGTCTAGGTAGTTTATTTATAATTAAATGTTATAGAGGTTTTGTATACAATTTTATTACCTCAAAATTGATCTAGCGATTTGTTAGACGTGGCAGACACAACAGTTCAGTCAAGTGGAGAGTTCGGTAAGGAAGTCAAACAACATTTAATTATAATTATATAAAAATTTATTCGGAACAAATCTTGTCAGTAATCTTTATCACTATGGCCAAACTGCAACTTAAGAAAAAATAATATAAAAAAATATAATACAAAAATATGTCTTTCAAATACTTTAAGTTAGATAAATAAAATATTTGTTTAAATTGATAATTATGTAGGTAAGATGAAGCGTCGACCTCTGCAGGAATACGATAGCTAGCGTATGGAATATATCACTATGTATTCTAAGATCTTGTCTACTCAGTCAATAACTACAAAATACATATTTATCTCATAAATATTTACATTGAATCACAACATGTAAACAATAATTTGGAATGAATGAAACATACGATACAAATAAAAAAACGAAAAGCGGGACTAACCTCAGTCTGGAAATTACATACACTTACATGCAAAGAAAATATCACTCCTATGGGTAAGAGGGGAAAGTCGAATTTACCGTTTTCAGCGCGCGCCGGTACAGCGTTGTGTGGCAACATAGCATCGTCCAAAACATACATATAATCAGCTTACGTTAAGCCAGTACGTATGTGTACATATCATCACGCCAAACCCTTTACGGCAGTAAATATTATGCTTGTTTTTTCAGTATCATTCTGTGACGTAACATAAATGTGTTAATCTTATCTCAGTTATCAACATTGCTACCGACAGGTAATCGTTCAGTCCGTATCTACAACGCAACGCTGCACCCGTGTCGCTACATAATTCACGTTACATTAAAAAAGTGCTAGGAAATTACAAAACACGTCTTAAATATAAAAATTCATGAAAAATTTCCGGTTACAACCCTATCTATTCAATTTGCAAAGAAAAGGAGTCACTTTTATCGATAGGGAAACGTGATAGGATCATGGCGACAGGGTTGTCGTGCTCACCGGAACAGATAAAGCCCCCGCACACAAGGGCGTCAAAAGTAGCGCGTGGAACATTTTGACAATACCAAAACGATCCGCCATCTTTATCACTGTCATCATACATTTTTATTTATAATGTGTATTTATTGAATTTGCCCTTGCTATTAATTACTTGACACTGACTGAAATACCCACTAAACGCAAGTAGAGCCATTGCTCATCTTATTCCATTAATATATCATTTCACTGTTTTCGTAAAAAAAGGAAGAAGAAAACGAACTGTCAATATGCATAAAGATTGAATTTCTGTCGTCAAAGCGGCAAGCGTCCAAATTCGCTCGCTCGGTCAGTGCCATTTCGTTGTAAGTTGAACGTTTTCTATGCATCAATACAGTTAGTTTTGGCAAAAAGTTTGACGCGCGAGTCGTCCACTCCCCAGTGTGCGGCGGGCCAAATTCAATTGCAATCATGTACGTTCATTATGACATTCTTGTGAAAGTGTACGATTTAAAACAAATAATTTTTGTGATCGCCATCAATCGATTGTATAGATTTTTGATTAAAATATTTGTGGCACTTACTGTTATTGTATATGTTATAGACATATTATGACTGTATTGAGCATATAATTAGTACTTAAAAACGGACTTACAAAGGTATTTGTGAAGTCATAAAAAAATTGGCCTGAAATCTAAAAGGCAAGTTTAGCATGTTAGGGAAGAGATACTCTGCTTATAGTGCCAGAGAATTGGCCTGATGATATAAATAGGAAGCACGTGGAAAATTGCGTAATTATCATTATACTTATAACGTCACAAATACCTATACAAGTATTTTGAATCACGAAAATAGTCCATAACATACACAATAACGAGGTCAATATATCATTCTACAATACGGATATGAAAATAAGCTCAGTGGTTTCCCGATACTGCCGACTAGTCAGATTGTCACATAAAAACACCAAAGAAATGTGTGAAAAATTTTCATTTTCTCGTCGCACCATAACAATCTTATGATTAGTATCATTGTCTTTCACTGTGCATACGCCGTACACACCCGCCGCCGGTTCTACCACTTCTTCTTGTGCTCGTCCATGCTGACCCCGCCCGGGCCCAGGTACACGATCATCAGCAGACCACCGACCACGGATAAGGTCTGCAGAAGAAAATAAACATTGAGTATAACAGCCTTGGAGGAGTTGAAGGTGAAGGAGTCTGCACTCAGATGGCAAAAGCCTTATCAGGTGCGTTTTACCCTTCATTAAAAGAAAGAAAAAGAAGCATTCTTCTTCAGTAATTCGTAAGGAAACTTGCACGTCCGAGGGAACTTAACCAGTTCTCGACAATGATAGGCTATTGCCTAAATCCCCTTCGTATTAAGGTGCTCAGTAACAAGATGTTAAAAGGGCTATAAATTGCATTATTTATACACATTGAAATAGGCGAGCGAATTAATTTGACTTCTTTACAATAATGTACTCTATGTCAGTATACATGGAGATTAAATTTTGTGTGGCAAAATCCACACGACTATGAGTTAAAAATGTGCTTTTTCTATGTTCAAATCACAATAAAGGTTGTTTTGCTATTGGAAAAATAACCTATGGGCTTTGCATTTCTCGACCTTACGACTAAAAACAGTTAAAAAGTGATTTCTATCACGCAAACTTTGGATGGAGAGGAATTATATTATAAATTCATGGTTTTATTTTTTCAATGATGACTACTATATTATTCAAACCAATATTACAATTATTCCAATCTTTATCAAGGTTAATCCCCCTGAGAGCTCATCAAGGTTACGAAGAATTGAGCACAAATGTTGATTGAGTTTGTATTCTCGTTTTACCCAAAAAGCGGGACGAATGGAAGAAAAGGACATACTGAAGAAAAGGACCCCAAATAATGGGATAAGGCTTACCTTGACTTAATATTGACCGGGACTTAATATGATTGGGTAAAACTAGTCATCATTTGCTAAGGCAAATAATGACTAGTTCATATTAAGTCCCGGGTCGACACAGGCGTCAAGACACGCAATGCAAAATTTTTGCCATTACCATAACGGACTGTGTCAATATACATAAAGATTGAATTTATAAATGATGACATTCCGTTGAAGAATTAACTTTTTCTACGTGTTAATAGAGTCCGTTTGAATATTAGAAAAAACTTTGCAGTGTTAGTTTTGCCGCCGCGGATCTTCATTGTAAGCATTTGCATTACAAAACCTGTGCAGTAACTTTACATTACTTTCACTACTGTTGGAAAAATATATCGCCTTTGCTAGAACACTGTCTTTGGCTTTTCGTAACCACTAAACAAAAACTGTAATTGTAGCATGTATGCCAAAATTAGACGTATGTCACGGAATATCTTGCTGTTGTCTCTTTCTCTCGTATGAAATTAGACAGAGAGCGAGCGAGCCTATCCGTGACAAAGGTCTTGTCTTGACATGCGTGCTGACACCACTGTTGGTGATTAAAAATGTACCTGGAAGAAGTCATATTTGAGGAAGTCTCTGAGCGGCTTGTGCGAGGGTACGCTCCACCACGCGTTGTGGTACAGGTTGAGGACGGAGAGCACGAGCACCAGCATCAGTGCAGACAGCTTGGTGCGGTATCCCACCGTCACTAACACCATCAGGATGCTGCCCAGCAGGTCCTGGACGATCTGCAACAGCCCGGGGGATGGTGAATTTAAATGTTGCTAATATGTTGCATATTTTGTATTACTTTAAGAAGTAGAACAAAAAAGATTTATTTATTTATTGTTTAAAATTATCAAAATTAAACTACATATCGATATGCGTCAAAATTATTTTTAGAATGACAGCTGTCATGTGCTGTGTGCATTCTGTAACACTCCTTATGCCATTGAGATATGATTTAATTTTCTTTTTTGTTCTGATCATTTTGAACAATAAGCCCGACCGAATATTTTTGATGCACAAAATATACCTGTCTAGCTCATACATTACGACCATGATAAGGACAGACGTATACTAAATTAAATTTACTTGAAAGTGGTATCAACATACTCAATAATTTACGCACATTCAAAGAAATAGTCATAAACGTGGTAGTTTCATGTTTATAAAACTGTAAGCCGTGTTTATTTAAACCCAACGTATAACCCTGACATATAGAAATACCAAGTAATACTTATCAGAGTAAAAGGCAACAAGAAAATCTTATATAAGAGACTGTTATATGACGAAAAAATTACATAATGTAAGCATGATTAGTTTTATGGAACCGGTTGAATGTATTTTTGGCGAGGCTTATGTGGGTCATCAGTGTCGTCACGCGGCGTTAGAATAAAGCCTCCTTTAGACTTGGGCGTCGACACTGAGGCATCATACTTTTTGCCCGTACCTAAACAAACTGTAATAGCCATGTATTAACACGTTCGCTGCGTAAGGACTTTTAGTGTACTTTCAGCTGGTGCGTCATGAGGTCATATTGACTCATAGAGGTACTAAATTTGTGAGCGCTGCGCACTGGATGAAAGTTCGCCATGAGCCAATATGACGTCACAACGCAGCGGATGAGTTAACTCAGACAAAAAGTTCACTCTTCAACGAAATGACATTGACAGAGCAAACTAATTTTGGCGCGTGGTTTTGTGGCTTTAGCGCCAGAAATTCAATCTTTTGATGTGAAACATCTAATGGCGCGCTTGGCGAGTGAGAGCAGCAGTTGATGCCGTGATGCGCCAACTTCGAGCAATTCCGTGGCTCCTCGGTTCTTTCCGCCGCTTAGACTCCGCCCACCGGCTGACTCCGCTCAGTCGCCGCTACGACGCTTCTCTCTCTACTGTTTCACATCTGCCAGGCGTCCCGCAACGGCTATTTTTTTGTACACAGAGTTCGTTTGGGAACTAACAAAATATCTGACGCGCGTTTTTTGACGTCTCAGTGTGCGCGGGGTCTTAATGTGAATATTCGATGGGTCTGTGAGCGCTGTGGCCGACGTGTTCAGTGAAGCTGACACTACATATTATGTTCGGTGAATGGTTTTTAGGTAATACTGATGTCAATTATGTTGGGAACGAACTAAACGTCTTTCCGCCCTTCTTACGGCCGTAATATATAAGCAAGATGGCCATATTTCTAGTGCTGTTAGGGTAAAACTAATAATAAAAATAGGGTCCATTACTAAAACTACGCTGTCCGTCTATCACCAGGCAGGTATCTTATGAATCGTGATAGTTAGACAGTTGAAATTTTAACAGATGTTATATCTCTGTTGCTGCTATGAAAACAAATACTAAAAAACTGAATAAAATAAATATTTAAGAGGGCTCCCGATACAACAATTAACAAACGTGATTTTTTCGCCGTTTTTTATAGATAATGTTACGGAACTCTTCGTGCGCGAGTCCGAGTCGCACTTGGCCGGTTTTAGTTTTTATGTACAACAGAATCAACAACATTGTCAATGTATTACTATATCGATATTTCAATACACCTACACTAAACTTCGACAACGACATCGCGCTTCTGAAGAAAGATGGCCCAAACGAGTGACGAAATGGACAGGTCCGGGAGGCAAAAGACATAGGGGCAGACCAAAAACTCGGTGGATAGACGACATACTTCAATCGGCAGGAATAGACTGGATGAAAACAGCTAACAACAGGGAAAAATGGGGAAAACTGGAGGAGGCCTATACCCGGAAGGGGCCATGACATAAAATACCTACTTGCTAAACATAGTTTTTTTAGTTTTTCATATATATTTTAGTAATGTCATGGAAACAAATAAAGGCTTATTATTATTATTATACACTAAACTTATACATCTTAAGCATTTTGTTACCGGCTTACGTCATTAATAACTTGTTCCTGAACCCATTTGTTCCATTTCACAAAACATAATGAAGAGACTGAAGTAAGTACTTTTGAAGCGTGGCCAGCTTAGTGTGATCACTACACACCTTGTGGTTTAACTGTACCGCGAGGTTACTAATTCAATTCCCATAAAAAAATGACTTAATATTACATTTTATGGTAAGTGCACACATCATAGATATGTTGTTAAGGTTGGGGACCACACAATTGGCGTCTGTCGAAGATTAAAAAAAAATCATAGACTCTTTTCTCATATGGTAATAATTAAAGTCAAAGTAATTTATTTGACTTTGACTTAACAAACATATATAATTAACAAACAATAAACGTAACTTTCTATAATAATAAATATTTTAAATTGCAACAACGATTGACTAAATTGACCATTTGACTTACGAGTTCAATTTTTGTTTCAAATTATCCAAACAATGTAGAAACTTCACACTCTAGTACAATATACTAGCGACCCGTCCCGGCTTCGCACGGGTTTCCACTATAGCCTATGTTACTCAGTGATAATATAGCTTTCTAACAGCAAAATAATTTTTGAAATCGGTCCAGTAGTTTTTAAGTTTATTCGTTACATAGAAAAATACAAATCTTTCCTCTTTATAATATTAGTATAGACTGACCTGTAAGAAGGACACTTCAAATCTGAGTAGTGTGATGAACATGAAGGCGAGAAGAATGCGGCCCGCCAGCTGCAGGTACGACTTGGGTTTGTTCTCGCCGAGAGAGGGCACGCCCGCGAAGAGGCTTCGCCCCTCCGCGCGCGCCTCCGCCAGCACCAGCAGCAGGGCTCCGATCAGCGCCAAGTTGCGAAGCAGGAACTGCATGTCCCATAGTATACTGTATGCAAACGTCTGGAACAATATTCAAAATGTTATATTTAACACGTTCGCTGCGTAAAGATTTTGTGTATTTTCAGCTGGTGCGTCATGAGGTTATATTGACTCATAGAGGTACTAACTTTGTGAGCCCTGCGCACTGGATGAAAGTTCTACATGGGCCAATATGACCTCACAACGCAGCGAACGTGTTAATTTAAAATGCATTTTTAACAACGTGTGTCGAAGTGCAGGAATAGGGCGCCCGAGAAGGACCCTTTACGACCAGATTAACGGTCGCTTCCAGAAAGGTCAAGTCCGTAGCAACCTCAACAGACTGAAGTGCTTGAAAAGATGTATGATCGCTGATTAAGCGAAAGAGGTATGTCAGGATCGTAGCATATGGCAAACGGTAGTCTCCGCTTACCCCCAAGGGATACAGGTGTCAGTATATGTATTTTTTTTTTTACAACCAAAGTGTTTTTGTAACTATGAAAAACATGTGTCAGGTTTCTGGTGTAATTGTCAAACATTGTCTATTTCTTGCATAAATGCCTTGCACACACTGTGTGTTATCATCTGTAGATGTCATCATTCAACGCAGCCGGCATCTACTGAAGCGAATCGTCTTTTCATCTATGTTGCACACAATATAACGACGTTTTTTCTATAACAAACAACTTCTTGATTTCGGCATCCAAAATAACAATGATGGAACGTGTGTTGAAAGGCGATAAAACTAAAAAATCAGCTTGGTATTGTCATCAGGTTCAAAACAAAAATCGAAATATTGCCCGCCATGTCAAAGTGTAGCGTGTGTTGCCTTACTAACGTATTATTATTTTATCTTTATTATTAAAAGCAGCTCCAAAGGCAACACACTGCAGCTATATGTACCTGTGTACTTGTAATACGTTTTGGCGATTTAAAAAAATTATCAGCCCACTGAGTTTCTTGCTGGATCTTCTCAGTTGAGGTCGCGTTTCGATCCAGTAGTAGTATAGTAGTATATAAGAAAAAAAATTAAATGCCCCCATAGGCCTATACAAAATAAATGATTTGACTTTGACTTGAGTAAAATTTGCATTACAAATACAACAACACCGCTCCAGTGTGTCTTTAGGCCTCCCGACCATTGTGGGTCGTCAATGCTCGTCAATTATTTTTCCCATAGCAATACGAACTGTGGTGTCGGCACGCATGCCAAGACAAGACCTCTGTCACGGATTGGCTCGGTCGCTCTCTGTCTTATTGCATACGAGTGAAAGAGACAACATGAAGATATTAAAAAATATATATATTTGGAACAAAATAACCGAGAAGCCAAAAATAATAATAAAAATGTGAGCGCCCATATCCCCAAAATGAGTAAATTACAAATTTCTCCATACATGAAAAAATTAAATACGTGACATACGTCTAATCTTGGCGCTCATGCTACAAGTGCTGTATTGACACATGGATAAAGTTCATTCTACAACGAAATGACACTGACAGCGCGAGCGAATTCTTACGCGTAGGGGCGTGGCTTTTGCGACAGAAATGTATTCTTTATGCGCATTGACACAGAGTACGTTTTGGTGCTGGCAAACAGTTGGACGCGCGAGCGTTGACGCCCCATTGTGCCGGGGGCTTTATACTACCGGTTTATCTATCGCTTATCTATGTATTTAAAAAAATAAATAACAAGTTAGACGACGTTATGGTCTAGTGGTTTGAGAGTAGGCCGCTCTCGGCTTACTAAACCAGCTGGCCTACTAAACCTGGGATACTAAACCAGCTCGAAGGATTCGATTCCCGCCGGTGGCAAATTTCGGAAACTGGTCCTCTCGGAATTTGACCTGGGTTGGGTGTAACTAGGATCGCCCCCAGTATGGTACCTATAGTACAAGCGTTATTAAATTTGAGATCATACGATAAGTATGTGTTGTTAGGCGATATTTATTAAAAAGATTAGTGCAGTTACCTGTAATACAACTATGAAGAAGAGCACACCGCAGGCGATGTCCACCTTGAGCCTGCCGAGCACCATGACACACCCTCCAATCTGACCCAATAAATTCACTATCTGCAATAGACAAAATTCATCTATAAGCAGAAGGTTTAAAATAGATTAAACATTAACTACTATTCGTTGCACACAAATTAAGACTAATATTTGGCGGCAATAAAGTGTTGCTATCTTGCTCATCCGTAGCGTCCGTAAGAAGGACGGCAATACGCTTAGTTCAGTTTGATACCAACATAGTAGATACTAACCAAAGACCTAACCAACTATGCTGTTACTAGAGATGCAACGGATAGTGATTTCGGTATCAGAAACCGGCTATTCGGTCTAAGCATAGGCTGGATATTTGACCTAAGCATATGCTGGATATAGGGCCTAAGCATGGACTGGATATTGGGCCTAAGCATAGACTGTATAGCTGGATATTTGATATCAGTTCGAGGAAAATAAAAGCTGTTAATTCGCGCGTTGCCGAGTTCTTATTGGAACACGTAGCTACTTATTATACGAGATAAACTCTAATATTACTAATGTGTTAAACTATCATATATTTTACCTCATGTCGCGCAGGAATCAATTTTCGTATCTTTTTTGAAGTAAATAGAGGTACCATAGGAAATTACAAATTTTTTAACCATCCATTTTGAAACACCTAATGTGGCGATAAGATGTTTTTTTAGACGTGTAATTGTCTGTTTATCCCGATATTTATGATGGAGACTGTACTAGAAAAAATATAATAATATCATGGCTACCTATTGCCAAGCGAAAATAACCTTTGTAAGTAACCAGGGTAGGTGGATTAGTTAGGCACAGTCATATATCCATGCGGGACACATTGTCCAACAATAGGTCACTTATAACAACAACACAAAGTGTTCAATAATTGATTTTTATTTCGTCACTAAGAATGGACGCTTGTTGAATTGCTTTACATTGTTATGTTAATCTATGTATTGTATTCCATGGACAGTACGCCGAACCAACGTATCCATTCTTAAGGAACTCGGTATAACCACAAGGCTGTCCGCTATCTGCTCCCAACGAATACTCAAATATTTTGGACATGTCGCTCGTAGAAACCCTGACAGCCTAGAGAAGCTAATGGTAGTTGGCCAGGTCGACGGGAAAAGAGCACGGGGTCGCTCACCTACACGATGGTCAGACCTAGTAAAGACGCTCACTGGCCTACCAATAACCCAAGCCATTAAAACCGCCGAGGACAGGAACACGTGGAAGACCATAGTACATAAAGGGATCAATACGTCAGACTAGACACGACCTTCAGTAATGAAGATAAACATAATATTAAAAGAACATTTTTAAAATTCTACGCACCGCTTCTCGAGTATAGGCATCGAAAATTAATGAGCATTTGGTTTAGTACAAAACGGATTGTATAAAGCTGTAGCCAAAATTAAGTCCAATCGTTAGTAAACAACTGTTTTATTTCCAAATGCTTCAAGTACTGCGTATATAGGGTGATCTTTGTAAGACAATGGTGCGTCCAAATTTAATTAATTAGCTTATTAATAAGTGCATGTAACACGCCACTCGGCAACACGTGGAACAACAGGCGGTCGGTGCCAAATAAATAACATTGTTTGCGTTACCACTTACTGAGCGCTGCAATCGTAAACATATTCACCATTTAATTAGATGTCATTAGTGTTTTGAAGCGGGCAAAGTAGTTACGAGTTCATTTTGGTTTGTCGAAAAGTTAAGGGGTGTATTCATATATTGTGGTTGCCTCGTGGGCAAGAACGCCCGCCTTGAACGTAAGGGGTGCAAGTTCAAATCCCAGGCCCGCACCTCTGAGATAATTTTAATGTGCGAATGTCATTTTCAACAATGATTACCACTTGCTGAACGGTGAAGGAAAACATCGTGAAGAAACCTGCACGTCTATACGCGTGTGAAGTTCACCAACCCGCACTGGATCACCAGCGTGGTGGACTATGGCCCAAATCTCACTCGTATTGAGGGGGAATGTGCCCGATATAATGGCAATAATGGCAATAGGCTCGCCCCCTATTACATTTGGGACCAAAATACATCGGCAAAGTGTGGGCGCACTAAAGTGCACCTCTGCCTACACCTTCGGGGAATACAGCCGTGATAATGATGATGTATCATATATTGTCTATAAGGCTATTTGACATAGCGATTTTTTTTCAACTTTACAGGAGAGCATACTCATTCGAAGCAGAAAAAATAGCTGATTCCAAATTTATCAGTAATAGTAAGTAAGTAGTAAGTAATCAATATCGCCTAAAAGTGTCACTTAACACAAATAGCCCTCGATATAAAGATTTGTCTTGCTAAGGAATAATTTGTTTTTCTCAAAATTTTTTACGTCCCAACATTCATGTGTGTTTACCAAGGATAGATTTTAATGACAACAGTATCGTTAGCACGCATGTCAAGACAAGACCGATGTCACGGATTCGCTCGCTCGCTCTCTTTCTAATTTCATACGAGAGAAAGAGACAACATCAAGATATTCCGTGACATAAGTGTAGTCTTGGCGCACACGCTACAACTACTGACATTTTGATTTTCAATAAGAACTTATAACGTATACAACCGGTTCGCA
The DNA here is from genome assembly GCA_914767695.1 of Ptilodon capucinus. Lineage (NCBI taxonomy): Eukaryota > Metazoa > Arthropoda > Insecta > Lepidoptera > Notodontidae > Ptilodon > Ptilodon capucinus. Next base: position 12,879,374 of record OU611811.1, read on the forward strand.
AACTATCGCTGATCTCTGTCAAAAGAACATTGGGTTCGGCTCGAAGGTTTCCTACGAATTTTCGGTAAAATGTCATTGAAAATTCAAAAATGATTTAATTAGGATGGCGAAAGAAATGTTTGTCTTTCATAAAAAGTATTTCTGTTGATCTATTTTTAGGTGACGCGTTTGAGTTGCTAACGGACGACATACCAAAGTCGGAGATCACATTGTTAATTCGTTCTCGTTGTGTAGAGTTTTACATCAATTTGGCGACGGATACCTGTTACGCGAATGAGTGATCAGTACTCATCACGCCTCATCTGAGGCGTGATGAGTACTGAGATGTATCTACGTAGCAGTGGTAGCCGAGTGATCGAACGCACGCCTTGCAATCAAAGTTCGCATGTTCAATCCCGAAGTATGAAACAGTGAAGGAAAACATCGTGAGGCAACCTGCACGTCTGAGTGAACTTGATTAGTTTTCGATAGATGTGTGAAGTCTGCCAACCCGCACTGGGCCAGCGTGGTGGACTATGGCCTGAACCCCCTTCGCATTGAGGGGAGACCCGTGCCCAGCAATTACACTTAGTATGTCACCGGTGCTGGAACTGGTTGGATCAACCACAATCTGCTGGGTACTCACAACAAACATGGTGGCGAGGAATTTGCCGCAGCCCCACGACATGTCCATGTAGTCTCGCTGCTCGGACCACTGGAACCACATCCGGAGCCCGTCCTCCAGGAATGTGGAGATGAGGCACAGCCGCGCCACCGTCGGCAGGACATTCTTGCCTTTGCGTATAACCTGGACAATAAATTAAAAAAGAATGTCATCTTACACTGACACTGAGAAACCACTTTTGAAATTGTACTCTGTACCAATATACTTTAGGATTAAATCGCGACCACGCGTCAAAGTTCGTGTCATCGATAACATTAGGAGTTAATACCTATGATTAATATACCAATATACTTTAGGATTAAATCGCGACCACGCGTCAAAGTTCGTGTCATCGATAACATTAGGAGTTAATACCTATGATTAATATAGTTTGTTTTGGTATGGGCGAACAATTGATAGTGCGCGATTTGATGCACCTACTTGGACAGGGTTTTATTTACGGATAGTAGCGGCTAGCCACCGCGTGAAACACACATGGTTCAAGATCAAGACTGTACGGAATAATCAAAAAGATGATGTGATCACAGTCGATAAGTCTTATTAATTTCGATTTAAATCCTATTTAAATAAACATAGTAGGTAGTTACCAACATGTTTATGTGGCAACCGATGTCCGCTGTTGGCTCATTCCCACGGACCGGATTGTCGCAATGATTAAATATTTATTTTTGACGTCTCTTCCGTCACAGAAGAACACGTTATATTTATGGCACAGATTTAGGAATTTAAGCTTATTGAGTAAAGACCAACCAAAACCATTTATACAATCTGACTTAGAATGGGTATAACAAGTCTGCAACTCTTCGAAATGTAGGTACATTATATGGAATAATTTTATGAAGACGTATAATCATCAGTAATTGATTGTTATTCTTTGGATCGAAAAGAATTCAAAAGTAACAGCTGAATTTGGAGCTTTGTTGCGCCGATTTTGAAGTAAAACTTAACACGTGAACTCATAGAAAAATGTAATAGGAAGAGATAATAAATATAGCGATATTATGCTAGGGAAGCAATAGTTTATGGATTAGTGTAGCCATTTGTATCGTACATGTATAGTTTGTATTTCTTTAAGAGGTGGAACAATAAAAAGTTATCTATCAATTTTAATTACATTGTAAGTTAAACTGTGTAAAATATATTTACCTACATAATAAGAGGAAGTATTTTTCGTGATTATTGAATACATCATTAAGACTAAAATGAGCACATTAGAAATTGCTTACAAATTAAGTAATAGATAATTTAACGATAACGATTGAGTAAATGTGATTAGATAGGAGTGTTGTAATTTTACAATAGTTCATAGACTGATAAGACATGTAATCTATGGAAATACCTTATTACTATTTATTACTGATAATGACTTTAAAGTAATTTTAATACAAATTAAAATATCTGTCATAAAATAAATATTTTAATATGGCAATAGGCTCGCCCCCTATTACATTGGGACCAAAATACATCGGCGAAGTGTGGGCGCACTGCAGTGTACCTCTGCCTACCCCTTCGGGGAATACAGGCGTGATGATGTATTTTATTTATTTAAAATATCTGTGGCGACTTACGGCTGTTTTAAGGTGTCTTATGTGATGTCTAAATATTAATGAACTACAACTGGCAACTGCTTTATATTAAAGCATGGCGTTAAGAAGGCATCTCATAGCGATAGTGAAAACGGGCATTCATCAAGTAGATATCTTTACAGCTCAACTAGCGTGGCTAACACGAACGTGTGCCATGGCAATATTTATGTCGAAAATTACATCGCACCGACTCGCTCTCACTTTTGTATTTCGTACGAGCGAAAAAGACAAGGTTTATATAATATATGTATATATGTCAAGTTTTGACCTGTCATGCTAACAACGCTGATTCTTACCTATCATGTCTTAGGAACCAGCATTTAGATAAATAAATTAATTACATAATTATATATCTTTCAAAATATTAATCTATACATGTCTTTATCTAATAAGAGTGTTAATAACATTTCATTTAACATCAATAATATGCAAGTCTTCGAAAATGTGGAGGTAGATATATTAGAAATATAGGCTGGAATAAGAAACATAAAAACTACTTTCAATGACTGGTAAACAATAGATAAAATAGACCAGAGTGAAAGTTGTTAAAAAGTAAAAGTGAAATTGTTCATGGTTGCTGCCTAGTATAACACACATAAGCAATACATGCCATATAATATAATGGTGAAATAATTTTATGATTGCCAAATTATAGTATATTTTTTTGATGGAGCTACAGCTCTTACAAAAACAGTAAAATTTTATTATCTGATAAGAATTGTTGCATTCATAAAATGATATAGTAGTATGCCAGGACTCTCACATAACCCTGCTACTTCCCCCAAGGTGGCAGGGTATCCATAAAGGATTTGCCAACATTAAAAATAAAAAGTGGTGAAGTTAGTAATCTGGGTAAAGAAATATCATATTATAATACATTTAAAGGAACCAACTCTCTGAAGGTCAGATAAACAGGGTAACAGGTGTTAGCATTTCATTGTTATGCATAATTTTATGCATTAATATTATCATGAGTGGATATGTTGGAACCAACAGAGTGAGACAGAGTCACCGGAGAAAAGAGACAGCATGTCCAATATATTTTTCCTAAAGCTAGGTCCTCCTATCAGTCAATCAACAGCTGCAAAGTGGAGGCATATGTTAGATACATGTAATTATCAAGTCTTTTCAATATGTTTTTATGTAAATATAGTAAAATAACTCCATATGTTATTGATACAGATGTCATTTATCACAAATTAAAATATTCAAGTGATACTTGACAAAACCACATCGTGTAAATAATGGATTTTTTTAATAAGTAGGTAATTATGACATACAGCATTGATCAAGATTAGGTTGTCCGAATACACTGCTTGTTGTGAAACAATTTAACTATGGCTCGGTGTAGTAGTTCAAGTATAGGCCATTTGGCCTGCGGTGGTTGCTTTTTTTATTCTCATCTACATCCAATTTTGATGATTACTGATCTGAGTGTAACTGAAATGGCCCAGTTTAATATATGGTAACCACAGGACTAGGTTTGATTGGTTAGGGATGATACAATGAGTATGTGTTGTATGATAATATTTATTTATTTAATTAAATTAGGAATAGGTAAAAGACGTATATTATAAACAGAAAGTCTCTAAGCTTGTTTTGCCTTCAGTATCTGTGTATATCAGTAGTGTTTTGCAACTGCAGCATATCTAGTGATAATCTAGTGAAAATTCTAGTGTGTTAATCAAATTTAACTATTAATATACAAAATCTTAGGACTGAACCTTAGGGAAGGCCTATGTCTCACTGTGAGACATAGGCTTTTGAAGCTACTGATAATAATAAAATAATGATATAATTATCATTATATTAGGGGGTAAAGGGCAAATGCATAACACAACTAAAAATTAACTAGACTTGTCATATTAATAACGTATGGACCTAATAAATTTGTTTTAAATAATTAGTAATATAGTAAATGGGACTATTTTAACATACTTTGTCAATGACACATAATTTTCATACGAATTTAATTTAAAAAACTGGACAAGATATTGAGTGATGAGTATAAAATAAATTAATTGAACATAAGATAAGTAGGTTAAAGGGTGAGGCATCTGCGGTATTACTACGCTATTTGTGGAACTCCACATATTTCACTGAACATCACATGCGTATGGTAATATAACTATATTCCCATGCATGGCAGCGATGTAGCTATACCACCATACTATTTACATTGTTACCTACACGCATTTCACTTTGTAGAAGCGCCAACAAGAAAATAAGTTCGGTGACGTGACAATACCAAAGTAAGTATTGAAATTACACATTCTAGAGAGAAAATTACTGTCATTATTGCGTAAAATAGTCTACCCTCACCTGATCTGCTATATCCTCCGCAGTAGAAACATATTCATTAGGAATTAGCATTTTGCAAAGCAGTATCACAAGCACATTCACGTAAAAATAAAATTTCACTGCCGTCGGAACCGTCACGTCAGTCGTTCGCCGTCAAATGACGTGTGGACAGTTGGATTACACTTCCTGTTCAACTTATGCACTTTTAAACTTAAAAGTCTATGATCTTATTTTGTTGTAAAATTCAAAACTATTTTATTGAAACAGCAAAATTTATACCTATTTTGAAGTCATTAAATACACTTTATTTTTAAGTACAATATAAAACAAACAGGATGTTTATATATGTAACTTTTTAATCCACTAACGTCAAACGTTTTATTCGTTTGTAAACTATTAAGAATAGTAGCGTACTTTCACCAAGATATGGACTCAAAGTTTAATTGTACAAAGTTACAAACAGTTATTGTAACTTTGTACAATTAAAGTAAATTTACTCAGTTTTCAATATTCTATCCTATTTAATTTCAGAGCACAGACGTTTCTGAGAGAGCAACTACAAAACGTTTTTCAGACAAAAATGGGGCATAATAAATCTATGGGCAATATCCATACAAAATCGTATCAATGATATTAATTGAGATGTGTTCTTTAACTCGACGAGTTTTAAGAAACAAAACAAAATATAAAAAAAATTGTAAAAACAAACAAACCCCAATTCATAGGATATTATTTATGAATTTTTTGTACGATCATTGAGAAGAAAATAAGAAACGAAAATAATGTAATGAATATTGCAAAGAGCATCTTAATCTTTAGCATTTAAATCTTTATCTACAGCATTAGTTCCTTGAAGTGTCATTGGCACGGGAAATACTCTGCCCTCGCATTAGCTGTCATATTTGCCGTCACTGTCTATGATCTATGGTCTCTGTCTATGGTAACATGGCTACTCGTGTACTCTGTTTGTGTTTTTTCAAGAAGTGTTGATCGAGGTTTTGGGTTTACTTAGTAGCTAATCCTCACCGATTGTGCCTTAATTCAAGATTTGATACAAATAATTTAAAGTTCTATCAGTGACTTTGTCTGTAATTAACATAGAACGCTACACAATGCAGAAATTTTGGAAGTGTTACGTTTGTAGGTTAGAATGTTGAAAATACGACTTAGCAGGATTATCGCCGATTATCGGAATAACGGGAATCGTGGATACTGTTCTTGTTTGCTATTATGCATAGTGTAATCGTTTGTAAAATCAAAAACAATTTTTATACAGGTATGTATGATGTGTTTGCGGATGGCTGGAAGAAATTTTTATCAGCACGTGTGAGGTATTGTAAGAAACGACGTATGTGTATTCTATAATTTTTCAGTGATTTTTCTGTATTATTATTTATGGTGTATAAATAATTCGTGTGCGTATATATATAATAGTTGGTGTTATTGGTAATTAATTGACCGTTCTAATTATGTAAATAAATAAATGGGTTAGTAATAAAGAAATATTTATTCTGATGATGTTGTTTTATTTATTGTAGCGCAATGAATCCGTATTTTAGGAACTTAATGTAATAGAAAAATTAAATAAAAAGTAATCCCATTAAGTGTTTGATTAAATTATTCCTATGAGGTGCATCACTATGTAATCGATATCGATAATTGAGTTTTTAGGCGGAGCCAATCACTATAAGCGACAGCAGCGCTGTAACTATTCTTGGAACTAATCGCCACTGTCCTATCTGTAGTATAGTAGTGATCTGTGAACAATAGTTAATCTGTGGCACGATCCATAGATGCTCGTCCGTCAATGTCACTAACACACGCTCGCGAATCCTGAAAATATTCCTAAACACTGCCTGAATTTTATTTTGTATTATAATATGTGCTTCTATTCATTATTGTTTACCAAATAGTAACCTACTGTGTTTACTTACAAATAGAATAACTGCACCGAGGAACTGTATTAAAGCACTTGATAGACAACCCTTTGTACACAAGATGCTAGAAGTTACCTGTAACGACCGACTTGGAAAGAAAGTGAGGGTTAAATGTAACGCTGATGATACTGTTGGAGACCTGAAGAAGCTGATAGCGGCACAAACAGGCACCCGATATGACAAAATAGTTTTGAAAAAATGGTACACAGTTTTCAAGGACCACATCAAGCTATCAGACTGTATCCTTTTATAAATTATGAGCAAAATATTAAGTGAGGTTTGATTTCAGGTCAGCCTCCGGTTGTCTGATCTGGCAACCTAGTCGGCCACAGTCCATACACAACGGATCTAATAGTCTGGCTGGTTTTAATCTCTGATGTTATTGTGCTGCTCTGCATTCATTTGTTGTGGTTTGCGAAAGTAATATAATAATGAAGCATCATGATAAAACACTGCTGCTTATTGAGAACACTTGAGAAAAGATTCTAGTGTCCCACAATTGTAGGCAATACTATACTATAACTGTCTACAGGTTAGATTGGGAATTGTAGACAGCTATAGGAAGAAAAAGTTTGCTCAGTCATGTAATTGTATTATTCTACAGCTTTATTAGTAAATTGGCCAGTAATGTTGCAACTACAGACATCATTATCATTAGGTGTACTAAAGATATCGAGGGCTGAAAGGCCATTTGACTTAAGTGACACTTTTAGGCGATATTGACTTAAATACATACAAATCAAATCAGCTAATTTTTCTGCATCAAATGAGTATGCTCTGCCGTAAAGTTAAAATAATGTTGCTTATGTCAAATAGCCTTTCACCCCTTGATAAATTTGTTAAAGCATATAAATTGATTACTGTTATTTGAAATTTATACCAGCTTTTACGTATATTACATTATTTCTTATTTTGTTTTTTTACTTGGTACGCTTCCTTATCAAGTTACACAGATGAAATCCACGACGGCATGAATCTGGAGCTCTACTATCAATAAGCTTTATAACAGTAATGTTAATTAATATTTTCATAATATAAACAATCTTATTAATTTTTTTGTGGTTTTCCCTTTTTACCTCGAATATTATCATGGCTACATCGCTCTGTATACTTCCACTTGAATGGCGATTGTGATCTTTATGAAAAATGCAAACTAGTATTTGGCCGCAATGGTTCTGAGTTGTGGATGAGGGGCTGTATCAGCTGCCCCTGTTGGATAATAGCAGGCATTTTGCCAGTTTTAAATAATAGCAATTAGCAATGAAGAATACACAGGGAATAATTAATTTAATGGTGGAACAATGAGGAGGCTTCATAACAGCATCTAATATGGAAGAGGAATTTGTCCAATATAATACTTTGTGATTTGTCAAAAGCTACCTCAGCCTGCGATCCACTCTTTATAACATCCGGTTTGTTGTTACCACTATCGAGTAAAAGGTCACCACCATTTTTTTTATTTGTGGGTAAAGAGAGAAGAAGAAGAAAAGGAATTCTTCCATCTATTCTTGATTTCTAGCTTTTTCCAATGATATCCTTCTTCTTCTTTTTTCAGTTTTGGCAATTATCCTTTTGTCCAAAGAAATGATATCCTTATTCTTTCGCTTTCCCTAGATGTTCTTTCGGCTACAGACATTGTCTATGGTATTTGAAAATGTTTTTATAATATTCTTGGAATATATTTTTTCCAAATTGTCGCCCTTTTTTAGGGTTCCGTACCCAAAGGGTAAAATGGGAACCGGGTCTGTTTGTCACCAGGCTGTATCTCATGAACCGTGATAGTTAGAGTTAAAATTTTCACAGATGATGTATTTCTGTTGCCGCTTTATCAACAAATACTAAAAACAGAATAAAATAAAATATTTTAAGCGGCTCCCATACAACAGACGTGATTTTTTTGCCGTTTTCATAGATAATGGTACGGAACCTTTCATGCGCGAGTCCGACTCGCACTTGGCTGGTTTTTTTTTTTTTTGTAACTATAACTAGCGTTGTAATCTAGTATCCAGTCTAGCTTTGAATATTTCTTTAAATCAATGCACCAACCATAGAGTAAATTTATTATCAGCTTCAATCTCATTCATTCATTATTCCTAGTATATAGTAATCTGTACATTACATTTCATCCATTGGCCGCCATTGTGGACTCTTTGTTGTGGCAAATTCCAAAATCAATTTTGTATTTCATGGCTATTAGTTGCGAATGAAGCTATCCAACTGCATATTTCTTGAACGAAAACGGTGCTATTAGCATTATAGATATTATTTTACATGATAAGTATAGTGTGATAAGGTATTATAATGTCGGAAGTTGAAGGTAAGCGCCATGCCAAATAAGTAGATCCCTACATTAGGACTCCGCCACTAATGTTTGTTGATTTTCAGAGTACAACCAGCAAAAGCCCGCGAAGACGGGCAAGCAGCATAATGTATTACCGATATGGGGTAATGAACAGACTATGAACCTGAATCCACTTATATTAGCGAATATACAGGGCTCTAGCTACTTCAAAGGTAGGTAAGCAAACATACCAACGCACAGGAGTTTGGACTTCGTTTGTAACGCATTTTTATTTTCTTTTTTGTTTATATTCATTGATCTGTTACTGTTTGCAATGTGAAATAGTAGGGCAGGTCAGGTCTCAAGTTGAATGACCTAGTTTTACATATTTCTATCCCGTTAGTGTTGCTAAGTGATAAACAAAGTACATTTTATTGACTTGGATTGTTAGATTCTCTAGTTATTTGCTAATTCCTGCCATACATTACAATAATTTTGTACCTTAAAGAGCTTGCCACTTAATATTCATGGTATTATTATAAGCATGATATTTGTTTTACAGATTATTAATGTAAACAAATTGTTGAATGCTTTTGGCAAACAGTGATAGTGAAATGGATATAAGTGGTATCACCCATAATTGTATTACTCACAAATAATTTATCTGCAGTGCACCTGTTCAAGCTGAAGACGTACCACGAGGTGGTGGATGAGATCTACTACCAGGTGAAGCACCTGGAGCCGTGGGAGCGCGGCAGCCGCAAGACGGCCGGCCAGACGGGCATGTGTGGCGGCGTGAGTATGTTCATGATGATATGCATAATGTTTATTGTGGAATATTTTATCACTTAGATATTGGGGAGCGAGAAAACCACTCAAATGTTGGCTATAGTAATAAAATATCAAAGCTCAGCACTATAGTATAGGTATTTATAAAAAGTTCAGAGATACCAACTGTATCAAGTAACAGAAGCACATTTTTACATGAAATGTTATTAATCATGCCAGCAAATTTAGTCTCGTCGTCACATAGCTTTGTGCAGATAAGCAAGATTCTCATTAGCATTACTCTACTTAGTTATTTAGTTCTGGTGGCTGATGTTTAAGATCTGAGGGTCTATTTTACATAGTTTGAAGCTTTGACATGATCCTGCACAAACTATATAAATTGACTTTTGTTCTGGATAATGACATGCTAAATGGATATCTTAGTTTCAGTGTCATTTGTATTTCATTGATGTAAAAATGAACATAGTGCCATAAATAATATATTATGTCAAGGTTAAATGATCATTATATGTGTCGCGTGTTTAGGTGCGCGGCGTAGGCGCAGGCGGTATCGTATCCACGGCGTTCTGCCTGCTCTACAAGCTGTACACACTGCGGCTGACTCGCAAGCAAGTCAATGGCTTGCTGCAACACTCTGATTCACCATACATTAGAGCACTTGGTGAGTTTCCACATCTATCTCCTTTTCTTTCAATGTGTATATAGACACATAATACCAAATCGACGTTATAATGTTTTGCATGCAGTAATGATTTCCGGTTTGCAGCTGTCAAGTGAGAAGTGTTCTGTGTGTTGCTCCATTGTTTTTATTACGAAAAAGGTGTAAAAGCAAGTGATTCCCCGCAAAAACGAACTTTATGCAGAAAACGTTGTGCCTGGCGAGTGATTAACTAAAAACTGACCTACAAAAGTTCAATATACGCCTAAATTCGAAGTGTTTTGTGTCGTAAAATCTATATACACAAATATCTATATATTACTCACTACCAAACCTCCGACTCAAATAATCAAAATACGAGGGTAACCTGCAACAGATAACTGACATCCGGGATACCAGCTCTAAACTTGTGTTACCAAGCTAAGAAAAAGCTACCAAATAGTGGGAAATAAAAAATGGAAAAACATTTGGAAATGTTAATGGAGAAAATGAATGAGCAGATGATCCATAACATGAATGAATTAAAAGAAGAGTTCCGTAGACAAACAACTGCGCTCTCTGAGAACCTTATTAAAAGTATGGCACATACTATAGACGAAAAACTTAAACCAATCATGCAAGAAAACTTAGAATTAAAACAAGAAGTGAAAACAATAAAGAATAAAGTTTATAACTTAGAGAAAGAAGTGAGGAAAAACAACATTATACTTCATGGAATGAGCGAAACGGAAAACAACAGTATAGAACTAATGGACATGGTCCTGAAAACACTAAACAACCTTAGCAAGGATGGCGAGCTGGACGAGTTTGATAAATGGGAAATAAGTGATGTCCACAGATTGGGGAAAAAAGAAGACACCAAAAAAAGACCCATTCTTATAAAATTTACTTTAGCTTGGAGGAAAATTGAGGTCCTGAGAAAAAACAAAACATTTCCAGAAGGAATCTATGCCTCTGAAGATTACCCTAAAGACATTCTGCAAATAAGGAAAGAACTAAAAATAAAACAACAAGAGGAACTAAAAAATGGGAATGTGGCTATAATTCGATATGACAAGCTCATAGTGAAGCAGAAATTAAACCAGGATAAAAGAAAACGATCACCATCCAAAACCCCACCACACATGGGCTACGATCAAATAAGAACCAAGGCCCCAAATAAAATGAATAAAACAAATGCTTTCGAATTCATGAACCGCTCAAGGACCTTCTCGCAAACTGGATCAAAAAACTAATTACAATTAAAACAAGCAACCAGAACCAAAACAAAATAAACAACACAAATAAAACAAAACCAAAACCACATAGCACCCCAAGCCGGCTTGTCACCGTGGGGGAAGAAGACAAACACCCTCCATATAAATCAAAACATTATAACTCGAAACACCCTAAAGTAAACCTATCTAGAAAAAATATACACGAAAAGAAAACAATTCAGATAAAACAAGCTAAAAAGACCACTGAACATATACATGTCTGCACACTGAATACTCGGACATTAAGGACAGAAGAGAATCTAAAAGAACTAGAATTAGCCATATCCAACATAAAATGGGACATAATGGGCATCAGCGAGATGAGAAGACCAGGAGAAGGGATAGAAGAGAGGAACGATTATATCATGTTTCACAAAGGAGAGTACACCGGACAAAAAGGAGTAGGTTTCCTTATTAAGTCTAAACTGAAGAAGAACATTCTAGGATTCGAAGGAGTTTCTGACAGAATTGCGGTAGTTCATTTAAAATTTCCGGGTTATAAGAAAAACTGGGCCATCTTTCAAATATACGCCCCAACAGAACAAGCGGGGAAATCAGACATAGAATATTTCTATGAGAATATCTCGGAAGCAATAAAAATGCACTACAACAACAACATAATAATCATGGGCGATTTTAACGCACAGGTTGGAGAAAGGCAAACTGGAGAAGAATCCTCAATGGGGAAGTTTGGGCATGGCAAAAGAAGCCAAAATGGACAGAAACTAGTAGAATTCATGATGGAAAATAATCTTACTTTAATGAATTCACGTTTTTACAAAAAAATTAAAAGCAAATGGACGTGGTCCTCCCCAGGTGCAAAATTCAAAACTGAAATTGATTTTATTATAACCAACAAAGCATGCGCGTTCACAGATACCAACATAGTTAAAAACCTCAACTTTAACACAGACCACCGTATGGTAAGAAGCTGCCTAAGCCTAAACCAACCCAAAAGATCCAGAAAAAACCTAGTAAACAATAATAAGCTGCATCAAATATCAGAAAATAGTCATTCCACTAATTCCCACACAACAGAATCACTCAACGAAATTATTACCTCCGACGCAGAAACTGGGATTAAATACAGGAGATTACAAAACAAATTGAAAGAGATGCTAGTCAGCAAACCCAGAAGCAAAGAAAGCTATTTAAGTAAAGAGACACTAGAACTATTAGACGAAAGAAGAACACTCATATCAAATAAAGAGGACAAAGAAAGACGCCAAAAAATTTCAAACCTCAGCAAGGAAATAAAGAAGAATATGAGGAAAGACCGTAAGGAGAAAAGAAATAGAGTTTTGGAAGAAAATATAAAAAGAACAGGAGGAACAAAAAAAGCTATGAAACAACTAAGCGAACATGGGAAAGAGTGGATACCGAAACTAAAGCAACGCGAATCTTACTTAACTAATCGACTCTCAATACAGAAACTAGCTACGGACTATTACCGCCTATTGTATTCTGATAAATTCGACTCAGGGTTGGCCACAATTCCGGAAGTAAACGAAGCAAAAGAAAACAAAGTAGACCAAGTGCCAGAAATCCTTACCTCAGAAGTAACCAAGGCAATAAAATCCCAAAAACTCGAGAAAACCCCAGGGCCGGACAAGATACCTAACGAAATGCTCAAGGGAACCCTAGAGGAAATCAGTCCTGTGCTGGCAAAACTTTTCAATGAAATCTTGCAAACAAGGCAAATTCCAGAAGAATGGACCGAGTGTCACATAATTCTACTACACAAAAAAGGCCCGAGAGACGAGATTGGGAACTATAGGCCAATCTCTCTAATATCAAACATATATAAAGTATTCGCTAAAGTGATCCTGGAAAGAATCTTAGTAACACTTAACGAAAGCCAACCCGTAGAGCAGGCAGGATTCAGAAAAAACTTCAGCACAATAGACCACATCCACACTATAAAACAGTTGATACAGAAGTATAACGAATACAATAAACAAATCTACCTGGCATTTATAGATTACTCGAAGGCATTCGACAGCCTCAGGCACCAATACATATGGCGGAGCCTTGAACAACAAGGGGTCCACAACAACTATATAGAAATACTTAAGAGTATATACAAATCTAGCAAGGCCAGCATTAAATTAGAATCAACAGGAGAATCATTTCCTATCAAAAAGGGCGTGCGCCAAGGCGATCCTCTCTCCCCTACGCTATTTAATGCCGTACTCGAGCACATCTTTAGGCAGCTAAACTGGGACCACTTAGGTCTGAACATTAATGGAGTTCGCCTAAACCACCTAAGATTTGCCGATGATCTGGTGCTTCTTGAAGAGAATCCAGCAGCAATAGAACAAATGATGCAGAGCCTAGCAAATATAAGTAGAGAAGCTGGTCTGGAAATTAATGCCTGTAAAACAAAATTGATGTCAAACTCAAGGGAAATAGACGTTATGGTAGATAGCAACAAGATCGAATATGTCAAAGAATATATTTACTTAGGACAGATAATATCACCTTCAGATGTAATGACAAAGGAAATAAACAGGCGAATAGCCCAAGGATGGAGAAAATACTGGTCTTTGAAGGAAATAGTGAAAAATAAGAATCTAGGCAATCACATAAAAAAGAAAACATTCGAGACTTGTATTCTACCAGTTCTTACTTATGGCTGTGAAACTTGGTCACCAACACTCTACCACAGGGAAAGGCTAACAAAATGTCAACGTGCCATGGAAAGAAGCATGCTAGGGTTAAAAATCAAAGACAGAGTCAGGAACGTAGACATAAGAACAAGAACAAAACTCACAGACATTCTTACCCGGATAGACATCCAAAAATGGAGGTGGGCTGGACATTTGCTACGCCATCCTATTAACAAATGGAGCAAGCAAGTCACCCTCTGGCAACCAAGAGATGGCAAAAGAGGTAGGGGTCGTCAAGTCAGGAGATGGGAAGACGACTTGAAACAGACAGCAGGACCATTCTGGTGGAGAGTAGCAAGAGACAGGATCCATTGGAAAGAATTGGAGGAGGCCTATGCCAAAAGGCACACCGAACTTAGGGACTTCTTGTAACCCTATGTTTAGGAATAAAAGGCTATTATTATTATTATTATTATTAATAATGTACAAAAATATATTTGTGGTGGTGAAGTTCCTTTTGTTCTACATTTCTATAAAAAAAAACAGCAGTTTATAGTTTGGCGATTACACAATATCAACATCAGCTTTGATGTGAGACGTTTGGTCCTGTATAATATGTGTGTCTTTACCAATTTCCAAAGCTAACAGAATCAACTTATTTTACAACTGACACATTCACCTGAACCCCAAGTCCCCTAACAACTACTTTATGAATGATAGAATATGACTTGTGAAATGACTTCAAGGTGACAAATGTCTATATAATGAAATATAATTGACAAAAGAAGTTTTCATACCTTAAAAATGAGGTCATAGAAACTTCAAAACAACAGTGTTAAGGGACTTGGAGCCCTGATTGCTAATTTGTATTCTAACTCTATGGTGTCTGCTCAGGTTTCATGTACATCCGCTATACACAACCTCCTGCGGACCTTTTCGACTGGTATGCCGACTACCTACACGACGAAGAGGAGATCGATCCTCGCGCCGGCGGCGGTGGGCCCTCTACCATCGGCGTACTCGTGCGGCAAATGCTCGTCAAGCTGGACTGGTTCAGCACCCTGTTCCCAAGAATACCGGTGCCCATACAGAAGCAGATTGAACAAAAGTAGGTAACATTTTACTTGTTAATTGGATAACACAACTCTATATCTCAAATTTATTGTGTAATTTCACTCAAAAATTAGAAATGGTTCATCCATTATGATATTCAAATAAGTAGTTACAGCAATGGCAGAAGTGGAGACAGGTTACCAGCACTACTTGTGATCCAAAAATGCCATTAAAAGTAAAGGGCTGAATCTACAAATCGGTTATAAGACCGGTGATTATGTACGGCTCAGAATGCTGGGCGGCTAAAGTGCGTGAAGAGAAACGTCTCCACTCTGCCGAGATGCGAATGTTGAGATGGATGTGTGGAGTGACGCGAATAGATAAGGTGAGAAATGTGTATATCAGAGGTAGTATAAAAGTGGCGCCCATAATAGAAAAAGTAAGAAGTAGGAGATTAGAATGGTTTGGACATGTGATGAGAATCATGTGACTAAACAAGTGATGAGTATAAATGTGGACGGATATAGAGCGAGAAGAAGACCCAAGAAATGATGGATGGACTGTATAAAGGGTGATATGAATGAGATCGGAGTGGATGTCAGTATGACGGTAAAGGGGGATGAATGGAAGAAAAAGACATACTGCGCCTACCCCAAATAATGGGACAAGGTAAGGCAAATGATGAGTTACAGCAATTTATGGTTACTAGTTTTTACCAGACTGCTACTACCAGACTGGATTATTAGAATAATAAAAACATAATTTCATTAACTCTTGTATTATAAATAGTTCACCAATACCCACCACATTTTATGTGCCATGTGTAATTGGTTTGATTCTAGCTATATCACTGGTGCCATCACGAGTCGCTCCTGCCTGGATATACAGGAACTCATTTTAGCTACTTAGCTAACAGGGTCATTGTAAAATAAATAAATTTTAGTATTAATCAATAATGCATGTCCCATGCAAATCCAGCGTTGTGTCAAGACATTTTACAGAAATGGTTTTCTACGCGCCACAAGCATTGCATTCTCGTTTCTTCAGATTTTGCAGTCAAACTCATAAATATTTTGTAGAGCCTAAAATACGTTTTAAAAACTACCAGGTTAGCAGAGCACAACAGACAGACGGCTGCAATGAAGCCCGCGCAAAACTTCCGCGCTGCCGCCCCAGCTGGGCCGGCGGCGGCCGCAGCTGCCACTTACAACCCGGGCCGGATGGACGCGGACCGGCGGGAACACGATGACAGGGACCGACGGGACTACGGAGAGGGCGATAGGTGAAGATTACTATAAACATATATAACTCATCATGCCTGTAGGGGTAGGCAGAGGTGCAGTGTAGTGCGCACTTCGCCGATGTATTTTGGTCCCAATGTATTTGTATTGCCATTATACTGGGCACATTCCCCCTCAATACGATGGAGATTTGGGCAACAGTCCACCACGTTGGCACAGTGCAGGTTGGTGATCTTCACACGCCTTTCTATAGATGTGCAGGTTTCCTCACCATGTTTTCCTTCACCTTTCAGTAAGTGGTAATCATTGTTGAAAATTACATTCGCACATGAAAATTATCTCAGAGGTGCGGGCCCAGGATTTGAACTTGCACCCCTTACGATCAAGGCGGGCGTTCTTGCCCACGAGGCTACCACTCCTTTATACAAAAACACCAGAACTGACCAGAGACTATAAACATCAGAATAAAAAAAATGCTAGCATTATACCTTAAAATTAGAGACGCATTTCAGTCTTAACTCACTCGTCACAGTATGTAGCTCATTAGTGTATTATTTATTTCAGGTACTCAAAAGACAAAGTAAGACGCGAAGACAGGGACAAAGAGCGTGACCGGGACAGGGAACGCGATCGCGACCGAGACCGCCGCGACCGCGACCGGGACCGTCGCGATCGGCACCGCGAGCGCTCGCGCTCCCGCGATCGCCACACTAATAGATCGCGCTCCAAAGATCGCCGCCACAGATAATGAACGAAGCAATATTCACCTCTAATGCAATGTTATACTGTGCTTGAATTAATAATAATTATGTTCGTAAAAATGTTTGGTTTTATTTTTAAATTAAACGAGTCAGAGTTGCTGTTACTGTTTCACAGATAATTACGCAATAATCACGTAACATTGCTCGAAAGTGAGCATGATCACGACCACGATTTTATAAGGTAACAAATGGAAACAAATTCATTTTATATAGCTGTTTATTCAATTTTTTAAATTAAATGAAATCTGCTCGAAAACAACTGTTGAAGCCAGATATTTTAGAAAACAATCATAGTAAAGCTTACAGCTAACAATAAATACAATGGGTTAATATAAAAGATCTTTATGAGCAGTTGTGCAAATAAATAGGTTGCGTCCGTCTACGCCGCAGCACCCTTCACGTTCTCTTGTTGTTCAAACTTTGGGTACTTCAACTCAACATTGGCCCAAGATATCTTGCTATTAGATAGGTCCCTTACGACTGCAGGTACATCAACCAATGGCAACCTAACTTGACCCATACTATCTCGTTCTCTTAGTGTCACAGTATGGGGCTCTTTAATTGTGTCAAAGTCCACTGTGATTGCATATGGAACACCCAATTCGTCGGTTCTTGCGTAACGACGGCCAATCGATCCAGAGGAATCGTCTACTTTGTGAGACACATCAACAGATATTAATTCTTGGGACAGTTCTCTTACGAAGGGTTGGAATTCTGCATTGCCACTTAGTGGCAAGACGGCACATTTCATGGGTGCTACAGTAGCTGGTAATGAGAAATATGTCCTCTGTTCATCACCTTCCCTCATTTTAAAGTTATGTTCCAGTATACTATACAGAATTCTGCCAATACCAAAGGATGGTTCAATAACACTTGGAATAATCTCCTCTACATGTACTGTTTTCTGTGACTTCTTCACACTAACAATTTTAGGAGTCAGTTTAAAGTCCCCATTTGCAGTTGATAAAATGTATTCCCCAGCAGAATCCAACTGGGCCTGCATCTGCTCTAAAGCTGCATTATCCATTGCTGCCAAAGCATCATTGATAACTTTAGCATCTTTTTTGAACTCCTTGCCAATTGCTGCCTTGTTGGGCACAGCTTCCACAACTTCAATCTGTTTAGGTGCTGGAAGTTTCTTTTCTGCTGCAAGCCGTATACCGGTGGCTTTGGTGTGCTGAGTCAGATCATAAGCTGATCTATCAGCACAGCCAACACACTCCACCCAGCCATAACTGGAGAGGCATTCTGCGTCCCAGCAGTCACACGCATAGTGAGCCATTTCATTGCCCATGTGTTGTCTGAACCTCAGTTTTTTGGAGTCAATTCCCACAGCCAACATATAGAGATGGATCCTTGCCATGAAGTAGCCCAAGGTTTCATTGTTTACAATCCCTTTAGAGACTGCATCACCTATAGTCATGATCTCAGCTGGTCTCCCTTGTTCCTGGTTATCAGCAGAGTAGAATAGCATTTGAGTGTCTTTTACAGATTCAAATTTAGGATGATCTTTGCTGTCACAGAAATGCTCAATCTCACACATGGTGAATTCTCTGACTCTGAGCAATCCAGAACGAGGGGATATTTCATTTCTGAATGAATTGCCAATTTGAGCAGCAGCAAAAGGCAGCTTACCTTGGTTGAATTCCAGGAGACGTTTGAAGTTGACAAAAATACCTTGAGCTGTCTCAGGCCTAAGGAAGCCTTTTACTAAGCCTGTAGGTCCAATGAGAGTGTTAAACATGAGATTGAATTCAATAGGTGGAGTCAAATCATTCCCACTAATGGGAGACTTCATCTGGAATCGTTGCATTAGGGCTGACATTTCATCAGCAGTCATGCCATCAAGTTTCACAAGGATATCTTCAATTTCAGCCTTCAGTTCTGCTGTGGTATTCTTTTCACTTTTAATTTTCTCAAGGTGAGATTTGATTAAGTGGTCTAAGCGGAAACACTCACCAGTTTTCAAATCTTTAGTCATGAGGTCAGCAAATCTCTCTACGTGGCCAGATGCTTTGAGAACAGATTCTGGTGTCAAGATTGAGCAGTCTACCTCTAACATCTGTTCTTGAAGGATGAAGTACTTCCTCCATAGTTGTATCATATTGCTTTTGAGTGCGCAACCCATGGGGCCAAAATCGAATTGGCCAGTGATGCCACCATAGATAGCAAATGATTGGTCATAGAAAAATCTTCTCTTGATGAGATCCTCCATTTTCGCGCGGTCGAATAGTTCTTCCGTGGGTGCCAGACTTAGTTCCTTATCTTCCAGAACCTTTTTTCTCGCCTTTAACTCTGCTACCGCCTTTTTTATATCGATTTCTGGAGCCTTTTCCTCTTTCAGCTTTCTGACTAAATCGCCTTGCGCCTTCACACATGCCCTAAGGGGCGCCAGAATTGCTTCAACCTTAGGATCGGCCATTATTCTTTCCTTTAGAGGATTAGGGATTTTTATCTTCCTGTGAAGCTTATTGCTCCCCCAATTATTTTCGTGCAATAGCCTGACTGGTCTGCACGCAATAAGAAGGTGTTTACTAAGTACACTACACTTATAGACTAGAGCGAGAATATTTTTCATTGAACTAAGCGCAGAAGAGCTGATTCTAATACTATTCCATCTGGTAGCCGGTAATTAGCTTTTTGCTCGCGTGGAAAGTGACGAAATCACGATTTTTTCAAGAAATTCACTCACGTTTGCTCTTGCGTTCCTTGCCTTATCTTCTCCAGTACGAAGCATAAAGCTCTTCAGGAACAGTACCAAATGTATATATATAATAATGTGTGCAACAGAGACAGACAATCAGTAATGCTTATGTTATATGCATTAAATCCTAAATCCAATTTCAACAGGGACTTTGATAGAAAAAAGTAAATGTCAGCAAGTGTCAACGCGTCCGAAATTTTAAAAATGGTAATATTTTGCAGAATTTCATAGATTATGGCAACACCTAATACTTCATCTCTTTCTTATTCTATATCACTGGATACAAATAGTTGCGAGATGAAGCGTGATAGAAACATTTGTAATTATTTGCTTTATTTTTCAAATATTTCAGATTTGACAGCACAAAGGAGTCGGCCATTTTATTGCTGGTTGGTGAACGGGAGGTGAAGCTGAGGCTTTGCGCGTAGCTGTGTTTTTATTGAGTTATTTTTTTCTAAATCTCTGTTTCAATCAACAACGTACAAACAAGTATACGCACTAGCATAAGTTTAGGTGTATTTATGAATTGAGTTGGAAGAATGGACGATCCGAATAGGATGATGGCGCATAGCGGTGGACTGATGGGACCGCAGGGTTACGGCTTGCCCGGGGGCGAAGGCGCGCCCGCGGCGGGTGACGGCGAAGCTCGCAAGCAGGATATCGGTGAAATCCTGCAGCAAATCATGAACATTACGGATCAGAGTCTCGACGAAGCCCAGGCGAGAAAACACACGCTCAACTGTCATAGAATGAAACCTGCCCTATTTTCAGTGTTGTGTGAAATCAAAGAGAAAACTGGTAAGTGAAACTATGTCCGAGTCTCCCGTTCTCATGTGCAAGCTTGGAAATAAATATATTTTTTATACATGTTACTACTGAATTTTAAGATTACACCTGGATTTCGGCTTCCTCTAAGTATTTGTGTACACAGTTAAAATTAATTGCTAGTTTACAGTACTATATTTTCACGAAATGTGTCAGGGAAGCTTGTAAAGCTGTTAGCTGTCCAATTAATTAGATCATGTTTACAGGATTTGCTAAAGTTGAAAATAATTTGTGTTTGTAACTATTGAAAGAATATTTCACTGCACTTATGTTGTCTATAACATTTTTTTTGTTGAAACAGTCATTCCTGTAATATTTTATGATACAATGGACAAGTTGCACAACAACATAAGAACTTGTGTGAATGCTTTGTATATGAGTAGTATTCAATGCTAAACCTAATAAAGAATTTCTTCCCCTTGTTACTCTGGGTTAACAAATATGAGAGTATATTTTATCCCACAGTCCTGTCTCTCCGTAACACGCAAGAGGAGGAGCCCCCAGACCCTCAGCTGATGCGCCTGGACAATATGCTGATCGCAGAAGGTGTCGCCGGTCCTGAGAAGGGTGGAGGCGCAGGCGCCGCCGCATCAGCCTCTGCAGCCGCTGGCGAGTGGGGTAATTTTGCTTATTAGTTTCTAATTAAAACTAGACATCAGGTACAGACTTTTATAATAATTTACTTAAAATAAATATAGTTATTTTTTTATTATATCTGTTAATTTTTATTTATCACACAGGTATATTATACTAGTATGCTTCAAAAGGCTACCTAGATAAAAGCTTGTACTGCACTTAGCAAACAAAACTATACATAATTTTGACTGTATTATAAAGCATGCATAACTTTATCATATAGTGACGCCCTATAGTGATAGTCGCGAAGCCCTATATTGAACGTCGTGAGCGTTGCGGCGCCTTATAATGAGCGTCGCGACGCGTTATCGTAGGCGCCGCGATACCGTGTAGCGATTGTCGCGACGCCTTATGGTGTTATATATTGGCACATAGCCATATTGACACATAATTTGTTTTGGTATTGGCAAAAAAAACAAAAATCTTTTTTTCCATAAAACATCTGTTAGGGATTTGGAGATGGATTTAAAGTTCTGTTAACTTTGGGGTTTGCCTTTAAAGTTCAGTTCAGTAAAGTCAGTATTATCGAGTCTCACAGTCAGTAAAATCAGTATTTTTGACCATACAATCTGTTTCGACCCCTGATGAGCTATAGTCCAATGCTCTGGTCCTGCCGGTGGGGCTTAGTGGAACATCACCACTGCTTGGGTTCTCTCAGACATATAGAATTACTCACGACATACATCTAAGATTAGTGCTATTATTATAATAAGTTTTTTTTTCTATTATGTCATAAAAATATTAACACTTTTGATCTAATTCCAAGATAATACTGCAGATAATGCGATCGAGCACTCGGACTACCGCGCGAAGCTCGCGCAGATCCGCCAGATTTACCACCAGGAGCTGGACAAGTACGAGAATGCGTGCAATGAGTTCACCACACATGTGATGAACCTACTGCGTGAGCAGAGTCGGACCAGGCCCATCACGCCCAAGGTCAGCTGTACACCAAAGATTACCACCCAGTTATGCAATCCATTCAGGCATCAAAAATAGACTTATAAAATTTTATATAACTTAATTCATTGCTCTTTTCATTGATGCATGATGCCCTGAACAAACATGGGCAAGCGAATCACTTGACGTTTTCTGAAAAGCCAAGGGGCCCCTAGACTATGTCATTGAAAAATGTGCTTTAAATAAAGTCTGTTTTGTCAACATGTTCAAAAAGAAATAAGTTTGAGAAAGAGTGTGTTGTCACGATACCAACTACCTCGTTTACTCATTAACTACAGTAAGCATCCATTTGTAATTTTAATGTCATGAATTGAAGGTTCAAATTGTAAAAACCACAAGATGCATTGTTAATGTTTGACGAATTTGAATTGTATGCTAACAGGAAATAGAGCGCATGGTGCAGATCATCCACAAGAAGTTCAGCTCCATCCAGATGCAGCTGAAGCAGTCCACCTGCGAGGCCGTCATGATACTGCGCTCACGGTATGCATTCACTTCACTGTCCTTCCGTTGTTAAAAACGGTCATACTTCAACGAAATGTCATTGACACCGTGAGCGAATTTTGGACGCGTGCTTGCGTGGTTTTTACCATAGAAATTTAATCTTTATGTATGTTTCCACAGAGTTCGTTTTAGTACTGGCAAATATTCGACGCGCGACGCGATTTATTCTTTAGATTTATACTTTTACAAAAGCTCTGAATAAACACGACTTTCCGCTTGCAGTTTCTTGGACGCGCGTCGAAAGCGCCGCAACTTCAGCAAGCAAGCTTCAGAGATTCTCAATGAGTACTTCTATTCGCATCTCTCGAATCCCTATCCCAGCGAGGAGGCGAAGGAGGAACTGGCCAGGAAGTGCGGGATCACAGTGTCCCAGGTAACCGCGCATCTAACCTTACAGCTTCCTAGATGCGCGCAACATGCGCCGCAGCTAGAACTAAAATGCCGCTGTATAAGTAGTAACGGAATTCTTGAAACGCTACCCGAGTCAGATAAAGGATGCGTTCCCCAGAAAGCGTGGAAATACAGTGTCACAGATACTATTTGAAAAGAAAAAAAAAAATAGCGAATGGGTCGAAACGAGGGCCATGTATAATATGTAGGAAATACAGTATTTTTTATTTTCGAAATAATGTTTAATGTTCTAAACTATACTTATTGTACCAAGAATCAGTGGGGTTAGCACGCATGTCATGACAAGACCTTTGTCATGGAGTTGCTCGCTCGCTCTCTCTCTAATTTCATACGAAAGAAAGAGACAACATCAAGATATTCCGTGACATACGTCTAGTCTTGGCGCACATGCTACAAGTATAGGAATTGTAATGTATTTACGTTTAAATGATGTTGTGGTAAAGTCAATTTAAACGCTGTGTCCTCTGGCGCAGGTGTCCAATTGGTTCGGCAACAAGCGCATCCGCTACAAGAAGAACATCGGCAAGGCGCAGGAGGAGGCCAACCTGTATGCCGCCAAGAAGGCAGCCGGTAACTACACGTCATACTATTGCGTACACACGCGGACGCGGTGCTCAACTGATTATGATATATTGCTTTTATACTGTTGTTTCTCTATAAAACCACATTTATTGACATTTTTAGTACTAAAGTCGGGTTCATCATCACAACTGCATTCCCCAAAGAGGTAGGCAGAGGTGCACTGCAGCGCTCCCACACCTGTCCGATATATTTTGCTGAGCCTATTGACATTATACCGTGCACATTCCCCCACAATACGAGGCAGATTTGGGCCATAATATTACCACGCTGGCTTTGTGCGAATTAGTGAACTTCACCACCCTATACTACTAACTAGAATACCTACTGCATTTTATTCAGATAGAATGACAGTATGGGTCGATTAGAATTCAATAGCAAGTTCCGGTATTATAGGTTTTTTATGACTTGGCTGTGGAGCCCTAGGTCGTATTCTCCCGTCTCGCGCATGACTGGACTTTTCCATGATGCTAATATTTTTATTTGTGATAAAAAGATGTAAAAGTTTTCTATCATAATCAGTTCTATCTTATTTATAGTTTGTGCCACAGATCCGCTACAATAGTAATACTTGACAAGTAACGTTAAATTTTTTCACTGTTTAGTTACGTATTTGTTGTCTCGTACGCATAAATTATGTTCAGCTTTCACGTCAACTCTTGCGCACTAATTACAATATTGTGTGTCGGCTATTGAACAATGTACGCTACGTCTAACGTGACCAGTTACGTCTCGAAAGGATAGATACAACCAAGTTAATAAATTAATTGTGCAAGTTTATATTCTAAATACTATAAAACATCTTAGTGTGATATTCAATAATAATAGTTGTAATATTTAAGATTGTGCTACATAATCTTTTTTTGAATGTTTATTAGTATTTGTACAGTATTTCTTAACAATTTCACTGCAAAGAAAACAAGGTTTTACTCTAAATATAGAATCAAGAAGACTTATCACTTTTAAAATCGATTGTTTAAAAATAGTTATTACTATTGAACCAAATGATTATATGACGGAACATATGGCTGTCTTGCTCCCACATAGCAACCATCGACAAGGACGGCAATACACTAAGTTTAGTATAGTTTCAATGTGTGTCTGCAAAATAAGTAATATCCTGTTAAAATATGAGACACTACTCTTGTTTTGAGTCGCATGCTAACTGCTTACAGTGAGTGCTATCACCGTCTCTGGTCACGTTAGCGTTCGCCCTTATTACCGCGTACTACAGATGAGTTTTCGCACACAGACCTCCCATGGGTTGGCGCGGGGCGCGATGCTAGCTCCCCTCCGGCCAGAGCCACCGCATATTACAGTAAACAATAGATATATAACTAGACATTTATAAGCCGACCGCACTTTATGCACCATTGTTCAGATGAAAGTCACGCAAAATTAGAAATTATTTAAAAAAAAATCTCGAATTAGTCACAACAGTGAAATGGTCTGTGGATATCTTTCGCTATTCTGTGTGTAAAATATTTAACGAAATATAGGGTGAGTTCATTGGTTCTAAGTAATCATGGCGTCGATTTATAAGTGTAGTGAAACATTAACTTGAAGTTTAACAATCCGTAATGGTATACGAAACTTAATACTATTCTATAAAACTGCGCATTGCTTTGTTACGAAGTCACCATAGTTTACTTTTTGGCAACATTTTCAAGAACATTCAAACAAAATGGATGATTATTAATGACTTTATCTGTATCGCCTTTTAC
Source organism: Ptilodon capucinus (assembly GCA_914767695.1). Classification (NCBI taxonomy): domain Eukaryota; kingdom Metazoa; phylum Arthropoda; class Insecta; order Lepidoptera; family Notodontidae; genus Ptilodon; species Ptilodon capucinus. Next base: position 12,904,853 of record OU611811.1, read on the forward strand.
GTATATTCATGAAAGTGTATCGACATGGAAAACGAAAGACATTCAAACTAAAGTTCCCAAATGAAGTTAATTTCGATGACGTATAGAGAATACACGAAGGTTTGTTATTTACCTAGCTGCAGGCGCCTCCCCGTACTCAATGGGCGCGGCGTCGGGCACGGCCACGCCGATGATGTCGCCGGCGCCCACGCAGGACTCCATGGGCTACTCGCTGCCCGCGCCCGGCTACGAGGCGGCGGCCGGCGGCTACGACGGCTCCATGGGCTACGACCCCATGCACCAGGACCTCTCGCCGTAGGCGTCTGACACATCTGGTATACACCCCTGCCTATACTATCATTAACATAATATTTCATATATGGTTAAACACTATTATAAATAAATTAATATCGTCAGACAACACATACTCATCACATGATCCCAATCTAAGAGAAGCTTGGACTATGGGAACCATACTAGGAGCGTTCCCAGGTACACCCAGACCAGGGCAAATTCCGAAATCTGCCACTAGCGGGAATCGAATCCGCAACCATTTGGTTCATTTTTGAGAAAGCTACCTGAATAGATAATGGCGATTATTCTGTTGTCACCAAACTAGAATAAACTAAGGGTATTGCCCTCCTTCTTACGGCCGTAATGTATGAGCAGGACGGCTAAATGATTAGTGCCGTCAAATACACTTTAGTTGTTGTTTGTGTACAAAGATTTGACATCATTGTACATACATTACACATTATTAGTAGTACATTTTATTACAATACTTTTTCTAGCTTGTTTTTGATATATTCGATAAGGTGCAGTTGATAAAAGTTCCTCCACTTCGGACCTGCGCGCAATATAAAAACCGGCAAAGTGGAGTCGGACTCGCGCTCGAAGGGTTCCGTACTATTATCTAGAAAAACAGCAGAAAATCACGTTTGTTGTTTGGTTGCCCCATTAAATTTTTATTTTATTCTGTTTTCTAGTATTTGTTGTTATAGCGGCAACAGAAATACATCATCTGTGAAAATTTCAACTGCCTAACTATCACGGTTCATGAGATTACAGCCTGGTGAAAGACGAACGGACAGTGGAGTCTAAGTAATAGGCTCCCGTTTTACCCTTTGGGAACAGAACCCTAAAAAATGGTCTATAAATACTTTGCAAAAATAATGTTGATAAAGTTCTAAAGTTTGTTAATTTTGTTGCAGGTCACGGGTATGACGCATAATTGTGCAGCTTCCACTGAATTGCCATTTACATTTACTATATTATGTTAAGTAGGCGAGGAACTACTTGCGATCGGTGACACACGCCGGCGGGCGCGCGCCCTTTCGCCCGCCCCCGAGCCTTAGGAGTAGGACACGCCGTACACGTCACGTACTAGACGAAGCAAAACATTACCCAATAACTCTTACATGGATCGAGTTTTAATTCAACGCCTGTATCATGACTATGAGATACTATTAATGCGTATACCTCTATTAACAATTGTCGCGCAAGTTGAACGTCATCTACACAGTATTATTTTCGTAGAACAGATATTTGTCATAAAAAAAAACTAACTACAGCCCTTTTAACGTCCCACTGCTGGGCACGGACCTCCCCTCAATGCGAGGGGGATTCAGGACATTGTCCAAAAAAAAACATAGAACAAAAATGGAACAACTGATATGTTTACTCCAAGGGTATCATTCATAGATGTACTCTTGAAGTAGGTTATACCAATTCATCTCGGAACAGCTTCGTCTAGTACTATACGCGTACGGAACATACTGTATACTATAACGTACACTATCTATACTTTATATTAGGTATATTTTTGGACGGAAGTATAATTGGAAACGTATTTTAATTTGTATTACGAAATCAACAGGACTGGCACCCAGTATTTATTTTATTTCTTATTATCGTATAATAATTATGAAATGCGGCAACTATTTTTTACAAGGTATTATATTTTTTTCGAACCAGTGACTTTTTAAAGTAATTATTTGGGCAGTATTAGTAATTTTATGTATAAAATTGAAATTGTAAAACATCGACATGGCGGGGATCTCGTATTTATATACGTTCACTAACCTAATCTTTTAACTCTACGGTGGTTATAAATATACGATAGTTTGTAAGGTGAACATTAGTGTAATATTAATTGTAAGTATTCAGATATTTTGTGCTGACTAGTGACTATGAGTGTGCCCGCGAAACTTAACAGTTTAAATTGAAGTTTCCTTATTTTCTAATTAAAGTCGAACACAGTCCGTTGAACAATCAATATTTAATCTTTTTTATGGCATAATAGACTTACTCACGAAAGCAATATGAGTTAAAACCGTTTATTTGTAGACGAAAATTTCACGATTTAGTTTGTGAATAATTCTTAAGTAGTGTCAATTTGACGTTGGTGCATATTAAATCGCGGGCGCACGGCGACTTGTGTGCAATTTTAAAATATTTTTTAGCTATGGTTGTGTTAGTGATCGCACACGCAAAACTATTATTCATTCACATGTGGAGATCATTTTTAAATAGTAATCAATTTTAATTGATAATTAATATTGTACACTCTACGGAGGACCGGATTTGGACGCTAAGGCCTGTTTTATATGCATTATGCATAGAAATGTCATTAAAGTAAGCACCGCGCGTGGTACGCAGCGGACTGCAAGGATATTTGATATTATATTATCAGTGATTGGAGGGTACATACGTAGCCAATAGTAGTGCAATTCGATTCTGAACCAAGTGAAGAGACCCGAGAGTCGTAGACGACATATTTTCTTATGTGTTTATCATTGTTAAATTATGTAAAGACAATCATATTTATTTCTGATTTCATTAATAAGTTTTTAAAGTAAAAGCGACAGTATCTTTGTCATAATATTAATATGTAAAGAGAGATCGGTTAATTATGAATGAACACACTGGCATTTGTATCGTTAAATACTATTTAGAACTCATACGGAGCGCTTAATCCTAAACCCGGTCCTGCCAACATACGAAAAACCCAGGAGTTGTGAATATCAGAACAAAATATTTTTATTATCTTGGTGCTATAATGTTGGTAGCACAATTTAATTTTACTTGTTAGCAATAAGTTATTTCTTTTCTAGTTATTTTCTTTCGTCGTTCAGGTTTCATCGAGGCAATGCAAGATCTTACGATTGTAACTTAATTAGTTCCACTTAGTGATAGTTTGGATATGAAAATTGCTAGCGTTAAGTTGATGTGTTCTAAAACAAAATATCTGAAACAGTATACGAGATAAAAACGTGAAATTTAATTGAGATGTTTAAAATACGCTGTGGAACATTGTAATTGCATCGCGCCGCCACCCAACGCACTTTATTCCACTTTAACAATAAACTATTTACTATTAAATAAACGAATATGATATAAATTATAATAGGATACAATAAATACGAGCCGAGGCGGCGTGGACACATGTATACGAAGACGAGTTCAATGTTATTGCGACCATCAGATTGAATTAAATACATTTTTGTGTAGTTACATGCGTTGTTTCATTTCCACCTGAAGGTATGGTTCGAGTATTGTGAGTTTGTGTGTACGGGGTATACTTAGAAACTGCTGCTCCAATAAAGAAAATTCTTGCACTGATATAATACTACATAGTATGCAGCTTTCGGAGACCTTCATAGGTACTCTACTGGGCGGCAAAAAATCTGGTGCTGTTGTTATTTTCAGGCGTAATTTATTTCAACAGATAGTTTGATCTTATCTGTTTGTTTTATAATACCTACACACATGTTTATAAATTTACTTCGATGTAATTTGTACAAATTAACGTAAATAATTTGGAGATATGATAATTGTTTTCAAAACAACTTTTTTATCATTTGTTTTTCAAATCCATAATCTATTTTAAATAGTAGGTACCTAAGCAGGTAAATACCTTCGAAATAACAAACTAGTGACTTTACATAGTTTTATAATATTTAAAGAAAACGAAATGATTTCCGAAAGGCACTACAGACAAACATAAAAAACACATTTTTTATCCTTGAATGAAAACATATTTGTACAGGCTAAGCGGTGTCTTTTCACTATTTTGTAAGAAACTATTATCTAGAAATGATTTATAGATTAGAAGTCTGATTACCCTTTCGTTTTAAGACACTGGACTTACTAGTGAACAAAGTTAAAAACATATATTCGATGTTTGTATTTCTTTTTATCACGAGATTAGCGCTTGACCTTCACATAAATGTATGAATCGAGCGTAGTAGTCGTCAGTAGACATGGGCGTTTTCAGTTTTTTCCGCAAACGGTTATCTAACCGATATACAGTTTCCATATCGATATAGAAAACCGTTTTCATATATCGATATCAGCAGAACGGTTTGCAAACGTAAACATGATATTTAGATGCGAAAACTAACAACGAACGCAAACGTACACTGTACAGCTATGTTCTTATTTAAAGTTATTTATTTATTAATCTATCAATACATATACATTACTTTTTATTAGACGCATTTATTAGACTTAAGCGCTCTTTTTAAATGAGAATTTGAAATTCCCGGTGGAATTTAAATTTGTACGAAAACTTTTGATTGCAATATTTACACACAGCCAGACCGACGGCATTGTCCTTTTTATCAAAATGAGTCCATATATCTCACTAGCTTTGCGCGACATTTTCTATGAAAAATTCAAATTTATCTTTAATATATTTTTATTCACAAACTAAATATTATACTCTAATAACTAAATACACACATTAAAAAATAGAAATACGAAAGGAATTCCTTTTACGTAATTGCAACGTTGCAACTATCATAAAAACACTAATCAAAATAAAGTCGAACGCACAAGACAACAAAAAAAAATATTACAGCCCTTTTATAATATGTATCTGTATTGTAATAACTCAAATTCAACCTTATTACTTCCTCATGTAGTTCTATTTTGTAGAGTAGGTGTCTCACTAATATCCAGTAGCCGTAGCCGCTAGCCGCCAAACGATGGACTCGAAAAACGTTATCGTAACTAGACAATAGAAACTAAACTTTATTGCTAGTCAGATAAGGTCCACGCCGGTAGCTACGCGAACACGTTCATAACTAAAGTAATCTCTTATTCGCTTCATCCCTTTTACACCAGTGAAAGAATATGTTGTTAGAAAGAGTGGTAGCGAATAAGTTACCGTTATGACCGTTTGTGAAGTTCGCATCGATGCGTTGCAGTTTTAAGTTTTGATATAACTATAACCGAATGGATGGATAGGTTTTTTGAATAAATCGATACAATAACGTTTTTGTCATATCGGTTATGTGGGATGGCATATCGATATGTTATGATAACTAACACCATATCCGATATGAGTTACGTTTTGATATATCGAACGCATGTCTAGTCGTCAGTAAAGCATTGTCAGTCCAACGGGACAGCCGAGCAACGGGAAAACAGATGTTAAAATCTATTGTTAATTTATCCTTATTCGTGTCAGCTAAACAATGTGAGTATTTTTTTTGTATTACTTTGATAGTGTAAGTTAACTTTATTATTATGCAATTCATTTGCTTACAGTGTTTGCATCTGTCTCAATAATTCATGAATGATTCCAAATAATTCGATGACATGCGAATTTGGCATTCTCATCCTATAACTACCTAATTGCTTTGGTTAACCTCAGAAATTACGAATCTTATTAGGTAGACAGTTTGAAAATGTACCACAGTCTATAACGATGTACCTATATAGCTATTTTTATTAATGATCTAAGGGCGATTACCGACTTTCTTACAGTGGTATTTGAATATGTCCCCATTGGCCCCAGTCCGTGAATGTTACTGTACAGTCCTGAACAAAGGAATAGTAACTATTGATTACTTCAAATATTAACTAAGGGTAAGGTCCCATATAAGGAAAAAAATGCAAGTGCCCCTGTAGACCTACACGAAATAAATGATTTGGCTTTCTCTTATACTTATTTAAAAAAACCGGCCAAGTGCGATCTGGACTCACGCACTGGGGCTTGCGTACCTAAACTGTGAAAGCAACGAGCATTACTCTGACGAAAAGATGAACTGTATAGAGAGACAAACTTAACTTTGCGGTTGGTATACTGGTGTCCACATACAAAGTAACTACAAAATAAGTTTGTAATCGCAAAAATACATTTTCTAACAATACATTTACAGTTTTCGGATTTTTTCCTTTACATCACCTTTTTTACATCATCACCAATTTTACATCTTTTAATTGCGTTAACGTAGAAGTTTGATTTTATTAGGGCACCAAGGGACCGCAGACATAAGTCTCTGTTATAAATTTCAACTTGATACCTTGACGCATTTCTGAGAAAAAAGGTCTTGACACCCCGACAGACAGACAGACGGACAACCAAAATGATCCTTTAAGGGTTCCGTATTTTCCTTTTTAGGAACGTACGGAACCCTAAAACTGAGAGCTTAGATTCACGTACCTACAATATGATTTAGAATAGATATACCTACTAACCCTTAAAAAGCAATTTCCTAACTTATTCTAAACGAATATGTGTAATTAGATATATTTTAATAGGGTTTTGAATCCTTAGAATTCTGCCCAACACAACTTTAAATTCAGCTGTTACTTTTCAAGTTTCTGTGGTCTAAAAAATAACACATCAGAACTGACCATGCCTAGCATGCCTAGGTTGGTCAAAGAACAAAAAAAAAATTTTAATTTAGTGGGAAAAAAATAATGCGTAATCGATATTCTGTTTCTATAAAATTCTTTCATAAACTATGTATGACAAAGGGTGACAGGCTTGTTATTAAACCCATTCTGAATCACATTACATAGGTACACCTACCTACATACCTACTTAGGTAATACCCGTGATCCAAGCTTGCCGTACCAATGAATCTAAATTGCGTTTATTAAGTGATAGCCAGGCGTAGGTAAGCCAGGGTAAACTTCTTATATCCTAACGATGGTAATATTCAATGGATCGTAGCTACTGATATAATTATTTAGCTGCTTGGTTACGTACATGAAACGTATGAACCAAGGATGACGTGCCCAAGCTTTATGCCGTTTATTATAGGTACTAATATTTTTGGAAGTTTTTTTTTGTATTGGTATACGCGTGAGTGATGCATGTACTCGTCATGCATACGTCTCTCGTCATGCATACGGGCATACCCATCGCTCTTACTCTACTTTAAGCCGTAAGTAGATACCTACTCTTGTGAATCAGAATCTACCTACATCGGTATCCAATGAAAACACCAAGGTTTAACGCTTGATCAGTCACGTCCCGGGGAATAGCTAACTGTATTGAAACTAATGCATGGTATGGTGAAGTTCGAAAAAAAATTTTATGCGTCCTTAAATATGAAGTCTATTGTTTTGACAAAAGTATTGTAAAGAAACGACTAGTCCGCCGCTGGTCAAGGACGGGTAAGAAAGTGGCACATCTGGCTAGCAATGGCCAGATGAGGTCATTTATGGACCGTTTATGTTTTCAAAATTTCTTAGAAAAGTAACAAAGACGCGGTCGAAACCGGACTCATTGGGAATTATTGTAAAAAATTACATATCCAGAACGGACGCATCTTTTTATCCCCACCTGTGTCTCCTTCTCAGACAATATATAAGGGCATAGACGACGAATTGCACGGCCAAAACTTATATTTGTAATAAGTGGGTAGGTTACTCAGTACGGTTATTACCTATATAAAAATGGAATCGCGTAAAGTAAGAAATATACAACAATTTAACGGTGAGGGTTATAGTGCATGGAAATTTCGTGTAAAATCACTTTTGGAAGAGTTGGGTGTGTTGTGTGTGCTCGAAGAAGAAACACCAGCGGACCCAGACCAAGAATGGACGAAAAAGAATCTGATTGCAAAAGCGACGATTATTGAGTATTTGGGTGACGCATTTTTAAGTTTTGCTCAAGGGTCAGCAACAGCGAAGTGTATATTCAGCGCTCTAGACAAGATATACGAGCGAAAAAGCTTGTCAAAACAATTAATATCGCGCAAGCTGTTAGTTAATCTGAGACTGCAACCAGGCATTACTCTGACACAATATTTCACTCATTTCGACAACTTAATCACAGAATTGATTTCTTCTGGTGCGCAAGTTTCTGAGATGGAAAAAGTATCTTATTTGCTGTTAACCCTGCCAAACGCGTACGACAGTGTGATAACTACTTTAGATATACTTGGGGACGAACAGCTCAATCTAGCATTTGTTAAGACATGTCTATTAGACCATGAGATGAAAATTAGAACGGAGTTAGCGGCAATCCCAATTATAGTAAATGCTAATAGAAAAAATGTAAACACCCAAACTTGGATTAGGAGACACCCCAGAAATAAATCTAAACTATTCTGTCAGCATTGTAGACGTAGAAACCACCTCAAGAAGAATTGCAGATATATCAAAAATATACGTAATGCGTTTCACGCCAATGCGAGATATACCCAGATGGTTAATTATAATATACAGCCCGAATGGCCTGAAGCGGGTCCTCCTACAACACAGCCACATAACAAAATGGAGGATGAATTTGTTAGTTTGTAAGTTGCATCATAAATAAAACTGTACTGTAAACCTAATTGAATGTTGTTTTACTATTTAACATAAAATCACAAAAGATTCAAGTGAGTTATCTTTTTTTCAATTTGGGGATTAGGTAGGTAGACCTAACAGCTATGTAGGTAGGATTTTATTTTAAAAAAATCGCTTCAATTTTGAATAACGATTTTGTTTCTACTAAATGGTAGAAATAACACAATATAATATAGTAGACTAAATTAAGATTATTGCAGGTAGTATATGATGTATTCGGAAGAAAATTATAATCGCGCTGGTCCGCTATTACTAAGTAGGCACTTAGGTACATACAATAGTAGTTTTTCTAGTGTTTTTGTTTGTTATCTATGGCAGCATCAAGGATGACGAGCGTCCACAGCGCGTGGAAGGAGGAGGTGCACGAGGTACCGATGTCGGTGATCATTAGGCCCTTCATGCCGGAGCTCACCGAGGAAAAGGTTCTATCACTCATGGAGACTATACAGGTAAGATTTTTTGTTTGTCTTCCAAATTCCAGCGCGCTGGAATCAACGGGGCAATTCTCGTAAAATCGACTATTCTTTAATTTGTTTGACATATGTCAAAACAAAATTAAAAAATACGACCAATTTGAAGTTTTGTACCAACGTCTGACGAATTAGAGATGATGTCGATTGTGCGAGAATTGGGTCTCTGAATTTGCCAACTTTTCTATAACGACGACTGCTTAGAACTTTGAACGCGAGCCGCACGGCCCGCTGCACCGAATATTTGCGGGTTGGATTCCTGACGGTACATGATTACCGGTTATTTACATGTTAATTGTAACTAGATATTGTTGATTTCTTAGATTACACATTATTATGGATACCAAATATAATCTATCTACGGATAATTACTGCACTTTATTTTCTTTTGTTTAGTTTCACCTTTAGGGGTCAGAAAGTTATTTTTTTTATCTAGAGGTGACTGTAATGTTTATCGATAAAAATACCGCGGGTAACACTTTTTTTAAGTCAAACTTCAAAAGAGAACTTGTTGTCAATGTAGCTAGGTATCTACTTAAATAATAATAACTAGATATGAGAATTGTACAAGCTCACAATCTAGTGGCAATCATGGCTCTATACATTAAATCGGCAGGTAGGGAAGTATGATACATTTACTTTTATTGCAATACGCAATAACATAATGTAGATGCCCTTCGTAAATGTCAACCAGCAAACTACAAAATATTTAAAAAGTATTTACATTATTACGTATATTGTACAGTCTCGATACAAGGTGGACGTCTCTTTACCGGAAGACTATGATGCTTATCTGTAAATAAGTACGTAATGTTTGGAGGAGATAGAATGAAGTTGGTAAAGCGATCAATCCATTAATATTCTTTCTGCCCTCGATGCGGTGGTTACACTAACACCTACACTAACGTAGTACATATCTACGTAACCGAATCTTGTTTTTAAAAACGCACACCAAGGAACCATTAATGACAAACCAAATAAGAATTACAACTTTTATGTTCAAATGTCTCTTATTTGTCAAAGGGAGTCTATAAATGGCAAGTCCCGGTTTATATAGTCAATGATATGAAGTATTTTTATTTGTAACAGAAAGAAGAAGAAGCGGACAACGTCCCTCCCATAGACATCCTCTGGATCAAGGGTTCTGAAGGCGGGGACTACTACTACAGCTTCGGCGGGTGTCACCGCTTCGCCGCGTACACACGACTGAACAGGCCCACGATACCCGCCAAACTCATCAAATCCACCATCACTGACTTGAGGACTTATTTAGGTAGCAGTACGCCCGACTTGAAATAAACTAACAGTTGCCTTAATGTTTAAGATTAAGTACTTTATATGTAGCTTAATTTATTGTGTAAGTAATTACCTACCACCAAATTTATACAGTGGAAATCTATACATTAGTAGTATTGTAGGACAAATTGGTTGACTGATATCCAATGGATTGAAATTCCTATAAATTTGGTGGTAAGTATAAATTTGTTTGACAAATGTTTGTTTGTTAAATTTGTTCTACAAATTGCATTTAAAATAAAAAATATTTTTGTATTTTCTTTACCGAGCATATTTAATAAGAAGTGTCGCAAAAATAAAACAAATCGATATCTCCATCAGTGTATTTATTTATTGTGGAGCCTTATCTAACTACAGAACAATGAGATATGCAGTTTCTGTATATTTACAAACACGATCATAAATAATATCAAAATATATTTTGTAATAATATTAGAGACGAGCGCACGCGTACTTGTTGAACCGAAGCCATTGGGTAACAAATACATTAGCACCAACACGTCGACTTAAAATGAATCGCAAATATTAAAATCAAGACTTCACTTCACTTTATAAAAAGATATGGCCTCCATCGTATTTAGTCGATGATTTTGCCAACAACAGATCGCTTACTTGTTACACCATTTCTAGGCAATCCAGTCTAGGTGTCAGACGCCATTGAACCCCAGGCTATAGGAGCGAAAACAATATTTTGACTACATCACACGAAGTAAATTTCTAAATTAAAATATTTTTAAATACAGTAATAACACGTACGTACAATTTCAGTTTTTAGAATACGATGGTTCTAGTATGTGACAAATAAATACGTTTCAATTTCCTCTTCAACTTGCCGTAAGAGCTTGTCCAGAAAGGGCGAATTCGCCGCGATTCTCTCGCGCGTATTACGCGCGACCGTTGCGTCCACAAGGAGCGTACCAACGCGCGAGCATTTGGGGAGCATTTGAGCATTTCGCTCTAGAGTTCGCGCGTTAACTGGACGCAACAAGGCGTCCCTAGTATCTCGACTCGCACGCAATACTCGCGAATCAAGCGCGAGTCGAGAGTCTGGCGTAGTGCACGCGATGCTTGTGGACGCGATGTATTGATATCTAGTACCTAGACAACACGCGTATGAATTCGCGACGAATTCGCCCCTTCTGGACAAGGTCTTAATTCTTCACGATGACGTAAATATCCGATTTTATAGGTAACAATTTATTCTGTATAATATTCTAGGTACCAATTTAATAGGCCGTCATGGCAGTTCTTGCTTATTAACTAATTAAGGCCCATCAATTATTGCTATTCTCACACTCGAACATGACCAATAGTGCGATGACCTTTGAACACATAGGGGTGTATTAAATCGAGGGGTGAAATACTATTTGACTAAAGCGACACTTTTGGGTGATATTGACATAGTAATATATTTGGAATCAGCGAATTTTTCAGCGTCGAAGGTGTATGATAAGGGTTCCGTACCATTATCTATAAAAACGGCAAAAAAAAAAACACGTTTGTTGTATGGGAGCCCCCTTAAATGTTTATTTTATTATATTTTTTAGTATTTGTTGTTATAGCGGCAACAGAAATACATCATCTGTGAAAATTTCAACTCTCTAACTATGACGGTTCATGAGATACAGCCTGGTGACAGACGGAAGGACGGACAGAGAAGTAGAAATAGGGTTCCCGTTTTACCCTTTGGGTACGGAACCCTAAAAAATGTCGCTTAAATCAAATAGCTTCTCACCCCTCGATATGGTACCTAATAATACAAGCACTGTCGCAATGAAGTCTTTTCAAGATAGGTACTCTGGGTAACTGACTTTCAAATTGGATAATGGAGCTTCGGCCGTTCGTATCAATCGATATTTATCTATATACAGGATGTATCAGAAGTCCGAAATAATACTTTAGGTACATATACGGTAGCTCATATGTGGATGCTTAGTGAAGACAGTTTATACCTAACTATCATAGTTTCTAAGTTATAGATCATTGAATATTTGTCACAGGTATCGTGTTCTAGCCTTTGGGTAAATCCATAACCCTATTCAGCAGAGTAAACTACACATATGAGGGGTATATTCACAAAACTGAACATACAAATTTAACATAGTTCACGAGATATTACGAGTTATAGAAATTGACGAGAAAAGTTCGAAAAACATGGTCGAATATCGATTAAAAAAATTATATCATTCACTTGTATACGCGATACTGATGCAAACGTCAAAGTATTATTTCGGACTTCTGAAACATCCTGTATAAGGTTGCAAATGACATTCGATTCAACGTAAATGCCAAAGTCGTAGGTGCAGTGCACCCTCCTTACGATGAAAAACAGGCGCGTTATTTTTTTTTAAGTCCATTAACAATGTTGGGTTTCCACAACACTAGTTAAGCTAAGCTTAACTAATTATAAGTGCCCCCGTAGGCCTATACAAAATAATATATTTGATTTTGGCCTCCGTTGGGATAGCACCTAGCACCCTTGTCGGTAATGAGGGTTATCATCTAATCACTGGTAGAATGCTTCTTGCTGCAGTTACGCGTAAGGGTTATTACTGTATTTAATTAATTAATTAAATCGTTGACATTGAGACGGCTTGCATACAGAGAGAGGCACCGAGCAATCACCGTGTACAGTGAATGACAACTATATCACTGCGTGCGGATAAAACACGTAAATTTATATTAAATGATGCTAGTGTATTTTGTGACTAATTTCGTAGAACTAATCCGCCAAAATAGTCAATTCACATAGAGACGACGAAACGTAAATGCTACGAATAATATCATTCATCTATTAATATAAAATACATATATACTAGGTATTCGTTACATAACTAAATGCCAAATAATTGGCACACCTTTAAACAGTGTAAAACGAGGTACCTACATGAATAGTTTTCGTGAACTAATTGATAATTAAACCGTGTTAGTAAAATAAAAGAGATCATGAAACATTGCACGTTGTGTTCATACGATTTGGCACGAATCATTATAAGCGTTGTCCATCTGTCACCATATAATTCAGAAAGCGTAGTCCACGAACTCATTCGTTTATGACTTTTTTTTTTTGGTACTAAGCCCGCCACACTTTCCCACCACTGTTACTCCTGTAAGTCAGGATCGACAGCGGTGTCCATTGAAAACACCGAGGTTTGACCCTCGGCGAGGAAAAGCTATATTGTCTTGGAACCCGCACGAATTTAATCGAAAAAGGTGTAGGAGTTGGAAGAAAAATGTTTATGACTTATTAACTTTATGACGCTCTCTTATACAGAAAATTTAGTGTCAGGTTGTTTTCTGTAAGGATTAGTGTACACGGGTAGCCCGACCTGCTGTCCTTTGTAATTTTATTTCTTATGTCAAAGTCGGTAATTGTTTTTAGCATAAGACGACACGCCACTCTTTCGGTGTACGCTAACTCTAAGTGTTAGCCGCTAACGAACATGCAAATAATATTAAGCGGAATATAGCTATCTCTACATTGTTCTATCTATAACTGGCTTGCGACAATTGCCACACTACCCTCCGCCGTCCAACTAAATAGAAAAAATATACTATTATGTTACAACAACCATCATCACTATGCCTCATAATATATTATATTTTACATAACATCAACGTCCTGAACCCTGTCGTCGCGGACGAGAAACTATTTTTTTTCATTCGTTATTTTTTCACAATGTCGTTATAAAGCAGTGTTTTAATAATGATTAAATTGAAGCATAATATAATTTATACACCATTTTATTAGAGTGGCACGAGTGTTTATTTAAATAACATTTATATTTTTTTTATTTATTATGACCAATTGGAAGTGACTGAATAAATATATCGTTGATATTTACAAATAGAGTTCTACAGTTTCTGGACCATAATAGACTTATTATAATTGTCAAAAACAGTTAATAAAATCTACTACATATACTAGGTGTTAATAGAATCTATTATGTTTCTACTATGGCAAAATATCGACCCATTTAGACTTAGCCCTCGTGACCAAGTAAGGGAGTCAATAAAAATAATATTGCAATTTCTAAATTACAAATATGACTATTTTCTCTAAATACATTTATCTATAGCTCAAGTGTATCAGCCACTTCCAAATTGTAACGTATTATACGACAGATTTACATTTCAAAATATATTGCATTATCTTATGCGTGTACTTAGCCTACGCAACGTGGAAGGATAACATTAATTATGTATGTTGAGTGTTAGTATACACTTCGACGCTACAACAATAAATTAACATTATTTACATTTAATTAGATGTTAAGCATACATACTATTGAAGCAGCATATCCTGCGATTTCGCTACAAGCTCATGTTTTGTAGTTTATGCATGGCTGTTTGTATCTTAGATTCGAAGCTATAACTTTAGGGTTGACTAAGAATACATGAACAGTCGAATTAACCGTCTACACAATCGAGTCAATACAAGAAAAGCGACAGTTACCGTGCGACAAAGATTTAACTCTGTGTATGACGATTGATCCGACCGTGACAGAAATTTTAGCCACCTGTGGGTGATGTTTGTCACACACAACACTTACAGCCGGCTAGCGCGTGCACCAAGACAAGACTTAAGTCGCAACGGGTCGCTCTGTCATATTAAAATTCTGAAGCGAGAATGAGATAAAATATATCCCACCTTCTTTCCTGTCACAACCTATATAAATAAAAGCTTGTTAAATAGATAGCTATCTTCGTCCCGTCTTTGTCTTGATGAGTGCAAGCCAAGAGAAACAGAGAAATCTTACTAAAATTCAGTAAGTAAGCACGCGTAAAGTGCCGAGCAGTCAATTATTACATTTTAATAATTTTATTTATAATACAATAAATATTTCATAATTTGGTCGAAAATATAAAGATCTCGAAGGGAATTAGACTTAATTAATGTTCATGATATGTGAATGATCAGTGTCATGAGGTTTTGAGACTAAAAATAGATTAAAATGGTACTTGTGACATACATATAGCCATCATCTGGATCCGGTCAAGTTCAGCGAATCCTAAGCCGCAAATATAGGGACCATTAGAGTCGTCTAAACCAAAATTTGCCAGACGACCACAAGAAAATATCTTGTCAAATAATAAAATATATGGAAGACAGTATTTATAGATTTGGTTAACATTTGTGCCCGAATATTATTGATAATTTAAGGAAAGAAAAATAATACTAAGCAATGGAATGTAGACAGACAAACTAATTTGAGGTAAGTATATGACGTGCATTGCCTTTAAATAAAAAAAAAACTAAATTGATTCACAAACGAAGAATCTATGAGGTAACACACATAAAGATAAACATACGGCTCAAATTGAGAACCTCTTTATGCAGTCCGTTAAAAGCCAATAACTATTATAGGTACTTGGTTTATTTTATATTTCATAGATATAACCATAGTGGTGACACCGCTACACGGTAAAATGGGGAGGCGAAATGATAATAAGACGACACAACTCGATATCGATTTAGAACATTTATCGATACATTAATTTTAACGATGAGATAGATTGGCACTTTGGATCTCACTAATATATTATCGCTATAAGACCTTACAACGCTTTCTTAAAAGTGTTCTGTGCGTATACTAAATATATTGAAGAAAAGTCTCAAATAAATAACTCGCTGGGAAAAGTTGAATACAAACAATAAAATCAACAACCTAGTATAGGAATAATGAACAGCTCTAAATATAGAGACGGTTTGAGCATTTAGTTAAGTCATGGTGGGAAGTGACACGATTCAATCATGTATGGAGCATACAAATTGTACATTTTATAGAAAAAAAAGCGTAATGATTATCTATATAACGCATTCACTAATCACGCCGAGTGTACGATGTACAGAAAGAAAAAAACAGCACTTTTTACAAGTTTGTATTGACTGTATTCAATAATAATACGGGCCTTAACACCACGCTTTACTAGTATTCTCGTTTTATTCACTGTCAAAAGCTGAAAGTAGTATTAAAAACGCCAGACAGGTGGTCGCAAGAAGACAGGGCCTCAAGTCTACAAACACTATCATTGTGCTATGACAATAACTTCACTTAAAAAATGTTTATCTATCATAGCTAAAATATGGCCTATGGACTATGGCCTGAAATCCTCCTCACATTGAGGGGAGGCCCGTTCCCAGCAGTGGGACGTTAAAAGAGGCTGAAGTAGCTAGAATATAACCGGAGTACCGGTACATCAATCTCTATTACTTTATGTCGAAACATAAGAAAGAAAATACGACCAACTCGACGTTTCGATTCCACATATCTCTAATAGAGATAGATGTCTATCAAACGAAAATCAGTCTCCATAACCCAGTTACCATTGGTAAAAAAAAATATTTTCATGTATTAAAAAATAATGTCATAGCATTTCCACAACGGCGGTGTTAGGGGAGTTCGGGCACAGGTCGACTGTAGTTTCCGTCAGCTCCTACAACAGTTACCACAGATAACAAATATAGCCCTAGTTGATTGTCGCTCAAGGCCAAAAGTATATGCGTTAAAAATATTACATCTACTGACTGACCATTGAGAACTGTACACTCGGCGCAATATATATCCTACACATAACATCTCCACCGAATCTTATCATACCTTCACATTACAACTAGTTTTTAAAGCATCATTATGCACCATTATTATAACAAAAAAAGTGCCAAACATTTGTCCGATCGAAGAGAGCCAACAATAACCGCAATAGTCGCGAGAAACAAAGACAAAAGATTTTTTTTTTCTACATATTGCAATTAATTTTGAAATTCATTTAAGAAATTCAATTTTTTTAAATTATTTGCCAAATTAACTTATTATGTATTGGAAAAAAAAAAATAGCCAAACTCGACGAGATTACTTCACGCAAGATTGAAACGTCATCATACAACAAAAATTACTATTATCTATGTACATTAAACATCAATATAACCGTCATTCGTCAGTTGTTCATAAAGGTCACTCAATCGTGCGCACACACGAGTTTGTCGCAAACACCCTCAAACAAATTATGTACAATCTTAAACTTTATCTGTGCACTTAATTTAACCTCTAAATTATAATTTAGACATGCATATCTATTAAAACGACATACTATAAACATTGAGAACATGACAATTATAAAGTTTATGTGTATTATTTATAAAACACACAACGAATAAGGTTAACACTCCCTTGTGTTTTATTCTACACATCATTTTTTAAATTATTATTCAACATTGATGTAATTGCAATTTTTATCTCGTCATTAACATCGATTATAAAATTCGAACAAACTTGTAGACGAAGCACATTTACCAATGGAATATCGACGATAGGAGCGAGCGGATTTGTCGCGTGGGTTTTGCCACAGAAATTCAATCTTTGTGTATATTAACACACAGTACAGTTTCTGAAAACAAGTAAATCCGCTCGTCCCCGTGAGTGAGCCTTATAGTAAATACACCGTGACATGGAGCGACACGGAGCGCGGCATTGGAATTGCAAACCACATTAAATAGTATAATTCTTATTAGTAAGTCTATTTCTACTACTTATTAAACAATTACAGACAGAAAAATATTTTTTTCCTTGCATTAAGTGTGGACAACAACATGTTAACATTTATAATTTGCAAAAGTCACAATAGGTAACGTATATATGATATTTATTCACTATTGAATTATACTGAAATTATTCAGTATAATAAATTACAATATATTTCCGTCCCTCTCTCGAAGAAAATGAGACAAGGACGGACATTAGATCCAACAATGTTTTTGTAAAATCTTTTCACATTGTTAACAGAAACAAATCGTCAAATTAGCTAATTACGCTAAAAATATACATTTTGATATTAATATACATATTTTTATTACGTTTATATTAGCATACTTGTCCTATTTTTGTTCGTTATTGCATTCGACAGCTCGTACCGACCGAGCGCCTTATTTTTAATCACGAGAAGATAATACACTCAGCAATGTTTAAACCTCGACTTTAGAGTTACGACGTACACGATTCACCGGTACCAAATACCAAAGTTCATTGAATTTTCACACGTAGATTAAGGTCAATGACATCCATATCCATACACGCGCGCGGCCCGCGTTGCGGTCATCCTAAGGTGGGATGTGTAGCTCAGACGAGGTCGGGCGGGTCCGGCTCGGGCGCGGGCGGGTGCTCGGGCGCGGGCTGGGCGTGTGCGGGCTGGGCGTTTTGGGCAGGCTGGGCGTGGGCGGGCTGGGCAGGCTGGGCGTGGGCGGGCTGGGCAGGCTGGGCGTGGGCGGGCTGGGCAGGCTGGGCGTGGGCGGGCTGGGCAGGCTGGGCGGGCGAGGCCGGCCGGCGGCGCGCGGGCGAGGAGTAGTGCAGCTCGCGCTCGGCGAGGCAGAGCTGACATCAGTCCAGCGCCCCGATGCACTCCGGCTCTTCGCGGACGCACTCCTTCGGGAAGTATCCCGATCGGTTGTCGCCCTGAACACATCGAGTACTGATTAGCTCTAGTTTCCGTTACCGAAGATTTTTTACAGATGTCTCACAGTCAGCTAAAGACTCGCGGAAACACGTTCCGTAGTCACGTGCGAAGTGACTCAAGCGCCGTGCTGAGCGATAATGAGTTATATATATCTTTGAAATCAGCTATTTTTTTTCCATTTTCAAAGCTGGGTTTCGTGCAAAGTTACCAAAATGACGCTCGATAAGTTCCCATTTTAACCGTCGGTATTACAATTCGATATTTGACATTAAATTTGACTCTATGACATCTACCAAAAAACGTTAGTATAATGTCGAGCAGCAGTAGTAGTCGACCGACCTTGTCCAGCGTGCGTCCCTTCCACCAGCCGCGGCTGTCGCCCTCCTTGCTGAGCACGAGCACCTTGGCGCCGGGCCGCAGCGCCAGCTGGGAGCTCTCCAGCGGCCGGAAGTCGTGCACCACCGTCGCCACCACGCGCCGGAACGGCCAGCGGAGGTTCGAGTTCAAGCTAGAAGTGTCAATTGTACCGACGTTCAATCTTAATATTATAATTCTTCTGTACGTGTTCATAACCCAACTCCTCCCTAACGGCTGGACCAATTTGGATGAAATTTATAGTCATTTTAAATCACGATACGGTTTCTAAGGCCGCGTGGGTGGGGCTAATGTACAATGAAAACTAAGCTACCTAGTTCATCTGGATTTATTATTCTTTAAAAAGATTATACTTTAAATTCTATTCTCTACCTCTCCCTGTCGCGGTGCATGCGAAAGCGATCCCGTGGCGCCCCGATATAAGCGGAAGATGGTACACCGTCGGTTTTTAGTGGGTATACGGCCTTCTGCCGGGACTCCCACATAATCCTGTTACTTCCCCCGAGGTGGCAGGGTATCCATAAAGGATTTTTCGACGTTAAAAAAAAAAAAGGATCTCACCCCTCAAAGTTCTCCGAGAGGCTGGTCTTCTCGTAGTAGCAGACGAGCTCGACGATGCTGCGGAAGAAGCGCGACTCGGAGAGGAAGTAGTGCTGCACCTGGTCGATGGGCTTGCGGCACACGCGCATGTGCTTCACCGTGTTGTCAGTCCTATGAACGGTATCATCACCTAATATATTACTACTGACAAAGTTTGGAACAATAATAGGACTTTTTACATATAATGACCTCAAGAAAAATATATTGTTTTCTTATATTTACTTTTTTATGTTGTTTCCTCCCGTGACCATGGTTGCTGTAAAGCAGCCGAAACGTCGAGAACATAAAAAAGTAAATAAACGCGATAGAATCCGTGAAATAGTTTTATTTCTATCTCAAGAAAAATATTTAAATGTTTTTTTTTTTGCAAAATCGGGTAGTGACCATGGGATAAAATGTTTTAGTTGAAAATATTGAGAATGCAGTGGTCGAAACAGGGGTTTTATATCTCACACTATGAACATACAATTCAATTATAATAATTTATCTCAGTTTTTGGTATTTTCATGGTAGGGCATTTGTGATTTCAAGGTAGGTCCCCTCCTAGCTACGGCCGCGGGTAGATGACGTACTTGAGGGAGAGCGCGTAGTGCGTGTCGGTGTGGTGCAGCGCGGGCGGCGGCGCGGGGTGTCGCGGGCGCACGCGCAGCAGGAAGGTGCCGTCCACGCGCCGCTCCAGCCGCGCCGTCGCCGTCTCGCGGCCCATCTCGCCCACGTACCTGCCACCACACACAAATATACAATATGATTCGAAATTGGTATAATAAACCTAACCTAGCCTTAGAACCTTAGCCTTAAAATGTTGATTCTCCAGCTCGGAGGTCACCAATTAGTTTCGCTCACTAACTATGTCTAAGCTTGTCAAAGCATAGCATTTGTATGGACCTGTACAGAATGGTATTCATTTTTAGGACGAACAAAAAATGTGTAAACAATATTCTGTCCCCATAAAATGATTTCATATCCTAGGTATACATGACGTAGGATAGCAGATCCAACTGTTCTGAATCACATAATAGGTATTTACGCAAGTTAGGGACGTCATTTTCTAAGTCCCCCGTAGACATATACGAAACAAATGTGTGTGTGTAGGATATCTGTGTGTACTAGTGTGTAGGATATCTGACCACATGTAGTAGTGCAGCGCCTGGTCGGGCTGGTGCTGGTGCGGCGGCAGCGGGGGCGCGGCCGCCAGCCCGCCGCCGCAGCGCCCCGACAGCGCGATGCACTCCTTGTGCGCGCACGCGTTGCACACCGAGCACAGGTAGCCCTGCCCGAACACAGTACATCAGTATCGACACGCGACAACTATTACGACCGCGACGAGCGGGATAAACACCAAAACCACTGGGTCACGCGTAAATTTTTTTGCCATACCAAAACAAACTGTATGAACTCATAGAAAAAGTTAATTCTTCAATGAAATGTCATTAAACGGAGCGAGCGACTTTGACACGTAGTTGCGTGAATTTTACTACAGAAATTGAATCTTTATGCATACTGATACAGTGTGCGTTTTGTTATTGGCCCCAGTGTGTCTTTGCAGTTCTATTGCTGTCTGTCCCCTAATCAGCCTACTCATCATTCACACGCCATATTATACTAGACCAGGGTTCGGCAACCTTTTGAGTCGGAAGTGCCAATAATTACAAGTTTTTAAAGCATCGCGACGCTCATCATAAGGCGTCACGACACTCATCATAAGACGTCGCGACGCTCACTATACGGCGTCGCGACGCTCAATATACGGCGTTGCGACGCTCGTCATGAGGCGTCGCGACACGCGCTATATAGCGTCGCGACGCTCACTGTACGAACAGCGTCGTGACGCCTTATGATGAGCGCCGCGATGTTTTAAAAACTTGTAATTTTTGGCACTTCCGACTCAAAAGGTTGCCGACCCCTGGTCTAGTATGATATGGCGTGTGAATGATGTGTAGGCTGACTAGGGGACAGACAGCAATAGAACAGCAAAGACACACTGGGGCCAATACCAAAACGTCACTAATAAGCGTCACTTGACAAACAGATAGACGGACAACGTGAGGATTTCTATTGTCTTTTTGAGGTACGGAACCTTAAAAATTGATATTCGAATACCTAAAATTGACGAATATTTGCACGCCTGCCACTCCCATAGCGGCTTTGAAATATTGAGTCCTACTGTCATGAAGAAAAAAAATCCGTAGTAAAAGGAGCGTGCATGTGTAACTCTTCGAAGACGCAAGACATTTTACACGAATATTTGTTTTTCCGAGTCTAAAATACTGACATTACTGACTATTATCAGAAAAAACTGACTGTTACTGACCACAGTTCAAAAAACTGACTTTACTGACCACTTTCGACCCCTGTATGTTGTTATGTCTTTAAGGGGTGTGGATTTTGTTAAAAAAAAGATACTTAATTCGAAGACTAATAATTGTAAGCAAATTCTGAAGAGACATCTTCGGAAATTACCGCAGACGGGAATCGAACCTGGTGCAGTAAGACAAGCTGCCTACGCTGAAATCACTAGAACAAGCCGTTATATTCTGTTAACTATATTCTTTTAAGTTGTTAGTATTTGATGTTACAATTGTTACCTGAAATATCCTCCCCTTGAGAAACTTGGAGCAGTGATGGCAGGTGGCCGGCTTCTCGAAGGTGTGTAAAACAAACTTGTGGTTCGTGCTCCGACAACCAGGTGGCTCCAGATTATCACTGTGAGGACAGATTGCCTTACTTAAACAACATTTCTGATATCACGTAGCATTGACTTCAAACCCGTCATAAGACACATAAGTCTACAGGGCGTTTCAGAAATCCGAAATAATACTTGGCCGTCAGCATGAGTATCAGGTATAACTGAATGGTATAATTTTGGCGTCCCGTATCGCCTTGAGCCACTTGCGCTTGCAGTCGTCGGTGCGCGCGTAGAGCGTGAAGGTGGCGTCCTTGGTGCGGCGCACGAGGTAGAAGTGTAATGTACTCACATGGCGTCCCGTATCGCCTTGACCCACTTGCGCTTGCAGTCGTCGGTGCGCGCGTAGAGCGTGAAGGTGGCGTCCTTGGTGCGGCGCACGAGGTAGAAGTGTAATGTACTCACATGGCGTCCCGTATCGCCTTGACCCACTTGCGCTTGCAGTCGTCGGTGCGCGCGTAGAGCGTGAAGGTGGCGTCCTTGGTGCGGCGCACGAGGTAGAAGTGTAATGTACTCACATGGCGTCCCGTATCGCCTTGACCCACTTGCGCTTGCAGTCGTCGGTGCGCGCGTAGAGCGTGAAGGTGGCGTCCTTGGTGCGGCGCACGAGGTAGAAGTGTAATGTACTCACATGGCGTCCCGTATCGCCTTGACCCACTTGCGCTTGCAGTCGTCGGTGCGCGCGTAGAGCGTGAAGGTGGCGTCCTTGGTGCGGCGCACGAGGTAGAAGTGTAATGTACTCACATGGCGTCCCGTATCGCCTTGACCCACTTGCGCTTGCAGTCGTCGGTGCGCGCGTAGAGCGTGAAGGTGGCGTCCTTGGTGCGGCGCACGAGGTAGAAGTGTAATGTACTCACATGGCGTCCCGTATCACCTTGACCCACTTGCGCTTGCAGTCGTCGGTGCGCGCGTAGAGCGTGAAGGTGGCGTCCTTGGTGCGGCGCACGAGGTAGAAGTGTAATGTACTCACATGGCGTCCCGTATCACCTTGACCCACTTACGCTTGCAGTCGTCGGTGCGCGCGTAGAGCGTGAAGGTGGCGTCCTTGGTGCGGCGCACGAGGTAGAAGTGTAATGTACTCACATGGCGTCCCGTATCGCCTTGACCCACTTGCGCTTGCAGTCGTCGGTGCGCGCGTAGAGCGTGAAGGTGGCGTCCTTGGTGCGGCGCACGAGGTAGAAGTGTAATGTACTCACATGGCGTCCCGTATCGCCTTGACCCACTTGCGCTTGCAGTCGTCGGTGCGCGCGTAGAGCGTGAAGGTGGCGTCCTTGGTGCGGCGCACGAGGTAGAAGTGTAATGTACTCACATGGCGTCCCGTATCGCCTTGACCCACTTGCGCTTGCAGTCGTCGGTGCGCGCGTAGAGCGTGAAGGTGGCGTCCTTGGTGCGGCGCACGAGGTAGAAGTGTAATGTACTCACATGGCGTCCCGTATCACCTTGACCCACTTGCGCTTGCAGTCGTCGGTGCGCGCGTAGAGCGTGAAGGTGGCGTCCTTGGTGCGGCGCACGAGGTAGAAGTGTAATGTACTCACATGGCGTCCCGTATCACCTTGACCCACTTACGCTTGCAGTCGTCGGTGCGCGCGTAGAGCGTGAAGGTGGCGTCCTTGGTGCGGCGCACGAGGTAGAAGTGTAATGTACTCACATGGCGTCCCGTATCGCCTTGACCCACTTGCGCTTGCAGTCGTCGGTGCGCGCGTAGAGCGTGAAGGTGGCGTCCTTGGTGCGGCGCACGAGGTAGAAGTGTAATGTACTCACATGGCGTCCCGTATCGCCTTGACCCACTTGCGCTTGCAGTCGTCGGTGCGCGCGTAGAGCGTGAAGGTGGCGTCCTTGGTGCGGCGCACGAGGTAGAAGTGTAATGTACTCACATGGCGTCCCGTATCGCCTTGACCCACTTGCGCTTGCAGTCGTCGGTGCGCGCGTAGAGCGTGAAGGTGGCGTCCTTGGTGCGGCGCACGAGGTAGAAGTGTAATGTACTCACATGGCGTCCCGTATCGCCTTGACCCACTTGCGCTTGCAGTCGTCGGTGCGCGCGTAGAGCGTGAAGGTGGCGTCCTTGGTGCGGCGCACGAGGTAGAAGTGTAATGTACTCACATGGCGTCCCGTATCGCCTTGACCCACTTGCGCTTGCAGTCGTCGGTGCGCGCGTAGAGCGTGAAGGTGGCGTCCTTGGTGCGGCGCACGAGGTAGAAGTGTAATGTACTCACATGGCGTCCCGTATCGCCTTGATCCACTTGCGCTTGCAGTCGTCGGTGCGCGCGTAGAGCGTGAAGGTGGCGTCCTTGGTGCGGCGCACGAGGTAGAAGTGTAATGTACTCACATGGCGTCCC
The DNA here is from genome assembly GCA_914767695.1 of Ptilodon capucinus. Taxonomy (NCBI): domain Eukaryota; kingdom Metazoa; phylum Arthropoda; class Insecta; order Lepidoptera; family Notodontidae; genus Ptilodon; species Ptilodon capucinus. The sequence continues at coordinate 12,929,635 of OU611811.1, forward strand.
GTATCGCCTTGACCCACTTGCGCTTGCAGTCGTCGGTGCGCGCGTAGAGCGTGAAGGTGGCGTCCTTGGTGCGGCGCACGAGGTAGAAGTGTAATGTACTCACATGGCGTCCCGTATCGCCTTGACCCACTTGCGCTTGCAGTCGTCGGTGCGCGCGTAGAGCGTGAAGGTGGCGTCCTTGGTGCGGCGCACGAGGTAGAAGTGTAATGTACTCACATGGCGTCCCGTATCGCCTTGACCCACTTGCGCTTGCAGTCGTCGGTGCGCGCGTAGAGCGTGAAGGTGGCGTCCTTGGTGCGGCGCACGAGGTAGAAGTGTAATGTACTCACATGGCGTCCCGTATCACCTTGACCCACTTGCGCTTGCAGTCGTCGGTGCGCGCGTAGAGCGTGAAGGTGGCGTCCTTGGTGCGGCGCACGAGGTAGAAGTGTAATGTACTCACATGGCGTCCCGTATCGCCTTGACCCACTTGCGCTTGCAGTCGTCGGTGCGCGCGTAGAGCGTGAAGGTGGCGTCCTTGGTGCGGCGCACGAGGTAGAAGTGTAATGTACTCACATGGCGTCCCGTATCGCCTTGACCCACTTGCGCTTGCAGTCGTCGGTGCGCGCGTAGAGCGTGAAGGTGGCGTCCTTGGTGCGGCGCACGAGGTAGAAGTGTAATGTACTCACATGGCGTCCCGTATCGCCTTGACCCACTTGCGCTTGCAGTCGTCGGTGCGCGCGTAGAGCGTGAAGGTGGCGTCCTTGGTGCGGCGCACGAGGTAGAAGTGTAATGTACTCACATGGCGTCCCGTATCGCCTTGACCCACTTGCGCTTGCAGTCGTCGGTGCGCGCGTAGAGCGTGAAGGTGGCGTCCTTGGTGCGGCGCACGAGGTAGAAGTGTAATGTACTCACATGGCGTCCCGTATCGCCTTGACCCACTTGCGCTTGCAGTCGTCGGTGCGCGCGTAGAGCGTGAAGGTGGCGTCCTTGGTGCGGCGCACGAGGTAGAAGTGTAATGTACTCACATGGCGTCCCGTATCGCCTTGACCCACTTGCGCTTGCAGTCGTCGGTGCGCGCGTAGAGCGTGAAGGTGGCGTCCTTGGTGCGGCGCACGAGGTAGAAGTGTAATGTACTCACATGGCGTCCCGTATCGCCTTGACCCACTTGCGCTTGCAGTCGTCGGTGCGCGCGTAGAGCGTGAAGGTGGCGTCCTTGGTGCGGCGCACGAGGTAGAAGTGTAATGTACTCACATGGCGTCCCGTATCGCCTTGACCCACTTGCGCTTGCAGTCGTCGGTGCGCGCGTAGAGCGTGAAGGTGGCGTCCTTGGTGCGGCGCACGAGGTAGAAGTGTAATGTACTCACATGGCGTCCCGTATCGCCTTGACCCACTTGCGCTTGCAGTCGTCGGTGCGCGCGTAGAGCGTGAAGGTGGCGTCCTTGGTGCGGCGCACGAAGTAGAAGTGTAATGTACTCACATGGCGTCCCGTATCGCCTTGACCCACTTGCGCTTGCAGTCGTCGGTGCGCGCGTAGAGCGTGAAGGTGGCGTCCTTGGTGCGGCGCACGAGGTAGAAGTGTAATGTACTCCCATGGCGTCCCGTATCGCCTTGACCCACTTGCGCTTGCAGTCGTCGGTGCGCGCGTAGAGCGTGAAGGTGGCGTCCTTGGTGCGGCGCACGAGGTAGAAGTGTAATGTACTCACATGGCGTCCCGTATCACCTTGACCCACTTGCGCTTGCAGTCGTCGGTGCGCGCGTAGAGCGTGAAGGTGGCGTCCTTGGTGCGGCGCACGAGGTAGAAGTGTAATGTACTCACATGGCGTCCCGTATCACCTTGACCCACTTACGCTTGCAGTCGTCGGTGCGCGCGTAGAGCGTGAAGGTGGCGTCCTTGGTGCGGCGCACGAGGTAGAAGTGTAATGTACTCACATGGCGTCCCGTATCGCCTTGACCCACTTGCGCTTGCAGTCGTCGGTGCGCGCGTAGAGCGTGAAGGTGGCGTCCTTGGTGCGGCGCACGAGGTAGAAGTGTAATGTACTCACATGGCGTCCCGTATCGCCTTGACCCACTTGCGCTTGCAGTCGTCGGTGCGCGCGTAGAGCGTGAAGGTGGCGTCCTTGGTGCGGCGCACGAGGTAGAAGTGTAATGTACTCACATGGCGTCCCGTATCGCCTTGACCCACTTGCGCTTGCAGTCGTCGGTGCGCGCGTAGAGCGTGAAGGTGGCGTCCTTGGTGCGGCGCACGAGGTAGAAGTGTGACGCCCAACGCGCGTCCGTGCGCAGCGCGCGCCGCCCGCCGCCCTCTTCCACGCGGTACTCCGCCAGCCGCACGCCCACGCGGTACGAGTACTGGTTCTCCTACCGCACACATACTAGCTACGTTAAGATGGATGGCTATCTGACGAGGAGTTTTTTAAGTTGGCATGAAGTAATTAGAAACTTAACAGAATAACGAACAACACTCGAATGTGTCCCGGGTCAAATCTAGCACGATAGACATTATATCTAAAACAATACGACAACATTTGTCGTTTTGTTTCGTAATATGCAGGGGTCGAAACACATTGTATGGTCAAAAATACTGATTTTACTGACTGTGAGACTTGAAAATACTGACTTTACTGAACTAACTTTAAAGGGAAACCCCAAAATCCCCTTACAGATATTTTACAGAAAAAAGTGTCCTATATACAGGTATCAGAAATCCGAAATAATACTTTAAGTCGCTCATACGTGGGTGCTTAGTGTTTCCGAGTTATAGACCTTAGGATACTTGTCACAGGTATCGTGTTCTGCCTTTTGGGTACATCCATTACCCTATTCAGCAGTGTGAACTACACTTATGAGGGGCAAATACCGGTATTCACAAAACAAAACATGATTTTTTTGCATAGGACTCGAGATATGTTGAGTTAGAAATATTGATTTCAATAATGTTTTATACCATTTTGTTGTATACCCAAAACTGATGCAAACGTCAAAGTATTATTTCGGACTTCTGAAAAATCCTGTATAATGCCTCTACTTAGCCCCGTCACACACACTGGGGCATCGAGACGCGAATTTTTTATTGCCAATCCCAAAACAAATTCTGTTCCAATATGGCTCTGTCTGCAACATAAGACTTCGCGATGGCGTCGCGACGGTCGCTACACGGCATCGCGGCGCCCACGATAAGGCGCCGTGTCGCCCATTATTAGGCGTCGCGAGGCTCTCTATAAAGCGTCACGACACTCACCATAAGGCGTCGCGACGCTCATTATAAGGCGGCGCGACGGTCCCCATACGGCGTCCCACGCTCACTATAAAGCGTCGCGACTCTCATTATAAGGCGTCTCACGCTCAATATAAAGCGTCGCGATTCTCACTACAAACCGTCCCGACGCTTTATAGTGAACGTCGCGACGCCGTATAACGAGTGTCGCTTGAAAGATAGACAGACGGACAACGGGAGGGTTTCTATTTTCCTTTTGAGGTACCGAACCTTAAAAATTCATATTCGAATACCTAAAATTGATGAATAATTATTGGCAAACCCTACCGGAGTCCTGCCTGGAGTCCTACCGTCAGGCATTAAGAAGAAATATCTGTATTAAAAGAAGCGTGTGTATATAACTCTTTGAAGACACATACTATTTACACGAAAATTAGTATTTCCGAATCTAAAATACTGACATTACTGACTTTACACACCAGTTTAAACCCCTGAATATGTCGAGTTAGAGAAAATGTCGACAATGCGAGAATTTGGTCCCTGTTGTAACGATAACTAAAACTAAACCCTTTAAATTTGCACGTATATGGTCGTTTCAGCATACGTGCGTACACACGGGTTCGAACCGGTGGTGGTGGCGATTGCAGTAGCAATATGGATTCAGACGAAGCAACAATTGAAACATTGAGTGTAGCGCACATACGAGTTACCCGGAACATACACACAGTCGTACAGACAGACGGACAGATAAACATTTTAGATAAAAAGTACAAAGGGGCAGTACAATTGTGTATATTAGTATAGATGGTGCGACTGACCCTCACAGGTTTGCAGAGCAGCATGAGCTTGTCGAAGACGAAGACGTATCGCGAGCGCAGCTTCTGGTCCTCGTGCGCCTTGACCTTGAGCTCGCCGTCCAGCAGCAGCCGGCCGTACGCCGCCAGCCCCGCGCCGCCCGCGCCCAGCGCGCCGCCCTCCCAGTCTATTATACTCTCCTGGTAATATCAACCACCGTTTACACGTTTTCAGGGCACCGATCGCCTCCGTCATTACAGATTATATGCATCGTAATCGTATCTGATTTGAATCGCATAGTATGCAGTGGTCGAACGCACGCCTGGCAATCGAAGTGTGCAGGTTCAAACCCCGGCTCGCACGTCTGGGATTTATGTGCGAATCCCATTTTCATCCGAGATTATCACTTGCTATAAAACGGTGAAGGAAAACATCGTGAGGAAACATACACGTTTGAGGGAACTTGACTAGTTTTCGATAGATTTGTCTGCCAACCCGCACTGGGCCAGCGTGGTGGACTATGGCCCGAATCCCTCTCGCATTGAGGGGAGGCCCGTGCCCAGCAGTGGGACGTTAAAAGGGCTGTAGTAAATTATATGCATCATCATCACGCCTGTAGTCCCCGCACTGCACCGCTGGATACCCACACTTCGCCGATGTAATTTGGTCCCAGTGTAATAGAAAGCGAGCCATATAACTATTATACCGGACACATTCCCTGTCAATATGAGGGAGAATCAGGCCATGGTCCACCGCGCTAAACTGGTTGTGAACTTCACACGCCTTATAGACGTCCAGGTTGGCTCCCGATATTTACCTTAACCATGCAGCGAGTGGTAATCATTTTTGAAAATGGCATTTACACACGGAATCCCATAATCCCAGAGGTACGAGGCTGGTGTTTGAACCTGCTTAGAAAACTTTTTCTTGCAGCTTAATAATTACCACATTTTTTAGTGTTCATCATTTGAAAGTATTCACCTGAACTTTAGCGAGAAGCACCAGCACCTCGCTATCCCTCTTGACTTCGTTGATGTACTGCGCCACGTCCACCATGGCCTCTTTCGCTCGCTCCAACCCTCGAAACTCTTCGTGATTCTACAAGAGTTCCATTATTAGAGTGTAGTCCGCGATAAGAAGACACGACAATCAAGACAGATGTATACTTCTAATGTATAAAGCGGGTTATAGACTACGCTATAATATAAATAGCATATAGTATATAGCACAACAGATATTGTTGTGCTTGGCGTTGGCACCATACATTGTTATGGCCACGTTCACACTGTACTGTACTATATATTATTGGCTTTGTATGGTGCGCGTTATTGTTGTGCTATATATTATAGCGTGGTCTGAAAGCCGCTTAACAAATTTTGAGCCAGATTGGTCTAGTGCAGGGGTCGGCAACCTACGGCTCTTTAGTTCCATACGCAAATATTCTTTATTTTATTTTAAAAAAAACCGTTCTGAACCGATTAACGAAGATTAGGCACCATTTCTATTCACTTGCATAAATAAAGTTTATTGATGGAAACACAAAAACTGTGGCTCTATTAAAACACAACAACATTTGTAATATTAGTAGGTAGGATTATGTACTCACCGGTTGTGTTTCGTGAACCAACTTGTCCAGCAGCAGATGGTATTTGAGCACCCTCTGCATCGGCACTGACAGTATATCTCGCAGCTGTATCCTATTATCACTGTGTTCCTTTTGACATTTCTGTAACAGGCAAACTTCGAACAACAATCCATAAACGAATACATCATCATCATCACATCATCACGCCTGTATTCCCCCGAAGGGGTAGGCAGAGGTGCACTGCAGTGCGCCCATACTTCGCCGATGTATTTTGGTCCCAATGTAATGGGGGGCGAGCCTATTGCCATTATACCAGGCACATTCCCCCTCAATACGAGGGAGATTTGGGCCTAATCCACCACGCTGGCCCAGTGCGGGTTGGTGAACTTCACACGCCTAGACGTGCAGGTTTCCTCACGATGTTTTCCTTCACCATTCAGCAATTGGTAATCATTGTTGAAAATGACATTCGCACATGAAAATTATCTCAGAGGTGCGGGCCTGGGATTTGAACTTGCACCCCTTACGTTCAAGGCGGGCGTCCTTGCCCACGGGGCTACCACTGATTTACGGGCTACCTGTGCTTTATGTATGTTGCCATAACAAAAGAAAGATAAACGTACAGCTAACTGTTTGTTGAAAGTGTTGTCTCTCGCGTCGAGGGCCTTGAGCGTGTCCTGCGCGTGCGTGAGGTTGGAGCAGTAGTCTCCATAGAGCAGCAGCCGCTCGCGCCACGCCAGGAACACGTCGGCCAGTCGCGGCGCGCCGCTGCCCGGCACGCACGCCTCCGTCGCCAGCTTCAGCTGTCGCAGCAGCCCCGTGTGGGTCTCATGCAGCTCCTGCAGATGCGACAGTTCCTTATCCCACCATTGACTGTATAAACTGGACTTGCCTAACTTCAACTTCCCTTTTTGGTATCAAATGGTCCCAGCGTGCTGTTTTTGTGTTGCTTTATTTGTTATTGTTAGTAGTTTTGACGTGAGTGTTTTATGTACCACAGTGACAGAAAATGGTTAGAGGATTGATCGCGTTACCGACTCCATTTTTATCTCCTCAAAGCGGGGAATTGACGGGGTCTTAACCCTACATTACGTGTCATGATTCTTCTTGTTAAGATTCTCATGAGAATCAAGAATCCTAATGGTTTTTATTTTACCTTCAAAAACTAAAAACCTAATAAAGTTATGATACATTTACAGTGGCTTTATAGAACACTTTTGTACCGAAAAATGACATTGTATTTAAATTTATTTCAATTTCAGTTTATTTGTATTCATTCTTTTATCAATGGTAGCCTTACCTTAATACCGAAGAATACGATTTGCAGATCCTGAGGTTTGAGATACGGCATCAGCGGCCTCATGAAGTGCTTGATAATTTTGTTCAGCACGTCTATATAATTGCATTCTGTGTCGACCAACTCCTTTATGACATAGTCTCTCTTCTCTAGACTTTGGGACGACGTCGCTAACTGGAATAGATACAAACGAATACAGTCCAGAAAATGGAAAAAGAAACACGTGATACGCGCAAACATACAAAGCCAACTACACAACAAATATATCTTGTAACGACCGCGCCAAATCACTTTGAGATTACTTTCTATGTCGATACAAGCGATTTTTGAATAGCATCGCCAAATAAATTTAAAGATCCAATTAGATTTGGCGCTGGTTATACAAATAAGATTACTCTATTTAATATCTACTAATCATAGCACTTACATTGAGAAGCCCGTTTATTTTTATCATCAGGAATGTATGGTATGGAGAACCGGCCAGTTGGTCGCGATGAAAAAAAGGCGATGGCAAAACTAATAGCCGCGTTGTAAAAACATCGTGGTCCGAGGAGTAATAGCGCCATGAATAATTCAATTCGCGCATTGCGAGCGATTCGATAGACTTTTACTCGTTTCCGAATGTGTTTTGCGTCCGTTGGAGATTTTCTAGGGAACGTTGTGAGAGTTTTTGATGGAGTGTGTTATTTTTTAAATTACATAGTAAATCGACACCAAGAAATGTGTTAAATAAATTAAAGTGATGTACACTTGCTTTGTTGATAGTACTATTTATTAATGTGTACTATTTTATAGCGAATTTAATAAACATTTGAAATGTACTTACTCTAACTCATAAATATACCTACTCGTATCTATATTTATAACGAAACAATCATGAATTAAATTGGCTTGCCAATGTATGGCACCAAATAAATCTGAGCGTATTGCCTTCCTTCTTACGGCCGTTACGTATGAGCAAGACGGCAATATTTTTAGTGCTGTCAAATATAGTTTAGTTGTAGTTTCGGTACGGCAAAATTGACACCAATACATAATCTAACGGTGGGCATTAAATACTTCTTTATAATACTGAATAAAAACTATTTCTCCTCGCACAACGAATCCAAGCCGAAACAAAAAAAAGGCAAATTAAAAAAAAAGTCTTAGCATACTGTATTGAAAGCGGGCGGGTGGTGCGGGGCGGGGGGCAGTTCCCGCGCGGTCTTCACCGAGCACAGGTCGTGGTAGATTTCCTCGTCGTGGATGCGCGCGCAGTAGCTCGCGTACTCACCGACGTCGCCGGCCGGTGCGCACGCGCCGCCCGCGCCGCTGCGTGCGTGCCGACACATTATGCACATGCATTTTGGAAGCTTTGCATTCGCTTTCCAAGTGGAATTGTATTTGTATCGAGCAGTATCCGCAGGTGCGCTTTGATACTACTACCACATTCACATCGAAAGCGAATACAGCAAAACAATAAAGTAATACACATATACAGGGTGTATCAGGAGTCCGAAATGATACTTTGGGTACATATATGGTAGCTCATATGTGATGCTTAGTGTCAACAAAACAGTTTATACCTAACTATCATAGTTTCTGAGTTATACGACCTTTGAATATTTGTCACTGGTATCGTGTTCTGGCCTTTGGGTACATCCACAATCCTATTCAGCAGTGTATATTACACTTATGAGGGGCGACAATCAATATTTACAAAACAGAACACACAAATTGTACATAGTTCTCGAGATATTACGAGTTATCGAAATTGACGACGAACAAAAGTTTGGAAAAACATGGTCGAATTTCGATCATTTTTTTATACCATTTAGTTGTATACCCGATGGCGATGCAAACGTCAAAGTATTATTTCGGATATCTGAAACACCCTGTAAAGATATGTGACATGTATTTCTAAGGTATAGGGTTTATAAGGGCTATACAAAATAACTACACGTGTCGGGTATTGTAGCTGTTCCTTTGCCTGCGTTTATTTTATCTTATTGCGTTAACCATCCTTTATTTTGTTACTAGTTACTACACGGAGAAAAAAGGCAAATTTCATTTAGGGGAATATTGTGATGTTAACTAGAAACTATAACTGTAAAGGGAATAACTGTAAGGTAAATATTTATAAGACGGTTTTCGTTCAGATAAAAGGTTTAATAAGATGTGTAGATAAAAGCATTCATTATCAGTACTTGACTTCGATAAATCAGTCTATAAATTAAGGGAAGTCTTCACACATGGGATTCAAAAATGTTACAGTACAAAGATTGAATGTAACGATTATAATTAAATCAGTAAGCTAAACAAACAACCACACTTAAAGATAAATACCACATTACGCTAACCCCACAAATCATGTTACTGCATACGTTGCATAATTCAAGAACGTGTGTAATTCTAAACGAATTTATTATGTGCACTAATATGTAGAGCATTACTTGACCAATGTTAATATTTCCTAGTTTTAAAAATGTCCAAGTAATGTATAAATTATTTGACACCAAAACGAACTCTCAATCAATACTCATAAGGATTGTATTTGTGTGGTAAAAACCACGCGACCACGCAGCAAATTTCGCACATGCCGTCAATGACGTATCGCTGAAGAATGACCATTTTCTACTAGTCAATACAGTTCGATTTTCAGCATAAATATTACGCTAAGTACATGAAGTGCGTTTCTTTATCTATTGCACTTAAGATAGACCTGTCATAAAACGTTTATTGTGACCAATAAAGATAATGGTCCCGCATGATGGTTTATTATGAAAACGTTAACCGATTTTAAGACCGCTCGGAGTACAGCTGATAGACAAGTTTTACGATGCTATTTAACATCCCAGTGTTTTAAAACATTAATAGAATCATGAGGTCCCAGAAAAGTGTTTAAAATAATTAAAGCAATCATAGGAACATGATTTTCGCTCCCACACCGATCCCCATGTGGAAATAGAGCGAGAAGAAGACGTAAGAAAAGATGGATGGAGTGTGTGAAAAGTGATTGCCAGTTTCCATTTACATTAGAATATGCCTTAATGTGATGCCGAAATATTAATACTAGTGCAAGTAGCAACTGCTGGCGCACTGGGTCGTCGACCCTCGCGCATACAATTACTTGCCCAAAACATTATTGACACAAAGAAAAAAAACTGAGCAGTCGCGGGACGCCTGGCAGATGTGAAACAAAACATAAACGTCGTAGCGGCAAGTGAGCGGAGTCTAAGCGGCTGAAAGAACCGAGGAGCCGAGAAGTACGAAGCGTGGCCGCATTTAAAACTATACTTTATGAATTAAGTAATAAGGTCGATTTCATTTTGTTGTGGCGAAGCGCTCGCTACGCCAAAAATCAGGTTTACCATCGCCTATAGATGTTTCACATCAAAAATTCTACAATGAAATGACACTGATAAGCGCGAGCGGATTTGACCGATGACTTTTTCCACACATATTCAATCATTATGCATATAGAGTATATAGACACGAGTTCGTTTTGTTATTGGCAAAAATGCTGTCACCGCATTGTGCGGGGTTTTAAGTCGTCGAATGCCATTCTGTATCTAAAAACGCCATTATACATTATTTGTAAGTTTTTGATGTGCGAAAAGATCGACCGAGATGAAGGATCAACGCTCTACAGCGATCATGATTTAGCGAATGTGGATGACCTCGTTAGATAACTTCTCTAAAGGGGCACATTGATATGCCTATGGATGTTGCTTATACGAAATAAAGCAAAACTGGACTGCTACTTCCTGTGTTTTCGACATTTACATATTATTTATATAGGTGCTTAATATTTTGTGAACCGTAGCATAATGTTCCTTGAGACAAGATTACTAGCAATGACAGGTTATCACACTACCTACTAGCAGTCGATTATCAAACTCTTGAATATTATAGAAAGTTATGACCCATTTACAGTGGCGTTATAGTACACCTTTGCACTAAATAAGTTGGTTGTGAAGGTGAGGTATGTGAATGAATAGAAATTTGTGTAAAAACCCGGCCAAGTGCGAGTCGAACTCGCGCACAAAGGGTTCCGTACCATTGTCTATAAAAACGGGAAAAAAATCACGTTTGCTGTATGGAAGCCCCTTAAATATTTATTTTATTCTGTATTTTAGTATTTGTTGTTATAGCGGCAACAAAAATACATTATCTGTGAAAATTTCAACTTTCTAGCTATCACGGTTCATGAGATACAGCCTGGTGACGGACGGACGGACGGACAGCGAAGTCTCAGTAATAGGGTTCCCGTTTTACCCTTTGGGTACGGAACCCTAAAAATGTGCTCAAATGGGCTTATGCCAATCGATAATTTGCCAGTGTGGGAATCGAATCTGGAAACTCTCGGTTACCACGGCGGCAGTCCTTTCTAATATTCGGCTATTGACACTTTTGGCTAGCCTTTGTGGCTAGTCGTGCCCTGAGTGGATTAATAATGTAAGATATTTGAAAAGGAAAACCGTTTGTAAATTGTACTTTAAACTTTGTAACTGCCTTCAGTCAGGGTTTTATCCTTTAAAGGACAGTAGCATGCGGAAAAGTAAATCAACCTGTGTTATCCATAACTTAATCTTTCTACTAATTGGTAAGCTATGCAGCAAACAAACAAAAATGTTTGATGGCAGAGGTCACAACCCTCAGTAATGTATGAGGAATACGCCTTAAGGAGGAGGTAAGCTATGAGCCATGTAAGTATTTATTTAAGGGTGTGAGATGGCTAAAAACATTTCTTAGAACTTCAATTTGCGAGTTAATCCTTATCTCACGTCTTATCGCGTCGCGCGAATAGATATTACGTCTTGCGGACACAATTGCCATTATTGTGGGAAAATTTATTACGTCATATGATAAAGTGAAATTAGTTCCGTCGTTGTTTTGAATATTGCGAATTAGCTATCTGAGATAAGGTTGAAAGCGGCAGTTCCGGAAGCCGTTGGATTTCCGGAACAATGTGTTGACCCACTGCAAATCTATTCTGACTTAAACTAGTCTAAAAAAATACTGTGCTGAAAAGCTTCCTATATTAAAGACGCATACATTTGACGCTAAGTTGTCTTTTAATTGTGCATAAAATATTGACAGTGCTAGAAAATATTTTAAAGCTAAATGTTTAGTACAAAGCAGATATTGCAATGGAGATTTTTTATAAAACAATACCATTAATTGCATTCTGTACACTTCCAGTTATACCGGTTTCGTTGAGAGCAAGCCATCGTCTCATTGTTATGTAAACATAACATGTAGATTACTTTTTAAATTAATTGTAATGGATTGCATAACCTTGGTGTGAAATTTCTCACTTTTGTTTAATAAATGATCAGTTAAAAGCATGCGTAGGTGGGACTAGACTTGCTAATTACTATTAAAAAGTTTGTTTTAAGTCCCAAGAGTTTCCAACTCTTAACCAAAACTACATTAGAGATACTAATGGACATTGTAGCGAGAGCATTTATTTTAGAAAGTGAACTTCTTTTGGGTAAATGTTTAAAAAAAGTGTTAACCTAATCATTCGGAGGAGTTATGCATGAATCTTGCACGATGTAAACCCTATTAAAAGGTTGATAGAGTTGAAATTTATTGAGATAGTTGCGACTTAGGGCATCTTGCACAATCATCAAGTGAGAGAACTCATTGATGAGCATTAAAAATAGATTAGTAGCAATTATATAGGTACGCGTGAGCATAACATACTGTAGTTTTAAATTAAGTATGGTAATGTCTACTGCGGTTTTAAGGAATTTTAGTGAAATCTATTTAGTTACATTTCTGTAAGAATTAAATTTGGAACAGATACCATAAAGGCTATAAAATTGAGGATAGTTGAAACATTATGCCATGACTGGTATAACTGGAAACACTAAAATATTTACAGCGACTGCTAGCTATGTTCTATGCTACTTGACAAATATTCGTATAATAAAACATACACTACTACTTAGGTACAGTAACTACTTTGGATTATTATTAAATGACAGACAGCAGTACTTAACATAATGAGTACCATAAAGCGACTTAATGTCTTTAAAGTATTCTGTACTTAATAATTTTAGTTAATTAAGTCCCAGTCGAAGACTACTGACATGCATTAGTTGTCTATCTTCTTTTGTACGTTAAAAATATAATATATTTACGAATATTTATCAAGCACAACCAAGGAAACCAGATTATATTGCCACCTCCGGCGTCGCCGACGTGAACTTCACGTAGCACAGGTCCTCGTATATCTCCTCGACTCGATCCTCGCACGTCGCGTTCGGTATCGTGAACTGCACCCATGGTACCTCTGCGGTCGCTATCGACGTTCGTCTATCATCGAAGTTATACGGTGGCGGTTCCAGAGTCACGCTCGGGCTACTAAAGTGTAACGTTAAGGTGATAATCTATCGAGATTTGTGTGACTGTTAGTAGTGAAATGTTAAAGTACTTACACAGATTGAAGATCTTTGTATATGTCCTCTTCTGATTGTGTCCTTTGAGCCGAGAATGGCCTGTAAATGATTAAATTTGTGAGTATTGACAAACAAATAGTCAAATCATATTTAGCACACGCTAATACAGAATGATTTGAGTTAATTGGCCGGATACATTGTAGCAGATGCTCATTGATCAATCATTGTTTAATATTGAATGTATTCGACGTAAGAAATGTTTATATTATGCTTATCTAAAAGTAGATTGGCGGTATTTTTGATGCCTAGGTTTAGCACGTCAACACGTGAAATCTGACCCACAAATTTATAGAAAGGTCTCATAAAAATACAGTGGCATTGCAGAACACTTTTATGATGAAATATACCATTCTAGGTGGTATGTAAATGGTAAGAAATTTATTTTAAAAAAACATTGGTCGAATTAAAACCTCTTCCTTATTTTAGGTCATTTAAATATCAGAGTCAATAAGTAATGGTAGCCGCACTGCAGTGCACCTCTGCCTACCCCTTCCGGCAATACAGGCGTGATTTATTTTTTTTTCAATATCAGAGCCATTTTTAGTTTTGACTACTTATTCAGTACTAAATATCGCCAACACATTCTCATTGTATGATCCTTATACCATATAAAGGATGGAGTGATTCCACTTATTCTGTTATTCACACTTACTATTGAAAAAGCAATTACTATTGAAAATTGTATTAATACAAATTTTACTCACTTTATATTCTTACCCAGTGCCTTTGGACATTGGCTGAGCTTGGCCAGGGTGCACAGCACCCTGTGGAAGTTGGACAGGTCAAACAACATGGAGGGGTCGAAGAGGTCTATCTCGCGCAGCTCAAACACCTCGTGACACGTCCGCAGGAACACTTTGATGTTGCGCATGCACAGAAACTGTACCAAAAATGTTTTTTTATTGATTAAAAAGTTTTCATTCAACCATAGTGTTGTTAATTTCCATTACTTTTTAAAAGGAGTCCAATATATAATTTTGGCAGTAAGTAGTAGTGCCTAATTAAAACTCAGGACAACTTTGAAATAGCACTGACTATAATTAACTAAAATATTTTAAACACATTATTCAATATAAGGAAAGAATAAATAATTGTCATAATCTATACAAATAAATAAAATTGGAGTGTCTGTTTGTAATATCAAAATAACACTTTTTTACCAAATGCGTATGAAAGTATATACGATACCTATAACGAAAACGCAATTTTAAAATGTTTTGTCTGTCTGTCTGTTTGTTTGGAGTAAACTTCTAAACGGCTGAACCGATTTCAATGGGACTTTCACTGACAGATAGCTGACGTTCCAAGGCGTAACTTAGGCTACTTTAATTTTAGAAAAGCATTAGGTTTCCGCGGGAAAAACATAATACCCATATTTCCGGGTAATCTCCCTAAAGTCCACACGGGCGAAGTCGCGGGCACAGCTAGTTTAATATATTGTTGTTATGTATGTATGACTATTGTTGCCTACAAAATATAGTTTTAAACTCAACACATCCAGTAAGGTTAGCCATACATGTTAAGACTAGGCTTCTATTACAGATCACTTGCTCACTCTCTGTCTTATTTGATATGAGAAAAAGAGACAAAATTAACATATTTGGTGACATAACTCTAGTCCAAGCACACAGTCTGCAACTACAAGCATTTCCCATCCTTTACACTAATTTTCTTTGAAGTGCTTAATACTTAGTGTCACCAATAATATCCAATAATGTAACTATCCCCTAACCACCACCTGTTTTCCAGGTTGTACAAAAGCTGTCAGAGTAACAGTATTAAAATATTACTACTTGGTGGTAAGACCCCTCCTGACAAAATATAATAACATAATACTGACATAAAAAAAAAAAAAAAAAAAAAAGCAGTGGTAGCCGAGTGGTCGAACGCACGCTTTGCAATCAAAGTGCGCAGGTTCTATCCCCGGCTCGCACCTCTGGGTTCCATGTGCGAATCTCATTTTCATCTGAGATTATCACTTGCTAAGAAACGGTGACGGAAAACATCGTGAGGAAACCTGTGTAATAATGGCAATAGGCTTGCCCCCTATTACATTGGGACCAAAATACATCGGCGAAGTGTTGGCGCACTGCAGTGCACCTCTGCCTACCCCTTCGGGGAATACAGGCGTGATGATGTATTATTATAATACTGACAGTTAGTTGAAGAAGGTAATAGTAATAAGTCATAATTAAAAATTAATTATCCTTAACTATGTTTATTATAAGGATATCCTTGAACTTATGATAGTGTTTATATAAACAAACAGGTAATATTGCTATGATTATGTATAGCATTTTAATTGTATGAGTATTTATGTTTTTTTTTTAAATTATTTCTACTATACTAAAGTTAGTCTCATTATAATGGCCAGTATCTAACCAAGTTTGGAAAAAAATCAATAAGACTATAAGTATACAACTCAGGTAAGATACAGATGATGTTTTTGGTTTACTATGATCATGTTATGCCATCCTTTTCATGTTCAATAATGAATGAGCAAAACAGCAATTTGTTTTTTTTTGTGTACAATAAGGTGTTAAAAACACACATTTTGGTTATTGACAATTCATAAGTATCTGTATTGTTTCAAATTAAACTGATTCCAATTCAAACTTGCGGTCAATGAACTCAAGTTATAACTAATCAGAATTGTGTCATGAACATGTCAGACATATTAATGTGTAAAGAGTCAATTAATAATATGCAACTACTGATCATTCACAGAAATTTTACGATTCAGATAACACCGGAACATGCTCAGCTGCAGTTGAACACACACACACATCAATGGCAAAGGCCCATTCATCACTGCATGCATAATTCATGACCCTATGAATATAATCCAAATATAGAGGAGCTTCATTTGAATATCATATATTAATAATAATAATATATAGTGAGGAAGTTCCTCTCTCTGGAGCCCTAACCACTGGTAACTAGGACCCTGTTCCAGATGCCAGTGGGGAACTGTTTTTTATATTTTTAAATGTATTTTTTATATTTATATTTAAAAATGTAATTTTTATGAAATTAGTGAAATAAAGGAATAATATATATATTTGTACCACATTAATACCCAAACACATCATAATATACTACATAAATAAAGCTACAACACGATTTTACACTAAAAGGTGCCTGCCTTGTATCAAATTTCGTTACATGAGAATGTGACCTAGGAATTAGTTCCACATAACACGCTTGGCACTATTATTTGGGGAAATTAATGGTATAGCGGTAATTAGAGTGAAGGCCGCGACAGGGGCCCGGTTGTTACCTGCGCCATCTGAGGCCGTTGGTTCACGTCCTTCATGTCGATGGACCCGGGATGCAGGGCGTTGAGCAGATTGCACAGCAACACGCCATCGCGCAGGGTGTACGCCAGGTCGTGGATCGTACTAGTCTCCCAATTCGCCTTATGGTCGGGACGTAGCAAGGCACATCTTGTAAGCCAGGACGCGCACTCGCGCCACAGATCCTCGCCGCCAGCAGCCATGATTTACATACACTTCGTAGTGCACATCGATATCATCGGGAACGAGCAGTGCTTTTTAATAATCAACAGGCCATCAATAAACGAGGGTTAATTAATAATTGACACAGAAATTCATACAACAAACACGAACGAGCCAAGCCAGAACAAAAAACTTTGACAACTGAAAATCAGTAAGTGTTACTCTGCGTAAAAAATCCTATTGAGCATAGAGTATGAATACAGATAAAAAAATACAATTTTTCGTATATTTGTCGTTATAATTAAAATAAAAATTTACTTTCCGTATTCTTTTTTTTTTTTTTTTTTTTTTTTTTTTTTTTTTTTTTTTTTATGTGATAGGGAGGCAAACGAGCAGACGTTTCACCTGATGGTAAGTGATCAACGCCGCCCATGGACACGTGCAACACCAGGGGCATCGCAAGTGCGTTGCCGGCCTTTAACGAATGAGTATGCTCGTTTCTTGAAGGTACCTTTGTCGTATCGGTCCGGGAACACCGCTGCAGGAAGTTCATTCCACAATTTGGTGGTGCGAGGAAGAAAATTCCTGGTAAATCGCACTGTACTGGAACGCCATTCATCCAGATGGTGAGGATGGTAATGCAGTCTGTGGCGAGCCGTGCGATGGTGGAATTCAGCGGCAGGTATAATACCGAACAATTCCTCGGAACACTCTCCATGATAGAGGCGGTAGAAAATGCAGAGAGAGCCTACATCTCTACGCAACGCCAGAGGGTCTAGCCGATCAGTAAGCTTTTTGTCATCGACAATTCGAACTGCCCTTCGTTCCAGGCGGTCAAAAGGAAGAAGTTGGTACTGTGGTGCACCGGCCCAAAGGTGAGAGCAGTATTCCATGTGCGGACGGACTTGCGCCTTGTAAAGTTGCAGGCGATGAGCCGCAGTGAAATACCGCCTCGCCCTACCGAGCACACCCAGCTTTTTGGAGGCCAACTTGGCCTTACTTTCCAGATGACCGCGGAATTGCACGTCGTTCGATATGTCGACTCCAAGGATCCCGATACTTGGCTTGGCATTAAGGGGAGTGTCTTCGAAGCGAGGAGATGCGACAAAGGGGTTCTTTTTGGCGGTGAGCGCACAAATTTGTGTCTTATTGGGGTTGAATTGCACTAAGTTCAGTTTGCCCCAGTTCGAGACTAGATGTAGAGAAGCCTCGACTTCAGACACAAGTTTGTTCCGACACTCATCGACGTTTGCCCGAGAAATATTAGCACGACCGGTGTAAAGAGCATCTCCTGTACTGTCATCCGCATAACAACGGAAGTTGCTGATATTAAGCAACATATCGTTGATATGCAGCAGGAACAGGGTAGGGGATAGGACACAGCCTTGCGGGACGCCAGCATTTACGGACTTGCAATCCGAGCATGATCCGTCGACTACGACCACGATGCTCCGATCCGTGAGAAAGCTGGCGACCCATTTGCAGAATTTCTCAGGCAGCCCGTAGGAGGGAAGCTTCGAAAGAAGCGCTTTATGCCACACCCGATCAAAGGCCTTCGCTATATCCAGGCTGACCGCTAAGGCCTCACCTTTGCTCTCGACCGCCTCAGCCCAACGGTGACTCAGGTAGGCAAGAAGGTCACCGGCCGATCGACCCTGACGGAAACCGTATTGCCGGTCATTGATCAGCTGGTGGTCCTCTAAGTACCGAAGGAGCTGGCGGTTTATAATGGACTCCATTATTTTGGAGAGCAACGGAGTGATGGCGATCGGTCTGTAGTTTCTTGGTTCGGAGCGATCTCCTTTTTTAGGGATCGGGTGTACCAAAGCAGTCCTCCAAGAGACCGGGACTACGCCGTTAGAATAAGAGAGTCGGAAAAGACGCGTCAAGGTCGGAGTCAACTCAGGAGCACATGTCTTAAGCACAATTGGGGGGATACCATCCGGCCCACTCGACTTATTGATGTCCAATGAGAGTAGCGCTCTACGCACAGACTTCTGTGTAAAACGGATCTCCGGCATGGAGTAATCACAGGGAGCTATAGTCGGCGGAGACATCTCATGGTCATCAATTCTGGAGTTGGAAGCGAAGAGAGAGCCTAGAAGATCGGCTTTCTCCTTCGCAGTCTGGGCCAAGGAGTCATCCCCTCTGCGCAGTGGTGGAAAAGATGGCCGACAGAAATTCCCTTCGACAGCTTTGGCAAGAGACCAGAACGCGCGGGAACCCGAGGGGTAACGCATAAGTCTCTTGCCAATTCTGCCGATGAACTCACTCTTTGCTCCGGCCAGGGCTCTTTTGTAGGATCTGGAGGCATGATTGTACTCCTTTTTTAGGCGGTAAGAATTAGGATCCTGAGACGCCATCGCTGCAGCCCAAGCCTGAAACGACTCCCGCTTGCGGCGTGAAACCGCCTTACAGAAGCGTTCAAACCAAGGCTTTGATTTACCACCAATGGGAACTGCAGAGGATGGGACAAAAAGTTCCATGCCCTGCAGCACCACATCAGCGATAGACTCGGCATTGTCGTCAGGATCTTCCGAGGAGAAGCAAACCTTGCCCCAGGGGTAGGATGCAAAAAAGGACCGCATCCCGTCCCAGTCTGCTGACCTAAAGTGCCAGACTTGGCGGCAGCCCGCTGAACGGGGCCGTAGTTGGCGCGACAATGGCACTTTGCTCCGGATAAGGCAATGGTCCGACGACCCAAGCGGGGCATCGACGGTTACCTGATAGCCATCCGGGTGAGAGGTCAGCAGAAGATCCAACAGGGAAGGTACATGGTCTGCTGCATCCGGGATACGCGTTGGCGAGGATACCAGCTGCGACAGACCATAGGCCAGAGCAAAGTCGCGAACAGACCTGCCCGCATGATCGGTGGAACGCGAACCAAGCCATTCAGCGTGGTGGGCATTAAAATCGCCAAGTATCACGATCTCTGCGGACGGGATCCGTTCGAGTACGGAATCAGCGGCCATCTGCACATGCTCGATGAGTCGATCAGTCTCCGAGTTACCGCTATGGGACCTATAAATGCAAGCATAGACGCGGGGGTGGTCGACGCAATCTACGCTTAACAGGATGGTAGATAGGTCCCTACCTTCAAGATTTCCCAGACGTCTAACACAAATATCGTCCCTAACGTATACGCATACTCCAGCATGAGGCACAAAATTGTGCTCGAACTTGTACCCTGGATAATAAAGGTATGACGTATCCGCCGGGGACGATATCTGCGTTTCCGTGAGGAAGAGCAAGGCCGGCTTGGCCGCCTCAAGGTGATAGTGGACGGCATTCAAGTTGGAGTGCAAACCCCTGATGTTGCAGAAGTCCACGCTAAGCGCGGTAGGGGGCGCCTTGGTTCTGCTCTTGCCACGGGAAGAAGTCAAGTTTACAAGCGGAATTTTGCCCACCCCAGAGTACGCAGGGCAGCCCGAGCGTAAAAGCTCAGGGAGGGATTCTCCAGCACGCAACGTGCTGGTACCCTCCTGGGGTACGTCTTTTCTAAATGCCGCTGTCATACTTAGGGGTGGGGGTGGGGAGATGGGCTCCGGCTCTCTCGCTAACCAGGCGAAGCGCGACGACAAAAGCCGCCACTCAGACGAACGGTCTTCTGCGAGAGTGTGGTACTACCCCGGTCGAGCCAGCCCATGTGTGCTGCTGATAGCAGCGAGGCTCTACCACATGAAAGTTACTGCTCATTTGGCACCACCCAGGGGTCACGTGTAAGGCATCGAGGGCTAAACCCTACGGACGCGAGCAGTGTCGACCCCCAAAGGATTCATAGGATGTTATTTAAAAAAAACATTAATGATATTCGTATCTTCACCATTTCTGGACAGAAATCTAAAATGAGGTCAATCAATAACCAGGTGTCAAGTGAGTTGTCACTGTTGTCAGTTTTTTTTTTTTTATTTCTAGCAACATTCAACGTAGGCGAAGTGACGCGATTGCACGTCGAACGAACGATAATTCATGAAAATTTCAAGAAAAAAGTGTAATATTGTGTAGAATTTGTGCATTTCTTCCAAACAGAGGTAAGTTTCATTTCAAATCATAATATAACTATGTTCGAACATGTAAAATCATCTCAACTCAAATTCTAAAGAAATCTTATCTATGACACACCCATGTATCGGCGAAATTCCTCAAGAATGTCTGACTACTCGAAAGCAATTACATTCTTGAGGGCTCAGGCGAGTCAAAATGGATACTGTAAGCATAAACGCTAAAGGGACACCGAAGATTTCCGTCCCTAGCGGAAGTCTAAATTCGGCCCCGGCCGTTATCCTTATTAGGTTTATTTTGGAGCATTACGTCATTGTATATAAGAGGGAAGTCTGTGGGGTCGATATAGATAGAGGTAGGTATGCCGGTTGTTGCGGCAGCGATGCGTGTCGGGCGGGCGCGGGGCGAGTAGCGGTGAATCTGGAGCAGTGGGCAGTGCCGCAGCGACGGGCCTCACCTGCGCCGCTACTTTCTACGCCAGTGTAAAATCTAGACATTTAGTGCTCTGAATATTGATTGTCTACAGCTGTGTACTGTTTCATGTCAGGTATTGTGTGGGTTGAATGTTTATTTTTATTTGTGTTTAGAATTTCAATGTTAGCTTTTTTTAATTTATAAAACAAAAGGAAGCTTTACATATTAATTATATTAGATTTTTTTATTGGAAATGCTTTAACTTATATTAGAGCACATCTTTTCCATATACCTAAGTAGCCTAAGTACCTATTATCAGTTTATTTTTTGACTCACATGAATGCAGAAAGTGAAAATTACATTAATCAAAGATTTTTTTTTCCTTTGTAAACTTTTAAATTGAATTTAAAAAAAAAAGAAAAAAATATTTATTCCAAGGAGTATTGGTGCATTATAAAAACAAAATAGGTTGGTGCACTATGTATCTACTTCATTATTTATCTGATACCAAGTGGGCCCCGCCTATACAGTGACACACAATCACTTTATGTATGACTGCAGTACATGGAGTCATGTTACATTAGTATTGATTTCCTGACCTATGTGTGCATCCAACTGTGATGTTCATATTATATACAACATTATGTAAAATAAAATATCAATAATAGACATATTTAAAAGACCTCTCATTTGAAACCCTAGATTCTTGACATGATAACCAAATCAGAGGATTTTGCACTCTATGTAGTATGTAATACTGTCCAAAATAATAATAACTACAGTCTTCTTCATCCCCATCACTCATATGCCCAGAAAAGTGAACAGATGTCCAGCACACCAGTGCAGTGTGCTCATGTTTTGTTAATGCAGTTTTAGGCCTCTTCATAATGTCCCTTAAATTACAATAGTCATCAATTAATTACTTGATAATTAACTGATTTGGTCTTGTAGTTTAATTTCAATAACATATTTCTTAAGATTTTTAACTTTTGTTTTTATTGGTAAAATAAAACGCTTAGAATAATTAAACAACATATAAATAACCATTTAAGAATCAAATTATTCCTATAATTGGCATAAAGGTTTTTTACTTTTTTGTTGTAATTAAAAGAACACCATGTACCTAATCATTAACACTTACCTTTATCTCGAAAAGATACTTGTTACTTGAACATTGATAAAGACTCATACGCAATTGCGATTATATAGATAACAATTTCTAAAGCTTACAATCCTAAAAGATGGCAATACAAAACATTATTTTTTTTAAAATTTTGTAATGAGCTCATTCCAAAATAACTACAGAGTGGATTCCCAGCAATGCAAGAAGACATCGCGGCAGGCCCAGAAGGAGATGGCGGGATGAACTAGACTCCCATCGAAAGGAGTGGCCTATTTTGGCTCAAAATAGAGATGAATGGAGGAAGGGGAGGGAGGTCTTTGCCCAGCATTGGGACGTTATAGACTCACAATAATAATAAATAATGACCTCATTGTTATAAAATTTAAAGCAATAAGAAAAAATTTATATCCCTTTCATTTTGTAAAAATTACTCAAGTCAGTAGCATTATCTTAAAGCATTATTTTACTTTATAATGTACCTTATGTTTTAATTCGCAAGTTTCATATTGCTCTAACTAATGTACCTACTGTTAATGCATTTCTTAAAAAAGAACATAAACAGTGTGATTATCAGGCTCATAATACTTTACATAGTTGGTGTGAGTCACAAGGACGCGTGATGTAATCCCCGACCGGCGACTAACGTAGTGCAGATAAAAAGCAGTAGGACCACTTAACAATTTTTTGTCAATTTTTTTCTGCATCAGTTCTCCATTTATGTGGCACTATATTGCTATCTCACTTTCGTAATAATGAAAGAAAGACAAAATTGGTTTGTCTCATTTTGTCTTGTCACAACTCACTGAATGCATAATAAGAAAGACATTTTGTCACATACATTCATACTAATAAAAAATTCGACACAGTGTATACAAGTACCATAAGCACTGGTCTTGTTAATCAGTTTGTGTTTATTTCATTGTAAATAATGTGTATTTTTTTTTTTCTATAAATATAGTTGACGAAGATCAAAATTAGAGAGAAGAAAGTGTTCCCAATCAATAGACACTAGTGAAAGGCACACAGTCATGCTTTTATAGTCCCGTAATCAAGTTATATCGTGTTTAAAGTTGGACTTCTGATTTGGTTTTTACATAGCAGGGTGATGTCAAGTGAGGCTTGACCTTCTTTAGAGTTAATAATGAATGTCATAGATGACTACAGATGACGAGAGGGAAAGGTCTTTTAAATGTAATGATGTAATATTGTACAGATTAGAAATGCTGCTGATGCACTGATTTTTTCATCACCTGATGCTGATGTTAATTATTTTATTGAAAAAAAACTGTAAGACATTACAATAATGATCCCAATGATATTAAAAAGTATTGTTGTTATCTCATGTACCTGTAGTATACGGCAACTATATAGGAAAACAACAATGGCGGAGTCAGATACACTAGAAAAATTTACCGCAGTGCAAGCTCAAAATGCCATTTTAATATCTCCATGGATGTATGTAGATGTCAAAGCCACACATAAAATTGTATGTTTGAAACTGTCAAATGTTGGGAAAAGCTCCCTCTTTGATATAATAACTCCTTGATGGATCATTTATAGACAGTTCTATCAATCTATTGTTACAGTTGAGTAACTTCATCCGTCATGGAGCAAATTCCACCACCCAAGGAGGTGAAGATCCTCGAGACCGCCGAGGATATCCAGGAGCGACGTGAACAGGTAATATATCTTGACTAGCTGTGCCCGTGACTTCGCCTGCGTGGACTATAGGGAGATTACCCGGAAGTAATGGTTTTATGTTCATCCCGCGGAACCCTAATGCTTTTTTCTAAAATAAAAGTAGCCTAAGTTACGCCTTGGAACATCAGCTATCTACAAGTGAAAGTTCCGTCCAAATTGGTTTCAGTCTTTTGGAAGTTTACCCGGAATAAACAGACAGACGGACAAAATTTTTAAAAATAGCATTTTCTTTGTTGGTATTTTGTTTATTTATTTATTTATTTTTTTTTTTTTTTTTTTTTTTTTTTTTTTTAATATTTTTTATTCATATAAACCAATACAGGCACTTATGAATCGTCAATAAATAGTAGTAATAGTAGCTCTACCACCCATTCGGAATGCATTTCCTATGGAGAAGAATGGGCAAGAAACTCCATGGTTGCTTTTTTCAAATAAGGATTTACATTTTTGTGTTTTTCTTAATTAACAATTATACAATATAAAGTTATTGAGGCTATACATTCTCAAAACACAATTAAATCACTAAACAAACTACGTGTTGGACAAGATTTAAAGGTAGGAAGGAGGAGGAAAACGGGACAAATAGCTAAAATCCCTTAAATGAGTTCCTGTGGAGCCGGACCAGCGCCTGACCAAGCGTGTTTATCCTCTAAATAATCACCTATTGTGTAGTATGCGCGCCTGCATAGTGTATGTCTAATGCAAGTTTTAAATTTAGTTTCATTCAGGTTAATGACGTTAGGGGGAATTTTATTATAAAATTTGACACAGTACCCCATGAAAGATGTGTGAATTTTCGCCAGTCGAAAGTGTGGTTGGTCTAATTTATCTTTATTTCTAGTGTTAAAACGATGGCCATCACCTACTTTTCGAAAAAGATCTAAATTTTTCCTTACGTACATGATATTCTCGTAGATATATTGGCATGGGACCGTCATTATGTTGATACCTTTGAAGAGTTCTCTTAGGGAGTCGCGACTACCTAAAGTATAGATGGCCCTAATGGCCCTCTTCTGTAAAATAAAAACGGACTCAATATCAGTGGCCCTACCCCACAATAGAATACCGTACGACATGATACTGTGAAAGTAGCTAAAATAAACTATTCTCGCGGTGTCTACATCAGTTAGCTGTCTGATCTTTCTGACAGCGTAGGCAGCAGCGCTGAGGCGCTTTCCTAGAGTTCTAATGTGTGGACCCCATTGTAACTTTGAGTCAAGCGTAATTCCTAAGAAAACAGTCTCATGAAAGAATTCAAGTTTCTCCCTATTTAATACTACGTCACAATCACTACTTCTAACATTTGGCAAAGAAAACCGTATACATTTTGTTTTCTTACTATTTAATACTAAATTATTAGTAGTGAACCAATTATGGACCTGAAGGATAGCGTCATTCACCTCGTCAAAATTATTTACATGTCTACCTACTTTAAAAATCAAAGAGGTATCATCGGCAAATAGCACTATCTTCGCCCTGTTTTGAATTATCAGGGGTAAGTCGTTTATACAGGGTGTATCAGAAGTCCGAAATAATAATTGAACCTGTATATCGCTATAAGGAGTGGAGCTATATGGCCCAGACATTAAGTTAAAATTCTTAACTTTATGCTTTCATACAAATCTAGGAAATTCATTTTTTAAACAATTTTCGGTCGGCCCTTCGCAAAACGTGAACCAGCTGTTTATTTAAAGGTCAATGCTTCACACCCATTGTGACAAACCCCGCCCACAGCGGGTACTAGTACTCTACACACGAGCCGCGCGGGGGTGGGTACAGGGGTGAAGCGGCGGCGGCACGCGGCCGGCCGGCGCGCGGCACAGCGGTGTCTTTGAGCGGCTTTGATTGTGTCGGTCGCCCGTTGCCAACTCGCCCACAGCGGTCTCTTTCGCACTCGCGCCTCTCTTTCGCACTCGTCGGTCATTGTAATTGACAGTAATTTTGATATTCCTAGGTAGGTATGAGAATGACCAAAACATTGGTAATGAAATTACTGTAAAATTTAACCGCCGTGAACCAAGCTTCTTTCAATGAAGGTAATTATGTAATTAGGTAGGTATCGAGACACCTTTTGTAAAAGGCATTCATACATTTTATTTTTTGTTGCTAAATAGTAAACATTATTAAATCTTTTGTGGTTTGGTAGGTAGCTTTCTATCAAAATGAACCTGGTAGCTGTTTTATTTTTGATAATGACTACGCTGTTGGCCGTGAGCGACAGCTTTACCGTAGGGGGTTTGTGCTAATGAAACTTGGGTTAGTGTGTAGGTATCTATCTAGGATCCCAGACGGCCTACCTACCTTACAAACACTATTTAGGTACTAATGAATAAGATGTATGACTTCTTTTTACAACAGGTGTCTAGGTATCTACCTAATTACATAACTACGTTCTTAAGAAGTAGGTTGGTTGGTAAGGTTATTAAAATTGTAAATTAGAAGGTACCTACGTAAGTTTTCATTTAACAGATTTTCTTCACTAACAGTAATAGTAAGTAGGTATCTGGGTAGCGACTAGCGACCTTATCGAAGTTTTTAGTTGGTAGGTAGGTAAGTTTTCGTTTAACAGATTTTCTTCACTAATTGTAATAGTAAGTAGGTATCTGGGTAACCACTTACTTAATTAAAGGACCCAATCGTCCGACTAAAAACTGCTATAAAGATAATAATAGTAGGTAAGTATTTACCCGTGGCCATGTGTGTATCAATCCATGGGTTTAATTGGAATTTATTCACTTCTCACATATCACAAAGAGCTAGGTAGGTACCTACCCACCTGCAAACTTGAGTAAATATTACTTTCACGTTTTTTAGAGGACATTAAAGAAATCACAAAACTGTTACCGGTATTCCCTTTAGTCGCACCAATGCACAAAATCATCTCATAGTTTTCCGAGTTTGAAAACACTTCACTATTACGCGGAGAACGAGACATTTTTCGGAACACAAGTTAACGCCTTGACGGATTGCAAGGAACTAAATATTTTGATTTACGTTATTATTATTAAATAAAAATATCAAAGGACCGCTCCGACATTGCACGAAGGCACAGTGTTTTACCGCGCTGCAACGCTGGGCCAATCACCGCTGATGCAATATGGCCGATGATTTGTCATTGGACGAAAATTGTCCTTGTGTGTGATATCTCCGCCCGCTAATGTTCACTACATTGACATATTCGCGGCCATGATTATTAGAGTAATCAAAGATTAAAGTCTTTCAGATATGCCAGACCAATTCTAATAATTGTCTACATCATTAGGTACCTACTTGTATTCTGAGAATTGTAGTGATTATGATAAAGACAAATAATAATAATAAAATAATATTTTTTTTCTTTTAATCAACTCTCACTATGTTTCAGTTTAAAAAGAAATCCGTTCACGAAAACTGAAACGAAAATGGATTATTTGCTCGTGTAGAAGTTTTACTTTACATCGATTTTAATGAAGTATGATTTTTTGTCATAGTTAGGTAACTACAGTGACCGATTTTTATTTATGTATTGAACTATTCTCGTAGGTAAAAACCTTGTGTCATATCTATCACTCCCTCATCATTTTAAAGCGAGTTCATTCGCCTCATCAGCTGATTTTTAGGGTCGCGGTGCGTAAGTTTTGACACCAACTTTGGACACAAATTGCTCAGAAACTAAATTAGTTACGTATATTTTGCTTGAACGTGTTGATTGCTTATCATCTGTCCTATATGGCCCCCAAGTATTATTTCGGACTTCTGATACGATCTGTATAGACTAAAAATAGGAACGGACCTAGAATAGATCCCTGGGGGACGCCCATTTTAACTACGGAGCCTATCGATTTAACACCATTAATTTGAACAGTTTGTTGCCTATCCCCTAAATATGATTTTAGAAAGTTAAGGGCTCTATTTCTCACACCGTAGTGTTGCAATTTTAATAAAAGTATGTCATAATTGACGCAGTCGAAAGCCTTTGAGAGGTCACAGAAGATACCAATGGCATCCTGTGAGTTCTCCCATGCGTCGAAGATATGCTTTATTAAGTTTACACTGGCGTCGGTAGTGCAACGGCCTTTAGTGAAACCATATTGTTGGTCGTGCAGGATGTTATTTGCATTAAAATGATCTATTAATTGACTAAGCATTATCTTTTCAAATACTTTACTAAGTACCGGCAAAACAGAAACTGGCCTATAATTGTTTGGGTCTTTAGTACTACCGGATTTGAACAACGGGATTACTTTACTTAGTTTCATTAAGTCCGGGAAAACGCCATGATCAACACATGTATTAAATATCAGAGCTAGGTATGGCGCTAAAGTGTTGATAATAGCTTTACATATTTTTACTGACATTCCCCATATGTCTTCAGTTAATTTAATTTTAATTGACTGGAAGGCTTTAATAATAGATCGGGTATTGGTATGAATGAATTTGAATTCTATAGGACAGGGGGCAATATTGTTTTTCAGAATTGAAATTGAAAGAGTCGGGGAGCAGTTTAATGATTCTGTTGTTTTTATAGGGATATTAGAAAAAAAATGTTCAAATTCTTGAGCTACGTCTATATCGGAACTTAAAAGACCACGCGGAGTCTCTAAAGTGTAATCCGTGCTGCTTTGTTTGTTTCTACCGGTCTCACTATTGACTACTTTCCAAGTGGCTTTTATTTTATCATCAGCATGCTTTATTTTATTACGAATATGTATTGATTTGGCTGCCTTACATACTTTCCTAAATATTAACGAAAAATTTGCTACATATTTTGTGAACGCTGCCGTATTAACGAAACTTTTAAGTTCATAAAGCTCAAACAGCTTTTCCCTACTTCTACGAATACCCACAGTCGCCCAATCACTGAAGGTAAATTTAGGCTTAATATTTTTAGCTTTTAATGGAAAGTTATTTTCATATTCTTTATGAACAATCGAAAAGAAATCAGCGTAAAATTTATTACAATCATTTATTTTGTACCTGGGAATTACTAGTTTATTATTTAGCGCATTATTATATTTATGTAAATTCCTAGTAGTCAAACTCCGCCATTTTACTTTTATAGGTTGAACTGAAACAATAGCTTTAAAGGTGACAGTTTGACCAGTGTGGTCGGATTGTAAATAATTGACAACGTTTTGATTTAAATATTCACAATTGCAGAAGATATTGTCTATGCAGGTAGCTGACGTAGGTGTTACTCTAGTTGGTTCAGAAAAAATATTTTTCAAATTAAATGACTTAAAAAGACTTAACAGTCTTTCAGTGTAATTTGTTGATTCTAAAATATTAATATTGAAGTCACCACAAACAACAATAGACTTGTTACTAACAAATATTTTATTTAAAACATCTTCCATTACCGATTCGAATATATTAAAATTCTGAATATGAGGAGGTCTATACACACACACTACAATATGCTTATCCAGCTCGACACAAGAAATCTCAATAATTTGTTCAACCGAGAGCCCTACTATATCTCTTCTTTCTTTGGATTTAATAATGTTCTTAACTAATACGAGGGTACCACCGTGAAGCTTGGATGTACGGTTGTAACAACTTATGACTGAATAATTTTTGTAATTTAACAATGTTTCATAATCTTTAAGCCAATGTTCACTAATGCAAATAATATCATGTTGAGTTTTTTCAAGCAATAACTCAACTTCTAAAATTTTTGATTTAAATCCTTGTATATTTTGATTAAATAGTTTTAATGTTCCAGACCTCCTATCCTCCTTATAATCCTTACATATTTTTGAAATGCCAGAGGTACTAGGACACATCTCTATTGTCGGTTTATGTCGTTTAAACAGTCAGTAACAGAATTATTAGTAAAACCTAATAATGCTGTATTGTCATCTAACCTAGACTTTGTTATACTACCTATAACAGGGTTAATATTGTAAGCTATCAAAGTAGCAATCATTTGTCTACATTTTTTAGGGAGAAACATATCTTCCTGAGTTAATCTAAATCCACTAACAAACTTATTAGTGTCAAAAAATAAAACTTTGTCATTATGACATGATAATGTATACATCATACTATTCAAATCATGAATATACTTATTCTGTCTCTCTGTCAGATAGTTAGAGTAGGGGAGGGCACATAAAAATAGTGAACCTAATTCTAACTTTAATAAGGTTTCAACACCATCAACAATGTCCTTTCTTCTTATTCCAAAGCTATTGCCTAATAATATAACTGCAGTAGTATTACTATCAGTCTCTGTATCTACAATTTTGTCTATTAATAAATTATAGGGCAAATTTTTAAAGCAAAAATTAGTGACTTGATGATTTATATTATTACTTAAAAGGGAACCAAAACCTTTACCAAATTGGTCTGAAAAAACTAAAGTTCTACGATGATAGCTATTCTTAGTACAGGAATCTACCGGATGAGTCGCTTCTAAGGGAACAGCATTCAGGGATTCAGAAGGAGATGGCCCGGGGGTGCAGTTACAAGCGAGATTATTAGTCAGAGACTCATATCTCTCAGCATTGTATTGCACCAGGTCCATCAACTCACTGGCCTCCTGCATGCGCACACTCAGTTCGGATTGAGCAGCTTCATATTTATTAAAAATATCTTTTATAGAAAGCTCCCTAAGTAACAGCTCATCCCGCAGATTCTGTGTGTCAATATCATAGATAGTCCGACTATGCTCTAGGTCATTAGTACAGGTCTGCAGACTATCTATCAATTGTCTGCGTTCCTTTCTAAGGCTGTTATTAGTTTTTAAATATTTTTGCCTTTTTAAGATATTTTTAGTTTTTTTAATAAAATTATTAATTTTGATATACTTTTTAAACTTCTTAGTACTATTAAAATAAGGACGTATATTGGAGGTGGTGTCGTCCCCAGTCAAGTCTATGGTAAGGGATGGCAACCTACACACCGAGCTGGGTCCCCCACAAGTCACCAACTCATTGTACAAGCTCTGGGTATGAGTAGAATCTTTATCGATTTGCACAGATTGCAAATTACTAATAGCCTTATGGGCTTCACACAACTCAGCTTCGAGTTCTGTGATGCGTTTCAGAGCCAGCTCGTGTGTATTACTGCATTCTTCAAATGTTGTCACTATATCCCGAAGTTGATGAAATTGTTCAAGTTTGTCCATATAATCTACGTGTAACTCGGCCAACTCATTCTTGAGCGAGGTGTTCTTGTCAATTATTTTCTTTACTTCCACCTCACTGTCATCTCTCTCCTGCAGCAGTTGATGACATAGCTTCTTCGAGGACTCCAATTCTTCAAGTGTTATCCTCAGCTTATACTCCATGTCACGGGTTGTTGCTCTGCGGGTCATCATTTGGACGGTATGGGGAATCTAAAAAATAAAGATGGAAGGATAAGTGACAAAGCAAAATAGCTAAGATAAATAGATGTTGATAAAAGATATCAGTTAATAGAATAAAATAAAATAAAAAAATAAAGTGGGTAGATAATTAAGCATGCAATGAGCTGAGTAATGATTTAATGATTTAAGTAGTAGATTGGGGTATTTATTAAATAACAGATTATATAAAAATAGCTACAAATAATAAATACGAAATTTAACAATAAGAGAATTATCTGCAAGGAAGATATTAAGTATCTAGTAGGTAGGTAATTACGCAGAATCCTACGTATAAAAATTAAGAAATATTTAAATACAGAGTAAGGAATAGTAACGTTAGCTTTTTATTGGTATAGTGTATTGTAGTGGTTTATGTCTGTAGCGAATGTTATGTCGTCGATTTTGTTTCCACTTAGTGTCAGTCAAACAAAAGGAGACAAATTGTGCTAATGTGTATATTGGACGTGGCTCACAGATATGAGTCGTGTTTAAGAATGTTGTGAAGTATGTAATTACTCGGATATTGTGGTAATTAAAAGCAATACTCCCCCGGATTATGTGAAAAGTTTCAAATCCCGTCCGTTGTACAAATCGAGTTGACAGCTGGTCGTCGTTTCCTCAATGTTCTTGTTTTTTCACCACAGAAACACGTCACCAATGCTTATTATTGTAATATAATCAACACTGTTTATAATTACGCACTATTCTTTGCTTAAAACTATTTTTATAATTAATTTAACACAAGAGGCCGTTTTTTCACGTCCGCTGGCTAGTGTTGCCAACCCAAAAAAAACATTTACTTTCATATGCATCTGTTAAGATAATGTTATTTTGATATTACAAACAGACACTCACCCACTAATGTGAGTTTATGCCTCCAATTAAATAGTGAAGGATCAAATGAGATCTTTGCAGAATATACAGTTTGAACACAAGACAGCTTCAACAATCCCCTATTTATTACAGATTTCATAGAAAAGTTAATGTACTTCACCAATATTTCTCATTGTCCAGGTGTTGAATCGCTATGAAGACTTTAAGCAAGAGGCGCGCGCCAAGCGCCAGAAGCTGGAACACTCGAGACGGTTCCAGTACTTTAAGCGCGACGCTGACGAGCTGGAGTCCTGGATCCAGGAAAAGCTGCAGGCCGCCAGCGATGAGAGCTACAAAGATCCCACCAACCTGCAGGTTTGCTGCACTTAAAAAAGTTCTGGGTGTTCTTTCTAAAACTACTTTAAATGTAGCTTAACTTTTTTATATCTAAATAACTAGATTTTGAAATTGCCTCGTGCCATATAATCAATTAAAATTTCATTGAGACACTTAGCATATCCCATATCTGTAGGCCAAGATCCAAAAGCACCAGGCTTTCGAAGCGGAAGTGGCGGCTCACTCCAACGCGATCGTTGTCCTTGACAACACCGGGGGTGAGATGATCGCCGCTGGCCACTTCGCCTCCGAGACGATCCGCCGTCGATTGGAAGAACTCCACCGTCTGTGGGAACTGCTGCTGTCCCGTCTCGCGGAGAAGGGCATGAAGCTGCAGCAGGCGCTTGTGCTGGTGCAGTTCCTTCGTCATTGCGATGAAGTCATGTTCTGGATTCACGATAAGGTTAGTAACTGCAAATTTTCATGTCCGTAAAATTGTATCAGCTTACAGAGTAGGGTTAAGCTGTCCACCCAAAGATATAGTCATATGAGAGTAGCTTGGAATTCCTATAGTACCACAGCATATAGTTGGCTGTGAAGTTATTCCTTGTTTATACAGAGAATCCAATGCTTGAAAAACTAATTTAATTAATGATGATGACATTATAATCCTTCTAAATTTAATATTTATATGTATAAAAGTAACGTTAATCGTTGTGTCATTTATATTTGATAAGATGATATGGCATAGTTAAAGTTCTGTATTCATGAGAGTTTTGAATAAAGATGTATAACTTCAGCTATACATCTGAATTACACCTGTATATAGCTATATAATAATACATCATCACGCCTGTATTCCCCGAAGGGGTAGGCAGAGGTGCACTGCAGTGCGCCCACACTTCGCCGATGTATTTTGGTCCCAATGTAATAGGGGGCGAGCCTATTGCCATTATACCGGGCACACAGGTTTCCTCACGATGTTTTCCGTCACCGTTTCTTAGCAAGTGATAATCTCAGATGAAAATGAGATTCGCACATGGAACCCAGAGGTGCGAGCCGGGGATAGAACCTGCGCACTTTGATTGCAAAGCGTGCGTTCGACCACTCGGCTACCACTGCTATAGCTATAATGTAGTGTAATATGCGGGAGTGATGGTTGTTAGTAGGCGTGACCTAGATAAGTGTGTAATCATGGGTGTGGGCGCCGCGTTATAGTCAAGGGGCATAGGCGAGGTATACAGGACATTTAGAATAAAATGTGGGAGTTATATTGTTTGGAGGCAAATTTTATGAAATATGATTACTTCATTCTGTCCAAGTCATACTTAATATGATCTGCCAACATTGATATGTGCAAAGATCTATACTTGCTTATTGCATATCTTGGAAACTCCAGTCCTTGAATTTCAATCTTTGGTAATATTCTATATTTGATTGAATTCAGTACCACTTTCATGATTTATGTAGTTTCACGATGGCGTAAGCTTATTCAGTCCGGCTAACACAACAGATATATGAATGAAAATGAAAATTGTTTTCTGAAATATTTCACGAGGGCTATTATTTAATTCCGTTGCAGACCTGATTCAGTTACCTATTGCAAACAGCTGTCCAAAACGTTGGAAATTCTCAAAGTTTATTTTAAACTAATATAACATACATAATAGCCCCACAGACACTTGTGTCAAACAATAAAATATTATTTCTGACCCGAACAATTTCGTAACTCCTACAATTTATTTTCATTTACCTTTTTCTTTTTGCAAACCACACTTGTATAGAGCAATACAACAAATTAATATCTGTCAATATGTTTTTAAGTTTTAGCAAGACTCCAACAAACAGCAAATGATTTCTATTTATATAGTACTTATATTCGCAGGAGACGTTCGTGTGCGCGGATGAGTTCGGCTCGGATCTGGAGCATGTAGAAGTGCTGCAGCGCAAGTTCGACGAGTTCCAGAAAGACATGGCTGCGCAGGAGTACCGTGTCACGGAGGTCAACCAGCTCGCCGAGAAACTAGTGCTCGAGGGACACCCCGAGAGGGAGACCATCGTTAAGAGGAAGGATGTAAGAAACATAAACGCCCAGCAATGAAGCGAACTAATTAACTTGACTTTTATCGAAATTATACCCTTGTGTTAATATACATAAAGATGAAAATTGTGCGGTAAAAGCCACGCGACCACGCATCAAAATCGTCATCGCGTCATTTCGTCTTTTCCTATGATTTACTACAGTACGTTTTTGTTAAAAAAAATATGATCGAACGCATTTTACGCCCCTGTGAGCGCAGGGCTTTTTGCTGACGACTTCTATCCATCATAGAAATGCAGAAGTACCTCTAAGCATAAAAGTTAGATTCTAAATGTTCTTTGCATATCAATTCGATCAACCTTTTAACATGAAATATTAGTTAGATAGTGTACACACTTAACAGTCTTCATTATTCCATCCAGGAGTTGAACGAGGCGTGGCAGCGTCTTCGCCAGATGGCGCTAATGCGTCAGGAGCGTCTCTTCGGTGCGCACGAGATCCAACGTTTCAACCGCGACGCCGACGAGACCATCGCTTGGATTTCCGAGAAGGACGTGGTTCTCGGATCCGACGACTACGGACGAGACTTGGCCACCGTGCAGACTCTACAGGTGAGATATAATTAAGGCTTTAGGGTAAAACTATTACTAGGGAATTAAAAAATGTCAAAAAGTTATTTATAAGTAAAAGTCGAGGCTAACGTAGCTTAGATTTTTTTTACATTTTA
The DNA here is from genome assembly GCA_914767695.1 of Ptilodon capucinus. NCBI lineage: Eukaryota > Metazoa > Arthropoda > Insecta > Lepidoptera > Notodontidae > Ptilodon > Ptilodon capucinus. The sequence goes on from OU611811.1 coordinate 12,964,899, forward strand.
TGCATACTTCCAGTAAATTGTTTAAGAAAAATATGCAGTAATGTTTATGTTTGAAAGAAACCGCAGTGTTCGGAAAGTGTTGATGAAACACATTAGTTGTATTCTCAAATCCATTTTAGAAGACTTGACGCATATTCTGTTTGACGGAATCTGCTTGTTGTAGTTTGGTAATGTGTATTGGTGAAAACAAAAATGGAGAGATTCCGTCAGACGTAAATACCTTACTTACTTTCAGATTGTACCATGGACAGTTTAGATTGCCTTTAAATTCGTTACGTTAACAACACTTAGTGTATAACATACATTAAAATAATGTTAATTCCTTTTAGCGTAAGCACGAGGGTGTGGAGCGCGACCTGGCGGCGCTGGAGGACAAGGTGTCGACCCTGGACGGCGAGGCGGCTCGCCTGGCCGCCATCCACGCAGACCACGCGCCCGCCATACACGCCAAGCGCGACGAGATCACGCTCGCCTGGCAGAAACTCGTGCAGAAAGCCAAGGTATGTAGCAGAATCAACTAACTATTTCCTACGAAACATTTTAGTGATTTTGTAAGATTGTGTTTTGTTTTTATATTGTAAACTAAAGTATTTGTTACAGAAAACTGTCGAATTTGTAATTTTAATAGTAATTCACGTAAAACTTTGTCGAACACACAATGAAAATGTTGGTGATGTATGAAGTCAAGTGTAGTTTATTTTATTAGAGTAAAAAAAATATACGGGGCGAATTAAAAACCTCCTCCTTTTTTTGAAGTAATTTAAAAATGAGGTCTATTCTCAATTACCCAATGTAGTTTACAGATCTAAGTAATTGTTTTATATTTACCTCTGTAATCTAAACCCCTACGTATTAGAATGGTGACTCAATTTGTCAGTTTCGGCTCTCTCACTTAACAATAACGTCCAATTGAAACTATTAACATTGTCCTGCGCTACATGTGTGTATGTCATGAGCCTGGTGTTCGTGTGTACCAGGAGCGTCGGTCGGAGCTGGAGTCGTCGCACTCGCTGCACCGGTTCCTGGCCGACTACCGCGACCTGATCTCGTGGGTGAGCGACATCCGCGCGCTCATCGCGGCCGACGACCTCGCCAAGGACGTGCCCGGCGCGGAAGCGCTGCTCGAGAAACACCAGGAACACAAGGTATGCCTCAACCACTATTTGCAACTGTTATTTTTATCTATTTAGATTACTGTTTTGATAATATAATTTAGCATTAACCTATATTTCACCCTGAAATCGTTTATCTTAACCAATTCAAGCTCATACCGATTTTTGTTTTTAATAATTAGAATATTACCAGTAATAGGAGACTATCACAAAAATTTATATTGCATCAAGTGCAACCTTGTTTCATATGATTTAAATACTACCTCTATATATTTTTTAAAATTAAATGTCATTAAACCAATTATTTTCGTAATAAGTACGATATTGAAGTAGTAATGTAGAGCCATGAAGTAACCGTAGTGTAATGCATGGTCAGGGCGAGATGGACGCGCGCTCGGACGTGATCGCGATGTGCGCGGCGGCGGGAGAAGCGCTGGTGGCGAGCGAGCACCGCGCGGCGGACGAGGTGGCGGGCGCGCTGGACACGCTGCAGCGGGAGAGCGCCGCGCTGCAGCTGCTGTGGGACCAGCGCCGCGTGCTCTATCTGCAGTGCATGGACCTGCAGCTCTTCTACCGCGACACCGAGCAGGCCGACGCCTGGATGCACAAGCAGGAGGTATACTACACACCTTTAATAACACTTCTAGTGTCGTTTGGCTAGTCACATGACTTATAAACTGATGTCTAAAAAAGAAAATGGCTCAGTAGTGACGTAAGCTATTGGTTTCAAAACTTCAGTATTTAATATGAGCCCGTGTTTCAATTGTCACTTTCATCTTACTTATCTTGCTTCTACTTCACTTGAAATACGTCGAGTTACCTGTCATCAACCAAGGAATTTGATTCATCTTAAAATTCACAAAGTATTGAACGGTATCTGTGTCTTTTACTTCCGATATTAAATAGTATTTTGTTCAGGCCTTCCTCGCGAACGAGGACGTGGGCGACTCTCTAGACTCCGTGGAAGCTCTGCTCAAGAAGCACGAGGACTTCGAGAAGTCGCTGGTGGCGCAGGAGGAGAAGATCAAGGCGCTGGACGAGTTCGCGTCTAAGCTCATCGAGGGACAGCACTACGCGGCTGACGATGTCGCGCAGCGGCGGGAGATGGTCAGTCCATGCCTCACTAAACACTACTCCTCAATACTTCTAGAAATATTGTAACATCAATAAAGCTCTTTTTAAATGGTTAATCATTTTAAACTGGCTTCTCATCTTTATTGTGCTCGCTGCGTGAGATGTACTACCAGTGTTATCTATAATGGTAATGTTTTGTGGTACAGTTGCTGGAGCGTCGCGCCGCTCTACTGGAGAAGTCCAGCCAGCGCCGCGCTCTGCTCGAAGACGCTTACAAGTACCAGCAGTACGAGCGCGATTGCGACGAGACCAAAGGTATGCTAATAAAATATATATTTTTTATGTTTGCTACTTTCAGATTTTCGTCGTATCATGTTGCCATCTTAGTTTTCCAGCATGTATAATTTTCTGTGCTTGTACATAGGTTGGATCAACGAAAAGCTCAAGTTCGCGACGGACGACTCGTATCTGGACCCGACGAACCTGAACGGCAAGGTGCAGAAGCACCAGAACTTCGAGCAGGAGCTGCAGGCGAACAAGCCGCGCATCGACGACATCACCGTCACCGGCAGCCGGCTGCTCGACCAGGAACACTTCGCTAAACGTACGAACGCCACTATTACCATCGATACTAGCTCTTCTGATGATGATAGAGAGATGTAATTACGTGTAGATGCTCAGTTTTTCAAGATTGTTTCAAAGTCACAAAGTATTCAAGGAAGCAAAAGCGCTTGCTTCGTGATGTTGTTATCTGCGCGGTTGTCAACAAGCAGTATTACTCGTATATGAACTGAATTTGGGCTGTCTACTTAAATAATGCAGCCGCTGCCGAGTTATATCTTCGTTCGATCAGATGAGCCAGTTGTCGAACCTAGTATCGAGTTCTCAGGCCTTCGACATCATTAGCTTCTGTGGCTAATTCCGAATGTTGATGGTTACCGTGTTATTGTCGTCCAGCTCAAATCGAGTCGCGCGTGGACGAGCTGGGCGGGCTGTGGGAGCGGCTGGTGCTGGCGTCGGAGAGCAAGGGCAGCAAGCTGCAGGAGGCGGCGGCGCAGCAGCAGTACAACCGCGCCGTCGAGGACATCGAGCTCTGGCTCTCCGAGGTCGAGGGCCAGCTGCTCAGCGAGGACTACGGCAAGGTAATCATTCTATCTATTACCCCGTACCTAGTGGACCAGTCCTGAAAGTCTACTTAAACTATCGTTATAATACGTGAAAACTAGCTAGCAAAATAATCCCTAGAATTTGACCAGTGTGGGCACTTGTCACCTTAAGGCCATTGAACTAGTCCGTCTTCTTGCTACCATTGATAAAGTTATGTTTATTCGTGCCTTGAAATATGATGTTATACTATAACGATTGTGTTAACAGATTTGGGGCAACGGAAACCTGTCACATTTTTCTCTATCTTGCCTCACTTTGTCGAACTTAACAACCAATGTTGCAGTTATCATTGTCAAAAAATCTCACTTATTATGCTAGTCATTGTAATTTTAAGACGGTAGAATAGTAGAAAATGGCAGTGGTAGCCGAGTGGTCGAACGCACGCCTTCCACCCAAGTGTGCAGGTTCAAACCCCGGATCGCAACTCTGGGATTTATGTGCAAATCTCATTTTCATCCGAGATTATCACTTGCTATGAAACGGTGAAGGAAAACATCGTGAGGAAACCTGCACGTCTGAGGGAACTTGACTAGTTTTCTATAGATGTGTGAAGTCTGCCAACCCGCACTGGGCCAGCGTGGTGGACTTTGGCCTGAATCCCCCTCGCATTGAGGGGGGGCTGTGCCCAGCAGTGGGACGTTAAAAAAAAAGGCTGTAGTAGATTTCCAATGCAACACGGCATAATAGCAGCAATTAGCTTATAGTGCGTGGGTTAAGTACCGCTCTTTTGTGTAGGACTTGACGAGCGTGCAGAACCTGCAGAAGAAGCACGCGCTGCTGGAGGCGGACGTGAGCTCGCACGCGGAGCGCATCGACGCCATCCGCACGCAGGCCGAGCAGTTCATCGAGCGCGGACACTTCGACGCAGACAACATCAAAGCCAAGCGGGTAACTAACGCTACTATACCACAGCTACGCCCTAGAGTGTATTGTTAACTCTTTATAATAAACGTGAATCATACCCATGAAGCGTAAAACTCTACAGGCTAGGCAAACCATTAGGTACTTAAGAATCGTCCAATAAACAAAATAATACTACTATCCATTCGGGATTGATATCCTGTGCAGAAGAATAAGCAAGAAACGCCATGGTTACTCTTTTCCAAAATGATTAATATAGTATGGCATTCTTGTATAATTTACTTAATGATACTTTTACAAAGAGTAAACATCTCTCAGATTACTTCCTGGATGGATGAGCACCTGACCAAACATGTTTATCTTATAAAGCTGAGGTAATCGCTGGAAACGTGACATTGCTTCGATCAGTTGCGACGGTCCATAGGATTTTCTCGGGATACTACCAGTATTATTGGTCGTGTTATATGCCCCAAATAGGTTCTATAAAACATCCATAGATTGCGAATGGTCCTTTTGATCATATATTTATTTTAATAATCCATGTTCAGTGTTGTTTAACTATTTTATCCTCCCCCATAGGACGGTCTCGTGAACCGTTACACGGCCCTGGACAAGCCGATGGCGATCCGCAAGCGTCGCCTGCTCGACTCCCTGCAGGCTCAACAGCTGTTCCGCGATTTGGACGACGAGGCGGCCTGGATCAGGGAGAAGGAACCTATTATTGCATCTACTAACAGAGGTTAGATTTAAATTCATTTTTAAAATCCATAAATCGTCTATCTCTAAGAAGAAATGAGGTTTCTTTTTTTTTTAGCAATATTAACTTCGTTTCAAGTCTATTTCAATTGCTGTTTTTTTGTTTTTTTAGTAATAGTGGAACTACAAATCCGTTAGATTTTTTGGAATTACCTTACAATTCATAACCAATGTTCAATAAGAGTCGAGTTGATGTTCGCGTCGAGCATTTGCGCCGTGTATACATCACTGCATGAACTGTCTAACTGAGGACAATGTGCGCTATGAATTTCTAAGAAAGCAAAACAAAGGAAGATTTTTCATCGATACAAAAGTCGCTTTAGTTTTCCATTTATCGCTCATTGTAGTTGAGCGGCCGCGTATCACATGAAAGATGCTTTGTATAGCTTATACTTAGAGCTGAACGCGAACATATCACCAGTATTTACAGTCCACTGTTTACTGAGCACCGTTAGGAACCAAACAGTCCCTTGTAAAAGTTGATGTTAAGACTGCATTTCCAAAGGTGAGTTATGTTGTAGATCAGGAGTCACCGATTAGTTTCGCTCGGGGTCCGTTTTAAGAAATGAAATGATAGTCATTTAGTCCGCAGAGCAGTTCGCACAACATAAACAAATGTAATTACAGAAATAACGAAGGTATTTTTGCAATTCGCAAACTCTCGCTTGTTAGCTCGTTACTTCGCCCGGCCGTTTTCGAATTGACGCCAACAAAAATAATGCAGGGGGTACGTTTTTATTGAATTTCGTACTCTGTAGTGCATGTTGCTGTGTCTTCGCGGGCCGCACTAAATAGGTCGGCGCTGTCCGCCATTTGGTGACCCCTGTTGTAGATGTTTGTAATGGTGATGTGTTTGGTGCAGGTCGCGACCTGATCGGCGTGCAGAACCTGATGAAGAAGCACCAGGCGGTGATGGGCGAGATGGCGCAGCACGAGGCGCGCGTGGAGTCGGTGCGCGCGGCGGGCGGCGCGCTGCAGGCCGGCGGGCACTTCGCCGCCGACGACATCGCCGCGCGCCTGCAGCAGCTGCACCACCAGTGGACGCAGCTGCAGGAGAAGGCGCTGCAGGTATGTGCGAACTGCTCAATATATTACTGAACGGGGTGTTTATTTTCAGAAAAGCAAAAGGTGGTCGCGGTAAAATGTCAGGGCGTTCCTATTTTTCGTTTTAATATCTATAAGTTTTATTTTTGAGTATTTACAATAAAATAAATTAAAATATTTGCGTAAGAATAAGATGAAACTAATACAAAATTGTGCCAACCTGCTGTTGCCCGACAATGTTCCCAGAAGGCTGACAGCATTATTGCCACATTAGATGTATTTTTATAATCTAGTTTAAAATAAGAAAACATTTTAATTTATTCAGGCAAAAACAATATGACGAGAAAAAATTGTAAAGTGCTCAGTAGGGTGATTTTAAAACACTCGGAATCGAATTCGGAAACGGAATCGAAAACTTCGAGTTGTCGATTCCGTTTCCGACGGTATGTCAAAACGCGATTTTGAATAGCGGTCGGAAGGGCCAATTGGAAAGTTCCGACGTCGGAAAGATTGTGTGCGTTTAAAAATGGTAGAAATGGTAGAAATAAAATTCGATTACAAAACAGTTATTAATACGATTTTTTTGGCCAAAAAGTCTTATATAAACACACTTATCATAATTATAAAATTGAAAATTGATTACTTATTTAAATTATCGATTTAAAACTTACTCTCCTTCATTATTTTTGGTTATAACGAACCTCGAAAATTTTTACTGATACGTCAAAGTGAAAGTGAAGGGTAACATCACGCCTTTGCAACCACGAAGGTTCAGAGCTACGTCAAAGATGGCGCATGGCGCTGTATTTCGGTAAATAAAAACACAACCACGAAGTGAATAATGCAGCGATTGTTTGCCGGCGCTGCACAGCAGCCGCCCTATGTTGTCTCCTATAAGATAATATTCCATCCTATCGAAGGTTGAAGAGAATAATTTTCACAATAATGTAAAGGGCCATGGGTTTATTTTAAACACTCTTTAGTACTGACTTACCTTAAATATTATGCAAGTATTTAGATAACACTTAAATTTGGTATTTTATTTATGTTTTTGTTCAATCTCGGAAGCTTTCCGCGAGGAAAAAGGTTCCGTCGATTCGGATGGGTTTATCCGACGAGAAATGTCAAAAATCGTCGGGTACGGAAATCAAAATAGCGATGGCTGGAATCCGTGACGGAAAGATCCGATTCCGTTTCCGAATTCGATTCCGAGTGTTTTAAAATCACCCTGCTGGACACCCTGTAAAAGTTTCAATCTAGTGATTTTATTCTGACACGTCACCAAATACGTTTTGTAACTCCACGTATCTCGATTAGCGCAAGCAAGACCTGGAGGACTCCCTGCAAGCGCAGCAGTACTTCGCGGACGCAAACGAGGCGGAGTCGTGGATGCGCGAGAAGGAGCCGATGGCCAACACGCACGACTACGGCAAGGACGAGGACTCGTCCGAGGCGCTGCTCAAGAAGCACGAGGCGCTGCTCTCCGACCTCGAGGCCTTCGGAAATACCATCAAGTCGCTGCGGGAACAGGCCAACGCCTGCAGAGTGAGTACTACATTTTAAAAATTGATTGTACATTTTAATTATAACAGATTCTTACTAAATAGATATGAAAGTATAAAAAATATATTTGATACGAGTTATCTTCGAAACCGCTGGACTGATTTTGACGGAACTTTCACTGTCAGATAGCTGCTATGTTAAAAGGAGTAAACTTAGGCTGTTTTTACTTTTAATAGACTTCAAAAAAGGAGCCTTTTTTTAAAAGAATCATGCTTCCTAAAATCACATGAATTTTTGAAAGATTTCTATTGACGGTGATGTTGATATAATGGATGTTTGTTGTTGGCACAGCAACAAGAGTCCCCGGTGGTGGACGTGTCGGGCAAGGAGTGCGTGGTGGCGCTGTACGACTACGCCGAGAAGTCGCCGCGCGAGGTCTCCATGAAGCGCGGAGACGTGCTCACGCTGCTCAACTCCAACAACAAGGTTGGTTTACATTACACTATTCCACAGAGATGATGATAATAATCCCTTCACTAATATATCAGGGAAGGGATACTATACATTCATCATTTAACATCTTGAACGAACTGAAAAGGCATTGTTGAATAGATACAAACTGAAAGAAATACCTAAGATGATAAGAATGTATTGTATATAGAGTGTTACAAAAGAGATTAGGGTGACATAAATATGATATGTGTAGTAGTGGTAGCCGAGTGGTCGAACGCTCGCCTTGCAATCAAAGTGTGCAGGTTCAAACCCCGGCTCGCACCTCTGGGATTTATGTGCGAATCTCATTTTCATCCGAGATTATCACTTGCTATGAAACAACGAAAACATCGTGAGGAAACCTGCATGACTGAGGGAACTTGATTAGTTCTCGATAGATGTGTGAAGTCTGCCAACCCTCACCGGGCCAGCGTGGTGGACTATGGCCCAAATCCCCATCGCAATGAGGGGAGGCCCGTGCCCAGCAGTGGGACGTTAAAAGGGCTGTAGTAGTAGTAGTAGAAATATGATATAAAAGCGAATGGATGAAAATAGATCTTAGGAAATTGATTCGCTTGATTTTCACAATATTCTGTGGTCTCGATGTATGAACACACGCATTCAAACCATCTTATATTTGAGATATTTATAAATCAGTGTGCCGTCATACTTGCGTACACGCGTATCGTGTAAACTAAATAGAAATGTCGTCGTCGAATTGTCGCAGTCAACCTGATTGATTCGCAGTATAAACACTCAAAGCTTATAAGTTATTTTAAAGCTCTGATTGTGATGCAAAGTCTATTTATATTAAAGACTTTGCATCACAATGCTATATATGGAATACCACATATTATATATGGAAATGAAGACTACTAATTGCATCCAAGATTCGTTTATTTTATTTGAAACATAAACCTTATTCCACGTGACTCAGCAACAATTTGTTATAGGATAATAGACTGTTATTAAACTTGCGTATCAATTAATTTATCAATGCAATAATACCAAACTTGCCAAAGATAACTATAATTACGTTATCAGAATATTTCACGTAACAAGGTCATGTAATGTCGACTATAATAATGTCTAAAACAGTGTTAAATATGACGTCTAACACCAGTGATTCATGGCACATTACTGAGATGAGAGCTTATGCAGATTACATCATCATCTCATGCAAGAACATTATTATGTAAATACTAGATTCTATCCGCAACTTCGTTTGCGCAGACTTCGATTATTTAATCAATATCGTTATAATACTGTAAAGTTTCATCAAAATCAGTTCAGTAGTTTTTGCGTGAAAGAGTAACATCCATCTATCCATCCTCACAAACTTTCACATTTATAATATTAGTAGGATTTACAATCAGCGTTTTAAATCTCATCTCATGCAAAGATGCCGCTTAAGTGATAAGCAAATCTATCCCATGTATATTGGCACGCGATATTTAAACAAAACGCAAGTACATTCGCTGGGGGTCAGTATGTTACAAACTTTATTCCTTGTCTATTTTGATATAAAATGTCGCCAATATACAGGGTGTATTAGAAGTCCGTAATAATACTTTGGGTACATATACGGCAGCTTATATGTGGATGCTTAGTGAAGACAGTTTATACCTATTATAGTTTCAGAGTTTTGGGTACATTCATAAACTTATTCAGCACTGTAGTCTACACTTACGTGGTGAACTACCAATATTTAAAAAAAAAACATGCAAATTTTACATAGGACTCGAGATATTACGAGTTATAGAATTAAACATCGAACAAAAGTTGAATTTTATACCATTCATTTGTATAGCCGACACTGGATGCAAACGTCAAAGTATTATTTCGAACTTCCGATACACCCTGTATATATATGTCGTACATACATTTCGATCCGAAAAAATACAATTAACTGTGTCGCTTGATAGAATAAGCGTTAAGAGTGCATATCGATAAACGATAGAGGTTGTTAGTCGACGCTGTTATCACTTGTCCATATATATTATAAATCTATCTATGAACTTGACTCGATTAGCATTATTATAATTATTCCGCATCCATCACCCCGAGTGTACACTTCCTTTCGAGACACAACATCCTTTTCCTGTGCAATATCTCAATTACCATAGCATTACGTGATTTCCGTAAGAGTTTTTCACTTTTATATGGGTGGAAATATCTTCAATGCATCACACCACTATGACAAGACAAGTGGCAGGACAATGGTCCTAGTGTTACTCATTACTTGTTTAGCCTGTTTACTTAGTATCTCATCTATGTTAAATGTATTGAGTGCCGTCATTATCATACTAATAATATATCAGCTAGACAGCATTTTTTATGCAAATTTGCACAAATCTTGTAGTAATTAGGGTTAGTAATCGCCACCAAAAACATCAAGCTAGATCTAAAACAATCTATTGTCTTTTTTTGTAGGGACTAGTCATTACTATCCACCGCTCTTAGTCCTATTAGCCAGATTCACAGTGTTATAGAATGTATATATGGGTACATAATGCTTATCCAGGCAAACGGGAGTTGGTTATCTTAGTTTTAAAGGACCGGCTGGTACACTGATAGTTACTTGTTTACTACCAAAATATATCAATGAAACGCAATGTTAAACGCAATAAAATGCCTGTTGTATATCGGTCGCGTTATCAATAGTTATCGAAAAAATATAACTTTACCCATCTCAATAGCCCTGGGTGTTATTGGAATCGCGCTCAGGCCATTGTAGGGTACTCGTAGTACAAGCTTTGCTTAGTTTGGGATCATAAAATGAGGATATGTTGTTTGGCAATATTTATTTATTTTATCTGTTTACAAACCGATATAAATGTTCGAAATAAAAGTATTTTGTGATGCATCTTTCAATGGAATCAGAATATTAATTATTCATGTGAACCAATACAGGCACTTATGAATCGTTAATAATAATAATAGTATCTCTACCACTCATGGATTGTGACTTGCTATTAATAAGGGGGTAAAGCTATATCAAAGCCCTTAATTAACACACAAGTACATGCGTTGTCAAATATGTACCTACAAAGATCGTCTAACTAGTTACCTCACGACTTGGCTACAAATGTTTTATTTCCTATCATCCACTGTTATCTGGTACGAACCGAATCGTTTACGTAACTCGAAATGACGACACGTGGAGAACATTATACGATTATACGATGAACGGCCGCGACGAACGAACGTGCTCCATAGATAAATAAAACATTCCGAATTGAAATGTATACCTGCAAGTATCATTTTAATAAAAATGAGGTTTCGAGTAAAACTTAGTTGCTAGTAACGGAAGACTTGATTACATGAGTGTGTTTAGTTATTAAGTGCTTAGTAAAGCTAAAATGTAAAAGTTTAGTTACTGCAACCAGTAAATCGTTCTGTGATAGTGAAGTGATATTAGTTTTAGATCATGATAGTATTAAGTTGGTTAGTTGTGTTGTTTGTTGAGAATGTGTATGTCTATAGTAGGAGGAAAGATAGAAAAAAGGTTTTGACACATGTAAGTACTGAGAAGGCAGAGCGTGCACTTTCATTCCTATGCAGCGTGTTTCAGAAGTCCGAAATAATACTTTGACGTTTGCATCAGTATCAGGTATGCAACCGAATGATATAAATATTTGATGGAAATTCAACCATGTTTTTCCAACTTTTTTTCCTCGTCAATTTCTATAACTCGTAGTATCTCGTATGTAAAATTTAATAAATAAGGTTCTGAATGTACCCAAAGGCCAGAACACGATACCTGTCACAAATATTTAAGGGTCTATAACTCAGAAACAGTATAAACTGTCGTTTATACCTAACTATCATAGTTTCTGAGTTAGAGATGAAGACATGAAGAGATGAAGACATTCACTAAGCATCATCATATGAGCTACCGTATTTGTACCCAAAGTATTATTTCGGACTTCTGATACACCTTGTATAATCATCATAGCGTCCGTGTTAAACACGCAGCGTGTACGCAGTAAGTGTTTTGCGTTTCCTTCTGTCTGGACTCTTATGATACCTTATATCTTTTACGGCCCAGGCATGTCGACTGAAAACTCGCTTCAAACATCAAGGTAGTTGACAAAGGTTCTACATATTTAACGAAAACTGCACGCGTCTAAATATTTTTCCATCCTGAAACGAACTGTATTGACTCGATAGTTAAAAGCTAATTCTTTAATGAAATGTCAATGACATCGCGAGGAAATTTCGACGCGAGATATCTCAAATAGAGATGAATCTCGATCGCACGAAAATCGGGGCCCTGGTTGCGTGGCTCTTACCACGGAAATTCTATCTTTATGTATATGGACACAGAGTTCGTTTTAATATTGGTAACAATTTGGCCGCGCGTGTCTTGACGCCCCAATGTGCCCGGGGCTTAAATATCCTAAATAGTCTCTTCGATTGCCTTCACAGCTACTAGACTTGAACGTCAGTTGTTAGAAAAACATGATCGTAAGAGATGTTTTATAAAACTAGCAGACACTATGCCGTATTGTATAGATTTGTTATTACCTATTGTCATACAAATGAATACGTTACCGCTGATTGATCGTAACACATTGCTCATGTATTGAAATTACGTGAGGATATTTCAATGTCGATATTCTCGGCTTAACATTACTTAAACGAAACTGTTTGCTAATCTATATGCAAATAACCCAGTTTATCTGTATACGAAAACGTTTAGCGTATTTTCAAGCATTCACAGCTGGACCAGGACTATTATATTATATTGATAAGGTCGTCGAGGTCATCATATGGTCGTCGGGATCTGAAAGCTCCGTTTTGAAAGCTAGTTATGACAATGTAACCTAGCATGCAATCCTAAAAAAACACTCGTTTAAAAAACTTATTTTTTCATGCGTTAAATAATATGTGAGAAGATATTTCAAGTATAGTTTGTCACCATATAACCTGTCAAAACGGACCTCTATGATCTCGGCGACTGTAGTTATATTATTACTTCAGGTTTTCTTCCTCGGAAGATAGTTCTGCACGTTTATATCAATCCTGTTTTCACACATAACCCTGTTGATACTTCTAGCTCTACGTAATTGAAACTATTGATTTTTCTATTGTTTTGAGTCGTATGCGTACCGAACGGATACGAAGACACTGAAACTCGTGGGTATTTATGGGTACCACAGATTCCACAGAAGAGATTTATGTCATGTGGTATGATAGAGTAATTATAAGTAAGCACTTACTAATGGACGGGCTTACTGACGGGCGGGGCGCCACTAGTGTTGTAACTCGTACTTTAAGGAACTGTATTTCCCATGGGAAGATCACTGTGGTGTTCCATCTCAAAGTTTAACATTAAGTTAATTTAAAATGTATTAACATTGTAAGCAAGGATAAAAATTTCAATGTACACAAGCGTGGCGAAGCTCCATGTGACCGACATTGTGTGTCTTGGAACTTTTGCGTTTAATTAAGGTTAAATTGGAGGTAAACCAAATGTTAGGTAACTTCATATTCCATTGTGATAATTTTAGTTGACACAGAATCAGCTGATATTTTAATGAGCTGCGATATATTGACATCGCGTGTGCTCGTATGTGGTAAATAATTTATTCGTATAGAGTTCAATCCGATGTCAGCTCTGCAAAACTATCTGAAATAAATGGAAGCTGTTATTTGAACAGGATTGGTGGAAGGTGGAGGTGAATGACCGTCAGGGCTTCGTGCCCGCCGCCTACGTCAAGAAGATCGAGGCTGGCCTCTCCTCGTCGCAGCAGAATCTCGCCGACTCCAGCTCCATCGCTGCAAGGCAGAACCAGGTATTTTATTGACAGATAGAAAAATGAAAGCTCACTTATTTTATTCTGAACCCTAAGTTTATGAAAAGACTATTATTAAGCATTTTAGATCACTTTTGTATCACCAAATGCTATTTTAAGTGGTCGAAAAAAAATTGGAGGTAATACCTTATTCTTAGTCAAGTTAAATCTCGTCATTAAATATTCGATATAAAACATACGTTAAAGTTTACACGAAGTGACGCAATATCAGCCTTGAAGCTATAGCAGCGGCCTCAGTACGCCTGCCAAGATGTTTTCTCACAAGTCCCAAAAACATCTTGTCAACTTGCGTTCCCGTATCTTATTTGCTAACATGGCTTCCAAGATGTTTAAAATTAGACAGCCTGCTAAAATTTTCTCACAGTTTACGATCTTCCGTTCATTCGTTCATTGAAATGACAAATAGAGCGAGACGGAGCTTTACAAAGAAAAAAGATGCTGCATACACATCATAGAATATATTATATTATTTATGCACAGATTAAAAATATCTTTGGGCATAGCTTCTTTTTTATTATGCCGGAAGCTTTACGTATTATCATTTGGTCGGTGGTATTATGCTTAAAATTTATTTCTTGGGCACTATACTATTTTTATTTGCCAATTTAAATAACTTTACATTGTAAAACGGCAAAAAGCACGCAAAGTATGATGACAAACAAAATCTAACCTCAAACCTACGGTTTTTTTTGTAAAATATGGATTTTAAATCAAGTGGAATAGGATTATGTGGATTTTCGGAAGAAAATAAAACAGATAGAAATGTCTCTACACTTTTTTGTTGTTGTTTGTCGAACACGAAAATAAATTTACGTGTTCGTTTTCGGAAGAATTTTGCATGTAGTCCGCTTGATATTGGCGAAGGATTGAGTAAAATAAGTATTATTTGTTATAATAGTGTATAAAATGCTATATTTATGTACTTCTTACAGCCTAATTAATTTCTCATCACCGGCCTTTGACCGTGAGAAATTTCTTTACGTTGACCTGTCAAATTCGTGTCTCTATGGTACATTTTGGTAACCCATGCTAGCACTTAAGATATAACATCATATCCATACGTCAAACACGTTTTATTTAACTGTCAAACCCATTTTATATTTACGCCATGCTAGCAAAAGTAGTAGGTATTCGCCGGTTTGAGCTCACGCCAAAAAAAAAAAAAAAAAAAGCTCATTCGTCGCGTCGGCCATCGTCGCCTAAAAAAAAAAAAAAAAAAAAAAAGTTTGGTATCGTTTTGGGGGTTTTCAGACATGCCCGATCGATCTGTGCAATCCCCGTTTTGATATCTCTTACGGTTCCCGAGATAGGTTTCAGGATTAGCGCTCATTAGATAACGTAATTACATCACGCTCGGCGCTAATGAGGGTTTGTCATTGTTGTTAATGAGGGTCTCTTGTTCCTAACAATGCATCTGTTTGAAATGATAAATCTTGGTTATTTTATAAATCTTTATTAATCAACAAAAGCATTTAAACATATCATGAAGTAATATATCATTGTACAGTGTATTAGTATCGAATATTCGTATAAAATCAGACATTTTATTACCATTGAATTTATAGTACAGATACAACAAACAATATTCACCGCATACGGATGTTAAATCATTTTGTAACCTATCGCTATTAAATTGCCATTGTCGGGAATTCCTCTTTAAAAATGATCTGTGGTAACCTGTTGGCGGTCGACCATAAGAATCAAAATATTGCCCAACCCCGCTGTCATCAATGTGTATTGCTATCCAATGAGATCCAGGCTTTGTATCAGGGTCTAAATTGCTTATTATGTATGTTGGAGTATGACTGTATATTGGCAATCGGTTGGCAGCATACACATTAAATTGTAAGCTTGGATGAATTTTGCACAAATGTTTCTGGATATCTATTGTGTTCATAATGGTCACTGAATCGTCCGCCGCATCGCTAACTGTTAACTATCCAACTTATCAGATGCAAGTGTATAATTTAAGGTATTGACTTGGTATTTCAAGTCTGCTGAGGTCATGGAATAAATACAAGGATATGCTGAAAATTATGGGTTTATTCAATTAAAAAGCTTAAAACTATTACAATGAATACTTAAAACAACAACATAACCATAACAATGAAAACTTAAAACTATAATAATAAAATACTAACCTAACCTAACATACACTTAACGCGATAGTCAACGAAATTGATGTTTTAGCTACTATAGTCTACTGTAACATTACGGTTTTTATCAATTTCAATAACATTATCGAACTCAGCATAAACAATACAGTTGATGGTTTGCGAAAGTGCTGATTCAAAACGAACTTCCAATCTCACGCTTCCATGTTTTATAAGATTCCAATGGCCTGATGAGCTAGCTGATAGATCGGGTGTTAAGTCAAAAGCTAATAGACAATAACCTTGTGCATATTGTTCCCTAGATATGCCATTACCTTCGTTAAGGAAATGTATACCCGTTCCAGAGAATAATGTGTGATAAGCTGAAGTGTAAATATTATTCTCGAATGATGGTTGTAAAGCTTTGGAAGGTATTTGTTGTCCATCAATATATAAAGAAAATGTATTAAAATTGTGATTTTCAAAATTAAATGGATTTTTTGTGAGTTTGCCATTAAAGGCTGCGTTATTAACAAATCCTATTATGCATCTTTTAGGTACTTGTCCTAGAAAAATGTTATCTAGTGTTTTTCCCTGAACTCCCGATGGAATTGTCAAAACTTTAACTTCAGCACGCGTAATAGGATATTTAGCTGTAGTAGAGGCTAAGACTTTTTGATGTGCAAGTAAAACTGTTGGATTGATTCGTGCTCTACGGACAATAAGCGTTGCATCAGTAATACACACTTTCAATTTTAAATCATCTGAAGAAGCCATTAAGTTGAATGTTTCTCTGGAACGAACTAATTTAACAGACATCTCAACACCATTAATTAAAAACTTTTCTTGGTTGAATATATCACCATGCAGATGCCCAATCATTTCAATTTCTTTACTTTCGGCTGTTAATTCATGTCTTTTAGTGAACCCTTCATTTTTCTCATCGGTTGAGTCCATTTTCCCAGCTGTATCTTCATACCAAAGACTGCATGTTAGATGAGATTCTTTTGATGCAGGAGCATAATTCAACAATGTTTCCATGTAAGCACGATAGGCGTATGTATTATTTGGTGGAGACACAAGTTTTTGATTCAAATAAACATCGAGCTGACTAAATAATGAATGTAACCAATTGTTTATTGGTGCTGCTGTCGTTGTAGCTATCAGTTTTGTTGAGTCTTGGTTTAGTATCTTTGCTTTAATATGAATCAAAGTATGAGACAAATCTATGTAGTCATCACCGGTTCCTGGTACTTGAAATTCGATGGGGCCATCATCGGCGAGAGATGAAATAGGTTTGTAATGTATCCTTAATCAAACAATTTAAATACACACATATTATTATCAATGAACCATTTCTTCAGTAAAATGACATTTCTTAATGCACAATGGTTTTCATGGTACAAACAATTTGATGCACTTCTGTCATTATAATACAGTTTATATAATCGTAATAAATTGGGGCAACCTTTTTCACCAACATCTATCACACTGCAGTTATTACAAACACTTTGTAGCCACTTTATTTTTTCCCTACCTTTAACTAAAATTTTTTTATTTGTTAAAATTGGTATAATCACTCGTTTAATCTCACGATAGTCAATGAAACCGGAACTCCAATAATATCCATGTCGTCTTTCTAGGAAAGAAACGTTTTTCTTTTCTGTGTCTGTCAAATTGCCATATGGGTATGGCGGTTTTATCAAGAACACTTGGGTGTAATCTTCTGTAGCTAGTGCAAACTCCTTTATCACGAACACATTTTGCGAAACTTTAAATCCTTGTAAATCTACAATCATGTAGTCTGGATTCATGATTATTTTCTTAACGAACGTCCACTCAACTGGCCAATGTCAACGCAACTACCATAGTTATCTATGTTCGCCTTTGCTCACAGATAACATCACAGCGTACAAGTTCAGACATGACTTTATCTTTATGAAACGAAAGTGACGAATTCCATTAACAAAGAATTTGAGTAATCGACATCCGCCCCTTTCTGCACAAAAAACCACTTAACGTGATAGTAAATGAAACCTTTTATTCACAGATAACATAAAGTTGAGACAAGCTTTTATCGGACGAATTCCATTGTCAAAGAATTTGAATTATCAACTTCCGTCCTTTCTGTAAAGAAAAAAACACTTAACTATAACAGACGGTGACGGTGGGGGCTACTATTTGGGTATAAAAGTGAACAATAAGAACTTGGAAGCTACAGTATTCATTAGTTTGTGAACTCAGTTTCATATAGAGTGTTGTGAAAGTGATCTAAAATCTTCAATCTTCAGAACTGCACAATGGAGGTAAGTTTACGGTTTTATTTAATCAATTCATTAGATGGTCACAGTTTTTTATATTTTTTTATTTCATCAATTCATTAGTTGGCTCCTATACAACTTTAATGTAAATTGTTACAGAACTCATTCGATGTCGAAGAAAATACATACAAACATTATTATTACCCACTCACCCCACCGGATGATGACCTAACCATCAAAGAAACACCTAAAAAAGAAATGAAAAGAAAGACAATGACCACATCATCGGATAATTTGGATGAGCTCTTTGAAAATCCATCACCGATAAAGAAGAAAAAGCAATCGTCCACAGTTGCTAGGTCTAATGCAGAGGGGGGAATAACATATATATCAACAAATGCTGATGATAATATTAATTCAAGCCATCTAATAAAAATTGAAATTTATGATCTAAAAAAGTTGTCGAAAATTCCTCAACAACAACACTGGAAATATGCTGATGTCAAAGTAAAATACTACACAGACATAAAAAATAATAACTTTGTTGATAGTAAAAATGTTATCTATCAAATAACGAAAGAAATTTCAGAAACGGACAGTTGTAGGAAATATTCATTTACTAATAACTAAAAATAATTTGTTAATTGTAATCCATTGTTCGCTGTACTTACTAATTTACTAATAACTAAAAAGAATTTGTTAATTGTATTCCATTGTTCGCTGTAGTTACTAAGATACTAAACCATTTTTTAACTAGTTAGGCTCCATATAAATATGTAGTGTAAATTTCAAAGGCGCATCATTTCGAAACGTGGAACCATCGATGTTAGATCTACCGTCTGTTTCCTCAAACAACATGGAACAAAGTGGCGAAGTTTGCATCAGCACTTTCTTCAATTCGGCACTCAATGAAGATGTTGATATTATTATGTACGAGCTTTGTGAAGAGATAGAAAAAAGATGTGAATTGAGTAATTCATATTACGATGCGGAGCTCTATAAAATCTGTGCTGAGGTTGAAATTACCTTAAAGTAAGTTGCATGAACATTTAATTTACCATATATAAAATAAACATATATCTGTAGGATTTATTTTAAACATATTTTATTTTTTTATTACAGTCAATCAACACATCAGATTGGTGGTGGTCTCAAAAGAGCTCGGAGTATTCAAGTATCAGAAACAACACCTACGAAGAGACCAAGAATTGAAGAAGGACCTTCAACTTCATCATCTAGACCCTCCGCTAGTGATAAGGTAAATTGTAGCACATGTCAGATGTTAGTTAGTAGGAGATATTTCTCAAATCATTTAAAAAGTAACATACATAAAAATAATCTTTTCAAATTACACAACTCTTTGCCAAATGTTTCCGTTGTTGAAACTGCTTTTGGACAAAGAATCATAACATATAAAATTAATAGTAAAAGGGATCCCTCATCAGAATTGGTATTTGAAACACCAGAATTATTTTTGAATTCCATAAAAAAATGATATATTACTTTTGATTGAAGAATCCATTAATAAACACAAAATTTTTAAAACAAATTTTATTTTGAATGCCGATTTTGTACAACAAACTAAAAATATTACAAATTCATTTGATTTTCAAACCAGTAATTATATAATTTTTCAAGGAGACGACTTAAATATATTCTTTTCATCTTTATGTGACACTCTAACAAATAAAATTAGTGCTTTCGAGAAAAAAGATAGTGGCTGGAGTCTCAAACAAATCAAATGTATCGATATGAATGTAAACAAATTTAACCCCCTACGGGGATCTTCATATATTGATTTACCCCCTGACATTAAAGTTAAAAAAGCCATAATTAATGTAAAAAATAAAGATAATTTATGTTTTAAATGGGCATTACTCTCAGCGTTATATCCCGTAACTAAAAACGCAGATCGTGTATCATCTTACAGCATACATTTCAATAACCTTAAATTCAACGGCGTATCTTTCCCAGTTAAATTGAGTGACATACCGAAAGTTGAAAAGTTAAACAATATCAGTATAAATGTCTTTGGTTTGGAATTAAACAAAGAAACAAAAGCACATAATGTGGTGGGCCCACTGTTTATGACGAAATCTCGTAAAAGCAAACACATAAATCTATTGTGCATACACAATGGTGCAAATAACCATTATTGTTTTATTAAAAACTTGGCACGCTTAGTCGGAAAACAAATTTCAAATCACGATCATAAAATTAATATCTGTGATGGATGTTTACTTCACTTTCCCACAGAAGAGAGGTTGGCTAACCACCAACAACATGATTGCTCTCACATATCTACTGAACTTCCAAGTGATCTAAAAACATCGAAAGATTGGTTTGGACAGTCGGTATCTAACGATAAATTAAAATTTGATAAATTTCAAAGAAAGTTAAAAATACCTTTTGTTGTGTATGCTGATTTTGAAGCATTCTTAAACCCGATAAAATCATGTCCTAATGACCCGTCTAAGTCGTATACTAACAACGTTAATAAACATGAAGTTTATAGCTTTGGTTATTACATAAAATGTTCCTTTGATGATAGCTTATCAAAATATGAAACGTACAGTGGGCCGGACTGCGCACAAGTTTTTATGAAACGTTTATATGAAGATTTAAAAAATATATATTGTAAAAATAGCTTTCAAAAACTACCCAAACCACTATCAACTAAAGATGAGAATAAAATTAACAATTCAAAAAAATGTTACATTTGTGAGACCGATTTGAAAGAGGAAAACGTTCACTATTTTGATTGGTACACGGGTGATTTCAAAGGAGTTGCACATGAAGTATGTGTGACTAAATTTCAAACACCACAATACATTCCAGTATTCCTTCATAATCTCAGTCACTATGATGCACATTTCATTGTTCATGCATTAAATTTTGTAGATGGTAATGTGGAAGTAATTCCCCAAAACAAAGAAAGATACATATCCTTTTCAAAGATATTAACCATAAACAACCGGAGAGTCAATTTAAGATTTGTAGATTCTTTTAAATTCCTACCATGCAGTCTTGATCAATTAGCTAAGAATCTCAATGATGAACAATTCCACACACTTAAAAGAAATTTCCCTAGGGATGAAGACTTTATTCGTCTTAGAAAGAAGGGCATATACCCTTACGAATTTATGACATCATATGACTGTTTAAAATTAACAACTCTCCCCAGCAAAGATCAGTTTTACAGTTCACTAACCGATTCAAGTGTTTCTGTTGATGATTATCATCGTGCTCAGGATGTTTGGCAACATTTTAACTGTCGCGAAATGTCGAATTACTCTGACTTATACCTAAAAACTGATGTTTTGCTCCTGACTGATGTGTTTGAAAACTTTAGAGATATTTGTATTACAACTTATGATTTAGATCCTGCTCACTATTATACAGCACCGGGATTGAGTTGGGACGCTATGTTGAAATACACAAAAATTGAACTAGAACTATTAACAGACTTTGATAAAGTAGCTTTTATTAAGGCAGGTATAAGGGGAGGTGTATCTCAATGTAGCAATCGATATGCCAAGGCAAATAATGAATTCTTGGAAGATTTTGATGAGAAAAAACCTAGGTCATATCTTGCATATTTTGATGCTAACAATCTTTATGGTTGGGCTATGTCTCAATTTCTTCCAGAAGGTAGTTTTGAGTGGGTTAGCACGGATACAAATTTTGATGTGTCAGATACATCTGAATGTGGTTTCATTTTAGAAGTCGATTTAGAGTACCCCATGGAACTTCACGATTTACATTCGGACTTGCCACTGTGTCCAGAAAATATATTAATAGGTAATTCTAAAGAAAAAAAACTAATTCCAAATCTGAATGAAAAAATCAAATATAAAATTCATTACAGAAATCTCAAACAATGTCTTGAAATGGGTATGAAATTGGTTAAAATTCATAGGATTTTAAAGTTTCGTCAAAGTCCTTGGTTAGAAAGATATATAGATCTGAATACGAAATTAAGAACAAAGGCAACATCAGATTTTGAGAAAGATTTTTATAAATTAATGAACAACGCCGTATTCGGTAAAACAATGGAGAACATTGAAAAACGAGTTAATGTTAAATTATTAACGCACTGGGAAAATCGAGGTAAAACTTTAGGCGTGCAAGACTTAATTGCAAAGCCAGAATTTCACAGTTTATCAATTTTTTCCGAAAACTTAGTTGCAGTACAGTTACAAAAAACAAAATTGATTTATAACAAACCTATTTACTTAGGATTTTGTATATTAGATATTTCAAAAACTCTGATGTATGATTTTCATTACAACTACATGTTAAACAAATTCAACAATAAAACAAAATTATTATACACCGACACTGACAGTTTAATATATCAAATTTTTACAGCCAATTTTTATGAAGATATTAAACCAGACCTTGCTACACGATTTGATACATCTGATTATGCTTCTGATAATATATTTTGTTTTCCAAGACTAAATAAAAAAAAGATAGGTTTCTTTAAAGATGAAAATAATGGCAGAATTATGAAAGAATTTGTAGGACTTCGATCGAAAATGTATGCGTTTGAGGTGGAAAATAAATTGATAGCCAAAGCAAAAGGTGTAAATAAAAGTGTTACCAAAACAATGAACATTGAAAATTACAAGTCATGTCTCTTTGAAAAGAAAAATCTATTTTGTAGTATGTACAGATTTAAATCGATTAAACACACAATCTTTACTCAACAAATAAACAAAACCTGTTTGTCCTATAATGATACAAAGCGACATATTTTGCCAAATCAAGTTGACACATTAGCGTGGGGTCATTATAAGTTAAGTTAAGGAATACCTACACTTTCAATTGTAATAAATTTTGTAATAGTAATACCTAGAAAATAAATAAAATTGTTGTTTTATAATTTTAAGATTTTAAATATTTTGTGATAGTAATACCATGTAAATTTAAATAAAATTGTTTTTATATAATTTTAAGATTTTCAATATTTTGTGATAATTATACCATGTAATATAAATAAAATTTCTGTAAAAAAAAAAAAATGTTTTCACCATATTATATAAGATTATTTTATTAATCCAAATATAAATGTATGTGTTTCGAACAATATGTCTTATTCATTTCAATACCCTCTAAGAATCTACACGTGTATTAAAAATGTTCCAATTTATTCATCCGTTTACAGCGATAGTTGCAGGTCCAAGTGGTTGTGGCAAATCTATATTCGTTACAAAGTTTATTCAACATATTAAAGAGATATGCAACAAAGAGTTTAGTCAAATTACTTGGTGCTTCGATGAAATGCAGCCTTTATACAATTTACCAAACGTAAACTATTATCAAGGTATACCGGATCTAAGTATGTTTGATGGAAAGGAGGCAAACCTTGTAATTATCGATGATCTTATGAGAGAATCTGATGGTAGAATTGTTGATATTTTTACTAAAGGTAGCCATCATAGAAACTTAAGTGTATTCTACATTACACAAAATTTATTCCACCAAGGTAAAGGTCAAAGAGACATTTCTTTGAATTCAAACTATATTATTTATTTCAAAAACCCTCGTGATAAAACACAAATTCGATACTTAGCGCGTCAAGTATCACCAGAAAATTCAAAATTCATTGAAGATGCATACAATGACGCTACCAAAGAAGCACATGGATATTTAATGGTTGATCTTAAACAAAGCACCAATGATACATGTCGCATTAAAACGAAGATATTCCCCTCAGATGGATATTGCACAGTGTATGTCCCCACAAAAGGGTTTAAATATGCCAAGAACCAACAAATTCCCATCATTTACAAATAATGTCTCAGAGTATCCAGACGCACAAGAATTTACTAAGTGCACTACACACTCTTAAACCGAAATATCAACGAGCTCTATTAAAAACGTGTGATGAGAAAGAAATAAACTGCATTTGTGAATGTATTTATAACGTTCTCCAGGGTAAGGTGCCGCTTAAAGATAAAGAAAAGAAAAAACTTGGTAAATTTAAAAGTATACTTCGCAAGTTGGTACGTAAAGGAACAAATAAAATAAGAAAGAGAATAATAGTTCAAAAAGGTGGTGCATTCCTACCAATTATATTGGGTTCCATTTTGAGTGTATTAGTTAATTCACTTATTTAAAATGGAACATGCCAAAAAAATGTTACTTGTTGATCCAAGTTTATTAGAGAAATTAAATCAAAACGACAATGAACACAAAATTGAAAATTCTACCTCAAGGTTAGACGTTGAAATGCAAAAGATTTTGAATAGTAATATGGACGACAGAAAAAAATGGATTTTATATCAACAAATTTTACAAAGATATCTACACTTCACCGAAGTAGATCGCCGACCTTTAGAATTACCACTAATTACTTCCAATATCGATGTTGTCGGAGACACTGCAAACAACCAAGATTCTAATATAAAAGCTGAAATCGACGATAAAGATTTAGTTGCGAGTCAGACATCAAAAGACGAAGCGAAACAAAAACAACAAGAAAGTCATATATACACACCTAGACAAATTCTAAGTTTAATACCAAAAACATACATAAAAAAGGGTGAGTTATTACTTAATACAATATCATTGAGTGAAAACAAAATTCACTGGAACGACAGCGGTACAGTCACTATAGATAACAAACAAATTCCTGGAAGTAATATCATAGATTTGGTAAACGACTTCCTTAGACCATTGAAAAAAAGTAATCCGAAAGGTTGGGAAGATTTTGCTAAAGCATTGAAAGACATTAAAATACCATTAGCTTACATTGGAAATCCTAACAGAAGTGAATACATAAATAAACTCCAATCGAATGATCATCCACAACACTCTGTGGATGAGGAAATCTATGCTACACCAACAAGTGCTGATCAAAAGTATCAAAGAAAACTAAAGAAAAAGATTGATTGGGAAAAATGGACTCCTTACTAGAAATCAATAAAATATATTATGATGCATCACATCCTGCCGGATATGGTAGTATCACCAAACTAGTAACAGCTATGAAAGGTAAAATGACTAGAGGTGACATCAAGAAATGGTTGCAAGCTCAAGAAACTTACACACTTCATAAGCCAGTGCACAGACGATTCCCTCGGAATAAATACATTTTATCTAATCTAAATGAACTTTGGCAGGCTGATTTAAGTGATATGAGAACTTATTCTAAATATAATGATGGTTATAATTACATTCTTTGTGTTATTGATGTATTTACTAAATATGCTTATGCTATGTCCATGAAAAATAAAAATTCTGAAACTATTAAAAAATGTTTTGAACACATATTTAATGAGGCCGGTACCACTCCAACACATATACAATCGGATAAAGGAACTGAATTTGTTTCAAAAGATGTACAAAAGTATTTTAGGAGTAAAAATATAAACTATTATACAACAAATAATCCTGATATTAAAGCAAGCATTGTGGAAAGATTTCAAAGAACACTCAAGATGAAAATGTGGCGTTATTTTACTCATAAAAATACATATAGGTATATAGATATTTTACAAGACTTGTTATATGCATATAATCATGGTTACCATTCCAGTATTAAAATGAGTCCTTGTGATGTAAATTCAAACAATATAATGACTGTTTGGAATAATTTATATGAAAAGGGTAGTACAAAACAAGCTTCCGATATTACACCACCACCAAAATTTCATGTTGGTGATCATGTAAGAATTACAAAATTTAAACATATATTTCAAAAGGGTTATGAATCCAATTGGAGTGACGAAATTTTTATGGTATCTTCAATAATAGATAGGTCACCCTGGATAGTATATACACTGAAAGATTTACTAAATGAAGCGATAGTAGGTACTTTTTATGAAAGAGAATTGCAAAAAATAGATTATAGCCCCACTTCCAAGTATAAAATAGATAAAATAATTAGCACTCGCTACTCTGGCAACAGAAAGCAACTGTTAGTGAAGTGGAAAGGTTATCCAGATAAATTTAACTCTTGGATTTTGGCTTCTAGTTTAGAAACGCTACAATGAAAGAAAGTTTTTATTTAACCTTACTTAGTAATAGTTCTATGGAATACTTTCCAGAAAACTCAACAACTCTTTTTTCAACAAAATTACCTAAACCAATCATATTGGAAGGATCGTGGTCGGTTGGTGTGGTTGAATTCCAGTATCCATGTACGATGTTTACTGTTCAAGAACATGAAAACGTTGTTTACATTAGGAAATGGATGAAAATACCCGATAATACCGGCACTCCTGGCAACTCCCTAGCATACTACAAATCTCATATACCAGCCACAAACTATGATAATATTGAACAAATTATGGTGGTACTAAACAGTTTGAAGGAGAAAGTGAAGTTTCGCTATGATGAGATATCAAAGTTTGTATTTGTTACTGTAAATGATGAGTCAATAAAATCAATAATGTTATCGCCGAATTTGTCTCTTCAACTAGGATTTGAACCTAATAAAAACATTGTTTCTAAGAGGCTTGGAAAGTGTCCAGCGAATTTACATTTAGGGTTGCCATCTCAGTTATTTGTTTATTGTGATATAATCGAGCCTCAGATCGTTGGAGATGTAATGACGCCTCTTCTCAGAATAATACCTTTAGACCCTTCAAAATATATTTACGGTGCTAATAAAATGCATGTTTTCTCACCACCTCACTACTTGTCTGTCATGCGTAGAGAGTTTGATACCATTGAAATAGATATAAGATCAAGCACAGGACATAAAATACCATTCCAGTTCGGAACTGTGGCTATTAAACTACATTTTAAAAAATTATAATGCACCTACAACGTAATAATACAAGTTGTCCCTACGAACATTACTATTCACATCAAGCTGGATCAGGTATTGGAGTAATTTATAGAGGAGCACCATATCAACGCGGTCATGGAATCGGTAGCTTTCTAGGAGGCTTATTCAGATCAGTTTTACCATTGCTCTCTAGTGGAGCTCGAGCGATCGGTAAAGAGGTTTTAAATGCAGGTGTGGGACTTTTATCGGATATGGTTAGTGCACGTCCTATGGAAGATTCTATTAAAACTCGATTGAAAGAGGCTGGATCAAACTTAAAAAGAAAAGCCGATGAGAAAATTGATCGAATTAATATGTCTGGATCAGGATATATAACTAAGAAAAAACGTCTGGCTTCATTCATTCCACCGCTACGTGCTAAAGTGAAAGGTGCTAACAAAAACACAAAGTTGACACATAATAATATCAAAGATATATTTTCTTAAATAATAATAAAATGTCTTTTTTACACAATCATTCTTGTGAGTGCATTAAGTCTGAGCTAGATTTATTTGCTTTACCATCTACACAAACAAGTATAGAAAATGGAATGTGGATACATTACAAACCTATTTCATCTCTCGCCGATGATGGCCCCATCGAATTTCAAGTACCAGGAACCGGTGATGACTACATAGATTTGTCTCATACTTTGATTCATATTAAAGCAAAGATACTAAACCAAGACTCAACAAAACTGATAGCTACAACGACAGCAGCACCAATAAACAATTGGTTACATTCATTATTTAGTCAGCTCGATGTTTATTTGAATCAAAAACTTGTGTCTCCACCAAATAATACATACGCCTATCGTGCTTACATGGAAACATTGTTGAATTATGCTCCTGCATCAAAAGAATCTCATCTAACATGCAGTCTTTGGTATGAAGATACAGCTGGGAAAATGGACTCAACCGATGAGAAAAATGAAGGGTTCACTAAAAGACATGAATTAACAGCCGAAAGTAAAGAAATTGAAATGATTGGGCATCTGCATGGTGATATATTCAACCAAGAAAAGTTTTTAATTAATGGTGTTGAGATGTCTGTTAAATTAGTTCGTTCCAGAGAAACATTCAACTTAATGGCTTCTTCAGATGATTTAAAATTGAAAGTGTGTATTACTGATGCAACGCTTATTGTCCGTAGAGCACGAATCAATCCAACAGTTTTACTTGCACATCAAAAAGTCTTAGCCTCTACTACAGCTAAATATCCTATTACGCGTGCTGAAGTTAAAGTTTTGACAATTCCATCGGGAGTTCAGGGAAAAACACTAGATAACATTTTTCTAGGACAAGTACCTAAAAGATGCATAATAGGATTTGTTAATAACGCAGCCTTTAATGGCAAACTCACAAAAAATCCATTTAATTTTGAAAATCACAATTTTAATACATTTTCTTTATATATTGATGGACAACAAATACCTTCCAAAGCTTTACAACCATCATTCGAGAATAATATTTACACTTCAGCTTATCACACATTATTCTCTGGAACGGGTATACATTTCCTTAACGAAGGTAATGGCATATCTAGGGAACAATATGCACAAGGTTATTGTCTATTAGCTTTTGACTTAACACCCGATCTATCAGCTAGCTCATCAGGCCATTGGAATCTTATAAAACATGGAAGCGTGAGATTGGAAGTTCGTTTTGAATCAGCACTTTCGCAAACCATCAACTGTATTGTTTATGCTGAGTTCGATAATGTTATTGAAATTGATAAAAACCGTAATGTTACAGTAGACTATAGTAGCTAAAACATCAATTTCGTTGACTATCGCGTTAAGTGTATGTTAGGTTAGGTTAGTATTTTATTATTATAGTTTTAAGTTTTCATTGTTATGGTTATGTTGTTGTTTTAAGTATTCATTGTAATAGTTTTAAGCTTTTTAATTGAATAAACCCATAATTTTCAGCATATCCTTGTATTTATTCCATGACCTCAGCAGACTTGAAATACCAAGTCAATACCTTAAATTATACACTTGCATCTGATAAGTTGGATAGTTAACAGTTAGCGATGCGGCGGACGATTCAGTGACCATTATGAACACAATAGATATCCAGAAACATTTGTGCAAAATTCATCCAAGCTTACAATTTAATGTGTATGCTGCCAACCGATTGCCAATATACAGTCATACTCCAACATACATAATAAGCAATTTAGACCCTGATACAAAGCCTGGATCTCATTGGATAGCAATACACATTGATGACAGCGGGGTTGGGCAATATTTTGATTCTTATGGTCGACCGCCAACAGGTTACCACAGATCATTTTTAAAGAGGAATTCCCGACAATGGCAATTTAATAGCGATAGGTTACAAAATGATTTAACATCCGTATGCGGTGAATATTGTTTGTTGTATCTGTACTATAAATTCAATGGTAATAAAATGTCTGATTTTATACGAATATTCGATACTAATACACTGTACAATGATATATTACTTCATGATATGTTTAAATGCTTTTTTTGATTAATAAAGATTTATAAAATAACCAAGATTTATCATTTCAAACAGATGCATTGTTAGGAACAAGAGACCCTCATTAACAACAATGACAAACCCTCATTAGCGCCGAGCGTGATGTAATTACGTTATCTAATGAGCGCTAATCCTGAAACCTATCTCGGGAACCGTAAGTGATATCAAAACGGGGATTGCACAGATCGATCGGGCATGTCTGAAAACCCCCAAAACGATACCAAACTTTTTTTTTGTTTTTTTTTTTTTTTTTTTTAGGCGACGATGGCCGACGCGACGAATGAGCTTTTTTTTTTTTTTTTTTTGGCGTGAGCTCAAACCGGCGAATACCTACTACTAGCAAATAAGACGTAACGATTTTGCCACAAAAATGACGTCACGATGCGTGAGAAAATGTCTTATCTTGGCAGGCGTACTGAGGCCGCAGTAAGATATATAATTAATAAAAACAAAGCATTCTTCAATTTGGTCCGTAAAGTACTCCTACTTACTATTATATAGTTAATAGGCTCTACTAAGTCGCTATCAAATGGACTTTGAATTGTAGTCAATAAGGTATTTTTTCGTTTAATCTCATAGATTGAGGGAGAGTACGACAACTTGCTGGGGCTGGCTCGTGAACGCCAGAACAAGCTCAATGAGACCGTCAAGGCTTACGTGCTGGTGCGCGAAGCCGCCGAGCTCGCCACCTGGATCAAGGACAAGGTACGAGTTTTTGAAAAAATATTAATATCATAGAACTAGCAGTGCCTTTAGCCCCTCCAATTAAGCCAAATTGCTTGTGCCAAGAGTGGGCTTACTTCAATCAAACCCAGAACTTCTCGGTCACTAAGCGCGCAAACGCAAGTTTTTATTTTCTTAAAACGGTTTTATAATAGTTTTTGTAGCCATTTGCAGATTGACAAGCAGTCTATTAAGTTAGAGGTATGTATTCCGAATGTGACACTAGTGTAATACCGATGGTACCTTCCGCAGGAGATGCACGCGCAGGTGCAGGACGTGGGCGAGGACCTGGAGCAGGTGGAGGTGATGCAGAAGAAGTTCGACGACTTCCAGAACGACCTGCGCGCCAACGAGGTGCGGCTCGCCGAGATGAACGAGATCGCCGTGCAGCTCATGACCGTGGGGCAGACTGAAGCCGCGCTCAAGATCAAGACGCAGATGCAGGTTAGAGAAACACGATAACTACGATTCTATGTAGACGTAATTAAACAAAAACTATCTATTAATATTACTGTCCGGTTCATACGTTACCGTAATAATGATATTAAGCGATATTTAGTATAGTTTAAATGTTTTAAGTTTTCGCCACAAAAGTTGGTTCTAGAAAGGTTTGAAACTCGTTCGACCAAAAACAAACAATATAAGATTCTAGTGGCTTAACTAACCATGTGTAGTGTTAGAACATAGAAATCTATTATTATTTAATTTAAATACAAATACTCTATTTCTAGAAGTTAATTAGAGTTTTTATAGGTGTTGTAAATCAGAACGGCAATACTATTTTAGTTAGTTAAACGTAGTTTGTGGAGAATAGACTTATCGTCACAAATATCTGTTATCATGACAAACGTTAGGGGACTGGGCTACTTATAGACGCGTTAGACTGTACTTTGAATGCCTCTCAGTGTATTCTTTTACATGTGTGTGTATGTGTGCAGGAGCTGAACTCGAAGTGGACGTCCCTGCAACAACTGACGGCGGAGCGCGCGGCGCAGCTGGGCTCGGCGCACGAGGTGCAGCGCTTCCACCGCGACGTGGACGAGACCAAGGACTGGATCGCCGAGAAGGAGGCCGCGCTCGCCTCCGACGACCTCGGCAAGGACCTGCGCTCCGTGCAGACGCTGCAGCGTCAGTATTACCACACTACTTACTACACTAGCGCGTCTTCATACCGCGCTCCATATCGAACCTTAACGATTGCCACGTTACAATTCACATTTAAAAATAAACTTGAGATGTATCGCTTTATATATTATTTGCACGTCGAGTGCGATTGATTATTTTACAAGTCCTTCTGACTTGTAAAACAATCAAAACTGCTGCCACGGCATACATATTTTCCATTTCTTTAACTAAACGATTTTAGAAACTAAGCATAGCAATTCTCGCCTGAAATTGTTTTGCAGTGCACACACATTTAGCTCATAATTTCTTAGGGCTTGTGGGATACTCGTCCGCAATAGTTCTGTAGACACTGCACTACGCTGTATCATCTATTTGATATTTGTTTATCATCAGGCAAACACGAGGGTCTCGAGCGCGACTTGGCCGCCCTGGGCGACAAGATCCGTCAGCTGGAGGACACCGCGAACCGGCTGATGGCGACCCACGGCGACTCCGCCGACGCCACCTACAGCAAGCAGCGCGAAATCAACGAGGCGTGGCAGCAGCTGCAGGGCCGCGCCAACGCCAGGAAGGAGAAACTGCTCGACTCTTACGATCTGCAGAGGTAATACTACTTCCCCGGTCGCTCACAGCTGATTATAATCTACTGTACGAGAACAGAGTATCGGACTATATCGTAAAAACTTGTCATGCGTAGTGGTGCGATTACCGAGTACCTTTACGGCAAAGCCCCGCCGGCACTGGGGCGTTTAAACTCGCGCTTCAGAAGGTTTGCCAATTCTAAAACGTACTGTATTGACTTATAGAAAAAGTTCATTGTTGAACATAATTGTCAGCGCGAGCGAATTTTGCGCAGCGTGTCTTTTATCACATAAATTCAATCTTTGTGTATATTGACACAGAGTTCGTTTTGGTATTGGGGGCTTAAAGATGTGGCTAGAAACAAATCTCGTTTGAGTTCAATGGCGATGGAAATATACTGCCTATGCTGTGGGATATAAATTGAATTATGTTCATCACATTCGTACGAATTTTTAACCCGTATCGTGTCGCTCTTGACAGAGCGGTCGTGATTATCGTGTTAGAAAGTCAGGGGCATATTATACTGATAGAGTTTTGTTTGTTGACTGCGAAATTTCAACTGTATTTCTATGAAATAAGACACAAATCTGGAAATATTTGTGACGCAGATTCTTGTCCGATTACCGCGACCTGATGGCATGGATCAACTCTATGAGTGCGCTGGTGAGTTCCGACGAGCTCGCCAACGACGTGACTGGCGCCGAAGCACTCCTGGAACGACACCAGGTATGTAACAGTATCTATTAACCATATCACATGTTATATGCAACTTGTAAAGAACCCAAAGTGACTAAAAATTTCAATATCAACATGTCCAATGCAGACTTTTATATCTTAGAATTTTCGACGAAACTAGCTCAAGTTTTTGTATACGATAAATTGATATACGGAAAGATTTTTTATTTTTATTATATGATCCTACTTTCGAAGGTCAGAACATTATTCAAATCGATTTTGTACGAGTTCAGTTACACCATCTATTACTCGAAAGTAAGTAGTAGTACCAATAACTCATGGTGAGTGTATTTCTAGAGCCAGCGTTTGGAGATAGACGCGCGGTACGGCATAATGCCGCAGGTCAGACGCATTGCACGCATGTGTGCCCCCGCCTAACTACTACCATTGTATCAGCTCTCGCAATCCCAACGCACTCGTGGTATTTACTTGTATAGCAGACGATATACCCACCTTTTTATTTTACTTCATTAGTAAAATTCCCATAAATATAATTTTTTGGGTCGGCAATACTTATTTTTTTATTCTAAGATGTTTTATCATGAATCTCGATTTTAGGTCAAGATACGCTTAAAATGTTGCAAAAAAATATATAATAAAGTTACTCATATTGTTGAGCTTAAGAAAGCTCCAAAACCTAATTACTTTCAAACTAAGAAATTAGCTTAAACGATTTGTCTCAAATTAATCGCGATTCTCTATGAGGTTTGAGAGGTAATAAAACCCACAGTACATCTTTTTTAAATGTATATGTCAAGATCGACACGGAGGAAGCAACATACAAGTAGATAGCATACAGCGGCACGATTTGCGAGAACATAACTTACACCCGAGTATGAAATAATACGATGTTGTACTCCCTTCTAATATGCGGCGGTTAAAACTACTAGGTAGGTAGCCACGGGCGGGGTTCACCCTCTCACACATAACAGGAAACGAAATAACAGTTAAAATCACGTTTATTAACCGTTTTAATTATTTGACTTCTTTATTTCAATTTTGCGGTTTTTTTTTAATGTTGTGA
Organism: Ptilodon capucinus; assembly: GCA_914767695.1. Lineage (NCBI taxonomy): Eukaryota > Metazoa > Arthropoda > Insecta > Lepidoptera > Notodontidae > Ptilodon > Ptilodon capucinus. The sequence continues at coordinate 12,998,562 of OU611811.1, forward strand.
ATTTGTATAATCATCTTCAGAAGTGTGTTTAGTGTAATTATAGATTTTTATTGCTTGTTGTCTCATCTGGAGGATTTCGATTATTGCGTATCTGTTACATAATATTTTTCAATACTTCTAAAGATATCGGTGGTAGTACCGTAAATAATATAGTTAATATTTATGTAGAACACTTTTGGAAATGATTGTACACACCAAGTATATCTTTGTGTGTTATCCAAAAATGTCTTAAGTTTGTCCAAGTGTTTCTGTGTGTTTGTGATTTTATATTACTTAATACATTATTTTCTATACCCAACTCTATAACAAATATATACCTTCTGTTTCATTCACGTTTTAATTTTGTGTGTTAATATGCTTTCGGACACAACGCAACTCGAATTTGTGGATTCGATCTCACATAGTGGTTTACGCAGTTAAAAATACGAAGACGAGTCTTATATAGACCCCAATATGTGTAAACAGAATCAAACTATCATCAGATGGAAAAACAAAATGCACTATGTAAACATGAAAGCCCAAAGTGATACAATAACTCCATCAAATTTATATTTTGCGCGTTCAGGAACACCGCACGGAGATGGACGCTCGCGCCGGCACGTTCCAAGCGCTGGAGCTGTTCGGACAGCAGCTGCTGCAGGGCGGCCACTACGCCAGCGTTGACATACAGGAGAAGCTGAACAACATGAGCGATGCCAGGCAGGAGTTGGAGAAGTAAGTCTATCCGTAGCGGGCTTAGTGTAGTACAACCCTCCACAAACATACATCATAGGCCCAGTTATGGATGAGCTAATGTAGTACTTTAGACCAATTTTTTTTTTTAAAGATTGAATTAAGTTTGTATAACCTAAAGAAAGTGGAGTGAAAGCGACCAGAGCACAAGTTTATTCTTTTCTAAGCTACTTTCGGTCTTTCTATTATTAAGAGTCAATTTCAAAATAGGTTCGTCGTAAGTTGTACGAAATCTTGATTTACATGATTCGGACTGACGCAATTTATAGTATGTCAATAAAATATTTGGTTGTGGACTCAGTATAAGTATACTCTAGTATACCTGTTAATTTGTCAGTCTCGCGTATTATGGTGTTAACCAAGTGTGACCTGGTCCCAGGGCGTGGATCGGTCGGCGCATGAAGCTGGACCAGAACCTGGAGCTGCAGCTGTTCTACCGCGACTGCGAGCAGGCCGAGGGCTGGATGGGCGCGCGCGAGGCCTTCCTGGCGCCCGCCGCGCGCGACCAGCCCGACGCCGCGCAGCCCGACAACGTCGAGCAGCTCATCAAGAAGCACGAGGACTTCGACAAGGCCATCAATGCTCACGTAAGTCTAATATTACTAACTAACTCAACTGTAATGCGGGGATGTATTAAAGGATGGGATGGGATGGGAAGGGATGCGTTAAAGATCCCACGCGACTGAGTTTAGACTAGCGAAAAATAGTGTCGGTATTACAACATCCTGTAGCTCTTATGTTAAGTATATTTACATATAGATTTACGCATCGTGGCAAGGTTAATTCGGAAAGAAATAACTTAATTGTGTTCAATATGTGTGCAGGAGGAGAAGATAGCGCAGCTGCATACGCTGGCCGACCAGCTGACGGCGTCCGACCACTACGCCGCCGACGACATCGACGGCAAGCGCCAGCAGGTGCTCGACCGCTGGCGACACCTCAAGGAGGCGCTCATCGAGAAGCGATCCCGGTTAGTGCTACTATTGCTTAGTATAGTATTTAGTGTATTCAGGTCAATGGTCAGGATTTTTGAATGATGCAGATTTCTTGACTATGCCAAGATTTCTTGTATTAAAATTGATTTGTTAATAAATAAAATCTCGATTTATACATTGCAAAGATTTTGGTATGTATACTTTCAGTACCATGGTGTTTGATATTTTATCTACTTATAATTATGGAGTTTCTTGCCAATTCTTCTCCATAGGAAATGCATTCTGAATGGGTGGTAGAGATACTATGATTATTATTTATTGACGATTCATAAGTGCCTGTATTGGTTTACATAAATAAAAAAAATCTGATTCTATCAGGCTGGGTGACGAGCAGACCCTGCAGCAGTTCTCTCGCGACGCCGACGAGATGGAGAACTGGATCGCCGAAAAACTACAACTGGCCACTGAGGAGAGCTACAAGGTACCCTATCACATCAACGCTTTTTAGTTAAAAATATCTTCTATCACTAATTTATTTACTTATTATTGTGTATTCTCGATACCTAGGACCCGGCTAACATTCAGTCGAAGCACCAGAAGCACCAGGCGTTCGAGGCGGAGCTGGCTGCCAACGCAGAGCGCATCCAGTCCGTGCTGGCCATGGGCGGCAACCTCGTGCAGCGCGGGCAGTGCAGCGGCAGCGAGGACGCTGTGCAGGTACTACACACTTCCATACCACTCGCATTCATCGGACTAGGCAACGAATACTACAAACAACGCGTGATATACTTCGAGAACCACGAATCAAGTTTTTTGAGATGCCATTTTAAAAATGATTATACTTCCATCTCAGACTATTTAGCGCACTTGTAGGACGTATCGCTTTTGTATAGATTAGAAGAGCCAAAACATAAATAAAATTGTTAAACCATAAAATGAAAGGAAAGAACGTTGAAAGTATGAAACATGACCGCCTATGATATAAGTCTCAGGGAACTTTCGTAACAATGGGTCCGTTTGCTGCAGGCTCGTCTCGCGTCCATCGCGGACCAATGGGAGTTCCTCACGCAGAAGACCACGGAGAAGTCCCTCAAGCTGAAGGAGGCCAACAAGCAGCGCACCTACATCGCCGCCGTCAAGGACCTCGACTTCTGGCTCGGAGAGGTGATAGTTTTTACCAAAATAACACTATCAAGCGTGCAATCGAAATGTATAGATAATATGTGCAAAAATATTACAGTAGTAGGAATTTACTAATGGTCAAATTGTGTAGGTCGAAAGCTTGTTGACATCGGAGGACTCCGGCAAGGACTTAGCGTCCGTCCAGAATCTCATGAAGAAACACCAGCTAGTGGAAGCCGACATTCAAGCCCACGAGGATAGAATCAAGGGTAAGAATTGATGTATAGATTCCCAGGCAGTAGGTAGTAAAGGACGGTAGTAAAACATGTATGTGTATCCTTAGATATGAACGTGCAAGCGGACGCGCTGGTGTCGAGCGGGCAGTTCGACAGCGCCGGCATCGGGTCGCGCCGCGCCGCCATCAACGAGCGCTTCGAGCGCGTGCGCAGCCTCGCCGCGCATCGCCGTGCGCGTCTGCACGAGGCCAACACGCTGCACCAGTTCTTCAGGGACATCGCCGACGAGGAGTCGTGGATCAAGTAACTACAGCCCGCCGTCTTACACCTCTCTCCGAACCGTTGCTGGAGGAAGAGGTGCCAACTAAAATATTGCCAAATCTTACTATTTCTATACCAACAATGTATTTTACAGGGAGAAGAAACTCCTCGTGGCATCCGACGACTACGGGCGCGACCTCACTGGTGTGCAGAACCTCCTGAAGAAGCACAAGCGTCTGGAGGCCGAGCTGGCCAGCCACGAGCCCGCCATCCAGGCCGTGCAGGAAGCCGGCGAGAAGCTCATGGACGTCTCAAACCTCGGCGTGCCCGAGATCGAGCAGAGGCTCAAGGCGTTGGCTCTCGCGTGGGCCGAGCTGCAGGCTTTGGCGCAAGAACGGGGAGCCAAGTTACAGCAGTCTCTGGCTTATCAGCAATTCCTGGCTAAGGTCGACGAGGAGGAAGCGTGGATCAGGTAAGCGACGAAGTGATGAAATGCGAGAATGGCGTGTAATTTTTCCTAATGAAAAAAAATCTTAAAAATCTTAAAAATGTAGTTGATGTGATTACCTCCTATGAGATACGTATAGTAGATCTTGTTGACAAAATATTGTTTTAGTAATGTGTAATTGCAACCTGCTACTTTATCAGCTATGTTAGTCACTGAGTATTTGGAGAGCTGACTGTTCTAGCGAGCTTTCAAACTTAAGGTAGTGTAAAAGCGATCGTGGGAGTGGTGTAGCTAAAGGATGTATTCGCGTATGTAGCGAGAAGCAGCAGCTGGTGGTGGTGGGCGAGTGCGGCGACAGCATGGCGGCGGTGCAGGGGCTGCTGAAGAAGCACGAGGCGCTGGAGGCGGAGCTGGCGGCGCGCGCCGAGCGCGTGCGCGAGCTGGCGGCGGACGGCGCGCGCCTGCTGGCCGCCGGCAACCTGCACTCCGACGCGCTCGACCACAGGATCCGCGCGCTGCAGGTACCACTCGCTGCACTCTAACGCCGCACATACCGCCACTTCACTCTGTCTGTGTCAATACACATAAAGATATCATATCTGGCAAAAGCTACGCGACTAAATTCGTTCGCGTTATCGATGACATTTCGTCCAAAAATGTTCTTATATGAGTCTCCTTTTGGTATTCGCGTGTTTCGACGCACTTTCTTCGAAATTGGTTAGATACGGCCGACTATCAATTTCGCTACTTGCAATATTAATGTATTGTATGTTATGTCCGTTAATACGTTTCATCTTTCTAACCGGTATGTACGTTTGTCAGGCTAAGCTGGAGAAGCTGACCGCTCTCGCGGCGCGTCGCAAGGCGGCGCTGGTGGACAACTCGCTGTACCTGCAGCTGCTGTGGAAGGCGGACGTGGTGGAGTCGTGGATCGCGGACAAGGAGACGCACGTGCGCTCCGACGAGTTCGGGCGGGACCTCTCCACCGTGCAGACGCTGCTCACCAAGCAGGACACCTTCGACGCCGGTCAGTACACCATACTCGAAGTATATGCGAAACTAGCATTTATACACGGCCTAGACCGCTGTCACCTAGACTAGAAATCAGGTCTAAATTTAAAGTATTTTCAATTCTTCTACCAAACATCTATACTACGGGCATATTTCAATACAAAAGTGTTTTACTATGATGGCAATGAATAATATTTTTTTCTATAAATTTGGATTATAGCTGTATACTATCGACTTGTCGTTCAGAAAATTGTGATAAAAATCCTGCTTTTATTATATTAGCGACAGAAACCAACTTTGTTAAAACACAAACCTATAAGCCATTATTGACGATATTGATGCTTTAAAATATCAGGATTGGCGGCATTCGAGCACGAGGGTATCCAGAACATCACGTCGCTGAAGGAGCAGCTGGTGGCGGCCGGGCACGACCAGACGGCGGCCATCGTGAAGCGGCACGGCGACGTGATCGCGCGCTGGCAGCGCCTGCTGGCCGACTCCGCCGCGCGCAAGCAGCGCCTGCTGCAACTGCAGGACCAGTTCCGGCAGATCGAGGAACTCTATCTTACATTCGCCAAGAAGGTCATTCATCATTACAATCTTTTTGGTATTCTTTCTTTTTATGTGAACTGTTGAATTGTAATCTATGTTTATTCCGCAGGCGTCCGCTTTCAACTCGTGGTTTGAGAACGCGGAAGAGGATCTGACAGACCCGGTGCGCTGCAACTCCATCGAAGAGATTCGCGCGCTCCGGGATGCGCACGCGCAGTTCCAGGTACGACATATTCATTTATGATATTTCAGTTAATTCCTCATATTCAGATAATTTTGGGCTGAAAATCATATATACAATATAGAAGAGTTTTTATTTATCTTCAAACAAACTCTACACTTAGTAACCTTTTGGCTTTCCAAAACAGCCTCTAAAGGTTAGGTTAGGTTAAGACGAAACATAACTAATGATTATCGCGTAAAGTACCACGAAAGCTACGAAAGCTTCTAGTTTATTGCGCGATACACACAGATAGATTACGGCTGGACCATCTAGGTATAACTTATGCAATGTCGTTGTCGAGCAGGCGTCGCTGTCATCCGCCCAAAGCGACTTCGAGGCGCTGGCGGCGCTGGACGAGCAGATCAAGTCGTTCAACGTGGGCGCCAACCCCTACACCTGGTTCACCATGGAGGCGCTCGAGGAGACCTGGCGCAATCTGCGCAAGATCATCGGTCAGTAGAACACTAACCTGATCACATTATACTCCGTCCAAATTGGACAATCGACTGATGTCATTCATTTATTATCTGTCGTGTATAAAGTGGAAATTACTGGCGTTAAATTCTTAGTTTGTTTATGCGTGTAGAAAATAGTTTAAAGTTGATGGCTCACTATTGCCTTCCGTTAACTTTATCATAAAAACGCGCGCAATCAATGTTTTGACAATACCAAAACGAACTGTATAAACCTAAACAAGAAGTAAATTATTCAATGAAATCCGCGAGCGTATTCTGATGCGTCCTTGAAGGCTTTTACAACATAAATATTTTTTTAACGTATATTGACACTGAGTACATTTAAAAGTCAAGTTTATTAGCTAGCCTTAGTGCAGAGCGTGAAGGTTATAATGTATGATTTGTGGTGCAGCCGAGCGCGACGTGGAGCTGACGAAGGAGGCGCACAGGCAGGAGGAGAATGACAAGCTGCGCAAGGAGTTCGCCAAGCACGCGAACACCTTCCACCAGTGGCTCACGGAGACACGGTCAGTTCACTATTACCTTTGCTCCTCAAGTCATACGCTTTCGGCGGCCAGTTTTGAAAGACCCGTGATTTTATAATGTATGCAGCACATAACATAAAGACTCATGTCGCCACCACCGATGTGCAAAGCTATCATAAGGTAGTTTGATGAATGTGAATTCAATTCGACCATATTTCCTGTCATTAGAACATGTCATAATACATTCAAGGACTGCAATAACCGATCAAAAACAAAATTATTGTAAGATTTACTAAATGCATTACTTTGAATTTTTATATTATAATGAATTAGAATATTGATAGAATAATTGGTGTACAGGTACCGGCTGCTAGGCTGGGACGGGTAAAGTATACAGAATGTCGCGTGCTCTGTACTAAACACGTAAAGAACAGCGCTTTGCGGCCTGGCAAACGTCAACCAACATACCTAAAAGCCTTCAATACATTTACAACTTATGAAGGAGTAAGACTTTTGCCGTGTCGCGTTCGGTGTACGCACATGTATAATACGTCATCGGTGTATTCTATTCTTCAGCATTATAAGATTGGCTTTCTTAAATTTCAACCAAACCACGTAAATGTAAACAAAGTTATGAAACATTTCCCATCAAATTTATAAAAACTTATGGTCCATTTATAGAGGCATTGTAATTTTTGTACATACTGAAAAATGCCATGGATTGAAATTAGTATGAATTTGATGGTGACTGTACATATACTATTTGCAACATTTTAACTTTTAGTATGAGTGTTTTATCGTTTCTATAAAACTAATTTATAAAATAACACCATGCCAGTCGACAGACTAAACAAAATAATCTGAAAGTGAACAATACAGATCAGTGTATTGTTATTGAAGTGCAAGTTATTTTTTAAATAACGGCTAACGTGTACCATGTGTTGCACACACAGGACATCGATGATGGAGGGCACGGGCTCGCTGGAGCAGCAGCTGGCTACGCTGCGCCAGCGCGCAGGAGAAGTCCGCGCCAGGAGGGCCGACCTGCGTCGCCTTGAAGAATTAGGTAACACAGCGACTAACGATTGGCTTATTCTAGATGCGCCCCGTATAGGCACCGTAAGCCATTCAGCAAACCATGCTCTTAGCCCATCTAAATGTGACCTACAACACGTGACATGTGACATCCAGGAGGTCGGATAGTACTAGTTCCATTGAGTTCTTCTGCGTCACAGGGGACCAAAATGGGTTGTTCCAATAGCTTTCACTAGCTAACCCATAAAAGTATGATCTGGACAAATTACCTTTAGTCCTTATGTGCTACTAATACAGATGTGTTTTTGAACAGGCGCCGCTTTAGAAGAGCACCTTATCCTGGACAACCGCTACACTGAGCACAGCACCGTGGGGCTGGCGCAGCAGTGGGACCAGCTCGACCAGCTCTCCATGCGCATGCAGCACAACCTCGAGCAGCAGATACAAGCCAGAAACCACTCCGGTATAAACTTAATACCCATTACTTTTATAATACCTCTTGATAACTTGAATACTTCTGAATTGAGTCGTACTATTGACCAATAAGTGACGTTTCTCTGATGAGCTTTAGCGTGGATTCAGCAAGTCTTGATCGCCTAGTGGGTTGAATAAATCATTAATGATTTCATAGGAAACTAGTTTCCCTTTTAATAAATGTTAAGACAAGAACTTTAACATTCTGGTGGACTGTTTAGGCGTCAACCAACACTGGGCCAGAGTAGTGTTACTGCGTGAGACTCGAGCATTGTGGAGACTTGTGCCAAACAGTTGAATGCTAACACCTTGTTAGTAAATTTTATTTTTACAAATAGTTTTCGTTTTTCGCCGCAGGTGTGAGCGAGGACGCTCTGAAGGAGTTCTCGATGATGTTCAAGCACTTCGACAAGGATCGCTCCGGGCGGCTCAACCACCACGAGTTCAAGTCCTGTCTGCGCGCGCTCGGATACGACCTGCCTATGGTCGAGGAGGGTCAGCCCGACCCAGAGTTTGAAGCCATACTTAGTGAGTTTAATGCATATACAACATTATATAAAGTATAGATATGGCAATGGCAGTTCTTGCTTAACTACGTCCAATTTACCACATAAATATTGCGTAGATATGCGCCTACCAGGCAATTGTATCTAGTAGTATTGCTCTAATATAAATAGGCATAATGAGGACGCAATTGGTCAGTTTATGACTAGCTAGTGTTGACGCATCATTTATCTGTATTAAAGTGCTGGGCAGCCAGGTAAAAGTATGTCTACAAAAAATCTTCCATTTTCCAGACGTGGTCGATCCAAACCGCGACGGGCAGGTGTCCCTACAGGAGTACATGGCGTTCATGATCAGTAAGGAGACTGAGAATGTCCATTCCTCCGAGGAGATAGAGAACGCTTTCCGCGCCATCACCGCGCACCAGGACCGCGCGTACGTCACCAAGGACGAGCTGTACGCCGTGAGTATACCCCATATAGATAATTTTGATCTCAGAGCCCACTTTACTTGTCTGTAGGACTTCAGTTTACCTGGGCTCTAAGGTTTTCTGACACAATCGTTGTAGTATGTCTATGGCTTCATGTGTCCAGGGGTCGAAACAGCTTGTATGGTCAAAAATACTGATTTTAATGACTGTGAGACTCAAAAATACTGACTTTACTGACCTAACTTTAAAGGGAAAACCCCAAAATTTACAGAACATTAATTAAATCCATCTCCAAATCCCTAACAGAAATTTTATGGAAACGTATTCTATATATAATGCCACTATTAAGCCCCGCACACACTGGGGCGTCAAAACACGCGTATTTTTTTTTGCCAACACCAAAACAAACTGTGGCAATATGGCTATGTTTCAATGTTATAACGCTATAAGACCTCGTGACGCTCACTACAAGGCACCGCGGTGCCCACAATAAGGCGTCGCGGCGCTGATTTTAAGGCGTCGCGACGCTCATCATAAGGCTTCACGACGCTCAATATACGGTGGTGACGCTCATTATAAGGCGTCGCGACGCTCACTATAAGGCGTCGCGACGCTCAATATAGGGCGTCGCGACGCCGTATAATAAGCGTTGCTTGACAAACAGATAGACGGACAACGTGAGGGTTTCTATTTTCCTTTTGAGGTACGGAACCTTAATAATGAATATTCGAATACCTAAAATTGACGAATATTTGCAAGCCTGCCACTCCCATAGCGGCTTTGTAATATTGAGTCCTACCGTCAAGCATGAAGAAAGAATAACCGTAGTAAAAGGAGCTTACTTATGTAACTCTTTGAAGACACAAGACATTTTACACGAAAATTAGTTTTTCCGATTCTAAAATACTGACATTACTATTTTCAGAAAAAACTGACTGTTTCTGACCACCGTTAAAAAAACTGACTAACTGACCAGTTTCGACCCCTGCAATGGCAGCTAGAATATGACTTGTATTATGGCTTCAAGATGACAATTTTTAATTACTACACATGTCACAATGAAGTCATTGGTAACCACGATAGAGATATACACGATTATTTGTAGTATTATATGATAAGAAAGTGAATACTAACTCATTTCCATTTTCCACAGAACCTCACCAAGGAGATGGCAGACTATTGCGTCGCTCGCATGAAACCCTTCGTCGAACCCAAGACGGAGCGGCCCATCCCCAACGCCCTCGACTACATCGACTTCACGCGCACGCTCTTCCAGAACTAAGCACGCACTGCGCACGCCCGCCCGCGCAGTACTGTATTATATTTAACGCATTAATTAAATCAAAAAACTAAACGTATGTTTTTTTAATTTGTTTCGTGATGTCTCCCACCTTATCTGTGCGTGACGAGTACTGCGCGGAAGACGCGCGACATGCTTACATTACTTCTATAGCACTTCCATATTTCATTATTCCAAAAATATATAGACTGAGCGTGGAATGAATTTTAATAACTATAAGAATAAATCAGCTGGCATATTCAGTGCGAGTGCGTTGTTAGTTCGGAGGATCGTGTTTGTGTTCGATGCGACGAGCAAGCGATGAGTCCGAATAATTACCGCTCGACGTACGGCGCCGCTACCTCGTGTAGTCGCCCTTTACCCGCGGGTATATGTAGTAAGGGTCTGAATTCCTTTTCTCTGATGCGAGCAGAGAAATACGAAGCTGCCAATCATTACGATTTCACTGTCAGCTAGTTGCCGATTCAAACTATACACTTGAAATTTTCACAGTCGAGATTTATTGCATTTGCAGTTAATAATTTGCTAGGTACAAAAACCTTAGGCTTAAGAATAATGAATCATACTTTATTATTCAGTTATTCATTGTGTTAAGATGCTATTTATTTTTTGTGTTTCTCTTACATAACCTTTTCAATAAATATTTATTACCAAATTAATTGTTTATTTTGTAATAAAATTTGCACAGTCCATTTTAATAATATATTAATAGCAATTATTCAATTTTTACAATATAATATTCAAGTTATTCAAAAATATTAGTGCTATTTGCGTGATTAATAATAATTATATAACTATAATCCTATCCTATTTAGGTGAAAACGCTATATATTATTTTTACATATTTACAAATAGAATGTTTATACTTTGGTCAGATAAGGCCGTTTACAAACACAAGTTACATTTGTTTTATTAAATACGCAATACGTACTCTACAAGACACAAATTAATTTACATAGCAATCACTGATGGTGATAGGATATCATGAATAGATTATTTGATAAATATAAAACATCCTCTGTTTGGTGAAAAGGACCATATATAGTAGTGAAGTTATCAGCATGGACTCTTTGTGGTAATAATCAATACAACCGGACTTGTATCTTCATTTCCAATAAAATTGTAAGTGCTATACCTGCGCGCGCTGCAACAGACGGAACTCCTGCGGCGTGACGAGCGGCTGCAGCTTGTCCAGCAACTGCTGCGGCAGGGGCGGCCGCGCAGGCTGCAGGTAAGGGATAGTCAACAGCTCGCGCACGGAGGGCCGCGCGCGTGCGTTGTACGTTAGACACCACTTTAGCGTTGCGATTAATGATGGAGGGAGGTCTACGAACATAAAAACACCATATTGCTGACAGTCATTGAGAACATTCCAAGGTGTCCAAAACAAAGACGTTCAATTCGATTAAAATACATAATCGTAGAAAGTATATGTTAATAAATAATTCTTAGTAGCTTAGTTTGTAAGGCGGGTACCGATCGTAGCCGTGTGTACTCACGCTCAACAGGCGGGTAGTCGATGCGGTGGTTGGGGTCGAGGATGGCGGCCAACTTGGCCAGGTTGGGGATGTGGCCGAACGGCGTGCGTCCGTACACCATACTGTACAGGATGCAGCCTAATGACCACACGTCTGACCGGAACGAGATCTACCAACAAATCCATTCCATTGCATTGAGCCTTATTTACATTACGAAACTAGTGGCGTGAAAGTAGTGTCGTGACATTAGTTTCATCAACAGTTTCACAGTGTAAACGTCAAGTTTCACAATGTATGCATCGATGAATGCATAAATAGGGCTTTATGCTAAAACAAACTTACAAACTTCAAAATCACAGAAATGTCAGTATAAAAAATTTAAGCAAAACTTAAATGCAATAACAGGTGTCTAAAGTATCATCACCTTTATAGGCGCGCTACCGTCGCCGCCGCCGCCGCCGCCGTACCCGCCGGCGCCGCCCATGAGCGCCTCCGGGCTGATGTAGGAGTAGGTGCCGGTGGCCTGCGCGCGCACCACACTGGTCGCGTCGCCGCTGATGGCCGACGCGATGCCAAAGTCGATCAGCTTCAGCCGTCCGCACACCAGGAGGAAGTTTGCCGGCTTCAGATCTGCGTGGATCACTCCTGAAAAGAAGATAATATTTAGTAAAATATAATATCAAGAGTCAAAATTTTTATCCCAATTGTGAATTTTTAGGTCAAAGAGTTTTGAATTCTGCTTGGCCTCATTCTCTGAATATATTGCAGTTGAATCTCTTAATAAAGTAGTCATGTCAACATTCTGATGCAGAAATAATCTCTCCGTAATTAGGCATGACATAGCATTGAGAGCTTCTTAATAAAAAAAAAATATAACTTATGTTAGTTAGTACCATGTTCGTGTATATAGTGCACGGCATGCAGCATCTCCTCCCAGTAGTGCAGCACGAGCGCGGGCGGCAGGCCGGTGCCGCGCGCCTTCAGGAACGAGGATAGATCCGTCTCGCCCACCTCCAGCACCATGCGCAGGAACTGGTTGCCGCGGTCATATTCACTGCACACAGTTCTATATTAATTTTCTATGTTTTCAAACAAATATTGCCAATTTTAAAGTACATGTAATATTAGCAGTGGTAGCCGAGTGGTCGAACGCACGCTTTGCAATCAAAGTGCGCAGGTTCTATCCCCGGCTCGCACCTCTGGGTTCCATGTGCGAATCTCATTTTCATCTGAGATTATCACTTGCTAAGAAACGGTGACGGAAAACATCGTGAGGAAACCTGTGTGCCCGGTATATGGCAATAGGCTCGCCCCCTATTACATTGGGACCAAAATACATCGGCGAAGTGTGGGCGCACTGCAGTGCACCTCTGCCTACCCCTTCGGGGAATACAGGCGTGATGATGTATTATTATTATGTAATATTATTTCTGGTATATAAAAACAACAATTAAAGTATAAACAGGCACAAAGTTAATAAGAGTGAGCAATCAAGAGTAGTTCTAAGCATGTGTTTTACTATTTTTCCACCTTAAACAAGGAGGTTCTCAATTCGACTACGAATAAGTGTAGCCTACATCTACCTAATTTTGCCACTATGTGGCCCTTGCCTGTTGCTGACCACTGAGCAACAACATTGGTAAGTGATCAGGAGGATAAGGGTGGTAGTATTGTTGTATGCTCACTAGTCAAATAGTCTGATGACTCTGTCCGAGTTTTGCAGCTCGCGCAGCAGCCGCACCTCATTGATGTAGCCCTGCGCGAGCTCATGGTCTGTCGCCAGATTCACACACTTTACTGCATACTCACAGGACGTACCCACTTCTAATACCTGAAATTATATTATACTCATTTAAGCAGCATTAATCTAATGGTTAGATGGGCCACCTGTGTAAGCAAAAGGTTTGATCCTCATCTTAAATATGAAACTGTGGGTGGGAGCTTAAACCCAGCATAAGCATTAAGCTTAGGTGGTGAGGCTATCAGAAATACTAGTAATGTGATAATGTAATGTTTTATAAAATGTGAAAAAAAATTGTAAAGAATAACATTGGGCCCTAGTGACTGAATATGTGCAAGTGAGGTTTCAGGGATCCCACCTTAATGCAGTGTGACTCCCGTGATCCTGTACAGTTGATGCAACACTTGATGTCTTGTCCCTTGTGCCCAACCACCTACACAAGGAAAGACCTGTGTGCAGGCACCCCCAATGCGATTGTTGTGGCAAATTTCTACAGAATAAGGTGTAGACCAAGGAGCAGGCCCTGTCAGAGTTAGTATGGATCAAAAATAATAAATGAGTAAATCTGTAAACAAGAAACATACTCACTTTGTAAACTTCACTGGAGCCTCCCGTACCTAGCTTCTTTATAAACATATACTTTTTATCCTTTATACTTGTTGTTTTAAATAAGACTTTGTGTGAGTTGTTGAGCACACCCTGTGGGTATGATGGGGTCGCCACATACGTCGCCGGCATGGGTTTCCTGTTCATTGGTGTCTCCGGGACGGGGACAGGCACCACAGGAGGATCCAGGTGAGGCTGTGGACATCTCAGTTCATCTATGGTTGGTTTCTGTGTAAATAACTCACATCTAACTTTACCTCGGTTCTGAATCACAGTTTTCTGTGGAGTTTTCTTATTACTCCGCTTTTTAGAGCTTGGTGTGAACCTTCGGATGCCTGATTTGATTTTGGGTGTGCCTGTTCTCAGTTCCTGCCCGCTGTTTGGCACTTTGTGAATCTCTGGAGTCTTTTTTATTACGGAATTTTCTGTTCTCGTGTTGTTGTTCTGAGGGATGAGAACGTTAAGTTTCTTCACCTCGGAATTATGCATTGTATCAGTATGACTCTTATTTGTACTTTGAACAATGTGATCTTTCGAGTTCGACACATGTGTTTGATTGGATATCCAATTATTACTGGCATTTTCTTTATTGTGGTCACTGTGCACTTTTTTCTCTGAGGCAAAAGCTTTTATATCCTTTGGTTTGGGTTTCAAGTTGGGTGTGAAAAAGTCTTTGTTTATTTTTCTAACGGGGGAAGGTTTCTTCGCGACGGTCTCTCCAAAAGAGTTGTCACTTTCGTCGGATGCGAAGCTGTCGTCGGGGCTGTCTGCTGCTTGCTGCAGGGACTTCAGACTTGCGAGCAACGCCGACATGGGCATCGGCGCAAACTTTATGCTATTCGACGTCGATTCTGTATTACCGCTCATTTTGCGCACTGATTTAATACATTTGACTATAACTGGGAATAATTGCAATCTTTCACTCACTTTTGATGGAAATTAGCAGATGAAAATACGGAAAAACTAACTTTTTCCACTCGACAATCCGTTGCTTAATAAACTTTTTAAAATTTAATTGACAGTTGTTTGTTTATTGACTTTTAGCATAGACAATTTTTTTCGAATAGTGCTGCTTGCAGATTTTGTGAGTATCTATGGTTAGTCGATTTTTAATAAATGCGTATATTGATTACGTGATACCAATGATATTCTAATAGTTACAGATATGTTATACACACACAAAACCACTGAAAAAAGTGTTCCGCGGATGGAACATTCATCTGTCAACCAATCCGCATGTTGGTATCAAAGACTAACAAATTAAATGAAAACAGAAGGTACAGGCCGCGTGTTTGTGCCTTCAGTCTCATTAAATTACTATTTATTAAAAATTTATTCACTAGTGCGCGCTCATAACATATCTGTTTTACTTAGAATATCATTGCGTGATACATACAGACAGAAGAACAATTTTAGAATTCATTTGTGACAAAATGAATGTATGATGCATTTTTTTCAATTGCGCTCTATATCTTGATGCGCTTGTATGGACTGCCATATATGAATACTTTACACAGAGATAATTGCAAAGTGGGTGGACTATGGATTAGGAATAGCGAAGCGTGAACTACATAAAATTACCAATATGATTACTATTATTTATTTTTAAAATGTGTATACTTGATTATAGGTACATACATACTCATATTCATTATGCTTATACTATTCCGTAATAAATAAACCCTACAGTTAGATCACAATAAAAAAATAATTAAACATTACATAACATCATCATCATATATAAATAAATACATCATCACGCCTGTATTCCCCGAAGGGGTAGGCAGAGGTGCACCGTAGTGCGCCCACGCTTCGCCGATGTATTTTTGGTCCCAATGTAATAGGGGGCGAGCCTATTGCCATTATACCGGGCACAAGATTTTTGGGCTATAGTTCACCACGCAGGCCCAGTGCGGGTTGGTGAACTTCACACGCCTTTCTATAGACGTGCAGGTTTCCTCACGATGTTTTCCTTCACCGTTTCATAGCATGTGGTAATCTCGGATGAAAATGACATTACATAACATTATTTACATTTACGAAGATTCAACATCTTCAGTAGTTTTTTCCGGGTATCGACAGTCAACACTTCCACATTCACATTTCATCCATTTTGACTTTACAGACCAGAATTTGTCGCCGTAATCAAATCTGTAAAAAAATAAATAAGATTGTAACAAATGTTAAAATATGACCGGTAATTTAATATAAAGGTTTGGTGGGTTCCGCGTCGGCCGCTTCCGTAAGTTTTGGCAAGTTTTTCCAGTTACTTTTTCGCAACTTGATATTCATAGCCCAACCAAATGGAATCGCCCTTTAGTATCTTTACTATGAATTCCAGTATTATTCAATCGTAAGTTACCCATAGTAATACACTATGGTTAGTATTTATAAAGGTTGTCTAACGTGAACTCCTCCCCGGGCAGGATGTCCCTGGTGGCGAAGAGCGCGACGGTGGGCAGACGCAGGTCGCGCGTGTGCGTGAACACGCGGACCGGCGCCAGGTTCGGCCGGCAGCTGTGGTTCACGAACCGCGCCGCGCTGCCGTACGCGGCCGCGTCCACGCACAGCTGGCTCTTGTACGTGCATTGCTAGACACAAACATACTTATGATCAGCTGATATTACTTATATTTTTATTTTGGTAACCCTATGAGAACTTTCCTGAAATAAAGAAAAAAAATATTATGTCAACAAAACGAGTCATGTTCAAGGGGTCCGAAAAGGTCGACGATATGAAAATCAACTATTCTTGAGATACCGATTTTTAGATCAATTATTGTTTATTTTGCTTAAGTTTTAAAGGAGACGGGGATCTCTGGGCCCAATTGTAATAGGTTGAGATATGGTTTAAAAAAGCGGTATTTTTTTCTGTTTCAAAATATGAACAAAATCAGCTCAATTCACAATCTGGGAGACGGAATCATAAAAAGAAGTTTATTTCACTGAAGAAATAGAGTATTGAGTACAATAATCGATTACTGTGAATGATTTAAACAATTGAACATTAAAAACTTGATTGATTCAATCAAAATGAATAAATACATTGTAATAATTAACTATAAAAAAACTACAATTAATATAGTTAATAACGTGTGGCGTCCGCGTTTCCGAACGCTCCACAAAATGTCGACGGACGAGTTTCCGAACGCCCCAGACAGAGTGAGCACGTTCGGTAGCTCAAAAACAAATTGTGTTATTAATGATTATGCACATAATTGTATTCATTTTAATATATTAATATACACTAAAGTGGTTGAATTAACACCAAAACTGTATATTCAAACAAAATAACAATCACAGTTCAAAAATCTGCTGTTTAGTATTTAGGTTGTTGTCACTTTGTTGAATAACCACACTTTTACTAAATCTCTTATAATTCTGCTCTCAGATTGCCAAGATCAGCAAATTTTTCGGAGATGGTTTGATAATATATAAGCTCTTAATTGACACCACTGTCATATTTTTACAACTGGGCCCAAGAATGTATAAAAGCGTATCCGTCTCCTTTAAGTCTGTGTTACATATCGCTTACATAGTAAAACAGTTTATGTTCCTAGTATTATTTCTTTAAAAAATCTCGAAAAATTAAAAAAACGAGTGGATATTCTATAATCTGATATCCTTTTTAGCGAAATAACGGGTCATAGAGCGTTTTGCACGACAGTACCAGCAGTGGGTGGTATTGAATAGAAGTGGAGGGGTGCGCACCTCGAGCAGGTCGGGCTTGAGGTCGAGCGCGAACATGTAGTGGTCCCTGGCGCGCGTGTCGGCGCTGGCGGCGGGCAGCAGCTCCCCGCAGTAGGCGGCGGCGGGCGCGCCGGCCGGCACGCGCTGCGCGGCCCGCAGCCCCCAGCCGCGCGCGCCGCCGCGCCGGAACACCGCCGCGCGCGCGCACAGCGAGCCCGCGCCCAGCGCACGCGTCACCACGCTGTTGCCGCACCGCCGCTGCCACATACACAACACAACCGACATCTATCAGATCCAACTTCTCTAGTAACAACTGGTTTGGGATCATACAATGAGTGTGTGTTCTGTGGGGAATGTCGACTACATAAATTAAAATCTTACAGCACTGTGCTTTTATTACCGGTTGTACATGGATCGTAATTTTCAATAAAAAATAAACTGCCAATTGTTAAGTGTCAAGAAATTTAGTAAAAATTACACATCTTTACAATTTACAGGTACTAGGTATGCTTTCTCAATACCTAGATTAGTTACGTTAGCCGGCGTGTCCACTCTAAATGGCAAAAAACATCCCTGACACTCATTGCAAAATTTAAAAAATAAATGAACTCTTAGAAATCAAAACGATTTTCAAAAATGTGGATTTTTCGGTGACAATCCCTGACCACCTTTTGCTTTCCTGGCCTTTTTCAAAAGCAAGTAGACAGCCTTTTTAATAATAGTGGTGTTGTGGGTCTCACCAGGTCGCAGCCGCAGGTCTGGTTGCATTCGAACAGCATTGGTGGGTCGTGGTAGGGGAAGGTGGGCAGCAGACGGCCGCGCGAGTACCAGCCGCGCACACCCAGCGCGCAGCACGAGCACGAGCCCGACGT
The DNA here is from genome assembly GCA_914767695.1 of Ptilodon capucinus. Taxonomy (NCBI): domain Eukaryota; kingdom Metazoa; phylum Arthropoda; class Insecta; order Lepidoptera; family Notodontidae; genus Ptilodon; species Ptilodon capucinus. Next base: position 13,017,151 of record OU611811.1, read on the forward strand.
GCACGACTCGTCCGCGCACGAACAACCCTGAGACACCGGATACCATCTTACCACCCCTATAGCAGTACTTATAATAAATAATATTATAAAAATACTGCTATAATAGGTGACAGTAGCCAGATTTAAGATTCTTGTATTGATGGTCTACTAAAAGCTAGCAACTAGCTCTACCCAAAAGTTTTATATGACAAATTCGGCTGCCCTATAATTACAGGTTAAACGGGAACAGCCCGGTTGTGGCAGAACATGGCGTTTGGAAAGAACTGGACTGCCATAGCCAGACATAGCAAAATTTTCAATAGCCTATTGTAATAATAAAATTGAAGACAACAGCCAAAAAAAAATATTATTCACTACGTTAACAATAGGGGCTAGCACGCAAACCATGAATATCTAGATTCACTCTCTTTCTTCTCTCATATGAATTAAGAAAGTGGGAGAACAAAACTTGTTTTGGCCCACATGCAAGACAGCAGTATGGCTATTCACCTGCATGGTGTCGAGCGTGGTCTCCACGGCGACGGGCAGCGGCGTGACGTGGCGCGTGACGTACGTGAAGTCGTCCGGCAGCGGCGTGTCGTCCACCTCGTTCACGCACGGCACCGGGTAAGGCTCGCGCCCGCGGGATATGTCGCTATGTACATTGAAGTAGAGCTCATTTTAACTCTTAACTTTTTGTAAGATATGGATTTCTATAGTTTGGCCATAAACAAAACTGGATTTTTGGCGCCATTTGTTAACTTTTATTAAATTCTTTTATTTAAAATACCTTACACAAAATAAGAAAAGAATGGTGACATTCCCTATTATTCGCCTGTACCCTTCAAATGTAGTAGTGGTTTTGTTTGGTGTCTGACCTGGAGAGCAGCCTGTAGAGCGGTCGCTGGTGGTCGCGCGCGGCGATGGTCATCTGCATGTTGAGCGAGATGACGCTCTGGCACGGCCCCGTACACACCTCCACCGGCAGCTCGCCCGCCGTGTTCTCCACGTCCGTCTGACACACACACACAACACCTTCACTTTTTAAGTCTATGGCTCCCATCGAAACTGTAAGGATTACTATCCTTATTAAAACGAAATTAATAATTCAGAACTGAAAAAATTACTCGTAGTATGCGATTCAAATGAGAATAGGATCGACTTTGCGCCATATTGTGACGTGAAAAAACGAATTATGACTTTAAATAATTAAATATTCTATAAAGACAATTTACTACTAATTTAAACTTTTTATTTATATTTGATGTATGTACTATTATTATTGATATGCAAATAAGTTTTTTGCAAACCATACTTTTCATGTGACATTTGACCGATAGAGGTTATTGACATTCCTATTCTTATTTGGATCGCATAGCACGTTTACTTTTACTCTAGCATATTTCCGATTTGGTAATTGACGCGACGCACAATGACCACTGTATGTTTTATTTAATTTATTCCTCACATAGAGTATATATATATTACTTACCCTTGCACCGTGAGCGAGTAGAATGACTACACAGGCGTAGTGACCTTGCCGAGCGGCTATATGCCTGAGTAAATAGGAGAGCATGATAATATTAAAAATATACAATACATTATGACATCATAATTCAACACTTTCCCGAATTCGATAAACCCAGAGGTGCGGAGCCCAAGATTTCAAATTGCTCTCTTGATTTCAAGACAGGCGTTTTACCAATTCTTAGGCTACTAGTGCTTTTTCCTAGTTTATTATAGTATCAGTGAAAAGAGGCATAGAGTTGTTGGCACAGTAGTAGGGGCGGTCGGTACGTACAGCGGGGTGTCGATGTGCGAGTCGAGCGCCGTCAGCGCTTTGGGCTGGTGTTGCAGCAGCAGCTGCAGCGGCTGCGCGGCGCCGGCCGCCACGCACCAGTGCACCACCGCGATGCCCTCGTTGTCTGTGGACATCGCGTCCGCGCCCGCCTCCAGCAACACCCTGAACGACATTCACCACCACCACACATTAGTGTCAGAACCTTACTATAGTGCGATCCAAATAAGAATAGGACTGTAAGAAAAGTATGGTTTGCAAAAAGCTTATTTGCATATCAATAATAATAGTCTTACATCAAAAACATCAAAATTAGTAGTAAATTGTCTTAGTATAATATTTAATTATTTAAAGTCATAATTCATTTTCGTTTGTCACAATATGGCGCAGAGTCGATCCTATTCATATTTGAATCGCATAGTACAAACTAATATTAACTAACACATTGACATACATCATCACATGATCACGCCTGTATTCGCCGAAGGGGTAAGCAGTGGTGCACTGCAGTGCGCCAACTCTTAGCCGACGTATTTTGGTCCCAATGTAATAGGGGGCGAGCCAATTGGCTTTATAACGCAATGTCTAAATACTAAGGCAACTACGCTTAATATTTAGACATTACATTCAGGCGTAGTCTTTTAGAAATGGGCATAATTGGCACTAAAGTAACTGAAGCCTAAGTCTAGTAAGTTTTTGATGTGAAACATATATAGGCGAGGGATAAACCTGATTTTTGACGTGGCGAGATTTGGCGACGCTTCGCCACAACAAAAATGAAATCAACCTTACAACCTGCCAGTCGTCTCTCGACGTCTCAGTTTTATTGAACAGCGCTGTGAGTGGATTGTCAGTGTGTGTAGATGACATTAAGTGGTGTATGGTGGTGTGACTGACTTGACGACGTGCGAGTGTCTGTTCTCGGCGGCCCAGACGAGCGGCGTCCACCCGGAGTGGTCTCGCGGGTCGACCAGCGTGCGCGCGGCCGCCAGCAGCGCCGCGCAGGCCGCCGCGCCGCCGTGCTCGGCCGCCATGTGCAGCGCCGTGAACCCGTCCGGGCCCTGCGACACATACACACCGTTATGCCCTGCGCACACTGGTGCGTCGACTTTAAATGACCCCCGCAAACGGCCGAAACTAATCACTTTCTTGATATAGATAAGCGTCGTTTAGCGAACAGGTGGTAGTATAAGTTAGAAGTCTCTATGGATAACCAAAATGTCAGCTGCCAAAAAAGGGACGCGAAAATAGAGAATACGGACAATTGTATCCTTAGTAAGATAAATCCAAAGATTGGATTGAATATCAAACGGCAAATAATCGGCCGTTAAAATAATCAATTAAAACAGATAAAAATTCAACATCGATTATAAAAAAATAAAAAAGATCGATAAAAATTAAATAAAAAAGAATGCTTGAAAATACAAAGTATTAGAACTTTTTGTTTAACGAGGAGGATTGTATAATAAAATCCTTATTTCTGTTAGAAAGTAAACCGATCTACTTGTGTGAATACTGTGATAAATACTGGCTGTAAATGTTATTATGAGAAAATCTAGGATGACACTCTCCTTTATGTACTATTCATTCTACTCTCGACTAGCTCGCTTGTACATACTGTAATAAATCTATATTTGTACTTATTTCCCGTTTTTAGGGTTCCGTACCCAAAGGGTAAAACGGGAACCCTATTACTGAGACTATGCTGTCCGTCCGTCCGTCTGTCACCAGGCTGTATATCATGAACGGTGATAGTTAGAGAGTTGATTTTTTTACAGATGATGTATTTCTGTTGCCACTATAACAACAAATACTAAAAAACGGAATAAAATAAACATTTAAGGGAGCTCCCATATAACAAATGTGTTTTTTGCCGTTTTTATAGATAATGGAACGGAACCCTTCGTGCGCGAGTCCGACTCGCACTTGGCCTGTTTTTTCATTATTAATCCAACAATTTCATTGCTTTTACAGTTCATTATTCAATAAAATTATGTACGTTATTGCTTGTATACTCACAGCAAAGTTGACATCACACCCGGCCGCCACCAAGTACTTTATTACTTTCATAAGGTTCTCGTCTCTTTCTAAACTGGCGCTGTCTTCTTCTGTATTGTGTTTAATCTTATCTCCCTTCTCGCTCACTTTATCTGCGTCGCCTTCAATCTCGTCTGTGGTTGTTTTTGACATATCCTTTGTTTTATTTTTCTTTTTCTTGTCCTGTTTGTCCAGCAGCGCTAAAAATGAATACTTTATACATCGAACTGCAACGCTTTTTATTTGGATGTCCTTGGAATCACATAGACAATGTACTAGGGTCACTGAGAATCACGCATAAACAAAATTTGTCGCAAATAATGCAATGACATTCACTCATGATATTAGAAAATTCCAGAGTGAGTGCGGGCTTTGAACCTGTACCCCTTGCATTCAAGGCCCCTTGTGTTCTACGAACTAAGTTACTACTGCTTACGCCATGTTAAAGTCAAATAATTAATTTTGTATAGACCTACGGGGGCACTTGAAAATTGTGAAGTTTTTTTTTTTCTTATATGTTACTATCGATCGAAACTCGACCTAAACTGAGAAGATCAGCCCCCGTAGCATGACCGCGTAGACATAAGTTATATCTATTTCAACTGTCGAGAAAATGACGTCACCGAGCCATGTTCAGTACAAACTGCTCGAGGTGACGTCATTTTCTCGACAGTTGAAATAGATAAAACTTATCTCTACGCGGTCATGCTACGGGGCCTGGTAAAATATTCAGTGGGCTATTTTTTTTTTTTTAATCGTCAACTTACCCCAAATATATACGTATCAAATAATGTAATACATTCCGAAATGTCGAATAGTAATTGATTATTGACGTTTGAACGGCAGAACAAAATGAGACAAATGTCATTTCCCTAAACTAGGAAATTAATACTCTAGAATAACTCTAGATTGAACTTCAGACTATCACCAAATTATAATGAATTATCAATCCATTGAAAAAGGGCATTAAGCATATTTAAAAAAAGTTGAAAATACTTATTTATTTTTATTTATTTGCACAAACTTTTTAAAAACAAACTTTTATTTAATTGCCCTTAGTTTTCGTGTTCTCCTCAGTAAGCCCTTTCATTTGATACCCATACTGTGGTAGTGCAGAAAAAATAACTATTCTGCCATCTTGGATGATCCGCCATATTGGAATTAGAATGACGTCACTTAGCTAAGCATGCATTGTCATCCAAAATAAGCGTGTATACCAAATTTCAGCTCAATCGGTTAAAGATAACTGATTTAAAATTCAAATGCAAGACTCCACCCGGACATACATATGTTGCAAGCTAATATAAAGCTTGTAAAAACAAACTAAGTGGGTGCAAGAAATAAAAGACGTGAATGTAAAGAGAGAAAAGGATTCCAGAACATCTATGATAGTAATATGGAGGTAGGGGTTAGGTTAGGTTAGGGAAGCACTGACCCAGCACGGCGACCATGAGCGGCGTGCGGGAGCCGTTGTCGACGGCGTCGAGGTTGGCGCCGGCGTACTGCAGCAGGTACAGCGCGCCCAGCCGCCCGCCGCCCGCCGCCGCGTGCGCGCACGTGCCGCCGCCGCGCAGCGCTAGCGCGCGGTTTATACTGCCGCTCGACACTTTACAACAATTAAGCTGAATTTAGCAGTGGTAGCCGAGTGGTCGAACGCACGCCTTGCAAATCAAAGTGTGCAGGTTCAAACCCCGGCTCGCACCTCTGGGATTTATGTGCGAATCTCATTTTCATCCGAGATTATCACTTGCTATGAAACGGCGAAGGAAAACATCGTGAGGAAACCTGCATGTCTGAGGGAACTTGTCTAGTTCTCGATAGATGTGTGAAGTCTGCCAACCCGCACTGGGCCAGCGTGGTGGCCTATGGCCTGAATCCCCTCGCATTGATGGGAAGCCCGTGCCCAGCAGTGGGACGTTAAAAGGGCTGTAGTAAGCTGAATTTAAATTAGTTTCACGACATTACTTTCACTACCTGTGAAACTAGTTTCATCGAAAATAATAGTGTCGTGACATCCACAGTACGTCTGAGTTCATGGCTCCGATAACATCAGAGCTGATAATGTATAAAATTAAGAAAAGGTTGTCTCGAAAGTTGATACGATGATGAATTTTATATTTTTATCAGTTGGTTACACATTTTAAATATTTTTTTCGACTACCACACACGGCCCACACCACGACTAAAAAAAAGCATCCTATAGGCCTAAACGTTTTCGCGACACTAGTTTCGCGTCGCGTTTACACGATGAAATTAGTTGCATGACATAAATTACATCAAAAAATCGCGCGCTACACGAAACTAATTTAGTATCGTGAAACCGATGAATTCATGAAACTTGACAAAATTTTGAAACAATTTTGGCTTAATACTAAACAAAATGGCGGATTTTCAATACATTTTGAAAGAAGGTCAATGGAACAGAAATTCACTGCCGACGGGTATCGAACCCGCAGCCACCCAGTGCTGTGAGCCGAACGGCCTACACTCGAACCAATATACTGAGACATTGAAAAAAATGTATTTTATTTATTAGGAACGGTTCTGAGTCATGTAGAAATTTTGTACAAATACATACCGATCTTCGGTATGAGTCGTTCGACGTCCTCCCCGGCGAGTATGGCGTCGCAGAGCTTCTGCGGCGAGGTGGGCTTGCCTGCGTCCGCGTCCAGCCGCCGGCACAGCCGCTGCAGGTCCACCGGGGCCGCCGGCAGCAGCTCCGCCGGCACCACCGGGCCCTGACCCGCTGCTGGCGACGGACCCACCGAGAACCCCAGGTATGCTGGGGTGCTACGGTATAACAACATTTTGTTATTCATCCACTAAAGTCCAATATGAACCAATAGTAATTCTAAAGTGTTCCAATGTATGCAAATCAATATTGCAATATGCAAAGCATACATTTTGTGTCAAAAAGTACTTTAATTTAAACAGTTTCGTGAGGACTGAAATGTCAAATTCCTATCAAGCGTTATATATAACAACTAGCTGTGCCCGCGACTTCGCCCGCGTGGACTTTAGGGAGATTACCCGGAAATATGGGTATTATGTTTTTCCCGCGGAACCCTAATGCTTTTTCTAAAATTAAAGTAGCCTAAGTTACGCCTTGGAACGTTAGCTATCTGTCAGTGAAAGTCCCATTGAAATCGGTGCAGCCGTTTAGAAGTTTACCTCAAACAAACAGACAGACAGACAAAAAATTTTTAATATTGCATTTTCGTTATAGGTATCGTGTATACTTTCATATGCAACTCGTAAAAAGGTGCTATTTTGATATTACAAACAGACACTTCAATTTTATTTATTTGTATAGAAGATACATATTTATTACCAAGGAAAAATTACGAGACGGGTCTTTTTGTCAGACCGACCTACTTTTAAATTTCCTTAAGAATGGTTACTGGCAGGTATTAAAATTGGTGGATGAAACAAAGTCGAAAGACAGCCGATAGTGACACGACAAAAAGAAAGATAATTTTGTCTCTAAGTCACGAAAGTGACGGATCTCTCAATGACTCAGTGCAACGCAATACCACATCGTAAACTCAGTATAGGTTTTTATGAATATCTTTGCATTACCAAAATGTGTGTCTTTTACAATAGACTTTGAAAATAGTGTTGTAGAGAGTACGTTACTCACCACTGCTCCCTCTGGTCGGGCAAGAATATCCTCTTGTTGCTGCACTTCATCTCGAGCTTGACCTTGACGCAGTCGCTGTTGGTGGGCTGCCAGCGGTAGGAGAACACGCCGCAGTGCGGGCAGCCCGGCCGCAGCTTCAGCTCGTAGTTCGGCAGCCCGCAGTCCATGTGGAACAGGTGACCAGACGAGCATTGGTAGAACACACCCTGACGTTCGGAAGCACAGTTCATATATTACCGATAATGTCTAAAGATGTAAAATGATCGACGAAAAGCAATAAGTACCCTGTGCAGTACGTAAAGTAAAAGTGAAATTGCAACATTTAATATCCTATAACAAAGGGAGATAATAAATTCTATAATAATTCTGACCTAAGTTGGTCACACGCTTAGATATTCCTACAAGTTAGTAAAGGAATCCCATAATTATTCCTATCCTGCTCACACCACAGATTTCATACATAAGAATGACAGCGTTAGCATGATTTCTCAACTGCAAAACGAACTTGCTAGTAGATGATTGAGGGGATGGGGCCCGATTTTCGTGCGATCGACATTCATCTCGATTCGTGATATGTCGAAACAAATGAAAAAAATACGTACGATTTGACGTTTCGTTTCGAGATATCTCGAATCGAGATGAATGTCGATCGCACGAAAATCGGGACCCTGATCTCAACAGAATTTAGGAATGTTATGGATATGAAATGTGGGATCTGGATATGGATACAGGAATAATATAGTTATGGATACCGAGGTAATAGAAATAGATAGAAGTAGTGAGGTAGTACCTGGTTGCAGAAGAGTCCGCAGGTGGGGCAGCACATGTGCGTGCGCAGCTGCGCGGCGTGCAGCGCGCACGACAGGAAGTAGGGCGCGCGCGGGCCGGCCCGCACCAGCGGCAGGTACGCGCCGTCCGAGCCGCGCCGCGCGCCGTGCGAGCAGCCCACGCGCACGCCGTCCACCACCTCGATGGCCTGGCAGAACACTGGCTCTAACAAAAATATAAAAAAATGTTTAACTGAAACTATGTTCTACACTTATTAAACCTGGCATTCTTACATTTACTCTGTGATCACGGTGGATCCATATTCCAAACTACTATTGTTACCCATGTACCTTAAAGCTGTTGTTTTTTGTTTGTAACTTCAAACCCTTCACCGAGGCATAGAAATAACATCTACTATCAATATAGAAGATATTATTTCTATGCCTTGGTGAATTGAATTTGTAGCGCGAATATGACTTATGACTACAAGGTGACAATGTCTTATCTCTACACTGGTGATATTCTAGCTATCATTGCTAAATATATTTTTTTTGCAGTTGCAGACAAGACCAAGAGCAGACCAAGGAGAAGATGGTGCGACGATTTGGTCACCTTTGCGGGTGAAGCGTGGCCACAACAGGCCCAGGATAGGGACATGTGGAGACGAAAGGGGGAGGCCTTTGCCGAGCAGTGGGACATATACTAGGCTATTAAAAAAAATATATTAGAAAGTGTAGCCATAGTCATACTATAATTACTATAGTGTTTGTAGAATTGAGGCTCTGGGATAAAAATGTTAGTTACCAGTGAGCTCAGCAGGATCAGCATGCATGTTGCTGGTTGTTTCACAGTAGCAAGTCGCCACAATGGAAGAGTCGTCTGCGGGACAAGCAGCCTCAGAGCCATCGTCGCCGTCCGCCGGATTGCTACGACATTTTACTTATTATATTTCCAATGCAAAGCAATGAGAGATGTTATAAACTTGATATAGGCCTATGCATCCCTACTTGAAACAAAACTGATCAAGTACTGGTGTTGAAACTAAACTGAGTATATTGCTATCCTTCTTATGGCCATAATGTATGAACAAGAGGGCAATAGTTTAAGTGCTATCAAATATAGTTTAGTTCTGGTTTGTGTGACTTTCGACTAAGCGGATTTTAACACAATTTTTCAAATCGATAATTTTCTATGGAAATTTGATTTCTGACATACGGGACAGGATGTTGCAAAAAGTTTATAAAACTTCATTTTCTTATATACAAAGTACATAGAGTACCCCTTGTCTTCATTTTCAGCTTCGGAATGCGCATCGTCACCGCCCGGCGATCTGTTTCTTCGACGTTTCGACCGATGGGAACTGTAACAAAATCATTTATAAGATACTTTAAGTGTCATTTTCGCGTAGGAGCCATTGAGCCAGTATTACCGTTCGCTCTCCTCATGGTAACTGTGTCTCGCCGCCCTTTTGGAAGAGCGACGTACCGGCCTGCGAAAATATACTCCCTTTAAAATGTTCCATAATATATAATAACATTTTGTTATGTAACTATAATTCTTACTGTCAGTGCCTGTTGCCATCCAAACATATTTTTGTTATATTTATAAGCAGCTCTAAAGGCAACACACCAGACCTATATCTACCTATCTATGTGAAATAAGACTATGATAGAAGTGTAATAATTAAGTTATTTAAGAAAAAGACAAGTGCATTGAGTGTCTTGCCAGATCTTCTCAGTCAAAGTCATGCCCAAATCCAGTAGTAGTTACCTAAGAAAATAATGTAACTAAGGTGGATAGTCACTGAAAAAAATAAACTCACTTCTGTTCTTCTTCAGCTTGAGCTGGAGATGGAGAATGATCACTGTCTTCTACACCATATGATGAGCACAGTCTTGTGGACCTTCTTGGACGGACCCTCTGAGACATCTCCACAGCACACTGAAAGTCCTCATCGGAGTCCTCATCCGTCTCCAGCAGCTTACTGATGACCCTGGGATCATCATCCTCCATTTCATCATCATCTATTTCATCAATTTCATTCTCCTCAATTTCATGCCCATCCTCAATTACATTATCTACATCCCTGTAACATATTTAAACTTTATTGTAATTTTTGATCATTCACCATTTTTATCACTGTCTTCACTCATTGCATTTATTGAATTTGTAATTGAAACTAGAATATAGACTCACTAATCGCAGGTGCGGCCATTTCTCATCTTATTCCATTAATATTTCATTCATGTCATAAAAAGAATATTATTAGTTAAGTTTCACATACCTGTCATCATTCCCAACCTCCCCTATTTCTTCAGGACTAATAGCTTTGAGGCCCAGTTCACACAAATGCTTCAGTTTCATGACAGTATTTTGACTCTGGCTGTCATCATCTGTTGTTATTTCCACCACCTCAACATCTATCTTCGGCTTAGTATCAGCAATGACAGGACGAGCTGACCTTCTTGTTCTGACACCATCCTCGGGGGATTTCTCAGTTTGTATACCAAGTCTTGCATTATTCTGGGACTCAAGTCCAATGCGCAGTTCTTCGTTGGCAAGTATTTTGGCTGTAGGTTTTATTCGACGGGACAGCCTCTGTGTTGGAGCTGGCTGCTCACATGCCTTCTCCTTTTTGGGTATAGCATTTGCGATTACATTATCCGATTCTTTGCTACGACGTTGTATTGAATTTTTCGGTGTTGTGTGTGAACTATCTGATTCGTCATTCTCGGAAGCGGTCTGGCCACCAGACTTGTCTTTCTTCGGTGATGTGTCACTGTCGCACACCCACTCCCACTTACCTCGAGTCCTACTGGACCTCCTAGGAGCTTCCTCCTGCTTCTCTTCTGTGGAAACTATCTTCATATTCGTGGTCTTAGCGTTGGATTTATCTGAACGGAATGTTAGCACGATGCGAGGTTTCGATTCCTCGTCGCCTTTATCCGACTTCTTAGCATCTAAACTCACTGTAAGATTTTCACTTGGCTTGTCTGGCTTTTTCTTAGCCTGCGTTTCTTCATCCACATTCATGATTCAAGGCTGTGTCAAGGTCTCCGGTCTTTCAGTTGCACTATATTTATAAGATTTGTAATATGTTTTGAATATTATTAATCGAAATGAAAACTTGTTCCTGACATTATGGAGCAAGTTTTTTTCATATTCGTTTACACAAAAAACTGTTGATATATCTTCGAGTAATGAGTATATTAGCTATAACTCGTTGAGCTAGCTAATACAGGCACGGCCGTTCTCGGTTGGCTATTGATTATAAATACTTGAGATCAAAATGCAATTAATAAAAAATCTAAATAATTTGAGCACAATCAAAATAAAAAAATATAGAATCATAAACAAGATAGAGTAATATCAATGATTGATTGCGCAGATCATATGAATCATTTTTCCTTTTGATAATCGACGGTGCTCTATGGCTGGTTTTAAGTTTTGGGAAGCTCCACAGAAAGAGAAAGTTTAATTACCGAAGCTTGGTACAAAAAGAGAAATAAATAAATACATCATCACGCCTGTATTCCCCGAAGGGGTAGGCAGAGGTGCACTGTAGAGCGCCTACACTTCGCCGATGTATTTTGGTCCCAATGTAATAGGGGGCGAGCCTATTGCCATTATACCGGGCACATTCCCCCTCAAGATGAGGAAGATTTGGGCCATAGTCCACCACGCTGGCCCAGTGCGGGTTGGTGAACTTCACACGCCTTTCTACAGACGTGCAGGTTTCCTCACGATGTTTTCCTTCACCGTTCAGCAAGTGGTAATCATTGTTGAAAATGACATTCGCACATGAAAATTATGTCAGAGGTGCGGGCCTGGGATTTGAACTTGCACCCCTTACGTTCAAGGCGGGTGTTCTTGCCCGCGAGGCTACCACTGCTAGAAGCATGCAAAAATTTCGCAGTAGACAAAGATAAAGAGTATTGCTTACAATAAATTATGTCCCATCATATTTTGCTTATTTAGTTTAATGATAATAATAGGTCTTAGTCGATTTAGTCCCAAAACCGATTTTTCTAAAAGTGCACACCTCCTTTTTGCCAAAATGTGTCGTTTTGACGTTGATTTGTTTACATTTTATTTATTCGACCATTCGTGATATACTTTTTGCATATTCTTTTCTTTGTCTCTTTTTTTCTTAGCTGGTATGTAATACAGCTTCTCACATTTATGCCAAGAATTGTGTTGTGGATTGTAAAACAAGTTACACTATCTGCGGTCGAAAGTCGTGATCTCAAAAAGTCGGCAATTTTAGAATATACTCCTTATAGAGTGTAGAATATACTCCATAGTTTTTCCCACTTTAAAATTTACATGGTCTGTGTCGCACACGTATGCTCGCTCGTGTTGTATAATTTATATCCGCAGAAATAATTCGCAAGAGTGTTATTCCTTTTACTGTGAAAATGAATCAGTTATATCTAAGTGCCGAGCATGTGTTGCAAGGGGGCTACTTCCACTCGGCACTGCGGAAACTGCAGGAACCGGACACAAGCATTGAAGCGCACAATATTATGTACCCAGTGTTCTTGCTGTATGTATAATTACAGTAATCGTTTTACATATAAATATCACTCATTATCAATAAAAGACTGGGGATCTAAAGGACCCATTTGCATGTTGAAATGATGTTACTATCTAAATTGTATGTTTTAAGAAGATGCAGCATAATTTATCAAAAAATATAAATATAGGCATATCAATTTGGGGAGTGAAGGTTTTTTTGGAGGTAAATATTTGTGGTAATTGATAGAATTGGATCTCTCCTCTATTTCATGGCATTGATCCTGCTCAATAGGCATTGCTTGACTGATTGTTTCTGTTAAGATAAGTAGGCTACTGTAGGTACTTCAACATTGTGTATACATGAGGCATAGGAACTATTTTGTGTATTTTTGTAATTTACAGAGATAATGATGATGCCATCCAGCCAGTGGGGAGCATGCCCAATGTGAACAGATATGGCATCAACCAGTTAATGACAGTCCTATCTGATTTGGTAGAGAAGGGACTGAAATCCATCCTTATATTTGGCATTGTGGACACTCTGCCTAAGGTTAGGAATTTTTAGCCAATCTCAAAATGTTTACTAATTGATTTTGTAACTAAAATAGTACTAGTAGCATAACCAATTGTGTAACATTTGCTAAGTGTATGTAAATTCTCTAAAGTTGATTGATAATACATGGCTAGGCTAGCATGTGTGCCAAGACTAGACAAATGTCACAAATTATATGGCACTAAGTCAATCTCTCCCTATCATAATTCATATCAGTGAAAGATTTTCCCACCAGACCCACATTTCAGTATCAGACCCACATTTCAGTATCTCAATTAAAAAAAAACAAGCCATTAATTTTTTTCATTCTTAAAAATATTATGAAATGAAATGTTCACTTTGAATAGGATGCAACAGGATCAAATGCGGATTCACAAAAGAATCCAGTCATAAGGGCCCTTCCGAAACTACGGGCCACATTCCCCGACCTGCTGATAGCGTGTGATGTGTGCCTCTGCACATACACATCCCATGGACATTGTGGTCTGCTGACAGGGAGTGGTGCCATCGACCATGCTGCATCAGTAAGGAGGATTGCTGAAGTGGCCCTGGCTTATGCAAAAGCTGGTCAGTTGTCACCAACCATCTTATTTGCACTTTTAACCTATTCCCTCCTTAGTTGATTATTTAAACTGTCAAAAGCAGAGTGTCAAAATTTTTGGCAATACCAAAATAAACTCTATTGTCTAATAGAAAAAGTTCATTCCTAAACGAAATGACAACAAGCGAATTTTGACGTGTGGAAATTCAATCTTTAACTTTATTTACATAGAGTTTGTTTTGGTATTTGCAAACATGTCAACGTGGGCACTTTAATTTTATATTTATACCAGGTGCTCAAATCATCGCCCCTTCGGACATGATGGACAACAGGATAAAGGCGATCAAAGATGTGCTCATCTTAAATAAACTACAGAATCAGGTCAGTTGTGCATTTTGATAGAAAAATATTGCCATCCTGTTCAACCTTCAGGTTTGTAAGAAGGATGGAATACGCTTGGGGTATAATAAGTCTTTGGTCTATGCCCGCGTTAGCTTGATACAACGCGTGATACAGAAATCAACTTGTTTGTTGTCTGTTTCTCTGATGGGTCTGACGTCTAAATAGCATAGATAGATAGAAGTATTAGCCTTCTACCCCTAAATTAAAGGAAATTTCAAATAGCTACAAACTATTAAACGATATTATTTTGATGACAACTACTTTGGTTTCCGCCATTTACTATATTCATATTTCGCAGGTGTCAGTACTATCGTACTCATGCAAATTCGCGTCGTCAATGTACGGCCCGTTCCGCGACACTATGAAGAGTTCCCCGATGGAGGGGGACAGGAAGTGCTACCAGCTGCCGCCGGGCAGCGCCGGCCTGGCCGCCAGAGCCGCCGTACGTAACTATTTATAGTAGTCATATGGTGGTTCTTATCTTTATTTCCCATTATAGCTCACAATGTCATTATTAACTGATTTATTTTTTACAAAATTAATTAAATGTTAATGAAATGAGATGAGGAATAGATGCATCTGCGATTAGCGGGTGTTCAAGTAATTAATACCATTATCTATAATAATCGCCAAAAGCCCTAATACGTATCTTAAAATTAAATAAAAACAATGAAATAAAAATATTTCAGTCCTCAAGTGGTGCCCCCTGTGTCAGAAAGCGGAACTAACTCGCCTCCAGTAACCGCGATCCTCTGCGTGACTAAGTAGTTCAGCTAATTGGCGCTAGGTGGCGCCAGTTGTCGTTTAGCGCACGCTAAATTAAATATTCAAGTTACGAGTGTGTTTTCGGTTTGAGTTAATTTTAGTCCCAATTTATCAAAAATTATTTATCACTGTATCAATGGTCAATTTAGAATTAGAAAAAAACATACAAATAAAAACACACTTTATAAACACTTAGAACCCTAAAAACTAAAAAGTTTGTTGTATGGGAGCCCCCTTAAATATTTATTTTGTTCTGTTTTTTAGTATTCCTTGTTATAGTGGCCACATAAATACATAATCTGTGAAAATTTCAACTCTCTAACTATCACGGTTGATGAGATACAGCCTGGTACGGACGGGCGGACGGACGGACGGACAGCAAAGTCTTAGTAATAGGGTTTCCTAAAAATGAGTAATGTAGATGATAAAGACGGCGGATGAATCATGGAGGTAGTATAGTAATAAGGAGCCGGCATTTCGAGCCCCCGCTTTTTTAGGTTTCGTCCCTCCGAAATGGGCACCTGGCTGTCAAATTCGATAGGCCGACTTTAAGGTATAGGTGGATGTTTTATTTTACAGGCACGTGACGTGGCGGAAGGCGCGGACTTCCTGATGGTGAAGCCAGGATTGCCATACCTGGACATAGTCAAGCAGACGAAACAGCAGTTTCCACATCATCCCCTGTTCATTTATCAGGTACGTTCTACATAAGAGACAAATACATCTAACTCTTTACTGTGTAATGTACATTCGTGTTGAAACGCCTGAGGGCGTGCCGTCATTCGTAGCTCTAATATGTATATACATAGAGGCTATTATGACCGATATATTCTATACCGTTGTGTTACTTTAAAGAAGGAAATTACGTTTGTCGATGGCATGCTGTAAACGTCACCCGTAGTTTCTTATAGTGCTGTGACTTGTTGACGGCTTGGTGTAGTGGTTCGAGTGTAGGCCGCTCGGTTTACTACACTGGGTGGTTGTGGGATCGGTTCCCGACAACGGCAAACTCCGGATGTATTTATGTTAATTCATATTACTAACTAGGTTTAAGCCATGGCTACACTATTGTATTAGGGATAACTGTAAAGATAGTGTTGAGTTTATTGAATAAATAAATGTATTTTTTTTTGAATATCTTAGTTTGGGATCATAGGGTGTTTGGATGTTATCTGGCAATTTATAAAAAAAACATAAAACAAAGTATTCGCACTTACGCGTATTAAACAAAGTATTCGTTAACGCGATTATAAGATTATAAAACCAACACACTCAGAACAGGTGAAGGTCATAGTTCAATTTATCAGTCTGGTTATTGATAACGTTAGGCGGTAAAATCTATTTTTTTTACAAAATGAATGAAATTATGAAAATTTAATGGAATATGATGAGGAATGGCTGCACCTGCGATTAGCGGATATATACGCTAATGTCGAGTAATTATTAGCAAGGAGAAATTCAATAAATACACATTTTATATAAAAATAGGTGATAAATGTGATAAAGATGGCGGAAGATCCATAATGTGTTCGAATCGACTTCGAGAAGTGATGCTATCACTGTTAGATGTGATGTGTCACGTAAAATAATAATCAATTAATGGTATTTTTTTTAACAAGCTTCTGTTTAATTGCCCTTAGTTTTCGTGTTATCCTCGACAAGTCCTTTCATTTGATACCCATACTGTGGTAGTGCAGAAAAAATAACTATTCCGCCATCTTGGATGATCCATCATATTGGAATTAGAATGAAGTCACATAACTAAGCATGCATTGTCATCCAAAATAAGGGTGTATACCAAATTTCAGCTCAATCGGTTAAAGATAACTGATTTAAAATTCAGTTTCAAGATTCCACCCGGACATACATACGTTGCAAGTTAATATAAAGCTTGTAAAAAGGATTGCTATCAAAGCTCTGTAATGGTTTTGATTTATATATTCCTTCGTTATAGGTATCTGGGGAGTACTCGATGATTTGCAGAAGCGGCGACAGCAGCGAGGTTCAGAGTACTCTTATGGAGATCCTCACGTGCATGAGGAGAGCTGGTTGGTTATACTGTTGTTTCAATTCAGACTTTACTGTCAAATATTTAAGGTCATATTTCGTTATTAGACTACTCTGTGAGATGGTACTATACAATTAATACGTTAAAGGTTCTTGTAAGTAGTGATGTCAGTGTGGCATCAAGGCGCATTACCCAACACTAAAACGAACTGTATTTATTCATAGAGAAAGTTGATTCTTCAATGAAACGTTATTGACGGTACGAGGGATTTTGGACGCGTGGCTTGGCCACAGAAATTAAATCTTTATCCAATATTTGCCAATAACAAATCAAACTTTATGTGTATTAATATTGAGTTCGATTAGGCATTGGCAAAAAATTAAGAATGACGGTTAATGAAAGTGGTTCAATAAGTTTTCAACCAAATCCTCGGATTATATATTAAACACTTGTACATAATTATTTTGATATGTTTATTCAGGTGAATGATATTAATGACCATGGAAGTTCCACGTATTGTCTATGATCCCGAAATTGTTGATTTTTAAATTGTTCAATTTTTATTTCAGGGGCTGACTGCATAATAACATATTTCGCGCCGACAATTTTGAGCCTAATATCAAAAAAGTAGTTTTATTTAGTTTTGAAATGGGTTTTTTTTTTCTCTCATAATATTAGGCATAGGTGACTATAACGGTATTGGGACTATTAATTGTAATTAATAATTGTGTTTGTTTAGCTTACAGTTAGGTAATTAGGTATATTAATTTGCTCAATATTTTGGGACACTTTATGAGTACAGAGACTGTTGTTATTTTTATTACAGTGTTTACTGAATTGTATAAATGTGCTGTTTTTTTTATTAGTAATAAATGAAATAAACTGGTCTTTTTATAATTGAAACTGCCTTATTATTTAATATATGTGGACTAATTGATTAGGCGTATCTAAAAATGCTTAGATAACCCAAATTTGTTGTACACAAACTAAACTAAACTAAATTTGACAACACTAAAAATACTGTTTTCTAATATTTACGCGTATACTACACATTGAAATAAAACTATTTTACGGATTCTATCGCGTTTATTTACTTAACATTAAAAAAATTGGCGTTCTCACATTACGAGACCATATGCGTGGACCAATAATGTAGTCTGGTTTGCAAAATTATCACAAAAACTTAAAAGACCAAGTAGGGAGATATTTATGAATTTATTTCGTAAACTCAATAAAACGAAGTGTAATACTATCCTGCTCGTACTCGTAATGATTGAGCAAGAAAGCGACATTTTTTATGCAGGAAATTGAGTACTAGTTTATAAGTAAGGCGTTACAAAATCAGTTGCAACGTACTTACAAAAGTATTATATGCATCGATGCTCACGTCAAGTTGGAGTGGCGTCGGATGAGAAGAAGTACTATGACAACAACCTCTTGTGATGCAATGGACCATAATAAATGATCATCGGCAAAAACCTGATAGTAGAATCTGACTATTTGTAAGTGTTTTTTGGCATACACGAATAAAAAAAAATGATGAAACAATATTCACGCGACACGTTTTTACATATACCAAAATGAAATGTATCAATTTAAAAAAAGCTTATTCTGGAACGAAATATCATCGACAACACGAGCGAATTTGGACGCGTAATTACGTGGTTTTTGTCTATAGTCATTGCTTTTTACAGGTAAGTATATTTGCACAGAGTACCTACATTTTCAAATATAGTCAAGTTAATACGCTGGCCCCAGTTACCCTGAAGGGTAGATTCCAAACGCAGCAAAGCTTATAGGTACTGTGGGTTTTTTCTTTTTGAAAGGACTACGCTTTTAGTCGTGAGTTGGCCTTTACAGCTTTACCGGAGGAGAATACTATGGGTAGGTACCTATCATACAATGGACTATACCCATAGGCCTATACAGAATAAATTATTTGACTGGGGGGGCTGGGGGCGATCCCAGTTACACCAAGATTATTACAAACTGTGAAAAGGCCATTTCGGAAGTTTTCCGCAATCGGGAATCGAACCCGGTATAGTTAGCCGAGCGGCGTAAGCTACGCTCGAACTGCTACACCAAGCTGTCGTTAATTTGCTAAGATCGTACGTTTTATTTATGGTATCGTTGGAAATATTGCATTATCTGTCCGATCTAGAACGTGATTTTATTACACTCAATTATATTGTTTGATCAACACAATATTTCAAGAACATGGCAATTAAAGTACCTATTAACAATTGCAACATAAACTGACGTGGCTTTGAGGCAAGACACCCTGCGCTTACGGGCGAATAACATAGTCTTTTTTGAAAATGTACCCTGTAACAATACACATACAGATTGAATTTCTGTGGTAAAACTCACGCGACCATGCGTTAAAATTTGCTCGTCTTCGAGAATATTCTGTTGAAAAATGTGTCCAAATAAGAATAAGAATGTCAATAAGATCTATCTGTCAAATGTCACATAAAAAGTTAAAAGGTTAAATTAGTAGTAAATTGTCTTAATAGAATATTTAATTATTTAAAGTCATAATTCGTTTTTTCACGTCACAATATGGCACAAAGTCGATCCTATTCTCATTTGAATCGCATCGTATGAGCTAATACAGTTCGTTTTAGTACATAATGGCAAAAATAAATCTTCCCTGCGCAGGGCTGTAGGTAGTAACAGTAACAATTTAAACATAAACTGGGTATAAACTGACGTGGCTTCTGGGATTACATTATAATATTACAGACAGCGACGAGTCACAAAAATGATGCAACAATATCAAATAATATGGTAGAACTGGAAATGACGATAAGTTTCTAGATAAAGCACTAACTACTGTATGAGGGTATTAAGGATGTTGATTCTTGTGATTCTCCCTTGAAATCCTCCCTGGATTTTTACACTTTATAAAAACACTCCCACCGTATACAGTTGATACTGCTTATACCTGCAGGGAATATTGGTTCGATGGGAACATATCAGCTTTGTAAAGCTAAACTAAATGATGTAGTCTGAAAAAAATTAGCAAAACTTGTTCTGACGTCGACTAAAATTATATCTAAATAATAAAATATAGCCATCAATATAAATCGGCTCGTTATTTCTTTATTTTATGAATCTTTGCTGAGTTTGTTGTATAAAAATGCTCTAGAAACTATTACTTACATATTTCAAAACCACCGCCAAAGAGAATGTCTGGTTCAGGCCAGTTATTAACGTGGGCCAATCAGGATCCGCCAAATACGCATACCTGGACGAATCACAATCGAATACAGAAAACGTCATCGAAGTGTGGACCAATCATGTTCGCCCACGATGTACACTAGCGCTAAATAATAGCAACGACCGCCCGAGAAACTTTAGTTTTTCTTGAAAAATCGAAGGTGAATGAGCTGCGTTGTGTGAATTCGTGCGCAAGTGTCCAATTCAAAGTGCTTCTATCGTGGCTGTGAATTATTTTTTGGAAGTAAATTCATCTTCTGTAGTAATAGGTAATTATTCATAGCATTTATCGTGAAACGCGTCTAATTTCTATAGAATCTTAAATATTTCGTGAATAGTTAACCTTACTCCGAAATTAGATCAAGATTTATTAGTTTAGTAAGGTATATCGCCCCTAATTATACACTATCTCGTGAAATATCGTATATGTACTCTAATTCAGGCAGATTTCATAAGAGATTAATTTAAAATATCTGAAAATCCAAGCATACGTCAGCGAAATTTCTCGACGGCGAGTGGGCCGGTGCGGCGTCCTAGATCCCCCTGGGCCGTTATGGCATGTCCCGTTAACTCTTACAAAGCCGTTGCGAGCATTCAACCGGTGAACTTTCGCTTTCCGTGGAATCTCTAACCTCGTTTTGTCCCGACTTGGTACCTATGACGTGTCCCTAAACGATTACGTGTCCTAACCAAACGGTCTTTTGTCCGCGATTTCTAAGGTTCAGTCTTTAGTCTTTTGATGTGTATTGGTGAATGAAAAGCTAATTGTATATTTTATTTGTTGCAGTATAAAGTTTGATATTGCATGCGCAAAATGCGGTGGAGCTTGTTAGCGTTGGCCTGCGTGGTCGTGGCGGTGCACGCCGACGACAAGAAGGACAGGGAGAAGGAGATCGGTACCGTCATCGGTATCGATTTGGGTACCACATACTCATGGTGAGTTTCTCAAATGTTCTAGAAAATACGGATTCCAGATCACATCCAATAGTAAATTCGAAGTAGCAACCCACTTTTGAACATCTGTTAGAAACACCTGCCTTATTTTAGTTTTGCTTGAGGGCAAAAATATATTGATAAAAAAACATGTAAGTTAAACATCAAGCAATACTAAAAAAATATTTATGGAACAATTTCTAGTCAAGTTTTTACAAATATCTATGGAAATAGGTCATTCAACCTATTCATTGTACCAAATGAGTACTTTACACTTGTGAGTGTAAGCGAATTGTTGAATATATTTTCAAATAATTATTCCTGTTTTTTTATCTATATCATATTCCATAGTTATGTTAAGTCATCTGTTAACCAACAATTCAGAGCCCCACTCAAATCCTATATCCAAAGTCAAGAGCATAGCTAAAGGTCATTGACTTTAGACCTTGTCTCATTTTTATTGAATAAATTATGATAATGAATAGACTTCACAGTTATACAATTCCAGTCACATGTAGAATGTTCTATAGAATACTTTATTGATAAAAGTTATCTTTTTAAAAGCTTTGTTATAATATCCCATTGATAAAGAATTTAGGTGTGTGTAAACTACCTACTATTTTAGGATTAGTAGTAAGATAAAAAATGTTAATCATGTAACACTACAGCTAATATTTACAAATGTATGAAGGTTTCATGTCAATGTAAAAAAGTCATAAATTTATATATCAAAGAGCATAGCAGTCTTTAGTGAATACAAAGCCTTGAAAGTCATGACTATTATTTTATAACTTAAAAAAATCATACTAAATTCCAATTGTCTATTGTCAACAGTGTTGGTGTATACAAGAATGGACGTGTGGAGATCATCGCCAATGACCAGGGTAACCGCATCACCCCCTCGTACGTGGCCTTCACCGCCGACGGTGAGCGTCTTATCGGTGACGCCGCCAAGAATCAGCTCACCACCAACCCTGAGAATACGGTCTTCGATGCCAAGCGTCTCATCGGTAGAGATTGGGGTGACACAACTGTACAACATGACGTCAAATTCTTCCCATTCAAGGTCGTAGAGAAGAACAGCAAACCCCATGTATCAGTCATGACCTCACAGGGTGACAAAATCTTCGCGCCCGAAGAGATCTCCGCCATGGTTCTCATCAAGATGAAGGAGACTGCCGAAGCTTACCTCGGTAAGAAGGTAACCCACGCCGTCGTCACTGTGCCCGCTTACTTCAACGACGCCCAGCGTCAGGCCACCAAGGACGCCGGAGCCATCGCCGGCCTCCAGGTCATGAGGATCATCAACGAGCCTACCGCCGCCGCCATCGCTTACGGACTCGACAAGAAGGACGGAGAAAAGAACGTGCTTGTTTTCGATTTGGGAGGTGGTACCTTCGACGTGTCCCTGCTCACCATCGACAACGGCGTCTTCGAGGTCGTAGCCACCAATGGTGATACCCACTTGGGAGGTGAGGACTTCGACCAGAGGGTCATGGAGCACTTCATCAAGCTGTACAAGAAGAAGAAGGGTAAGGACATCAGGAAAGACAACCGCGCCGTTCAGAAGCTGCGTCGTGAGGTCGAGAAGGCCAAGAGAGCTCTGTCCTCTAGCCACCAGGTCAAGATCGAAATTGAGTCCTTCTTCGAGGGTGAAGACTTCTCCGAGACCCTCACCAGGGCTAAGTTCGAAGAGCTGAACATGGACCTCTTCAGATCTACCCTTAAACCTGTACAGAAGGTGTTGGAAGACGCTGACATGAACAAGAAGGACGTCGATGAGATCGTGCTCGTTGGTGGTTCGACCCGTATCCCCAAGGTTCAACAGCTGGTCAAGGAGTTCTTCAACGGCAAGGAGCCTTCTCGAGGCATCAACCCCGACGAAGCCGTCGCTTACGGTGCCGCCGTACAGGCCGGAGTGCTCAGCGGTGAGCAGGACACCGACGCTATCGTTCTCCTCGACGTCAACCCCCTCACCATGGGTATCGAGACCGTCGGCGGCGTGATGACTAAGCTGATCCCACGTAACACCGTCATCCCCACCAAGAAGTCCCAGATCTTCTCGACCGCCAGCGACAACCAGCACACCGTCACCATCCAGGTGTACGAGGGTGAGCGTCCCATGACTAAGGATAACCACTTGCTCGGCAAGTTCGATCTGACCGGCATCCCTCCCGCGCCGCGTGGTATCCCACAAATTGAGGTCACGTTCGAAATTGACGCCAACGGTATCCTGCAAGTATCTGCTGAAGACAAGGGCACGGGCAACAGGGAAAAGATCGTCATCACGAATGACCAGAACAGGTTAACGCCAGAGGACATCGAGAGGATGATCAAGGACGCTGAGAGATTCGCCGATGAGGACAAGAGACTCAAGGAGCGCGTCGAAGCCAGAAACGAACTGGAGAGCTACGCGTACTCTATCAAGAACCAGCTCCAAGACAAGGAGAAGCTTGGTGCTAAGGTTGGTATCTTTTAACTTCTGTTTGGTTTTATCAAAAAAACATTTCTCACTAAAGTTTAATTGATGTATTTTATGGTATTAATTAACGATTTTCTTTCGATTGTTATCAGGTTACCGATGAAGAAAAGGCCAAAATGGAGGAAGCAATCGACGCTGCTATCAAGTGGCTCGAAGACAACCAGGATGTAGACTCTGAAGAGTACAAGAAACAGAAGAAATCCCTCGAAGATGTCGTCCAGCCGATCATCGCCAAGCTGTACCAAGGACAGGGCGGTATGCCCCCGCCCGGTGCCGGCGGCGAGGAAGAAGACTTCAAGGACGAGTTGTAATCTAACAGACTGTGAAGCGTGCGATCATAGCCAAATGTGATCTCCGATCGCTACGGGCTGTGCGCCGCGCGCCGCGTGCCGCACCCGGCGCATAGCCTGTAAGGAAACACGGAAGCGAAATGTTTTAGCTCGTGTTGTGTATATTTATTGTGTGTATGTGTGCAGTATGTATGCATGTGTGCGTGGTGTGGCGTGTGCGGCGGGCGTCACAGAGTCGAGATCTGATCGAGTTTCTGCCGCTGCGCACGCGCGTGGTTGACGCGTGTTAATTGTAAAAATTGATGCATTTTTATTTTTAGTAAAAACAATAGTCGCGTGTGAATTGCGAGGAACTGTTTCCATGACTTTCTTTATCGGTTCGTTCGTTTTCCTAATGTATTTAGCCAGAGAACGGACCGACAGGTCTCAACACATCCTGGAGACAACCTCAGTGTTCTTAACTGTATGTATGTAATTATTTTGAGACTGCAGAATTGTTAGTTGATAATTAGCAGAATAATTAAATAATTATGTAGTAATTTAAAATAATTTCAAAGGAGTTTGGAGGAGTACATAAATAAAACATTTTTCTAACGAATGTTATCTTTTATTTCTCAACGGAACACGTCATAACAATAAAGTAACACGTACCTAAGTAAATTAATCACCGCGCACATTGCGCAGCGGAGAGTAGGATTCGATATCAAACGTGGGGGCGGCGATCACAGCCGCTTGAATCCTCACTTGCACTTGTTCTGAATTAGAAGAGAAGCTATTCCAATTTAAACGTTATAATAATGAGATGGACAGTGACTTGTAGACAAAAGAGTACCTTGCTTGCATGTATACTACTGTGGACCATACTGACGGACCGTAGAATAATATCAGTGGGCCATCATGAGGCCACGCTGTGTTACCGCCTTAAAATAGTTTGTCTGAATACGTCGCATTACTACTACGCAAACGGCGCGTAGACATTACTCTTATCAAGCAGTCTCAGTAGGTAGATATTTGAATAGATACAATAACATTCATAGCCAACTACCAAAAAAAAAGATCTTCTCGTTCTCTCTAAACCTTTCCAGTATTAAGACGCAACGGTTTTGTCACAAAAATTAAATCACGATCCGTGAGAAAATCTCTTATCTTGGCAGACATGCCGAAGCCGCTGTTCATAACTGGATAAAAATATAAAGATCGAGAGACCAACTTAAACCAGCTGCATTATCCATATCCTGACGACACTCAGTAGGGTCTGCGTTATGTAAAAGGATAATAATTGATAGGTATAACGTACCAAAAGGCTCTTGCGCGTTAATCTCGACCGCCGTAATGCCGGCAGCCGCACGCATCTCGGCCAATGCCTCCGTGAAATAAACGTCTAGCTGTGAACAATAGCTTCCTAACATGCAGTATTGCTATTCTACTTAATCTTCCATGACAGTTAGATTGGCTAGAGATAAAATCATGACCCTCAGCTTCATAGACAGTACTGGAATAAACTTTACCTAGTGTTAATCAATTATCACCCTAGAAACCGTAGTAGAGTAACAAACTGTATATTTTGATGTATAGTAGTTAGGTACAAGAGTTACTACGAGTTACTACTTATTTATACTAAAAAGTTTACACAACTGTAAAACTTGTCGGGTCTGTTGCTAGGCAGAATCCGCAGAATCGTATGTACGTCAACCTATTCATAATAATTCGATATTGTTAGCAGCAATAGTAGCTTGCCTAAAACGCGTGCTACATGGAGGCACTCGTTCCTCATAGTAAGTAGGAGTAGGTACCTACTACACTACCTAAAGTAAATTAGGTCAATTTGCGCTTTCTAAATTGAACGAAATACTATGTACAGTTAGCGTCAGAAATTTCGGAGTATTTAATATCTATCTTAAGGCAGTTTTGTGAACTCCTTGGTTGGCGAATTGAGGTAAGTAATTCATGTGGGTTACCTTGTTGATCACATTTCTCAATACTACTACTACTACTGCAGCCCTTTTAACGTCCCACTGCTAGGCACAGGCCTCCCCTAAATGCAAGGGGGAATAGCACGCATTCAATCGGTACGGTCAGTCATGTGGAATACCTCAGCTTCTAGCAGCGCGGGGTCGTACCGCGGGTGGCGCAGCACGCGGGGCGCGGAGCCGTGCGGCGCGGCCTGCCCGGTGCACCAGTCCACGCCCTCCGCGGTGTTGCGGGCCTTGCACGTCTCCATGTCGGCGTTCAGTATTATAACACTGCCAATGAAAGAACACAACCTAAACCGCTTGGTTCTGTCGAAAATGCTGACGTCTGTAATCATTTTGAAAACCTTTATTTTTTCAGCATAACACCCCTAATTTGTTTATAACATCATTACTAATAGAATAATTATCGTGGTGAAACCGGCACGTCTATAAAAGGGTGTATGAAGTACACCAACCAACCTGTGCCAGTGTGGCGAACTATGGCAACGTACCTACTCGGTAAAATGGCAATAGTTAGTCTCGCCTTCTATAACATTGGCACCAAAATACATCCCGAGAAGCGTGGGTGCACTGCATGCATCAGCTGATTCTGATCACGTCTTTAATTTTAATGAGGGAGACAGAGCAAGTTAGAAGCAACGAACCTTCCGACTACAGTAGAGTACTTAGGTACTTATTCATGGACTCTGAGTAGTCTTTCATAACTTTATGCGCTTGCGCTTTCAATTCCGACTCTATTATAATTGATTTTATAAAAAACTACAATCGTAAACCTTTCCCCAGACTGCACCTACCCATGCAAACAGTTGCAACACTTTCAAATAGAAAGTTGAGTTAAACTAGAGCACACTCATTGTCCGATGTAACGAAAGCGCAAGAAGTTTTTTAAACCTATACAATTGGTAGGTACGACTTAATTGGTTTCTTTTGCATATTAGATTGCAGGTACCGGTTGGGTGGGGTCGGCATGTTATCTAGGATCTCAAAGTCGCGGCCGCACATAGGATATCCGGTGAGCACCCATCCGTTGTCGATACAGTCCTATAAAAATAGTTAATATTAGAATGTTTATAAAGCATGGTCGTTGTTTTCTAAACAGGGAGTTACCTGTAGATACGTGACAAAAGGATGATTACGTGAAAAATTTACTTCGATAGTTATAAATATACCCATATTACACCAGAAACGTATGAAAGAGTTCTTAAATCTAGTCTATAAGCACTGACCGTATAAGAAACATAGATAAACTTATAATATTACGTAATGTCGAGATTCATTCGCCATCATTATTGATGATTATTGATCTAATGTACTGTTAAAAAAAAAAACTGTCTAACTGTCGAATGGGGCATGCGGTGTTTACCTTTAAGTAATTTTTGCACTCGTAATTGTTAAACTTGTGGAAGTATACCTATGTTGTATTAGTGTAAATAATTGTTGGTGAAACTAAAAAAAAAAAAAAAAAAATCATTATTGATCACCTAGTTACTTTTATTTAATGTACATTATTGAGTTTGCTCTTGCTATTAATTATTTGACCATTAGGTACCTGAAATACCCGCTAACTGTAGGTGGAGCCATGCCTCATCTTATTCCATTAAATTATATAATTTCATTAATTTTGTAAAAAAAGAAGAAGCAGTGTCATGTACCTATAGCTAGTATTATTTCGATATTAAACTGTTTGAGGTGGTTACCAATCAACCTATAAAGGAACATATATAGGGTACAGACCCTCCTGAGCAGCCGTTGCTTGATGGCGTCCGCTTTGAGCTGCACGCTGATGCCGTACTTGCGCATGCGCTCACCAAGATCGTTGTCCTGCTCATGCACCTCGCTCATCAAGTTGTCAAAGTGCACTGGTTCACGAACATATAATACATACTTACTTATGAATCCTCAAGGTCTATGTTACCTGCGACTTTATTTTGACAGTCAGACAGGATCCACAATAAAACACTTAGCTGTGTCTCCAAACATACATGTACCTAAATGTATGACTAGTCTTTATGACTAGGTGATGTAGGTTTCCACTTACAGACACACACACGAATATACACAAAACGGTACTTTGTTAATACCAAATTGTGTAGAAGTGCTTAAAATTATGACAAACTTGGATAATTTAACTAGAGCTCACATACTCATTTTCATCCTTGATTACCACTTGCTATGAAACGGTGGAGGAAAACATCCTGAGGAAACCTGCACGTCTGTAGAAAAGGCGAGTGAAGTACACTGGGCCAGGGTGGTGGACTATAACCCAAAAATCTCCCTCGTATTGAGGGAGAATGTGCCCGGTATAATGGCAATAGGCTTGCCCCCTATATTATTGGGACCAAAATACATCGGCGAAGTTCACACTTGCGCTCACGCGCACTGCAGTGCACCTCAGCCTACCTATTCGGGAAATATAGGCGTGATGATGATGTATTTAGCTCACACACTCATCCGCGTGTATCACCAATACATCATAAGATTGAAATAATAAAATGACTCCCTATATAGTAAGACAAGTCCATATAATAATTTATATGGACACGAGTCTGTCACGCTGAAAATAATGCGGAAACCTTACAGCAAACCAATCCGAAATGTTTGGATAGCATCAGCGCCTGGCTCTTGCGACCTGAGCCCCGAGGTCCGATGAGAAGCACGCGGTACACGCTGGGTGCGCCCACCACATGGTGGCCCTGTTTTGGGCCCTGAGCGCCGGCTGCGCACGCGCGCACGGCGTTAAAGCACTTCACAGATATCTTGTCGGTACCATCAGTTGGCTCGATGTGGACTTCCTAGATCAAAGCGAAAACCGAGTATCACTTAACCATTCCATTTACTTATCACTTATTAACAACGAATTATTCCAAGCTTTTTTGCAAAGATAAATTGACTAGGATTTTCACGACGGTGTGGTCTAGTGGTCTGAGCGTAGACCGTCCGGCTCACTAAGCCGGGTGGATGCAGACCCGATTCCTGCCAGTGGCAAATTTCAGAAATGCCCTTTTCGGAATTTGATCTGGTTTGGTTGTAACTGGGATCGCCCCCAGTCCATTGTATGGTACCCCTAGTACAAGCTGTGTTTAGTTTATGATCATACCTACGATAAATGTGTGTTGTCTAGCGATGTTTCATACTTGCTTCATTATCATGATGGCACAGAGCTCCATGTGATGACGTTGATCTCATATTGAAATGTATAAGTTGCATGCACTTAGAGTAACGGGAACGAAAAAAAAACCGGCCCAGTGCTAGTCGGACTCGCTCATGAAGGGTTCTGTACCATTATCTATAAAAACGGCAAAAAAATCACGTTTGTTGTATGGGAGCCCCCTTAAATACTTATTTTATTCTGTTTTTTAGTATT
This sequence comes from Ptilodon capucinus, assembly GCA_914767695.1. NCBI lineage: Eukaryota > Metazoa > Arthropoda > Insecta > Lepidoptera > Notodontidae > Ptilodon > Ptilodon capucinus. Next base: position 13,046,424 of record OU611811.1, read on the forward strand.
TGTTGTTATAGCGGCAACAGAAATACATAATCTGTGAAATTTTCAAATCTCTAACTATCACGGTTCATGAGATACAGCCTAGTGACAGACGGACGGACGGACAGAGAAGTCTTAGTAATAGGGTTCCCGTTTTACCCTTTGGGTACAGAACCCTAAAAACATAGGTGACAAATGCAGCATTACGAAGACACTAGGCATTTTATTATAAAATTTAACCTCACCCATCTAAATTGAGACATAGGTACTTTTGGATTATGTATGAAATATACAGTTTATAGCAAATACACGTAGAAGTTTTTACCTTCAGAGTGGCCTTATAAGCAAACTTGAGCCCCTCAAAGTCCTGCTGGAAGAAGTTCCTCGGTGGTGTGAGGTGGTTCTCAGCGGGTGGAGCAGTGGGTGGAGTGGGCATCAACACCAATGTCGCACTGGGAAGTACACCGTCCTGCTGAAGGCATCGAGCCTCGCGGACAGTGCACGGGTGATCTGAGACACGAGTGTTGCCAAACAAATGACCCTCCCTTTGATTCTCCAAAGTCGGGTAAAAAATACTATTATTAAATGAACAGGCGCATGTTAATGCTATGAGCAAAGGCTACGCTGCATAGTGTGTACTGTAACTTAATTTTCCCCTAGAGTTACGGCTTTCACACATTGAGGCAAAACGACACGTATTTACACATAGAAAAAGATCATTCTCCAATGATAAGACACTGACAGCGCGAGCGAATTGAGACGCCTGGGGGCGTGGCTTTTACGACAGAAATTTAATCTTTATGCATATTGACACTGAGTTCATTTTGGTATTGGCAAGCATCTTGACGCGCGAGGGTTGACTCTGCAGTGTACAGGGTAAAATGATTTCACAGAGGGTAATTTTTATTTTTTTTCGGGACTTAGCCCGCCACACATTCCCACCACTGAAAACACCAAGGTTTGACCCTCGGCGAGACCCGGGGAAAAGCTAAATTGTCTTGGAACCCGCACGAATTTAATCGAAAAAGGTGTAGGAGGAGTTGGAAGAACAGGGGGTAAGTAAAGAAAGGGTGAAGGATAGATTCACTCGAGTTCCTGTGCAAAACGTTCAACATCCCGTTGAAAAATACCAGTTGAACGGTTTACCGCTGACTATGCTACGATGATTCAAATCCAACGAATAGCCGCGATGCTCTATCTACCTACAAGTTAAGATCATATTATGTAGGTATGGACTTGGGCTGAGTAGAATGGTCTAATCAGTATACATAGTAATGTTTTGAGCAAAAATCGTGAGTTGATAATATACCAAACATCAACCATCCAGCTTGCGGCACTGGATCCTTTATTGTCATAGACTTAGTAACCTCGGACATCAAGATCGGGGACACGCAACCGGCCACGTACTCATCGTGCTAAACACATACAAATCAATCGTATATATAACTATAAGTAAGGACATAACACATAAATAATAATCACCAAATTCTAGCAATTTGTGCCGTGATTGAAAACCACATTTGTATTGATAAGTGTAATTTTGGGTGTTTTGTTGATATAATATTGACGTTGGCTTCGTTTAGTGGTTAGATTAGAGCTCGACTCGGTGGACTCGTTCGTTGCGGGTTTGATTCCCGTTGGCGACAAATTTCGGAAATGCCCTTTTCGGATTTTAGCCCGGTCTGGTTGCAATCGACCCCTCAGACCATCGTTTAGTTAGTGCATGAATAATAAGTAGATGTTGTCTAACGATATTTACGTTATTGAAACTTATATGCATAAGAAGAATGATTTGAGAATTAATTAAGGTTGTTTTACTTTTTCATAGCGGTCCATGACACAGCGGCGTGTTATAATGAAACATCCGAGATCTTTTATCAGCTCTTTCGCTAGTGATTTGATATCTGTCGATGAAATGGTGATTAGACATGATTTTTTTACTGAGATAATTCGACTAGGAATACACTTTAAAGGGCCTAGAGTCTAGGCGCACAGTCTAACACTGTCTAGGCCCTAGATAATGTACACTGTGCGTAAAATCTAGGCTGTGCTCTGAGTGATGTCGTTGCACCTACGATGGAGGTAAGTTTTATTTTATGGAAGATGTAGTGTGAACTGTATGGGCCACCATACAGTTCACACTGTACATCTTCCTTTTTTGTTTTTTTGAATGGACTACGCTGTTGGCCGTGAGTTGGCCTTTACAGCTTCACCGAAGGAGTGTACATCTTCCATTGGCCATAACAATGTATGGTGCGCGATATTATTGTGCTATGAGCTATATACTATATGCTATTATATTATAGCGTAGTCTGAAACCCGCTTGAAGCATATATGTAGCGCCGGGGTTGGTACAAATAGATACTCAATTACCTGTTTACGTATCTGATGGGCACACGGGATGTATGTGTAAATCATAGATAAATTATTGGTCTTCGATTCGCTGTGGCGGTAGGTATCTGGTCGAGCGAAACGAAGACCAATAGTTTATCTATGACCTGAATATTTGTGATGTTTATTTTAACCAGTGTATCTACTAATAATCATTAGGGGGAATGTAGCTTACCGATTTTAAGGTCCGGCGAAATGAGCAAAATTATACGATCAGCTTCTTTGGAGCAGTGGAGGTGGTAAGTCACATACACTTTCAGATGTTTGAGGTGATCCTTCGGGAGAGTTACCACCAGGTCTCTGAACATATCCTGGAAATATAATATCTAGTTTATGAGAATCGTAAGTTCTAGAAGTTAGTGTGTACTATAATAGAGGAGGTTGTTAATACCTACCACTTGTGTCTACTCTGCAATTGAATTTGGTATATTTTAATGCCTATGACTCAAGTCATATCTAGTAAAGTCTATAGGAACCTACGATAAATAGGTACCTATCAATTTATACCTTGAAAACCCTATAAATCCTGTGCTTTTCCAGATATGGTAGGAATCGCTCGGGCATTCCTAAAGGCCGTTTCGTATTATCGGTTTCAGTCATTATTACGTAATTATGTCGACTTATATTATCATAAATTTGGTAGATACTCTTCGGCTGAGAAGCTTATATTTGACTCATATGCCTCACAGCCCGTATACAATAGTAGTCTTTGCCTCACAGATTACTACACGTAGGGAGAACCACTTCTTCTTCTTATATGAATAAGAATGAAATTAATTATATCAATTTGGCTGTGACCAATGTTAATATAATAAAAAGAATATCATTGGCTGTGACTGTGTTTGTCATTTTTTTTCTTTTGTTGTTTTGCAAAGCAAGAAGGCCTTTGCTTTTTTGTTGTATTAAAATCAATGATATTCTAAGTGAAACAGATATGTTATGAGCACGCACTAGTGAAGACTCGAATACAACCCGATAAGACGTATTGTATTTATGTAGGTGTACAAATTATGATACCAAAATTAATAAAATTCAAGGGATCTTATACCATATGTAAGTATATAAGTAAGTAAGTATATATACCCAATTTACTAAGATATTTAATTTTTTTCAATGCAAACAATAATATTTACTACGCACATAGAGTATAAGTACAGATGTGAATATATTAGGCAGTAAAGTCATCGTTACCTCACAGAAGTTTTCCTTTTTTATAGCCTTGTATTAACTAATCATTTTATATTATATAATATAATAATTGATATAATTAGAAATTAAACATCTCATGTGTGGGTAACGAAAATATAAATGGTTTATCATTACCATAATGTAATATATCACTGGGAAATATTTAAATAAAGCTATTTAATTTTTTAGTAACCGTATTTCATAACTTTTCGTGAATATAAATTTCCTTTTCGACAACAGCGAGTTTATGTTTGTATAGAAATTTAATGAGACAGAAGGTACAAACACGCGGTTTGTACCTTCTGTCTCATTAAATTTGTTAATCTTTGATACCAACATGCGGATTGGTTGACAGATGAATGTTTCATCCGCGTAACACTTTTTTGAGTGGTTTTGTTCGTGTATAACATATCTGTAACTATTAGAATATCACTGATTAAAATAATGTTTGTTTTTAACACATTTCTGAACGATAAAATTGCGTTAGTGAGTTGTTCATGCTACTACGGCGCGCGGCTTCTCTTTCATAAACGAAGTGTCTTTCTTTTCTTCATCACGTAGGCGTAAGAAAGAGATGGCGCGCACCATCGTGACTTGGTGACGGAATATCAACACACTCAACAGCTGTGAGCCGCCTGTCAATTTCACATGTTTATTTTGAGGTTGTTTGCTAAACTTTATTCAAAGGAACATGAACATTGATCGACCATTCTTGTCTGCGATTACCAGCTGTATTCGGCTTCATGTTATGTCGCCGACTATAAATTTAGGGTCAGATGTCACGGCGACCGATAAGTGGATGTATAGATCGAAATAATCAAACACAAACACACCATGTGATGATGTGATTCGACACGCGCTCGTGGCGAGGTCATTGTTGTTTTTTCAATACCAATTGCAAGATAATTGCGTAGCGTAGTCCGTGCTTCCATTTGTCGATGACTAACCCCAGTATTTTTCGTAGTTATTTAGGTTCTTTAGTGTGCATTAGACGTGTTAGAATGTTCTCAACAATGAACTCATATGAGGTAAGGAATTGAAATTTGTTTTGTTTACATGTACTTTGTTATAGACACATTAAACATTTATAGTTACTGTGGTTTTTATAGTTTACAAGAAGGTACAGTGTGTAGACAGAATTATTGTTTTGAGAAATTCCATACAATATTACCTGTATTATTACAACATAATTACCTAGCTATATGACTGCTATATTATCTAAGTATTTCACAGGTTTTACCCAAGTTTATATGTAATGTTGATTGATAAAGAATCAGTTGTGCCCAAAAAGTTCAGTTAACTACCTATATTTTTTTTGTGGTGCATTTCATACGTAATTTCCTAGATAATTATTATGTTTGTATTACATTTATCCTGTGTTATGTAGAATATATTGACCTACCTGTCCACACTATATCAGTTTTGATCATATGAAACATGACTTAAATTTAATACTTATGAAATACCTATATTTTCCTTAGGTTGGAAGGAAATTTATGGTATGTAGACAACTTTACTTACTACCCTAGCATAGTGTGGGATAAAGGGTTATTATTATTTATTTAATTACAGGATGCAATACGTAAGTTGAACTTGTTGCAGTCTAACAAATCAACCATTGATCAGATAAGAAGAGAAAGAAAGGATCAAGTAAGTAACTTCAGGACTTTCTTTAGTAGCCTTTTGTAACTTACCTACATAATATTAAGATAGTTTTTTGACCATCCCCACTCTATATTGCACATCGTAGTATAATATTAGCAATTTTTTTTTAATTGGCCATATATTTTAGTCATTGGTTTTTGACATAATCATGGAGCCATAAATTGAGTCAGATTTTTTTACAGAATCACCTTTAAGTAGATTCAAATATGTAATAGGTATAAATATACATAAATCTTTACAAATTATATACCATCAAATTATATACCATTTATAAATGAAACAAATACTTCTTGAGAGGTGTCAAGGAACACCCGGATAGAACGAAGTTCCTTTTGAAATAAAAAAGCAAACAATTTTACATATACATACACACACACACATCCAAATCGGAATCGAAATCACACACACATTTACAAAAGTGTTGGTTGACACTTTTAGTCTTATTTTTTTCCGTCTAGTCCCCTTTCGCAACGCGCCATAAGGAACTACGTTCCAATACAGAAATAATTGGAATTGGAACTCCATATTGCACAATTGATGCTATTGGGAATTAGCCATCCTAACTTAGTATACCTGAGACCCTATTAAGGAATATCCTTATGTGTCTTTAACATGATAAATAAATGACATCATCACCAAAGCTCCTTGCTATTACTACACTACCATTTATTTAATACTATTTGCATTGAAATTAAACTTTTTTACGGATTTTATCGCGTTTATTTACTATTTTATTTTCCCGACGTTTCGGCTGCTTTACAGCAACCATGGTCACGGGGGGACTGAGGTGTTAGACGTCCTGATGTCATAGTTAATAACTGGGTACCCTCATATTTAGTTGTTGTTTGCGGTCCAATCCACGCAGAAAGTGCTTACGGTGTCCTGAGGTCTTGCAATGGTACACTTGGTTTTGGATTTAATCATATTAATTACTGGATCCCAAGTTGGTGGTAGCACCCAGCCATCTTCCCTATTGAAATTAGGATGTTTTTTAATTTCAATGGCCTCACGTATCATCCTTGGTCGGAGTCGGTGTTCTTTTGCGAGGATATGCGGTTTATCAAATCTGATATAATGACTATTTGCATAATTACAATAGTGTTATATTCACAGAAATGTATGAATTTGGAAGATATGGAGAATTACTTAGCAAGAACAGGTGTTTCAATGAACAAACTGGATGAATTGTCTGTGATACATGTAGCTGGTACTAAGGGAAAAGTGAGTATCATGAGTACCTAAACATAATATACATTATACTTATATATTTCATCTTTACTGCGCCGGAGTTGCGCAGTAAAGATGCGTTCCGCTATAAGCAGGCTACATTCCAACAGAATTTTTTGACAAAACCCGTTGGTGTTAATGTGAGCTCTGAATTATTGTTATATGTTTCTATATCTAGGGTTCAACAAGTGCAATGTGTGAGTCCATTCTCCGGCACCACGGGTTCCGTACGGGGTTCTACTCGTCGCCGCACCTGGTGGCGGTTCGCGAGAGAATCCGCCTCGGCGGCCGCGTCATCGCCGAGGACAAGTTCGCGCAATACTTCCATCAAGTATACGATATGTTGGATAGTAGCCAAGTATGTAATTATTAATCATGTAGGTACATCTTAGGCCACCACCTTACTTAAAAGGTTTTATTAGAAAAAGATTTGAGAGAGAGGCCGGACGAAAGAGATAGAAAGCTAATTAAAATATTTAAAGTATTTAACAGTTAGTATTGTAATCTTTGTTCACACTATCATGTGAGGTATATCCCACTGGCGTGTCGACCCTCGCTCATCAATTCCTTTGCCACACTAAAATAAACTGTATTGACTCTTAAAAAATAAGATCCCTGTGTCTGTTCCGTTGGTCAATAAATGAAAACAATACAGTTGCAATATCTAGAACCCACTTCCGTATGTAGGTAGATAGGTACTTATGTAAATATAGTAAGTTATTAAGCTGCTTATTACATAGCAAAATGTGGGGCAATTTATTAAGTACCTACGTACCATACTGCGATTTGTGGCGCCGAGTTTGCCATTTGGCAACATTACGATTGTAAATGCAATCTAAATCCTGTAAAAAAACTATTTTGTGGTTTCTATTATATACAGGGGTGTACGGCTATTTCACTTAAGCGACATTTATTTAACTTTACAGGAGAGCATACACATTGAAAAATTCGCTGATTCCAAATATGTATACAGGATGTTATGGACATGGATCGTCGATGTACAGGGTGCCATTAGCTATCAGTCACCCATAGAACATAATTTCCAAAACGTTATGGTTATTATGATATGTTTTTTTTTAGATTTTTAAATTTTCAAATATTAGAGTAAGAATCAGAGATATTTTTTAAATAAAACTGATTTTAAAATTAGGTGTATTTGTTTTAATATTGATTTTATAAAATCATTTCTATTTAATCTTTAAAAAAAAAATAAGAGTTTCTGACCACTTATGTAATTTATTAGGAATGGATTTAATGAAATGATTTGTAATTTTCATTAGGAAAACATTTGTTAATATAACAAAAGTTATTTCGTTGCATTACATTTATAGACAAAAAAGTTATAGCGCATTAAAGGTAAAATTTTGGGTGAAAATTTAAAAAACTTAAAAAAAATCATATCATAAAAATTATAACGTTTTGGAAATTATGTTCTATGAGTTACTGATAGCAAATGACCCCCTGTACATCGAAAAAAAAAAATGACGTTCCATATACATAACACCCTGTATACCTATGTAAATATTCACCCCTCGTTATGTGTACCGATTTCCCTTATGCTACTGCTCCACCTGCCTCATAACGCGTAAATTAGCACGATAAACAAGGCATTACGCAGATGTGGCCAACGTTTTAACGTGTTAATTTTCAATGTAGCCAAGGCGCATTTTTAATGCCCTATTTAACGAGTAGTTGGACATTAACATCAACATTAACGTTAATGCAGGTGGAGGAGTAGCATTATAATATAATACTGAACAAGCCTGTACCCGTGTTTTATGTAGAGTATCCAAAATCACTTTGTGAAGTCAGAATTTCCATGTGGTATGTAGGTTTAAAAAAAAACTTTTTCTATGCTTGTCCAAGCCTAGGGTTAGGTCACTTGCTACTTTTCAGAGAGTGTTCTAAAGTAGAAATAGTTTTTAGAACTTTATTAAGCCGTTTTAAAGAGATACATGAAAAATCTTATAAAAACTTCATAGTTATAGTTATGTGTGACTTTACATAGTTTGCAATAAGCAAGAAAACATATTTTTTCTTGCGACTCGTTCGCCTTTCGGCATTTGATTTATATTTTACTTGAAATTGATTTCCAGGAGTGCCAAGGGGACATGCCGAAGTACTTTGCGTTCCTAACAGTGTTGGCTTACAACGTGTTCCTGAAGGAGAAGGTGGACGTGGCCATCGTGGAGGTGGGGATCGGCGGGATCGTCGACTTCACTAATGTGTTAAGGTGATTTCATCTTCTATTTCTACTTTCAGTAAGCGATCAAACGACTAAAATTCGCTCGCATTGAACAATGTGCTTCTTGCAATGGTTAATAGAGTCAGTTTTGGTGTTAGCATTAAAACAATTAGGAGGAAGTGGTAGCCTAGTGGGCAAGAACCACCTTGAACGTAAGGGGTGCAAGTTCAAATCCCAGGCCCGCACCTCTGAGATAATTTTCATGTGCGTATTTCATTTTCAACAATGATTATGGTGGTACATGGTGAGGAAACCTGCACGTCTATAGAAAGGCGTGTGAAATTCACCAACCCGCACTGGGCCAGCATGGAGGACTATGGCCCAAATCTCCCTCGTATTGAGGGGGAATGTGCCCGGTATAATGGCCATAGGCTCGCCCCCTATTATATTGGGACCAAAATACATCGGCGAAGTGTGGGCGCACTACAGTGCACCTCTGCCTACCCCTTCGAGGAATACAGGCGTGATGATGTAAAAAAAACAATCAACTGCGTCTAATTTTTCTGTTAATTATATTATAATAATAACGCCCAAGTGTGCGCGGTGCTTTATTGTTTAGTTAGTGGGATTCCATCCGACACTTTACAAACTATATTAATATACCTAATTAATACGTTCATATGTATTGAATCACAATAGACATTGAAATGACTGAAGGAGGATACATGGGCATATATTATTCTTAACCGACTTCAAAAAAAGAGGCGGTTCCCAATTCGTCGGAATATTTTTTAGAGTTCCGTACCCAAAGGGTAAAACGGGACCCCAGGCTGTCATCTGTCACCAGGCTGTATTTCATAAACCGTGATAGTTAGACAGTTGAAATTTTCACAGATGTTGATGTTTTTCTGTTGCCACTATAACAACAAATACAAAAAAAAGGATAAAATAAATATTTAAGGGGGCTTCCATACAACAAACGTGATTTTTTGCTTTATATTGACAACGGCAATAAGTAACCACTTGAAATATTCACAGAATATATCTCTTTTTGTTTTTGGAACGTAGTTTCTTATCGCGCGTTGCGAAAGGAGGCTAAACGGAAAAAATTAAGACTACATTTTGTAACGACACTTTTACATATGTGTGTGTGATTTTTATTGTACGACACTTTTACATATGTGTGTGTGATTTTTGTTGTACGACACTTTTACATATGTGTGTGTGATTTTTGTTGTATACATTTATGTTTACAATAAAATTCGATTGCTATTTCGATTTCGATGTGTGTGTGTGATTTTTATTGTACGACACTTTTACATATGTGTGTGTGATTTTTGTTGTATACATTTATGTTTACAATAAAATTCGATTGCTATTTCGATTTCGATGTGTGTGTGTGTGTGTGTGTGTGTGTGTATATGTACATTTTTTTTGCTTTTTTATTGCAAAAGGAACTTTTTATTTTTATTTTGTATCAATATTCCAGGAAAGTTCCGGTTGTGGGTATAACAGCGCTAGGATTGGACCACACGTCGATATTGGGCAATACGCTGCCCGAGATAGCGGCGGCCAAGGCCGGCGTCATGAAGCCGGGCTGCGAGGCATACACTGTGCACCAACCGCTGGAAGCGATGAACGTGCTGGAGAAAGTCGCTAGTACTATTAAGGTATGTATAGTATTAGTATGTAGGCTCGTAAGTAAAGGGATCAAACAAAATTTGTCTTATCGCACCTTTAAAAGTATAGAGACCTAACTCAAAAATAATGTTGTTGAAAAATGGTCTTTAAGATTTATAGTCGAAATCCTAAAATTTCAAAATGGGCCTCTTTACCTCTAAAGCTGCGCGCGTTATTATAGCCTCTAACCTACATACATATAACGCACCTTTAAAAGTATAGAGACATAACTCAAAAATAATGTTGTTGAAAAATGGTCTTTAAGATTTATAGTCGAAATCCTAAAATTTCAAAATGGTTCTCTATACTTTTAAAGGTGCATCTACGGTTGATTTAATGTTTTACATGCCAGCCTGCTATTGAATAGAGTCTGCAAAATTATGTCACTAATAGATAAGTTACTAGTAAAAAAAATGTGATGATCGCTCCGGTAAGTGGTTTGAGCGCAGCCTCACTGCACACTAGTTGCGGGTTCGATTGTCGATGGGGCAAAAACGGTTGTTATAATTTCCTCTGACTTGACGGTTACCATGCCATGACATGCAAGTTATGGCATGGTAACCGTCAAGCCTTGCCCACAGGCGCGTCAAAATTCGCGTCTGTACTAACCATTGAGTATCTAGAGTACCCATAACGACTCCACTCTTCGTATAGCTCTGCGGCAATTTGTCCGCCATTGTTGTTATCTCATGTACCTGTAGTATACGGCAGAGAAGTGTGTTAGAATTAGTGAATGGGTCCATACGGTTTATTTTGAATTAGATTTTTTTATTAGGTCTTCAATATTGCTGTGTTTACTGTTTTAATCGTAAAATAATTAAAATCATAAAGTAATTTTTTTATAATAATTTCCTTTTTTTCCAGTGCCCGCTAAACGTAGTTCCTAATTACAAGTCATACACATTCCCGAACACACTGTCACCACATTTACCGATCGACTTGGAAGCTTACGAAACTAACGCTTCCCTAGCCATTCAGTTGGCCCACTCATGGATGCGCATAACCAATCAGAGGCACAGGAAAAACGGCTTTAAGCAGCAAGTAATTAATGGACAGAATGGCGTGATACATGACAGTAGAATTGAGAATGGGATTGATACGGCGATAGTGAGGACGGTATCATGCGAGACGTTGGAAGGTCTGAAAGCTTGCAAATGGCCGGGAAGGTACCATGTGGTGCAGGCGGAATATGCAAAGTTCTATTTGGACGGCGCTCACACTAAGGAGTCTATGGAGATCTGCGCTCAATGGTACAGGCATAATAGTGGGTATGTCGTGGTTTCTCCATTTTATATGACTTTTGTCACGAAGCAGTGGCAGTCTAGTAGTAGCATAGTAGGTTCAAACTCTGCTGCCTCTTTATTTTGCGGGGTTTTATGGGTAGTTCTCTTGCTATGAGAGAACCTAGCTAGATACCAACAGACGCCACCCGCGCTGAGCCAGTGGACTATGGCCTATTACAAACTACATTGACGGGAGGCGCCTTGAAATGGAGGGTAGCCAGAGGGCTACCCTCCATTTCAAGGAGTAGTAGTAGTAGTGTAGTGGGGCCGTAAAAAGGCTAATAATTATATCTTTACGAACAAGGTTGTCGTTCCATAGGAAGTTACTAGGGTGTCGTCCTTGAGTCAAAGGCTGTGCAAACCAGAATTTAGGGAATGGACAAAATAGATGCATGTATTTCTCAGTGACACATTTCATGAATTGCCCTTGTCCAGTCGTACCTGAAACACTTCCGACCTTCGTACCTGATCCATTGAAACACTTAATACAAGAGTCTTAGCATAATACGAGGATCAAAAGCTAATCCATCAATATTTAATAATAACTAAATAAATTCTCCTTTTCAGATTACAAGATAAAATACTAATATTCAGCGCAACTGGCGATCGAAATGCTGAAATCCTGTTGAAACCATTGCACATTCTTGGCTTCAAACAAGTGTATTTCGTCATACCGACGGCCCACAAACACATCACACAGAAAAACGACAATTACTCACAAGTGGAGCAAGAGGAATTATTAACGCGTTGCGAGAGGCACTTGGGGATATGGAAGGAGTTTGATACCCAAGCCAAGGTGACGGTTCACGAGTGTGTTTCCGAGGCTTTGATAAGTATTAAAAAAAGTAAAATTGAAGAAAATTGCTCAGTTTTAATTACAGGGTCATTGCATCTCGTTGGTGCTGCTCTCTCTATATTAGATCCTAATTTAAGTACTTAATAAATTATTTTGTTGGTTATTGTATACTATTTATGTAGCAAATGTTATAAGGTATTACAGAACTAGGTTTAAAATGCTGAAAAATTATATTGACAATTAGTTTTTATAGACATATAGTTACTATTATCTGATCTTAACTTGGATGTAATTTTTGATTTAATTATAAATGAAAATAACTATTATAAATAAAAATATAGTTTTATTCTAAAGTTAATTGCTTATCATTTGTGTCCAACAATCTATCAATATCGGTCAGCCAACTTATCAACCTGTCTAAATACCCTCCATCTTGCTTATAACTTAATAGTAATAATTGCATATGTCCATAAGCTGTAGGCTGTTCCAACAGATACTGCAACCTTTTGTCTTTCAAAGAAAGTAATTTAATCACGATAATAGCAATAAGTGTCCACTGTATAGGTTTAAACATAATGTTGTTTGCTTTTAATTTGAATGTATTAACTAGTAATCGAATGTCGGAACTCAAAGTCAAGCTCAGTAGTCCTAAAGACCTTAACAAATCCGGCATTACTTTGTTTAAATGCTGACAGACTATTCTTCTGCGTAATGCGTTCTGTGAATTCTTATCCACTAGAGGCAGATTTGTTACATTATCAATATCTTCTATCACTTTTTCTTCTAGAGTGTTCATGGGTTCAGGGATATCTGTTTCAGCAGAAAAGAATGCTTTGACTTTGAGAGACATGTTCTTGCTCTCCTCTTGAAGCATTCTATAGTCTGGTAATGGTTTTGTTTCTCGTTTCAAAGATTTGCTGTCAATCTTCCTGTCTTCTAGCTCCAGCATGTTCAGCTTTCTGCACAATACTTGGTATTGATCGTAAACATTTGAATTGTAGAATATACCCTTTGCAAAGTTGTTTAAGTATTCTTTAATATGTTCCCCTTTGTCAGCTACCATTTCTCGAACCTTCTCTTCACCAAACAAAAGTAGCATAGTGTCTAATGTAAACCATTCAGCAAAGGATTTTTCAACTGCAACTGTTAATGCTGTTACTAAAGGTTGCTTTTTCTGTATTGTTAGTTTAGACTTTTCTTTATCTGTAGCATTTGGTTGTGATGTGAGTATAGGGTCTATTTTCTTTTCTGGTTTTTCTTTTATTTCACCAACAATGTTTAGATGATTCGGAGTCGGCTGTTGCTTCTTGGGTTCAATAATGCCAATTTCAGGTATATCTACTTTATTGGTGGATTGTCCAATAATAACATTAGAATTGGTTGCAGTAATTTCATCAATGTTTTCAGTATTTCCATTAATATTACATTTATTTTGTATATCACTAGTAATACTTTCTATTGTTTTTAAATCGGTAACAGTTTTAGATTCAGTTTCTCCATTCTTAGTCTTTTCTTCATCATCATTGGATATCTCATTTAAACTTGCCTTAGCAAAGTCATTTATTGTAGTAAATGATCTCTTTTCAGATGCTATCACTCTGTGTATCAAAGACACATCCACCTCTTCACCCATACTGCCAACCATGTCAACCTTCAATAAATGAAAGGCTGGCAACTCTTCATATTCTCTGAACCACAATGGACTTGTCAGTAACTGTTTCTTCACAAACATAGCGGCGTTATAACAAGCGTTACTACAGAAACTTTTCCTCGCCGTAATATCGTACACTTTGTTCGTTTTCATAGAGATTCGATACTTTTGTTTGGGTATATCCGACACTGACAAGGTTTTGTTGCAAATTGGGTAACCACATAGTTTTACAATAGATCTTTCCTCAATTATATCGTCGAAATGCGCTTGATTGATGTCCGGGAGGCATTGGAGCAAGAATTGTTCTGAGATACCAGGTTCCAAGAGGCCCTCGACGATGCCCTGTGCCTTCGTGTTACACTCACGTTTCTTCAGTATCGCTTGCCGTATCTGCTCCTTAGTCATTTCTTCTAATTTCGTGGGTTTCTTTTTACGTTTTTCAGGAATACTTTCCATTTTAGGTCCGTATGATAATAAATACTTTCTTTAGAAACTTCTTTTCCGTCGTACTTCTGCAGATGCACCAGCCACAGATCCACAGATCACTACTATTCACTACTGTGCAAGTGTGCAGCAGCTGTTTATGACATTCATAGAGAAATATAATGCATGGTGACATTCAAGACAGGATGTCAGACAACGATATAAAGTAAGCCATAGTAATTACAATTTTATCTCTTTAACCCGGTACAAAATATAGCGCTGCTATAGAAAAAACCGAAGGAACTTAACCTGTCCATGTTCCTGGTGATTCCTCTCAACTACTATCTATACAGCCATTTTTACTTGTTTAAAAGTAAATGGATCTAGAATATAAAATACTATTGGGAATAAAAGGATTTAATTTATCAATTTTTCTTTGCCAATGATCACCGTTATTAATGATTAATCGTTGGATGTGTGGCTGCCTTTAGACCTTGACTAACGCAGATTAAAACAGCTAATAATCAGCATGACAGCTTTATCATATATTACTATACTCTTTGGCTTTATCTGTCAAGTATTTTTGGCAACTTGCTCGATCGACACTTCTTTCTTTTTGTAAAAAATATAATTTCAATTCCAAACAAAGGAATTCGCTTTCTATTTTAGTTCAAGGCAATATAATTTGCGTTCTGTGTCGTCGTATTTGCCTCCAAGACGGTAAATCGCCTTTCTCAATAGGCATATAATAATCGTTATCATATAATTCTATTTACTTTCTAATTTACCGATAAGTTTGTGATAAACGATGTTCGTGCTAAGTGATATCGGCGGGACGGCTGGTAAACAAATATACGCGCGATAGGGCCTCGTGGAGCTCCACATTTGCCTCCTACCAATACTGAAAGGGTAAGTTAATTGCATTTTAATTTGACATGTTAATTCAGGGTTTAAAATCCTACTTTCTATGGGTGCATATATTACGTAAATATGTTGTGCCTCATTGAAAACAAGCTAATAACCTATTGATAAGAGAATATTGTAATATGTACTTATAAATACAGATCATTGAGTTATTTAAAATATTATAATAATCACCTTATCACTACAAGGAAATAATATCACAAGGTATAATTCTGAGGTCTTATTTTAATTAATATTTGTTTTGCTGATCACAGTTTATTCATTTGCTAGGTTTAAGATTATTTTCTGAAAATATGCAGGTAAGTAAAAAACTGGCCAAGTGCGAGTCGGACTCGCGCACTACGGGGGGTACCATTATCTATAAAAACAGCAAAAAAATCACGTTTGCTATATGGGAGCCCCCTAAATATTTATTTTTATCTGTTTTTTAGTTTTTGTTGTTATATTGGCAACAGAAATACATCATTTGTGAAAATTTCAACTGTCGTAACTATCACAGTTCATGAGATACAGCTTGGTGACAGATGGACAGATAGATAGATGGATGGACAGGGGAGTCTTAGTAATAGGGTCTCGTTTTACCCTTTGGGTACGGAACACTAAACTTGTCCTAGTAGCTCTTACAGACTAACGGTTTTTTTCGCGTATACGGTCGTTTCGGCATACTTGCTTACACGCGTGCCTCAAAAACCTGAACGCGCGCTTATTCCGTCGTGTACGCTCGAACAGATGGGGTGGCGAGTATCAGTAGCAATATGGATTCCGATGTAGAAATAATTGAAATATGGCGGCTAGCTTACAAGCGCGTCTACGCTTTTGCGAGAGGTGCGTGTGCCAAAAATCGTGCCTATATGCACTTGAAAAACGAGCTTATTTGCTCGTACTAAATGCCAGAGTGTAAAGGCTCTAAGTGCTTAATATAACTATGTCTATAAACACTGTGGCCCATTATCTCACATGCCAAAATGGACACTAAATCATAATAGTTATTAGATTTAGATTGTCAAAACATTTGATTGTTCATTCTATTATCAATGGTACACTGGAAATACTGAGTCAGTAATAGGGTGGCAATGAACACCACTTTAGGTTGGACAGTTCCAGTTTTGATACCAAGAAAAACTGAGTTACAAATTCAGTTTTGTTGATGTAATTTCTGCTTTTGTTTGCTATACCGCTAGCCTCAATTTGGTATAGATTGTTTGAGTGGGTGCAGGTCAAAGGTCATAAACGGCGAGCTAGTACGTTGAGTCAATCATGTCACAGTACAACGTCCTTACTTGCTTGATTGTGCGGCGATTACCGCTCAACAAAGGAGGTATTATGTAATATTATAAAATTTATTTTATTCAAATTATTAATAGTCGAAAACCGTTGATTTAACGTCATATAAATGATATAACAAATGTTTCATTATGCTAATTTAAGGCGAAAATACTCAGATTATGAGCGTAAGTGATCTAAGTTCTGTTGTACACAAAATATACTCTCCTGCATATATATTATGATTATGAGCAGGCGGACAATATAATTGGCACAAATATGTATCCTGCTTTAACTCAATTACCTAGTCACATTATTGACCACCTAATCACAATGCTCAGTTTGACGAAAAATAAATTCGGCATATGTTTTAATGTTACGTACCATTGTTCTAAAGTGTGTTTACAATAACAAAATAAGGGCTAGTGTACACTACGAAATCCGAGCAGTTCAATAAGCTAACTGTGAGTGTCTCGCGCGGTTATCAAAGTAGCCTGGTATTGAAACTTTATAATTCCAATCAGTATTTATTGTCAATCTACGCCAAATTATTTAATTTCCCGATGCAGCCTCATAGACATTACATTTTTATTGTTCGTGTATAACTAAGATTGTTTATATATTTATCGGAAAGAAAAGGCGTATTGAACTATGAACGTCCTTTCATTGAAATCCGTTAATATTTCGAACTAATCTTTTATGAAGGTTATCATTTGGAAATCGGCTCGCAAGATGTCATGCCAGAGTCCAGTCATAGCATTCCGTGCTCGGACTCTCGGTTGCTCAGTTGCGTGCTAACATTGAGCTGTCTCGAATGTGATCGAATCCTAACTCCACATGGCTAGAGCGCTCGAGATAGCCAGACAAAGCACTGCACTTTTGTCTCCCTGTTAGAACAAAATATAATTTTATAGGTATTGTTTGTTGTGTGATAGTGTCGCGGCGGCTGAAAATGTGAATCAGTTCTTATGATAAATATCAATTGTTCATTGAATTAAATGGTTCGAGTGTGTTGATTCCATTTCGTGTAATAAACTAATGTCTGTTCAAATGTTGTGATAACTCGGTGAGTCGTTTCTGTGTTACTTTTATCTGTTTATAAATGTTTATTTCCATAACCACTATTTACAATTATTTACAAATGCTATTTATGTACTATTATAAAAAATAAACAGTAAGTATCAAATTTAACTAAGAATGTATAGAACCGAACATGGTTGTGAGACGGTAGGGTGCCCAAAACGCTGGCAGCATTGCAAGTTCATCTGTTTTTTGTTGCAAGTTTATCTGAAACCAATATTTTTTTGACAGAAATAAGCAGTGGTAGCCTCGTGGGCAAGAACGCCCGCCTTGAACTTAAGGGGTGCAAGTTCAAATCCCAGGCCCGCACCTCTGAGATAATTTTCATGTGCGAATGTAATTTTCAACAATGATTACCACTTGCTGAACGGTGAAGGAAAACATCGTGAGGAAACCTGCACGTCTGTAGAAAGGCGTGTGAAGTTCACCAACCCGCACTGGGCCAGCGTGGTGGACTGGGAATGTGCCCGGTATAATGGCAATAGGCTCGCCCCCTATTACATTGGGACCAAAATACATCGGCGAAGTGTGGGCGCACTACAGTAAACCTCTGCCTACCCCTTCGGGGAATACAGGCGTGATGATGTATTTAGATTTATTTATTTAGAAATAAGCGATAGTTAGCGAACCGATCGTATAAATTGTATGGATAACCAAAATGTTATTTTTCATGAAAATAATATTGGGACGATTGATATTTCAGCCCTGTCCCTGGTTATGTAAACTCACATAAATTTGAGACGCAAAAATAAGGAAGATGAGCAATTTTATTCCTAGTGGAGCAAATCCACGGATTAGACGGAATGCCGTTAGTAACTTGTGGGTCTTAAGGTGAAGACCTTCAGACTTGGCTACAGATATGTGCCTAATTTGGTACACACACCCATATCAGTTCATGTACATTAATTCATTTAAATGGCTCAGTAACTACGCGCGACCCATGTGGTTTATCAATAGGTACATAATTTAAATATTAATAATATAGGGAAATAAATTAAAGAATGCTGTTTCGTAGCGCTACTGAAATAATAATATACATACATCATCACGCCTGTATTCCCCGAAGGGGTAGGCAGAGGTGCACTGTAGTGCGCCCACACTTCGCCGATGTATTTTTGGTCCCAATGTAATAGGGGGCGAGCCTATTGCCATTATACCGGGCACATTCTCCCTCAATACGAGGGAGATTTTTGGGCTATAGTTCACCACGCTGGCCCAGTGCGGGTTGGTGAACTTCACACGCCTTTCTTTAGACGTGCAGGTTTCCTCACGATGTTTTCCTTCACCGTTTCATAGCTAGTGGTAATCTCCGATGAAAATGAGATTCGCACATAAACCCAGAGGTGCGAGCCGGGGTTTGAACCTGCACACTTTGATTTGCAAGGCGTGCGTTCGACCACTCGGCTACCACTGCTTGAAATAAAAAATAAAAAAAAATTGTTTCAATTCAAGTAGCCAACTGGTCGATGTACACGAAGTTATTCCTTTATTTGAATGTGCTGTCTTGTATGTCCCCGTATGTCTTTTTAGTCTCGGACTACCATTAACCGGTTCATTGAGGATAATAATCGCAAATCTATATCAACCAAAACATATTTCCAGTTCTTGACCGTCGAACAAGTTTCATACTTAGTATGATAAGGAAAAAGAGCACAGTACCTATCTTGAGACCCCTGAGTTATTTGTGTATATGTATCTTGAAAACTGGTTAGAATTTCTCAGACACGCAGGTTTATTACGGTCGAAGTTTTCCTTAACTAATAAACATACGGACGTACACAACTAATGAAGGAATCAAATCTTTCCCCGAGCCTTCAAACTATGGCTCAAAATCTGTAGTCCACGCGTAGAGTTCGCATCGGTCGGACTCATTCGACTGGTCTGAGCTATTGCTCCAAGTCAAGAAGGGTTTAAAGATAAACTAAATGTTCTATAAGTAGCTTGGATTATCAGATAGGGTAGACAAAGGACGCCGGTGCTTTTCGTAGATAACTCAAATACCAATCATGACCCCAAACTCAGCCATCAGACTAGTAAGACCAGCGGCCTCAGTACGCCTGCCAAGATGTTTTCTCACAAGTCCCAAAAACATCTTGTCAACTTGCGTTCCCGTATCTTATTTGCTAACATGGCTTCCAAGATGTTTAAAATTAGACAGCCTGCTAAAATTTTCTCACAGTTAACGATCTTTCGTTCATTCGTTCATTGAAATGACAAATAGAGCGAGACGGAGCTTTACAAAGAAAAAAGATGCTGCATACACATCATAGAATATATTAGATTATTTATGCACAGATTAAAAATATCTTTGGGCATAGATTCTTTTTTATTATGCCGGAAGCTTTACGTATTATCATTTGGTCGGTGGTATTATGCTTATAATTTATTTCTTGGGCACTATACTATTTTTATTTGCCAATTTAAATAACTTTACATTGTAAAACGGCAAAAAGCACGCAAAGTATGATGCCAAACAAAATCTAACCTCAAACCTACAGATTTTTTGTAAAATATGGATTTTAAATCACGTGGAATAGGATTATGTGGATTTTCGGAAGAAAATAAAACAGATAGAAATGTCTCTACACTTTTTTGTTGTTGTTTGTCGAACACGAAAATAAATTTACGTGTTCGTTTTCGGAAGAATTTTGCATGTAGTCCGCTTGATATTGGCGAAGGATAGAGTAAAATAAGTATTATTTGTTATAATAGTGTATAAAATGCTATATTTATGTACTTCTTACAGCCTAATTATTTTCTCATCACCGGCCTTTGACCGTGAGAAATTTCTTTACGTTGACCTGTCAAATTCGTGTCTCTATGGTACATTTTGGTAACCCATGCTAGCACTTAAGATATAACATCTTATCCATACGTCAAACACGTTTTATTTAACTGTCAAACCCATTTTATATTTACGCCATGCTAGCAAATAAGACGTAACGATTTTGCCACAAAAATGACGTCACGATGCGTGAGAAAATGTCTTATCTTGGCAGGCGTACTGAAGCCGCAGCGGCCTCAGTACGCCTGCCAAGATAAGACATTTTCTCACGGATCGTGACGTCATTTTTGTGGCAAAATCGTTACGTCTTATTTGCTAGCATGGCGTAAATATAAAATGGGAGCCCTGACGGAAAACGGGCTCACCATCTCATTGCGGCATACGCTCAAAGCCTCGTGCAGAGTGGGGCGTCAAGACTCGCGCTGTAAAACATTTGTATCTTCAAAAATGAACTTTATCGACTCATTAAAAAAGCTCATTCTTCAACGACATGTCATTGAAGGCGCAAACGAATGGTTAAGCCACTTGACCAAGCATTTTTATTTGTCCAGGTGGCTTTAGGAGCTCTATCAAGATGATGCGCATGTTTATGTGGTTCGGCTACGACCTCGGCGAGTTCCTGTTCCCTGGGCTCACCATCAGCTCGAGGTGGTCATTCGCTCTCACGTGGATTGCGCTATTCTTTATCGCACTGATGTTCGAGGCGTCTAAGGTAAGAGAAGAAGTGAAAAGTTTGCAGTCTTATATTACTTAACTGCGGGAGTTTAATTTTATATGTGAGGTAATTATTTGATTTGAAAATGGGTTTCCACCTGTAAGCAGTTTTATAGTCACGCTTTGCCGCGCGTGTGATATATGACTCAAATATTGTTTTTAACTCTGTGCCAATATGAATAGAGTTTGAATTTGTGTGGTAAATGTTACGCGACCATGTTACAAAATTCTGAAAAGTCGTTGAAGAATGAGCTTTTTCCATGAGTTAATACAGATCGTTTTGGTATTGACAAATAAATTATAGCGTGCGTCTTGACGCCTCCATGGGCCCGTGCATTAAACCCGCCTTGGCACAAGTAGTGCGTACGAAAACCACATTCTTCTAGGTGTGAGTAAGCAATAAGTGAATATTGCTTAACCGCAAAGTTACTAGCCACACATTACAGTACATATCACGTGTTGGTTGAATGTATACTTTTCATGTAGATTACCAAACGCTAACGTGACCAAGTTTTTGCCAAAACGAACTGTATTAACTCACGCAAAAAGCACATTTTTCAATTAATTGTCATCGACGACGCAAGCGAATTTTGACGAGTAGACCCGTGGCTTTAACCACAGGAACTCTAACTTTGTGTATATATTCCACTTGCTGATTGGTGAAAGAAAACATTGTGAGGGAACCTGCATGACTATCGAGGGCGTGTGAAGTTCACCAACCCGCATTGCGCTGCACTCCCTCTTATTAAGGGGGAATGTGTCCGGTATAATGGCAATAGGCTCGCCCCCTATTACATTGGGACCAAAATACAACGGCGAAGTGCGGGTGCACTGTAGAGCGCGTCTGCCATTCCCCGAAGGGGTAGAGGTGATGGTGTATTATTATTATTTCCAAAAACAATAAAATTAATTCGCTTAACCCTGGATGCAGAACGTAATAATCAAATTATAGTTATCTGTAGTTTAATGATTAATGTGCTGTTGCAGGTGTATTTGGCCCGAGTGCAGCGCGCGGCCATTAAGAAGCTGTATCCGTACAGATCAGATGAGCGACGGAATTTACTCTGCGATAGGTGAGACTTGTTACACTTATTCTACTGTAGCCTAGTGTCTACTCACTACGCTCACTCTACACCAGGGGTTCCCCTAACTATTTTGGGCGAGAGACCCCTTTTCTAAAATAAACTGATCCCTCAGATCCCCAGCCAAGTTACTTTAAAAATCCTATCTCTTGTTTTTTTCCTATTGATCCAAAATACTTACCAATTTAAAAGCTCTGCGGTTGGCTGAGTTTTTTAAAAGTACTACAAAAATACGCCCTACTAAAATATTAGTCATTCTTATAACAAGTTGGTACACGTAACACAACTTATACTGTATCTTGAAAGTTTCAAATAAGAACTTTAATATTGTTTTCTTATATTTACGCGAATACTATACATTGCAATAAAACTATTTTACGGATTTTATCGCGTGTATTTACTATTTTATTTTCCCGACGTTTCGTGTATCGGACCGCAAACAACAACTAATTATGAGGGTACCCAGTTATTAACTATGACATCAGGACGTCCAACACCTCAGTCCCCCCGTGACCATGGTTGCTGTAAAGCAGCCGAAACGTCGGGAAAATAAAATAGTAAAACACGCGATAAAATCCGTAAAATAGTTTTATTTCAAGAACTTTAATGTTAATAGGGGTCGATTTCTAGACCTCGTCGACCACCAAAATCAGTTATCGTTTATGTCGACCCCTTTGGGTCGATATCGGTTTCCCAGGGGGTCAATATTGACCACTTTGGGAATCCCTGCCCTTCACCGTAATACTACACCTCCAATATCACAGATTTAATACTTAAATCGCCGAAAAGACGAAATCATTTAATCGACATATTATTCACTAGACTCCGTTGAATATTTCGCTCTATATAGTAGTGATGGGTAACTCTCGACGAGTTCATTTTATTTAAAGACTAGTTGAGCCCGCGACTTCGTTCTGGTGGAATTTAGGAATAAATTATCTTTCTAAAACAAAAGTGGCCTAGTAACTCAGGCTACTCTTATTTAAGAAAATTAACATCCGCTATATGCCAGTGAAGGTGTCGTCGGAGTTTACTCGTAACAAACCGACGGACGGACAGACAAATTGCGTTCTCGTTATATGTGGCGTATATACTTTCGTATGATGCATTTAATAAAATGGTGTTATTTTGAAACATACACTTCAATTTGATTTATTTGTATAGATTGTGCCAACTACTCAGTTTTACAATGGAATAACATTGTTTAGAATGATTGTTTGAAGACTATTACAAAGTGGGTAATGGGTACACAGTAAACAATGGA